>JALAZF010000655.1:0-1200000 GCA_022829125.1 Lathyrus tuberosus | reverse complement strand
CAAACATGTTCATTTTCATTTGCATATTCATAATCATTTTGCATGATCATTTTGCATAACAGGTGTTTATCTCCGGTATTCTTATCTTGTTCTAATCTCAGGATTACAGATCAGCACATTCACCGGTATCCTACCAGACAAAATCAGAAGAGATTCATGGATCAGCTACAGAATGAGATAATTGAGATGCGGACTCGCATGAACCAATTCATGGAATTAATGCAAGGTGTCGCTCAAGGCCAGGAGTAGTTGAGGACTCTCGTTCAACCACTGATTGCAAGGAATGAGGAAGACGGTAATAATGTTCAGAATGGCCCTACGGGCGGAGGTATTCCTGTTTCTGGTGTTGTGATCCCTCCGGGCGGGGCTGAAAATGCTTGGGGAGGTGGTATTGGTGCTGGCGCAGATCATGGCCGTCAGTACGATGATGTTCAAGATGATGCATTTTCTGTGCCAGGTGGGGATGCTGGTCCCCAGATTGACAATGATCAGAGGTTCAGGTTGATTGAGGAACAACTAAGGGGTGTTGTGAATCAGGATTCTATGGGCATGGATCTAGAGGACTTGGGGTTGGTTCCAGGCATTGTTATCCCGCATAAATTTCAGACTCCCACCTTCGAGAAGTATAATGGTGTGTCTTGCCCAAGGACACACGTCAGGGCATACGCGAGTAAGATGGTTGCGCATGCGAAGAATGAAAAGCTGATGATGCATTGCTTTCAGGATAGCCTATCTAGGGCATCCCTGGAGTGGTATATACAACTAGAAAGGAAAGATGTGCGTAGTTGGAGAGATCTGGCAGGGGCATTTATTAGACACTACCAATATAACACTGATATGGCTCCTAACGGAACACAGCTGCAGAACTTATCACAGAAGAACAATGAGAGTTTCAAGGAGTACGCTCAGAGGGGGCGTGAACTGACAGCGAAGGTTCAGTCTCCCATGTTGGAACGTGAAATGATAACTATGTTTATGGCCACCTTGCAGGGTCATTACTATGAAAAGCCGGTGCCGTGTATGACTGGAAAGTTCACTGATTTGATCTTAGTAGGAGAGATGGTGGAAAGCGGAATTAAGGCAGGAAAAATATCAGGCGGTGATGGGTCCTCATCTGGAGGAAGTAAGAAGCCTTATGCTAGTGGTTACAAGAAGAAGGAGGGAGATACAAACTCTATGTCATCATATCGTGGTAGAGATGGACCTCGTCAGAACTACAATCAGCAGGTGGCTTCTGTAACCATCCCAGTAGCACCTCAGCAGCCAGCAGTGTCTCAACAACAAAATCAGGCTCCTCGCCGGTCGTAGCCTCTGACTAGGCGGGATAGGCATTTTGACACTCCACCCCTTCCCTACGCTCAATTATTTCAGTACTTGTTAAAACTACAGTTAATTCAGAAGAGAACATTGGCTCCACCTACTGGTAATCCACCTCCCGCTATGACGCTAACGCCCACTGTGAGTTTCATTCTGGGGCACCCGGACATTATATTGAGAACTGTAAAGCTTTTAAGCATCAGGTTCAAGATTTGCTGGATTCCAAGGCCATCAATTTCTCCAATGATGTTCCAAATGTGAATCAGAACCCGATGCCGAATCACGGTGAGCCGAGGGTCAATGCTATTATTAAAGACTGTGAAAACTTGAGTTTGATTTCAGATGTGAACGAAGTCCGAACTCCCTTAGGTGTGGTGAAGGAAAGGCTGTTGAAGGGAGGGGTATTTCCCGGTTGTGATGAAGGTTGTGTAGAATGTGTGTCGCAGCCAGGCGGTTGTGACTTATTAAAAGCAGATATTCAGAGAATGATCAGTGAAGGGATATTATAGTTTGACAGAGGTTGTAGGTAGAATAAAGTTACTGACAGAGAGATTGATGTTGCCACAATAACAATTCCGTTCAAGACTATAACTATATCAGCACCGGCGAGACCAGCGCCGGTCACTATCATTGTTCCTGGACCAGTCCCGTACGAGAGTACCAAGGCCATCCCATGGAACTATGGGGCCGAGGTGTTTGTTAATGGTAAGATGCAGGAATTGGAAGAGACATCAGCTGTGAATACAGGGGTTGAAAATCTTGTCGAAGCAGGGGCTATCACTAGGAGTGGTAGAGTCTTTATTCCGTCCGAGAATCAAGCTGGCAGTTCAAGACAAGACAAGGGTAAACAGATGGTGGACGAGTCCGTACAGAGGCAGGAAGCAAATAATTCTATGACGAAGCCAGTTGGGGATACTTTCTCAGAAGACGTAGAAGAGTTTATGAGGTTGATCAGGAAAAGTGATTACAAGATTTTTGACCAACTTCACCAAACTCCATCGAAGGTTTCCATTCTATCCTTACTGTTGTGCTCTGAGGCACACCGGAATGCATTGCTGAATGTTCTGAATATGGCTTATGTACCACAGGAAATATCTGCCAACCAGTAAGAAGGGGTTATGGCTCATGTGAATGCTGGAAATGGTTTGGGTTTCACCGATTTAGATCTGACTCCGGCTGGGAGGAATCATAACAACGCTCTGCATATTTCAGTGGAATGTCGTGGTTCCTTAATGTCGCATGTGTTAGTTGATACTGGGTCATCTTTGAATGTGTTACCGAAGAAGGCTTTGATGAAATTGGATACTCGTGGGTTGATTTGCACACCAAGTGACTTGGTGGTACGTGCTTTTGATGGCTCCAAGAGGTCAGTTTTTGGAGAGTTAGTTCTGCCGATCAAGGTGGGTCCTGAGATTTTCAACACCACCTTTTACATAATGGATATTCAGCCTGCCTATAGTTGTTTGTTGGGTCGCCCTTGGATCCATGGTGCTGGGGCAGTAACTTCTACGCTGCACCAGAAGTTGAAGTATATGGTGGATGGCCATGTTGTGACTGTTTGTGGTGAAGAAGATATCATGGTGAGTCACCTATCGACCTTCAAGTATGTAGAGGTAGATGGTGAAGTACAGGAAACTTTGTGCCAAGCCTTTGAAGCTGTGAAAATTCCCGAGGAACCCCCAAAGGCAGCCAGTCAGCCTGAGGTGGTTGCCCAACCTGAAGTCGTCAGACAACCAGAGGTTCCAATGTCCTCTTTCAAAGAGGCGCGTGCTATAGTTGAAGCAGGTGGTTCTCAGAAGTGGGGCAGTGTTATTGATGTTCAAAGAAAGCAAGATACTCATGGACTGGGTTACAAGCCACCTAGGCGTTCTGAAGAGCCTCCCAAGTTCTATGGTCCAGTCCGTTTCACCAGTGCCGGTGTTTTCTTCGACAGAGTCAATGCTATTGAGGATGAAGGAGATAGTGATTGTGACATGGATGAATGGATCCGTCCCTGCACCCCTTGTCAGAGTTTAGGCAACTGGTCTTCCGAGAAAGTCATCCAAGTGACACGCCCAGAGTAATTTACTTTTGTTTTCTGTTATGTTGAATCCTACGTTCTGCCCAAGACGTAGTGATATTTATTTGTAGGGCTTGGATGTTTTATTTGCTATTTTTATCATCAATAAAGGACGTTTTTTCATTCAAATATTTTGATCACTGTCTTTCTATTTTTACTTTTTGCATTAACCCACATCAAAATGGCAATGTGTTTTCTTGTTTGTTGCACTCGTAATAAACATAAAACATCCATCATGCAGGTTCCTTTGTTTAGATTCCACCCATGACTTAGCTATGGCTCGATATGACTTCGACAATCCCATCAATCAGGCCGAAGAAGAGGCTGACGAAGACTGTGACTTACTAGAAGAATTAGCCATGTTACTGAAACAAGAGGAAAGGGTTATTCGACCTCATCAGGAGGAAGTTGAGACTATTAATCTGGGAACCGAGGATGTTAAACGAGAAGTAAAGGTTGGGGTTGCCCTGGAAGACACTGTTAAGGGAAGATTGATTGAGTTACTTCGAGAGTATGTGGATATCTTCGCCTGGTCTTACCAAGACATGCCTGGGCTTGACACTGACATTGTTTCACACAGACTGCCGCTTAAAGAGGGTTGTACTCCAGTCAAGCAGAAACTAAGAAGGACGAAACCAGATATGGCTATCGAGATCAAGGAAGAGGTTCAGAAATAGTTGGACGCCGGATTTCTTGCTATGACAAATTATCCTCCGTGGGTTGCTAATATTGTACCTGTACCTAAGAAGGATGGGAAGGTCAGGATGTGTGTTGATTACCGAGATTTTAACAGGGCGAGCCCGAAGGATGATTTCCCGCTCCCCCACATTGACGTGTTAGTAGACAATACTGCGCAATATTCTGTGTTTTCCTTCATGGATGGCTTCTCTGGGTATAACCAAATCAAAATGGCCCCAGAGGACATGGAGAAAACTACGTTCATAACACCGTGGGGAACATTTTGCTACAAGGTAATGCCCTTTGGATTGAAGAATGCTGGGGCAACCTATCAGCGGGCAATGGTGACTCTCTTTCATGATATGATTCACAAGGAGATTGAAGTCTATGTTGATGACATGATTGCGAAGTCACAGACAGAGGAAGAACACTTGATAAATCTCCAGAAGTTGTTTGAAAGGTTGAGGAATTTCAGACTGAGATTGAATCCGAACAAGTGCACTTTCGGCGTATGGTCTGCTAAATTGCTGGGATTCATTGTTAGTGAAAGAGGTATCGAGGTTGATCCTGCAAAGATAAGAGCCATACAAGAGATGCCTGAGCCAAGGACAGAGAAAGAGGTTCGTGGTTTCTTGGGGAGGTTGAATTACATTGCTAGGTTCATCTCTCATCTGACAGCCACATGTGAGCCAATTTTCAAGTTGCTAAGAAAGGATCAAGAGGTCAGGTGGAATGAAAATTGTCGAGAGGCGTTTGAGAGGGTAAAGAAGTATTTGCAGGAACCTCCAGTCCTTATGCCACCGGTGTCCGGGAGACCGTTGATTATGTACCTTATGGTTCTTGAGAATTCGATGGGTTGTGTGCTCGGTAAACATGACGAGACGGGTAGGAAAGAGCACGCCATTTACTACCTGAGTAAGAAGTTCACTGATTACGAATCAAGATACTCTATGTTGGAAAAGACATGTTGTGCACTCGCTTGGGCAGCCAAGCGCCTGAGGCAGTATATGTTAAACCACACAACCTTGTTGATTTCGAAGATGGATCCGATTAAGTACGTGTTTGAGAAGCAAGCACTTTTTGGAAGGATAGCCCGTTGGCAGATGGTTTTGACAAAGTATGATATTCAGTATGTTTCTCAGAAGGCCATTAAGGGAAGTGTTCTGTCAGAATATCTCGTTGAACAGCCGGTCGAGGATTATCAGCCAATGAAGTTTGAGTTTCCGGACGAGCACGTTATGTTTTTAAAAATGAAGGATTGTGAAGAGCCTCTGCCTGACGAAGGACCTGAGATTGGGTCGCGGTGGAAGACGATTTTTGATGGGGTTGTCAACTCGTATGGTAATGGAATTGGGGCAATCAGTATAACCCCAAAGGGTTCTCATATACCTTTCACTGCCCGGTTAGCATTCGCGTGTACCAACAACGAGGCGGAGTATGAAGCATGCATCATGGGGTTAGAGGAAGCAATAGATTTGAGAATTAAGAACCTCGATGTCTATGGTGATTCCGCGTTGGTAGTTAATCAGATTACAGGAGAATGGGAGACTCGTCAGGCAAATTTGGTGCCTTATAACAACTATGCCAGAAGGTTGTTACCTTTCTTTGACAGGGTGGATTTTCATCATGTGCCCCGAGCTAAGAATCAGATGGCTGATGCGTTGGCGACATTGGCATCCATGTATAAGGTGAACCGTTGGAATGAAACTCCGTCGATTAGAATCATGCATTTGGATAGACCAGCTTTTGTGTTTGCAATTGAAGATGTGTTTGATGGCAAACCGTGGTATCATGATATTAAGGTTTTCTGAAGAGACAGGAGTATCCAGAAGGTGCCTCCACCAAGGATAAGAAGACTCTGAGGAGGTTGGCAGGAAACTTCTTTCTGAACAAGGATGATGTGTTATATAAGAGGAACTTCGATATGGTCTTGCTACACTGTGTTGATGAACACGAGGCAGGTTTGTTGATGGAGGAAGTTCACGAGGGCTCTTTCGGTACTCATTCCAGTGGACACACCATGGCTAGAAAGTTGTTGAGAGTAGGATATTATTGGATGACTATGGAGTCTGATTGTTTCAAGTACGCCCGAAAGTGCCATAAATGCCAGATTTACGCAGACAAGATGCATGTACCGCCTACGCCTCTAAACGTATTATCGTCGCCTTGGCCTTTTGTAATTTGGGGCATAGATATGATTGGGAAGATTGAGCCCACTGCTTCCAATGGGCATCGTTTCATTTTGGTGGCCATTGACTATTTCACAAAGTGGGTGGAAGCAGCCTCGTACGCCAACGTCACCAAGCAAGTGGTAGCCCGGTTTATAAAGAAGGATATCATCTGTCGTTATGGGGTCCTGGAGAGAATCATTACTGATAATGGCTCGAATTTGAACAACAAGATGATGAAGGAGCTATGTCAGAGTTTTAAGATCGAGCATCATAATTCCTCTCCATATCGTCCGAAGATGAATGGGGCTGTTGAGGCAGCGAATAAGAATATCAAGAAGATTGTGCAGAAGATGGTGGTAACGTATAAAGACTGGCACGAAATGCTACCTTATGCCCTACATGGTTATCGTACTTCGGTGCGTACGTCAACTGGGGCTACCCCTTTCTCCTTGGTATATGGCATGGAAGCAGTTTTACCCTTAGAGGTCGAGATTCCGTCTTTGAGAGTTCTGGCAGATGTGAAGCTTGATGAAGCTGAATGGGTGCGTTCCAGGTTGGATCAGTTGAACCTTATTGAAGAAAAGAGATTGGCAGCCATCGCACATGGTCGTTTGTATCAGAGCAGGATGAAGCACGCCTTTGACCAGAAAGTGCGTTCTCGGAGTTTTCAGACAGGTGAATTGGTTTTGAAAAGGATCCTTCCTCCTCAGACAGATCACAAGGGCAAATGAACTCCAAACAATGAGGGGCCATATGTGGTAAGAAAGGTTTTTTCTGGTGGAGCCTTACTACTCTCAACTATGGATGGCAAAGATTTTACGTCCCCTGTGAACGCAGACGTAGTCAAAAAATACTTCGCATAAAAGAGACCCGCTGGACATAAAAAGAGAGTCCAGGCAAAAAAGGGGCATCCCGGCGAACCATAAAAAGGAAAAGGTTCGGGCAAAAGTTAGGGATAAAATGTAAAAAGAAACGTGTAAACCCACAAAGTTGAAAACCCGAAAAGGCGACTTTGGCAAAAATGGGTATCCCGATGGATTGAAAACCCGAAAAGGGCGGTCCAGGCAAAAGTTAGGGATTTATAAGCGAAAGGCTGCGGTCTACGTCCGATCTGTGAACACTTTCAATACCTGGAAGTTCTGAAAGAAAGGAATCAGTACAGTTAGTCTCTTCAAAGGTCAAGACATTTGTGGATAAGTAAGCCATATGGGTCATAGCTGAGTCGAATCATGGCGGATATCTGTTCCCACATTGCCGACATGTGTATTTTCTTTTTGCTTTTGCGCAATTACCTCTTTTTAGGAATTGCTTCCTATTGTAAATGCCTATTTATAGGCCACTTTTCTCAATAAAATATTCATTTCACTCAAAGAGCTTTCCGTTGTTTGTTTTACTTTTACTGTTTTGTTTGCAAAAAACGTCCGATATTTTTGATAAACATTGCATATAAAACTTCGAGCTTTGCGGAGCATAACGAAAAGCAGTAGAAATTACTTAGGCATTACCGGTGATAGTCAGGTTGTGGCATATTCTTTTGTTGTTGTTTGACTTGCAGGGCAACATGATTGTATTTCCCCAACAGTTTGCTTTCCCCAGCATTGAGATTGTACTTTCCTCAGCAGAGCAGACCTTCCCCAGCAGGAGACCTGGAAAGTATTTTCTCTGAATCAAGACGTTATCTCCCCACGAAATCAGGGCTTTCACTTCCACCATCCAGTCAGGAAGCGTGCTTTCGCCGACAATGTCATATTCTAATCCCCAGCAAGATGGGAGTAAAGGTTCTCCCTATCAGTAGGCTAAGTTCAGCAGTATCCCCAGGCAGGATTGTATTATGGATTGTTTTCCCCAAGCAGGATGGTATTATGGACTGGCATCCCCCAACAGGTCCTAAGCCCATCTGTTGTTGGAAATCCTCAGTAAAAGACTTCCGGTTTCGTTATTGGCATTCATTCTCAACTCCCCCAGCAGAGGAGAAATCTCAGGTTTTGGACGTTACCTTCAGGGAAGGGCATGTGTAACCCCCGGTGGTGTGGATGTTCTTTCGGGATTTCATCCCCAGCAGCAGTTATTGATCCAGAGAGTCGATTAGTATGATCCTTCTCAGTAGAGTCCCTGGATTCAGAGGATAATTTATTTTTGTCATCCCCAGCTGAATTGGCCTTTTCTCTCCGGCATTTATTTTGCTGGAGGGACCCCTTTTGCATATCATAAGCATTCGCATTGCATCCTCAAACGCGTAGCATTTCCATTTTGTATGGAGCATTACACCATAATTCAAACATTTGCATTCGAAGCATAAGCCAGGTTCGGTGCTTTCCTTGCCAGTTCTCTTTCCCAGCAGAGATGGCATAACTCAGGAGATTTTGGAGGGATGCGTTCCTCTTACTGGTGTTCCCCGACAGAGTCTTTTATTTAGACTTCTCCTTTCCCCAGCGGAGTCATCTTATCTGTGGATCGTGAGTCCGTTAGAAGTTTGCTTTTGTCTGGCCTTTCCTTTTTGTGAAATCCAGTTCTCGCCTGGTAGTCAGTTCTCGCCTGACATATTTTGTTTGCCAATTTCCTTTTCTCAGTGGGGTGGTATAAACCATAAGTTTTGTTTCACGTTATCCCCAGCGAAGTCCACTTTATGTTGGTTTTCTTTATGCGGGTACAATTGAGGTTGTATTTGTTTCGTGGGTGCGATTGAGGTCGTATTCATGTTTTCTTTATGTCGGTTATCCTTTGCAGATACAATTGAGGTTGTATTCGTTTTGTGGGTGCGATTGAGGTCGTATTCGTATTTTCTCTGTGGGTAGAGTGATTGAGGTCAGTCTTCTTTTGAGGGTACAATTGAGGTTGTATTCGTTTTGTGGGTACGATTGAGGTCGTATTCGTCCTTTTCTTTGCGGGTAGAGTGATTGAGGTTAGTCTTCCTTTGAGGGTACAATTGAGGTTGTATTCGTTTTGTGGGTACGATTGAGGTCGTATTCGTATTTTTTTTGTGGGTAGAGTGATTGAGGTCAGTCTTCCTTTGAGGGTACAATTGAGGTTGTATTCGTTTTATGGGTGCGTTTGAGGTCGTATTCGTGTTTTCTTTGTGGGTAGAGTGATTGAGGTCAGTCTTCCTTTGAGGGTACAATTGAGGTTGTATTCGTTTTATGGGTGCGATTGAGGTCGTATTCGTATTTTCTTTGTGGGTAGAGTGATTGAGGTCAGTCTTCCTTTGAGGGTACAATTGAGGTTGTATTCGTTTTGTGGGTGCGATTGAGGTCGTATTCATGTTTTCTTTATGGGTAGAGTGATTGAGGTCAGTCTTCCTTTGTGGGTACAATTGAGGTTGTATTCGTTTTTGTGGGTGCGATTGAGGTCGTATTCATATTTTCTTTGTCGGTAGAGTGATTGAGGTCAGTCTTCCTTTGAGGGTACAATTGAGGTTGTATTCGTTTTGTGGGTGCGATTGAGGTCATATTCGTATTTCCTTTGTGGGTGCGATTGAGGTCGTATTCGTATTTTTCTTGTGGATATGGTTGAGGTCATATTCCTTATTTTTCAACACGCTCCATCTCGTTATTCTCACCATTAGCAAATTTTTGGGGCTCTTTCGGTATTCAATCCCCGTGTATCCTGGAATGTCTGAGAGTCGTTGCTATCATACCTTCAGGACCAAGTTGATTGAATAGGAGCAGCTGTTGCACCCCAAAATTTGCTCTCCTTACTTTAGTACTAACTGGCTTATGTTTCATTTCATTTTTGCATTATCATGTGTGCATATCATTGGTTCTTAGCATGGGGTCAAGGTGCCAGATGCAAGTTCAAGAGGAGAAGATATTCTTCAAAGGGTCAAGCAAGAGGGTTCAGGTGGATCACTCTCTCCTAACCAGTGCAGAAACTAGGGTTTTGAGAATCTTGGGTTTTTGCTCCTATAGGCAAGTTTCTTGGGTTCTTATCATCACCAAAGGGCATATCTTATCTTTGTTGGAGAGGATACACATCCTATTCAGAGGAATTTGGATTTGGAGACTGTGCTATTTCCTCCTAGACTGAGGGTACCAAAACTAGGGTTTACTATAAAGTTAGTTTATTTCTGATTTCTTGAGTAAGACTTGATTTCATGGTATTCCTTGGGTCCCTAAGTATCTAGGGATGGAAGGTTGTCCATCAGTTTGGTTCAGGAGAGATTCAATTAGCCAATTGATTGGGAATCAGGAGAATTGCGAAAAAGTCAACAGTGAGAGGGGAAGTCAACTGTGGAATTTTGAGGTTCTCTCCAAGGTTTTCAAGGTCTCACATCCTCATATGTCTTCAAGGGTCAAGTTTCACACCATTCATCAAGAATCAAGGGTTGGCACAAAAGTTACTAAATATGGAAATGACCTATAATTTGAAAGTTTCCTTTTTGGGCAAGTCCTTACACTACATTCAACTTGAATTTTCACCATCAAGAAAGCTTCAAATGAATTTTCCTCAAACATGAAAGTTGAAGATCTTTTTCTCCCCTTTCCAACAAGTACTAGTGGGTCTCCATATCATTTGTGAAACTCAAGTTATGATCAAAAGAAGGCAAAGTGGTTTTTAGGGTTCCATTTTCACAACTTTTGCACTTTGGGACATATGGACCTATAATTAATTCCATTGCTTCATGTCATATTCTAACCTCAAAGTACAATCCCCAAGGAGCATTTTTGGCCTTTGAATCAAGAAGTTTTATGGTTTATTCATCACTTATTCTCCATTATTTCAAATTGCCAAATTATTTAAAACTCATGAATCAAAATGTCTCAAGGCCCAATTTCAATTGAGGTGTGTTTTGCAATTGATCAATAAGTGATCCATCATGAAATACTTGGGTGTGCATGCATGGAAGAGGGTATATCTCACATTATTCAAATTTCCAAATTTGTCCAAAACTCATTAAGTGGAGAATTACCAAGGCCCAATTGATCATCAGTGGAGTAACCTAATCTATTTAAACCAATTCATGCAGTGGTTAGGGTCGGAACACGTGATTTTGGAGGAGAATTCAAGTGTGAGCCCTAAAAATTCATCTCTTCGAATCTCACGATCTACAAGGAGTTTTCACAAAATTCTTTCACCATCAGAACCCTTGGGATCCGTAGAGCACGAACCAACCACCCTTTGAAGCTAACAGTGGAGATACGTGTTGCACCATCTCAGGTTGGTGATGATTTTCATGATCATAAAACTCTCTTTTTAAATATGCATAGTGATTTGTGGTGTGTACTGATCATTCTGGTATGTTTTGTTTTGATTGTGGACGTGTAATATGGTTGCTACGTGAGTTTAAAGTTTTGAACCCTAACCTTTTTGCTTTCGAATCTCCTTATCTATGCATTGTTTGTGAATTTTGATTGCATATTTGAGATCCTGACGAAATTCTGGTCAGAAAGGTGTACCCCTTTGCATTTTCTGGAAAATTTTGGTTGCAGGTGACTGGAGAAGGGGGCCGGAACCCTAGCTCCGGCGACGGCGGTCGATTCAGTCCGGCGAAGGTGGCTGGAGGTAGGTGATGATGTTTTGGCCGTTGGATCTAGGGATCTGACGGTCCTTGGTGTGCCACGCGTTATAATTTTTGGTTTTGTTTAATTGGTTTATGTGTGTGTCCGTTCACGATGGTTATTGTGCACCCTCAATCTCAACCTCTCATCATGTATTGTTTTTTTATTATTTGACTTAATCTCGTACGTCTGATCCATCACGTGGCTGATATGGTGACAACAAATAAAAAGCCCATGTGCCTGTCACGTGGGAGATGTATGGTTCTCTTAAGGTTTGCGTGTGCGTGAGTGTACATTAGCTATGGTGTACCTTTTAATCATGGCTGTTAATCTTACTTACTTGGACTTTTTGTTGACTTGTTAATGAGCGTAGGCTCAATCTGGTGGTGGATGTTGAGTCAATTAGTTGACTGGATCCATTGTTCTTTTTTTATTTTTTTCACTGAGTGTTGTTGGATTGGGTTGCTGATTGCGCCCCCTTAAGCCCATTTCCTTTATTTCAACGTGAATTCTTTACTGATTGCACCCCCATTCATTTTCTTTCTATGTTATTTTTATTAATTCATTACATTTTCATTTTCACTTTTTAAAAATAGTTAATTGCATTAAAAACTTCCCAAAAAATTCATGCATCATATTTATAATTTTATAAAATTTTTACAAATTTTATTTTTTATCTTTATTTTATTTTTATCATCTGAATTATTTAATTGTTCAATTTCTCTTTGAATTTGCTTTATTTTGGACATGTTGCATTGTAGAATTTTGTTCTCACAGTATACATAACATTTAGAGCCCATTCTTTTTGAATTCATCCACCAACACATTGGATTGCATTAAAATATTTTTCTATCATTTTTAAAATCATCTCATACTGCATTTTAGTCCTTTCCTTTTGCATGTTGAGCCATGTTTCTCATCTGACTTTGCATAATTGTTTGAGTGACTCATATCTTGAATTTTTGCAGGAGTTTTTGATATGTTGTTTGTTTTCGGTTGAGCAATGTTTATAATTACTTTGGAAATTTTAGAGGATGTTTCTCTAATTATTTGATTGCTTTTATTTGAGATCTTTCTTTTATGCATATCCTTGATCATGTCCGATTATCTGTTTGCAAAGGCACTTGTGCCATTGTTTTGGGGTTGTTTATTTGAATTCATGAGCCATGTTTGGATTGTTATAGGTCACTTGACTTCCATTTAATGTCAATGCTTGGACTTCATTTGTCTCATTTCTTTTACGTATGTCTGTTTTATGCTAACCGTTTATGCAGGGGCTGAGGTAAGTTATTTGAGGGTGTGGATAGTTATCCATGCTCACTCTCATTATTTATTTCCCTCATCTTTTCTTTTCTTTAGGCTTAGGTTATCGTCAAGCCTCACTAACCGTAGGTCACCCATGCATGATAACATTAGGGCTCTTAGTTTCCCTTTAGAGTTTCCGTTGTGTCTTCTCTCTTCTCATCTCAAAACTTCTTGAAAACACTTAATAAGGATAAAGTGTATTGCGCACGAGTCTTAAGCGTGGGGAATGAGAAATGAGGGGCTTCCTCTCATCTTTCCTGAGTGCTTAGCGAGCGTCCTGTCTTGGGACGATGCGTTAAGTATTCGCCCCTGTGCCCTAGACTTTGGTGCAATGCAAGTTATGAACTAACTCAAGTCACTTCTGTCCTAAAAAATACAAACAAACTTCAAACCTTTTTGTCCTTTGGGATTGTCAAACTAAAGGCTATTTTAAAAAAGGGCACCTTACTTTCCGTCTGAGACGCAAATAGGCATCGACCCTAACTGCCGGACGCGGACTTAACGTCGCTCATAAAAAACACAAAAAGAACTTGGTCCGATCTACGTTGACTCTGAATTCCCCATTGCACAAAGGGGGTACGTAGGCCTAGGACGTCGACGTCCTACCGAGTCTGTCTTAGTTTTTCCCTCCTCGTCTTAGTACAACCCTAGATGATAGTATAACTCACCCTTATAATTGACAACAAGCGTGGATCCCATCGAGTACGATGGACGCGTGGGGTGCTAGCACCTTCCCCTCGCGTAACCGACTCCCGAACCCAGGCTATGGTTGCGATGACCATTCCTTTCCCTCTTCCTCAGGTTTTTTCGGTGTTCCCTTTCCCTCTCTTGGGATAAATTTACACGGCTGGCGACTCTGTTTTTCCGCGCCACTCTCGCGTTTGTACCTGGATGAAAATCCTGGGAGCGACAGCTGGCGACTCTGCTGGGGACTCTGGTTGACCTATGCTGGTCCATCCCTAAGCGAGTCAATCCTAGCGCTTGCTTGTCTTTGTTCTCTTTGGGTGTTTTGTGTTGTTTTACTTTATTTGTTGTATTTTATTTTTAACGCATTTTGTGCATTGCATTTCATTTTTATTACTGTCATACTGGATACTGCTGTTTTGTGCTGGCTGTTTCTGTTTTGCAGGTTGGGTTGTTCCGAGAGATAAGCCCAATACCCAGGCTTGAGTACACCCTAGGACTAGAGTGGAAAGTAGTGGGACCTACGTGCCCACTTGGTACGTTTGTGTGTTCACGAAATTCACAACCAGACGAGGCTATCTTGGGACGCATTCTAACGTGTGTGTCTTGCGCATGTTAGGGTGTTGATCTAGAGAGCTGTCGACTCTGGTGACCGATCATCGAGGACCTTAGTGGAAACATCCCTCTTTAGTGGTGAAAGTGGCAGACCACATCCTGTGGCAAACCCATTCGCACCCGAGGGCCCACTTTGGAACTCGCATAGGATGGTCCCTACCTTTTGAAGAGAATCAGTGGAGGCACTCCTCGATTGACGATAGTACTGTACCCCGAGGGATGAATGTACTATTATTTCTCGACCTCAGTGCCAGAAGCTGAGGACCTTCCATTTTGGAGAATCAGTTGAGGCCTCCTCGATTGATGATGATGCCAAACCAGAAATGGTGAACGTATCATCATTTCTCGACCTGAGAGCCCGGGATACTGAACATCCTAGTACCCACACGTGAGAGGGGATGAGTGTTTGCAAGTTTGCAGGTAACCGAAACCTACAACCTACTCGGTTTTTCTGGATTTCTCATCAATGTTTGATTATCTGGGTTCCTGGTTATCTCAGTGGTTCGGTATTTTGGAATTCTGGTTTTCTGGGTTGTGGTTCTCGTTCAGTTAACAGCACAGCACATCCAGCAGTGTTGCCTTGATCCCGTGTTTGCATGAGCATATCATTTTTCTTGCATTCTAACATGTTTGACATTTTTCAGGGCTTGCATCTTACTCTTGATTCCAGTTTTCTGAGGTTACCTTGGCATGGATGTCCAGAGAAAGAAGATTGTTGCCTACTCGTTCCCAGATCCAACCTTGACGTTGATTCACAAGCTGATTAATATGGCTGGTCCCAGAGTTCGTACAGAGTTCAGTGGAAGGTATGGGAGACTTCTGAAGTTTGTCTACAATATCTCCAAGTATGAGAAGGATGCCATTCATACACTTCTTCAGTTTTACGATCCGTCTTTGCGTTGCTTCACTTTCCCAAACTACATCTTGGCCCCAACATTGGAGGAGTTCTTATTTATTTTGGGAATCCCCATCAAGCATGACATAGTATTCTTTTCTAAAGAACACCCCGGGATAAAAGAAATGGTTGTTGCTCTTCATATTGGTGAATCCGTTCTGAGCAGTAATATTGAGGAAAAACAAGGAGCTAAGGGTTTCTTATTGAAGTTCTTGTTTGATCAAGCTTGCATACATGTTAAAGAGAAGGATTGGACTGCTTTCCAAGCTATTCTGGCTATGTGCATCTATGGGATTGTCCTGTTTCCCAATGTTCCTGATCTGGTGGATATGCATGCTGTCAGAATCTTTATCTCAAAGAATCCTATACCTACCTTGCTAGGTGATGTGTATCACTCAGTCCACTACAAGAATGAAAATAGGCGAGGAAAAACTGTGAGTTGCTGTGCACCACTCTTATCTACTTGGTTTCTGAGTCATCTCCCCGAAGCTGGCGCTTTCGTTGATACGAGAGATTCTCTGAAGTGGTCGAAGAGGTTAATGGGCTTGACTGCTGACAACATTGTTTGGTTCAATCATGACTTGCTAGGAATGGAGATCATTTGCAAGTGCGGAGAGTTCCCTAATGTACCCTTGATAGGGAGAAGAGGCAGAATCAACTATAATCCTGCCCTTGTTATCAGGCAGTTTGGCTATCCTTTGAGAGGTCCACCTGAAGAGCGAGATATTAGAGAGTCCTTATTCTTCAATGGTATTGAGGATCAAGAGATGATAAGGAAGATTGTGAATGCTTGGAAGCAAGTGACCAAGAAGGGTAAAACTTCATTCGGGAAATGTAATAACCAGGCTTTTTCTTCCTATAAAGAGTGGATTAAGAAGAGAGCAGAAGATGAGCTTCTTCCCTTCCCGGTGGAACCACATTTGTATCCTTTACTAATTGAGCCTCCTACCACAGTTGAGATAGAGAAGTTTAACAAATTGTGGGCTGAAAAGGAAAAGCTGCGAGAAGAAAACAGTGAGCTAAAAAGAGAGATTTATCAGTTGAAACATGAGCGGGGTGAAGCTGTTCATACCGCCAAGTTGAAGACAGAGCTTCTCGCTAAGGCAGAAAAAGAGCTAGCTGACATGGTCACATCCAGAAAAAGGATGAAAGAATCTTTGGATGGTATCAGTAAGGTTCTCGAGTCTAAAAAGGAGGAACTAGACAAGGCTTTGTTGAAAATTCACAGGTTCGATGATCACCGAGAAATTGCAATGGCTGAGAATAAGAGAAAGGAAGACGATTATCTAGCTAAGATTGACCAATTAACGTTGAAGCTCAAGAAGAAAGACGCTGAGATCCTGTCAGGGGTATTCAAGAGACAAACAGTCGAGGGTCGACTAAATGAAGCCATATCCTCCATAGAGGAACTGAAGGTCCAAGCTGAAGTGAAGAGACCTAGACATGAGGGCCCTAGCATGGATGTTGTTTCTGGAGAAGACGATTGGGAGTTGAATTGTCGATACTTGGAAGGGATCGTACATAGGAGAGACGTTCTCATTCAAGAGCTAATTCAGAGACCGAAGCATCCCGACACCAGAAAGCTGTTCAAAGAAATTCAAGACTGGAGCAAGAAGCATAGTGAATGGGGGGGATTGACACTTGTGGACTTTGATGATATGCCGTAGTTTTCTATTTTCTTTCATTATTTGGACCACCGCCAGACTTGTTGGTTGGGATCTATGATTATTGTGTTCAGACTTGTTATCTTGGATTTGTGATTGTTGACATTTGGTTTTCCTCTGGTTTTCTTAATATATGAGCAGAAGTTCCGTTCTATCTTGTTGTTAAACCGGAATCAAGGGGTGGATCGCCCTGCGAATATTCAAACATGTTCATTTGCATTTGCATATTCATAATCATTTTGCATGATCATTTTGCATAACAGGTGTTTATCTCCGGTATTCTTATCTTGTTCTAATCTCAGGATTACAGATCAGCACATTCACCGGTATCCTACCAGACAAAATCAGAAGAGATTCATGGATCAGCTACAGAATAAGATAATTGAGATGCAGACTCGCATGAACCAATTCATGGAATTAATGCAAGGTGTCGCTCAAGGCCAGGAGCAGTTGAGGACTCTCGTTCAACCACTGATTGCAAGGAATGAGGAAGACGGTAATAATGTTCAGAATGGCCCTACGGGCGGAGGTATTCCTGTTTCTGGTGTTGTGATCCCTCCGGGCGGGGCTGAAAATGCTTGGGGAGGTGGTATTGGTGCTGGCGCAGATCATGGCCGTCAGTACGATGATGTTCAAGATGATGCATTTTCTGTGCCAGGTGGGGATGCTGGTCCCCAGATTGACAATGATCAGAGGTTCAGGTTGATTGAGGAACAACTAAGGGGTGTTGTGAATCAGGATTCTATGGGTATGGATCTAGAGGACTTGGGGTTGGTTCCAGGCATTGTTATCCCGCATAAATTTCAGACTCCCACCTTCGAGAAGTATAATGGTGTGTCTTGCCCAAGGACACACGTCAGGGCATACGCGAGTAAGATGGATGCGCATGCGAAGAATGAAAAGCTGATGATGCATTGCTTTCAGGATAGCCTATCTGGGGCATCCCTGGAGTGGTATATACAACTAGAAAGGAAAGATGTGCGTAGTTAGAGAGATCTGGCAGGGGCATTTATTAGACACTACCAATATAACACTGATATGGCTCCTAACGAAACACAGCTGCAGAACTTATCACAGAAGAACAATGAGAGTTTCAAGGAGTACGCTCAGAGGGGGCGTGAACTGACAGCGAAGGTTCAGTCTCCCATGTTGGAACGTGAAATGATAACTATGTTTATGGCCACCTTGCAGGGTCATTACTATGAAAAGCTGGTGCCGTGTATGACTGGAAAGTTTGGTGATTTGATCTTAGTAGGAGAGATGGTGGAAAGCGGAATTAAGGCAGGAAAAATATCAGGCGGTGATGGGTCCTCATCTGGAGGAAGTAAGAAGCCTTATGCTAGTGGTTACAAGAAGAAGGAGGGAGATACAAACTCTATGTCATCATATCGTGGTAGAGATGGACCTCGTCAGAACTACAATCAGCAGGTGGCTTCTGTAACCATCCCAGCAGCACCTCAGCAGCCAGCAGTGTCTCAACAACAAAATCAGGCTCCTCGCCGGTCGTAGCCTCTGACTAGGCGGGATAGGCATTTTGACACTCCACCCCTTCCCTACGCTCAATTATTTCAGTACTTGTTAAAACTACAGTTAATTTAGAAGAGAACATTGGCTCCACCTACTGGTAATCCACCTCCCGGCTATGACGCTAACGCCCACGGTGAGTTTCATTCTGGGACACCCGGACATTATATTGAGAACTGTAAAGCTTTTAAGCATCAGGTTCAAGATTTGTTGGATTCCAAGGCCATCAATTTCTCCAATGATGTTCCAAATGTGAATCAGAACCCGATGCCGAATCACGGTGAGCCGAGGGTCAATGCTATTATTAAAGACTGTGAAAACTTGAGTTTGATTTCAGATGTGAACGAAGTCCGAACTCCCTTAGGTGTGGTGAAGGAAAGGCTGTTGAAGGGAGGGGTATTTCCCGGTTGTGATGAAGGTTGTGTAGAATGTGTGTCGCAGCCAGGTGGTTGTGACTTATTAAAAGCAGATATTCAGAGAATGATCAGTGAAGGGATATTATAGTTTGACAGAGGTTGTAGGTAGAATAAAGTTACTGATAGAGAGATTGATGTTGCCACAATAACAATTCCGTTCAAGACTATAACTATATCAGCACCGGCGAGACCAGCGTCGGTCACTATCATTGTTCCTGGACCAGTCCCATACGAGAGTACCAAGGCCATCCCATGGAACTATGGGGCCGAGGTGTTTGTTAATGGTAAGATGCAGGAATTGGAAGAGACATCAGCTGTGAATACAGGGGTTGAAAATCTTGTCGAAGCAGGGGCTATCACTAGGAGTGGTAGAGTCTTTATTCCGTCCGAGAATCAAGCTGGCAGTTCAAGACAAGACAAGGGTAAACAGATGGTGGACGAGTCCGTACAGAGGCAGGAAGCAAATAATTCTATGACGAAGCCAGTTGGGGATACTTTCTCAGAAGACGTAGAAGAGTTTATGAGGTTGATCAGGAAAAGTGATTACAAGATTGTTGACCAACTTCACCAAACTCCATCGAAGGTTTCCATTCTATCCTTACTGTTGTGCTCTGAGGCACACCGGAATGCATTGCTGAATGTTCTGAATATGGCTTATGTACCACAGGAAATATCTGCCAACCAGTAAGAAGGGGTTATGGCTCATGTGAATGCTGGAAATGGTTTGGGTTTCACCGATTTAGATCTGACTCCGGCTGGGAGGAATCATAACAACGCTCTGCATATTTCAGTGGAATGTCGTGGTTCCTTAATGTCGCATGTGTTAGTTGATACTGGGTCATCTTTGAATGTGTTACCGAAGAAGGCTTTGATGAAATTGGATACTCGTGGGTTGATTTGCACACCAAGTGACTTGGTGGTACATGCTTTTGATGGCTCCAAGAGGTCAGTTTTTGGAGAGTTAGTTCTGCCGATCAAGGTGGGTCCTGAGATTTTCAACACCACCTTTTACATAATGGATATTCAGCCTGCCTATAGTTGTTTGTTGGGTCGCCCTTGGATCCATGGTGTTGGGGCAGTAACTTCTACGCTTCACCAGAAGTTGAAGTATATGGTGGATGGCCATGTTGTGACTGTTTGTGGTGAAGAAGATATCATGGTGAGTCACCTATCGACCTTCAAGTATGTAGAGGTAGATGGTGAAGTACAGGAAACTTTGTGCCAAGCCTTTGAAGCTGTGAAAATTCCCGAGGAACCCCCAAAGGCAGCCAGTCAGCCTGAGGTGGTTGCCCAACCTGAAGTCGTCAGACAACCAGAGGTTCCAATGTCCTCTTTCAAAGAGGCGCGTGCTATAGTTGAAGCTGGTGGTTCTCAGAAGTGGGGCAGTGTTATTGATGTTCAAAGAAAGCAAGATACTGATGGACTGGGTTACAAGCCACCTAGGCGTTCTGAAGAGCCTCCCAAGTTCTATGGTCCAGTCCGTTTCACCAGTGCCGGTGTTTTCTTCGACAGAGTCAATGCTATTGAGGATGAAGGAGATAGTGATTGTGACATGGATGAATGGATCCGTCCCTGCACCCCTGGTCAGAGTTTAGGCAACTGGTCTTCCGAGAAAGTCATCCAAGTGACACGCCCAGAGTAATTTACTTTTGTTTTCTGTTATGTTGAATCCTACGTTCTGCCCAAGACGTAGTGATATTTATTTGTAGGGCTTGGATGTTTTATTTGCTATTTTTATCATCAATAAAGGACGTTTTTTCATTCAAATATTTTGATCACTGTCTTTCTGTTTTTACTTTTTGCATTAACCCACATCAAAATGGCAATGTGTTTTCTTGTTTGTTGCACTCGTAATAAACATAAAACATCCATCATGCAGGTTCCTTTGTTTAGATTCCACCCATGACTTAGCTATGGCTCGATATGACTTCGACAATCCCATCAATCAGGCCGAAGAAGAGACTGACGAAGACTGTGACTTACTAGAAGAATTAGCCATGTTACTGAAACAAGAGGAAAGGGTTATTCGACCTCATCAGGAGGAAGTTGAGACTATTAATCTGGGAACCGAGGATGTTAAACGAGAAGTAAAGGTTGGGGTTGCCCTGGAAGACACTGTTAAGGGAAGATTGATTGAGTTACTTCGAGAGTATGTGGATATCTTCGCCTGGTCTTACCAAGACATGCCTGGGCTTGACACTGACATTGTTTCACACAGACTGCCGCTTAAAGAGGGTTGTACTCCAGTCAAGCAGAAACTAAGAAGGACGAAACCAGATATGGCTATCGAGATCAAGGAAGAGGTTCAGAAATAGTTGGACGCCGGATTTCTTGCTATGACAAATTATCCTCCGTGGGTTGCTAATATTGTACCTGTACCTAAGAAGGATGGGAAGGTCAGGATGTGTGTTGATTACCGAGATTTTAACAGGGCGAGCCCGAAGGATGATTTCCCGCTCCCCCACATTGACGTGTTAGTAGACAATACTGCGCAATATTCTGTGTTTTCCTTCATGGATGGCTTCTCTGGGTATAACCAAATCAAAATGGCCCCAGAGGACATGGAGAAAACTACGTTCATAACACCGTGGGGAACATTTTGCTACAAGGTAATGCCCTTTGGATTGAAGAATGCTGGGGCAACCTATCAGCGGGCAATGGTGACTCTCTTTCATGATATGATTCACAAGGAGATTGAAGTCTATGTTGATGACATGATTGCGAAGTCACAGACAGAGGAAGAACACTTGATAAATCTCCAGAAGTTGTTTGAAAGGTTGAGGAATTTCAGACTGAGATTGAATCCGAACAAGTGCACTTTCGGCGTAAGGTCTGGTAAATTGCTGGGATTCATTGTTAGTGAAAGAGGTATCGAGGTTGATCCTGCAAAGATAATAGCCATACAAGAGATGCCTGGGCCAAGGATAGAGAAAGAGGTTCGTGGTTTCTTGGGGAGGTTGAATTACATTGCTAGGTTCATCTCTCATCTGACAGCCACATGTGAGCCAATTTTCAAGTTGCTAAGAAAGGATCAAGAGGTCAGGTGGAATAAAAATTGTCGAGAGGCGTTTGAGAGGGTAAAGAAGTATTTGCAGGAACCTCCAGTCCTTATGCCACCGGTGTCTGGGAGACCGTTGATTATGTACCTTATGGTTCTTGAGAATTCGATGGGTTGTGTGCTCGGTAAACACGACGAGACGGGTAGGAAAGAGCATGCCATTTACTACCTGAGTAAGAAGTTCACTGATTACGAATCAAGATACTCTATGTTGGAAAAGACATGTTGTGCACTCGCTTGGGCAGCCAAGCGCCTGAGGCAGTATATGTTAAACCACACAACCTTGTTGATTTCGAAGATGGATCCGATTAAGTACGTGTTTGAGAAGCAAGCACTTTTTGGAAGGATAGCCCGTTGGCAGATGGTTTTGACAAAGTATGATATTCAGTATGTTTCTCAGAAGGCCATTAAGGGAAGTGTTCTGTCAGAATATCTCGTTGAACAGCCGGTCGAGGATTATCAGCCAATGAAGTTTGAGTTTCCGGACGAGCACGTTATGTTTTTAAAAATGAAGGATTGTGAAGAGCCTCTGCCTGACGAAGGACCTGAGATTGGGTCGCGGTGGAAGACGATTTTTGATGGGGTTGTCAACTCGTATGGTAATGGAATTGGGGCAATCAGTATAACCCCAAAGGGTTCTCATATACCTTTCACTGCCCGGTTAGCATTCGCGTGTACCAACAACGAGGCGGAGTATGAAGCATGCATCATGGGGTTAGAGGAAGCAATAGATTTGAGAATTAAGAACCTTGATGTCTATGGTGATTCCGCGTTGGTAGTTAATCAGATTACAGGAGAATGGGAGACTCGTCAGGCAAATTTGGTGCCTTATAACAACTATGCCAGAAGGTTGTTACCTTTCTTTGACAGGGTGGATTTTCATCATGTGCCCCGAGCTGAGAATCAGATGGCTGATGCGTTGGCGACATTGGCATCCATGTATAAGGTGAACCGTTGGAATGAAACTCCGTCGATTAGAATCATGCGTTTGGATAGACCAGCTTTTGTGTTTGCAATTGAAGGTGTGTTTGATGGCAAACCGTGGTATCATGATATTAAGGTTTTCTGAAGAGACAGGAGTATCCAGAAGGTGCCTCCACCAAGGATAAGAAGACTCTGAGGAGGTTGGCAGGAAACTTCTTTCTGAACAAGGATGATGTGTTATATAAGAGGAACTTCGATATGGTCTTGCTACACTGTGTTGATGAACACGAGGCAGGTTTGTTGATGGAGGAAGTTCACGAGGGCTCTTTCGGTACTCATTCCAGTGGACACACCATGGCTAGAAAGTTGTTGAGAGCAGGATATTATTGGATGACTATGGAGTCTGATTGTTTCAAGTACGCCCGAAAGTGCCATAAATGCCAGATTTACGCAGACAAGATGCATGTACCGCCTACGCCTCTAAACGTATTATCGTCGCCTTGGCCTTTTGTAATTTGGGGCATAGATATGATTGGGAAGATTGAGCCCACTGCTTCCAATGGGCATCGTTTCATTTTGGTGGCCATTGACTATTTCACAAAGTGGGTGGAAGCAGCCTCGTACGCCAACGTCACCAAGCAAGTGGTAGCCCGGTTTATAAAGAAGGATATCATATGTCGTTATGGGGTCCTGGAGAGAATCATTACTGATAATGGCTCGAATTTGAACAACAAGATGATGAAGGAGCTATGTCAGAGTTTTAAGATCGAGCATCATAATTCCTCTCCATATCGTCCGAAGATGAATGGGGCTGTTGAGGCAGCGAATAAGAATATCAAGAAGATTGTGCAGAAGATGGTGGTAACGTATAAAGACTGGCACGAAATGCTACCTTATGCCCTACATGGTTATCGTACTTCGGTGCGTACGTCAACTGGGGCTACCCCTTTCTCATTGGTATATGGCATGGAAGCAATTTTACCCTTAGAGGTCGAGATTCCGTCTTTGAGAGTTCTGGCAGATGTGAAGCTTGATGAAGCTGAATGGGTGCGTTCCAGGTTGGATCAGTTGAACCTTATTGAAGAAAAGAGATTGGCAGCCATCGCACATGGTCGTTTGTATCAGAGCAGGATGAAGCACGCCTTTGACCAGAAAGTGCGTTCTCGGAGTTTTCAGACAGGTGAATTGGTTTTGAAAAGGATCCTTCCTCCTCAGACAGATCACAAGGGCAAATGAACTCCAAACAACGAGGGGCCATATGTGGTAAGAAAGGTTTTTTCTGGTGGAGCCTTACTACTCTCAACTATGGATGGCAAAGATTTTACGTCCCCTGTGAACGCAGACGTAGTCAAAAAATACTTCGCATAAAAGAGACCCGCTGGACATAAAAAGAGAGTCCAGGCAAAAAAGGGGCATCCCGGCGAACCATAAAAAGGAAAAGGTTCGGGCAAAAGTTAGGGATAAAATGTAAAAAGAAACGTGTAAACCCACAAAGTTGAAAACCCGAAAAGGCGACTTTGGCAAAAATGGGTATCCCGATGGATTGAAAACCCGAAAAGGGCGGTCCAGGCAAAAGTTAGGGATTTATAAGCGAAAGGCTGCGGTCTACGTCCGATCTGTGAACACTTTCAATACCTGGAAGTTCTGAAAGAAAGGAATCAGTACAGTTAGTCTCTTCAAAGGTCAAGACATTTGTGGATAAGTAAGCCATATGGGTCATGGCTGAGTCGAATCATGGCGGATATCTGTTCCCACATTGCCGACATGTGTATTTTCTTTTTGCTTTTGCGCAATTACCTCTTTTTAGGAATTGCTTCCTATTATAAATGCCTACTTATAGGCCACTTTTCTCAATAAAATATTCATTTCACTCAAAGAGCTTTCCGTTGTTTGTTTTACTTTTACTGTTTTGTTTGCAAAAAACGTCCGATATTTTTGATAAACATTGCATATAAAACTTCGAGCTTTGCGGAGCATAACGAAAAGCAGTAGAAATTACTTAGGCATTAACGGTGATAGTCAGGTTGTGGCATATTCTTTTGTTGTTGTTTGACTTGCAGGGCAACAGGATTGTATTTCCCCAACAGTTTGCTTTCCCCAGCATTGAGATTGCACTTTCCTCAGCAGAGCAGACCTTCCCCAGCAGGAGACCTGGAAAGTATTTTCTCTGAATCAAGACGTTATCTCCCCACAGAATCAGGGCTTTCACTTCCCCCATCCAGTCAGGAAGCGTGCTTTCGCCGACAATGTCATATTCTAATCCCCAGCAAGATGGGAGTAAAGGTTCTCCCCATCAGTAGGCTAAGTTCAGCAGTATCCCCAGGCAGGATTGTATTATGGATTGTTTTCCCCAAGCAGGATGGTATTATGGACTGGCATCCCCCAACAGGTCCTAAGCCCATCTGTTGTTGGAAATCCTCAGTAACAGACTTCCGGTTTCGTTATTGGCATTCATTCTCAACTCCCCCAGCAGAGGAGAAATCTCAGGTTTTGGACGTTACCTTCAGGGAAGGGCATGTGTAACCCCCGGTGGTGTGGATGTTCTTTCGGGATTTCATCCCCAGCAGCAGTTATTGATCCAGAGAGTCGATTAGTATGATCCTTCTCAGTAGAGTCCCTGGATTCAGAGGATAATTTATTTTTGTCATCCCCAGCTGAATTGGCCTTTTCTCTCCGGCATTTATTTTGCTGGAGGGACCCCTTTTGCATATCATAAGCATTCGCATTGCATCCTCAAACGCGTAGCATTTCCATTTTGTATGGAGCATTACACCACAATTCAAACATTTGCATTCGAAGCATAAGCCAGGTTCGGTGCTTTCCTTGCCAGTTCTCTTTCCCAGCAGAGATGGCATAACTCAGGAGATTTTGGAGGGATGCGTTCCTCTTACTGGTGTTCCCCGGCAGAGTCTTTTATTTAGACTTCTCCTTTCCCCAGTGGAGTCATCTTATTTGTGGATCGTGAGTCCGTTAGAAGTTTGCTTTTGTCTGGCCTTTCCTTTTTGTGAAATCCAGTTCTCGCCTGGTAGTCAGTTCTCGCCTGACATATTTTGTTTGCCAATTTCCTTTTCTCAGTGGGGTGGTATAAACCATAAGTTTTGTTTCACGTTATCCCCAGCGAAGTCCACTTTATGTTGGTTTTCTTTATGCGGGTACAATTGAGGTTGTATTTGTTTCGTGGGTGCGATTGAGGTCGTATTCATGTTTTCTTTATGTCAGTTATCCTTTGCAGATACAATTGAGGTTGTATTCGTTTTGTGGGTGCGATTGAGGTCGTATTCGTATTTTCTCTGTGGGTAGAGTGATTGAGGTCAGTCTTCTTTTGAGGGTACAATTGAGGTTGTATTCGTTTTGTGGGTACGATTGAGGTCGTATTCGTCCTTTTCTTTGCGGGTAGAGTGATTGAGGTTAGTCTTCCTTTGAGGGTACAATTGAGGTTGTATTCGTTTTGTGGGTACGATTGAGGTCGTATTCGTATTTTTTTTGTGGGTAGAGTGATTGAGGTCAGTCTTCCTTTGAGGGTACAATTGAGGTTGTATTCGTTTTATGGGTGCGTTTGAGGTCGTATTCGTGTTTTCTTTGTGGGTAGAGTGATTGAGGTCAGTCTTCCTTTGAGGGTACAATTGAGGTTGTATTCGTTTTATGGGTGCGATTGAGGTCGTATTCGTATTTTCTTTGTGGGTAGAGTGATTGAGGTCAGTCTTCCTTTGAGGGTACAATTGAGGTTGTATTCGTTTTGTGGGTGCGATTGAGGTCGTATTCATGTTTTCTTTATGGGTAGAGTGATTGAGGTCAGTCTTCCTTTGTGGGTACAATTGAGGTTGTATTCGTTTTTGTGGGTGCGATTGAGGTCGTATTCATATTTTCTTTGTCGGTAGAGTGATTGAGGTCAGTCTTCCTTTGAGGGTACAATTGAGGTTGTATTTGTTTTGTGGGTGCGATTGAGGTCGTATTCGTATTTCCTTTGTGGGTGCGATTGAGGTCGTATTCGTATTTTTCTTGTGGATATGGTTGAGGTCATATTCCTTATTTTTCAACACGCTCCATCTCGTTATTCTCACCATTAGCAAATTTTTGGGGCTCTTTCGGTATTCAATCCCCGTGTATCCTGGAATGTCTGAGAGTCGTTGCTATCATACCTTCAGGACCAAGTTGATTGAATAGGGGCAGCTGTTGCACCCCAAAATTTGCTCTCCTTACTTTAGTACTAACTGGCTTATGTTTCATTTCATTTTTGCATTATCATGTGTGCATATCATTGGTTCTTAGCATGGGGTCAAGGTGCCAGATGCAAGTTCAAGAGGAGAAGATATTCTTCAAAGGGTCAAGCAAGAGGGTTCAGGTGGATCACTCTCTCCTAACCAGTGCAGAAACTAGGGTTTTGAGAATCTTGGGTTTTTGCTCCTATAGGCAAGTTTCTTGGGTTCTTATCATCACCAAAGGGCATATCTTATCTTTGTTGGAGAGGATACACATCATATTCAGAGGAATTTGGATTTGGAGACTGTGTTATTTCCTCCTAGACTGAGGGTACCAAAACTAGGGTTTACTATAAAGTTAGTTTATTTCTGATTTCTTGAGTAAGACTTGATTTCATGGTATTCCTTGGGTCCCTAAGTATCTAGGGATGGAAGGTTGTCCATCAGTTTGGTTCAGGAGAGATTCAATTAGCCAATTGATTGGGAATCAGGAGAATTGCGAAAAAGTCAACAGTGAGAGGGGAAGTCAACTGTGGAATTTTGAGGTTCTCTCCAAGGTTTTCAAGGTCTCACATCCTCATATGTCTTCAAGGGTCAAGTTTCACACCATTCATCAAGAATTAAGGGTTGGCACAAAAGTTACTAAATATGGAAATGACCTATAATTTGAAAGTTTCCTTTTTGGGCAAGTCCTTACACTACATTCAACTTGACTTTTCACCATCAAGAAAGCTTCAAATGAATTTTCCTCAAACATGAAAGTTGAAGATCTTTTTCTCCCCTTTCCAACAAGTACTAGTGGGTCTCCATATCATTTGTGAAACTCAAGTTATGATCAAAAGAAGGCAAAGTGGTTTTTAGGGTTCCATTTTCACAACTTTTGCACTTTGGGACATATGGACCTATAATTAATTCCATTGGTTCATGTCATATTCTAACCTCAAAGTACAATCCCCAAGGAGCATTTTTGGCCTTTGAATCAAGAAGTTTTATGGTTTATTCATCACTTATTCTCCATTATTTCAAATTGCCAAATTATTTAAAACTCATGAATCAAAATGTCTCAAGGCCCAATTTCAATTGAGGTGTGTTTTGCAATTGATCAATAAGTGATCCATCATGAAATACTTGGGTGTGCATGCATGGAAGAGGGTATATCTCACATTATTCAAATTTCCAAATTTGTCCAAAACTCATTAAGTGGAGAATTACCAAGGCCCAATTGATCATCAGTGGATTAACCTAATCTATTTAAACCAATTCATGCAGTGGTTAGGGTCGGAACACGTGATTTTGGAGGAGAATTCAAGTGTGAGCCCTAAAAATTCACCTCTTTGAATCTCACGATCTACAAGGAGTTTTCACAAAATTCTTTCACCATCAGAACCCTTGGGATCCGTAGAGCACGAACCAACCACCCTTTGAAGCTAACAGTGGAGATACGTGTTGCACCATCTCAGGTTGGTGATGATTTTCATGATCATAAAACTCTCTTTTTAAATATGCATAGTGATTTGTGGTGTGTACTGATCATTCTGGTATGTTTTGTTTTGATTGTGGACGTGTAATATGGTTGCTACGTGAGTTTAAAGTTTTGAACCCTAACCTTTTTGCTTTCGAATCTCCTTATCTATGCATTGTTTGTGAATTTTGATTGCATATTTGAGATCCTGACGAAATTCTGGTCAGAAAGGTGTACCCCTTTGCATTTTCTGGAAAATTTTGGTTGCAGGTGACTGGAGAAGGGGGCCGGAACCCTAGCTCCGGCGACGGCGGTCGATTCAGTCCGGCGAAGGTGGCTGGAGGTAGGTGATGATGTTTTGGCCGTTGGATCTAGGGATCTGACGGTCCTTGGTGTGCCACGCGTTATAATTTTTGGTTTTGTTTAATTGGTTTATGTGTGTGTCCGTTCACGATGGTTATTGTGCACCCTCAATCTCAACCTCTCATCATGTATTGTTTTTTTATTATTTGACTTAATCTCGTACGTCTGATCCATCACGTGGCTGATATGGTGACAACAAATAAAAAGCCCATGTGCCTGTCACGTGGGAGATGTATGGTTCTCTTAAGGTTTGCGTGTGCGTGAGTGTACATTAGCTATGGTGTACCTTTTAATCATGGCTGTTAATCTTACTTACTTGGACTTTTTGTTGACTTGTTAATGAGCGTAGGATCAATCTGGTGGTGGATGTTGAGTCAATTAGTTGACTGGATCCATTGTTCTTTTTTTATTTTTTTCACTGAGTGTTGTTGGATTGGGTTGCTGATTGCGCCCCCTTAAGCCCATTTCCTTTATTTCAACGTGAATTCTTTACTGATTGCACCCCCATTCATTTTCTTTCTATGTTATTTTTATTAAATCATTACATTTTCATTTTCACTTTTTAAAAATAGTTAATTGCATTAAAAACTTCCCAAAAAATTCATGCATCATATTTATAATTTTATAAAATTTTCACAAATTTTATTTTTTATCTTTATTTTATTTTTATCATCTGAATTATTTAATTGTTCAATTTCTCTTTGAATTTGCTTTATTTTGCACATGTTGCATTGTAGAATTTTGTTCTCACAGTATACATAACATTTAGAGCCCATTCTTTTTGAATTCATTCACCAACACATTGGATTGCATTAAAATATTTTTCTATCATTTTTAAAATCATCTCATACTGCATTTTAGTCCTTTCCTTTTGCATGTTGAGCCATGTTTCTCATCTGACTTTGTATAATTGTTTGAGTGACTCATATCTTGAATTTTTGCAGGAGTTTTTGATATGTTGTTTGTTTTCGGTTGAGCAATGTTTATAATTACTTTGGAAATTTTAGAGGATGTTTCTCTAATTATTTGATTGCTTTTATTTGAGATCTTTCTTTTATGCATATCCTTGATCATGTCCGATTATCTGTTTGCAAAGGCACTTGTGCCATTGTTTTGGGGTTGTTTATTTGAATTCATGAGCCATGTTTGGATTGTTATAGGTCACTTGACTTCCATTTAATGTCATTGCTTGGACTTCATTTGTCTCATTTCTTTTACGTATGTCTGTTTTATGCTAACCGTTTATGCAGGGGCTGAGGTAAGTTATTTGAGGGTGTGGATAGTTATCCATGCTCACTCTCATTATTTATTTCCCTCATCTTTTCTTTTCTTTAGGCTTAGGTTGTCGTCAAGCCTCACTAACCGTAGGTCACCCATGCATGATAACATTAGGGCTGTTAGTTTCCCTTTAGAGTTTCCGTTGTGTCTTCTCTCTTCTCATCTCAAAACTTCTTGAAAACACTTAATAAGGATAAAGTGTATTGCGCACGAGTCTTAAGCGTGGGGAATGATAAATGAGGGGCTTCCTCTCATCTTTCCTGAGTGCTTAGCGAGCGTCCTGTCTTGGGACGATGCGTTAAGTATTCGCCCCTGTGCCCTAGACTTTGGTGCAATGCAAGTTATGAACTAACTCAAGTCACTTCTGTCCTAAAAAATACAAACAAACTTCAAACCTTTTTGTCCTTTGGGATTGTCAAACTAAAGGCTATTTTAAAAAAGGGCACCTTACTTTCCGTCTGAGACGCAAACAGGCATCGACCCTAACTGCCGGACGCGGACTTAACGTCGCTCATAAAAAACACAAAAAGAACTTGGTCCGATCTACGTTGACTCTGAATTCCCCATTGCACAAAGGGGGTACGTAGGCCTAGGACGTCGACGTCCTACCGAGTCTGTCTTAGTTTTTCCCTCCTCGTCTTAGTACAACCCTAGATGATAGTATAACTCACCCTTATAATTGACAACAAGCGTGGATCCCATCGAGTACGATGGACGCGTGGGGTGCTAGCACCTTCCCCTCGCGTAACCGACTCCCGAACCCAGGCTATGGTTGCGATGACCATTCCTTTCCCTCTTCCTCAGGTTTTTTCGGTGTTCCCTTTCCCTCTCTTGGGATAAATTTACACGGCTGGCGACTCTGTTTTTCCGCGCCACTCTCGCGTTTGTACCTGGATGAAAATCCTGGGAGCGACAGCTGGCGACTCTGCTGGGGACTCTGGTTGACCTATGCTGGTCCATCCCTAAGCGAGTCAATCCTAGCGCTTGCTTGTCTTTGTTCTCTTTGGGTGTTTTGTGTTGTTTTACTTTATTTGTTGTATTTTATTTTTACCGCATTTTGTGCATTGCATTTCATTTTTATTACTGTCATACTGGATACTGCTGTTTTGTGCTGGCTGTTTCTGTTTTGCAGGTTGGGTTGTTCCGAGAGATAAGCCCAATACCCAGGCTTGAGTACACCCTAGGACTAGAGTGGAAAGTAGTGGGACCTACGTGCCCGCTTGGTACGTTTGTGTGTTCACGAAATTCACAACCAGACGAGGCTATCTTGGGACGCATTCTAACGTGTGTGTCTTGCGCATGTTAGGGTGTTGATCTAAAGAGCTGTCGACTCTGGTGACCGATCATCGAGGACCTTAGTGGAAACATCCCTCTTTAGTGGTGAAAGTGGCAGACCACATCCTGTGGCAAACCCATTCGCACCCGAGGGCCCACTTTGGAACTCGCATAGGATGGCCCCTACCTTTTGAAGAGAATCAGTGGAGGCACTCCTCGATTGACGATAGTACTGTACCCCGAGGGATGAATGTACTATTATTTCTCGACCTCAGTGCCAGAAGCTGAGGACCTTCCATTTTGGAGAATCAGTTGAGGCCTCCTCGATTGATGATGATGCCAAACCAGAAATGGTGAACGTATCATCATTTCTCGACCTGAGAGCCCGGGATACTGAACATCCTAGTACCCACACGTGAGAGGGGATGGGTGTTTGCAAGTTTGCAGGTAACCGAAACCTACAACCTACTCGGTTTTTCTGGATTTCTCATCAATGTTTGATTATCTGGGTTCCTGGTTATCTCAGTGGTTCGGTATTTTGGAATTCTGGTTTTCTGGGTTGTGGTTCTCGTTCAGTTAACAGCACAACACATCCAGCAGTGTTGCCTTGATCCCGTGTTTGCATGAGCATATCATTTTTCTTGCATTCTAACATGTTTGACATTTTTCAGGGCTTGCATCTTACTCTTGATTCCAGTTTTCTGAGGTTACCTTGGCATGGATGTCCAGAGAAAGAAGATTGTTGCCTACTCGTTCCCAGATCCAACCTTGACGTTGATTCACAAGCTGATTAATATGGCTGGTCCCAGAGTTCGTACAGAGTTCAGTGGAAGGTATGGGAGACTTCTGAAGTTTGTCTACAATATCTCCAAGTATGAGAAGGATGCCATTCATACACTTCTTCAGTTTTACGATCCGTCTTTGCGTTGCTTCACTTTCCCAAACTACATCTTGGCCCCAACATTGGAGGAGTTCTTATTTATTTTGGGAATCCCCATCAAGCATGACATAGTATTCTTTTCTGAAGAACACCCCGGGATAAAAGAAATGGTTGTTGCTCTTCATATTGGTGAATCCGTTCTGAGCAGTAATATTGAGGAAAAATAAGGAGCTAAGGGTTTCTTATTGAAGTTCTTGTTTGATCAAGCTTGCATACATGTTAAAGAGAAGAATTGGACTGCTTTCCAAGCTATTCTGGCTATGTGCATCTATGGGATTGTCCTGTTTCCCAATGTTCCTGATCTGGTGGATATGCATGCTGTCAGAATCTTTATCTCAAAGAATCCTATACCTACCTTGCTAGGTGATGTGTATCACTCAGTCCACTACAAGAATGAAAATAGGCGAGGAAAAACTGTGAGTTGTTGTGCACCACTCTTATCTACTTGGTTTCTGAGTCATCTCCCCGAAGCTGGCGCTTTCGTTGATACGAGAGATTCTCTGAAGTGGTCGAAGAGGTTAATGGGCTTGACTGCTGACAACATTGTTTGGTTCAATCATGACTTTCTAGGAATGGAGATCATTTGCAAGTGCAGAGAGTTCCCTAATGTACCCTTGATAGGGAGAAGAGGCAGAATCAACTATAATCCTGCCCTTGTTATCAGGCAGTTTGGCTATCCTTTGAGAGGTCCACCTGAAGAGCGAGATATTAGAGAGTCCTTATTCTTCAATGGTATTGAGGATCAAGAGATGATAAGGAAGATTGTGAATGCTTGGAAGCAAGTGACCAAGAAGGGTAAAACTTCATTCGGGAAATGTAATAACCAGGCTTTTTCTTCCTATAAAGAGTGGATTAAGAAGAGAGCAGAAGATGAGCTTCTTCCCTTCCCGGTGGAACCACATTTGTATCCTTTACTAATTGAGCCTCCTACCACAGTTGAGATAGAGAAGTTTAACAAATTGTGGGCTGAAAAGGAAAAGCTGCGAGAAGAAAACAGTGAGCTAAAAAGAGAGATTTATCAGTTGAAACATGAGCGGGGTGAAGCTGTTCATACCGCCAAGTTGAAGACAGAGCTTCTCGCTAAGGCAGAAAAAGAGCTAGCTGACATGGTCACATCCAGAAAAAGGATGAAAGAATCTTTGGATGGTATCAGTAAGGTTCTCGAGTCTAAAAAGGAGGAACTAGACAAGGCTTTGTTGAAAATTCACAGGTTCGATGATCACCGAGAAATTGCAATGGCTGAGAATAAGAGAAAGGAAGACGATTATCTAGCTAAGATTGACCAATTAACGTTGAAGCTCAAGAAGAAAGACGCTGAGATCCTGTCAGGGGTATTCAAGAGACAAACAGTCGAGGGTCGACTAAATGAAGCTATATCCTCCATAGAGGAACTGAAGGTCCAAGCTGAAGTGAAGAGACCTAGACATGAGGGCCCTAGCATGGATGTTGTTTCTGGAGAAGACGCTTGGGAGTTGAATTGTCGATACTTGGAAGGGATCGTACATAGGAGAGACGTTCTCATTCAAGAGCTAATTCAGAGACCGAAGCATCCCGACACCAGAAAGCTGTTCAAAGAAATTCAAGACTGGAGCAAGAAGCATAGTGAATGGGGGGGATTGACACTTGTGGACTTTGATTATATGCCGTAGTTTTCTATTTTCTTTCATTATTTGGACCACCGCCAGACTTGTTGGTTGGGATCTATGATTATTGTGTTCAGACTTGTTATCTTGGATTTGTGATTGTTGACATTTGGTTTTCCTCTGGTTTTCTTAATATATGAGCAGAAGTTCCGTTCTATCTTGTTGTTAAACCGGAATCAAGGGGTGGATCGCCCTGCGAATATTCAAACATGTTCATTTGCATTTGCATATTCATAATCATTTTGCATGATCATTTTGCATAACAGGTGTTTATCTCCGATATTCTTATCTTGTTCTAATCTCAGGATTACAGATCAGCACATTCACCGGTATCCTACCAGACAAAATCAGAAGAGATTCATGGATCAGCTACAGAATGAGATCATTGAGATCCGGACTCGCATGAACCAATTCATGGAATTAATGCAAGGTGTCGCTCAAGGCCAGGAGCAGTTGAGGACTCTCGTTCAACCACTTATTGCAAGGAATGAGGAAGACGGTAATAATGTTCAGAATGGCCCTACGGGCGGAGGTATTCCTGTTTCTGGTGTTGTGATCCCTCCGGGCGGGGCTGAAAATGCTGGGGGAGGTGGTATTGGTGCTGGCGCAGTTCATGGCCGTCAGTACGATGATGTTCAAGATGATGCATTTTCTGTGCCAGGTGGGGATGCTGGTCCCTAGATTGACAATGATCAGAGGTTCAGGTTGATTGAGGAACAACTAAGGGGTGTTGTGAATCAGGATTCTATGGGCATGGATCTAGAGGACTTGGGGTTGGTTCCAGGCGTTGTTATCCCGCATAAATTTCAGACTCCCACCTTCGAGAAGTATAATGGTGTGTCTTGCCCAAGGACACACGTCAGGGCATACGCGAGTAAGATGGCTGCGCATGCGAAGAATGAAAAGCTGATGATGCATTGCTTTCAGGATAGCCTATCTGGGGCATCCCTGGAGTGGTATATACAACTAGAAAGGAAAGATGTGCGTAGTTGGAGAGATCTGGAAGGGGCATTTATTAGACACTACCAATATAACACTGATATGGCTCCTAACCGAACACAGCTGCAGAACTTATCACAGAAGAATAATGAGAGTTTCAAGGAGTACGCTCAGAGGTGGCGTGAACTGACAGCGAAGGTTCAGCCTCCCATGTTGGAACGTGAAATGATAACTATGTTTATGGCCACCTTGCAGGGTCATTACTATGAAAAGCTGGTGCCGTGTATGATTGGAAAGTTTGCTGATTTGATCTTAGTAGGAGAGATGGTGGAAAGCGGAATTAAGGCGGTAAAAATATCAGGCGGTGATGGGTCCTCATCTGGAGGAAGTAAGAAGCCTTATGCTAGTGGTTACAAGAAGAAGGAGGGAGATACAAACTCTGTGTCATCATATCGTGGTAGAGATGGACCTCGTCAGAACTACAATCAGCAGGTGGCTTCTGTAACCATCCCAGCAGCACCTCAGCAGCCAGCAGTGTCTCAACAACAAAATCAGGCTCCTCGCCGGTCGCAGCCTCTGACTAGGCGGGATAGGCATTTTGACACTCCACCCCTTCCCTACGCTCAATTATTTCAGTACTTGTTAAAACTACAGTTAATTCAGAAGAGAACATTGGCTCCACCTACTGGTAATCCACCTCCCGGCTATGACGCTAACGCCCACTGTGAGTTTCATTCTGGGGCACCCGGACATTATATTGAGAACTGTAAAGCTTTTAAGCATCAGGTTCAAGATTTGCTGGATTCCAAGGCCATCAATTTCTCCAATGATGTTCCAAATTTGAATCAGAACCCGATGCCGAATCACGGTGAGCCGAGGGTCAATGCTATTATTAAAGACTGTGAAAACTTGAGTTTGATTTCAGATGTGAACGAAGTCCGAACTCCCTTGGGTGTGGTGAAGGAAAGGCTGTTGAAGGGAGGGGTATTTCCCGGTTGTGATGAAGGTTGTGTAGAATGTGTGTCGCAGCCAGGCGGTTGTGACTTATTAAAAGCAGATATTCAGAGAATGATCAGTGAAGGGATATTATAGTTTGACAGAGGTTGTAGGCAGAATAAAGTTACTGACAGAGAGATTGATGTTGCCACAATAACAATTCTGTTCAAGACTATAACTATATCAGCACCGGCGAGATCAGCGCCGATCACTATCATTGTTCCTGGACCAGTCCCGTACGAGAGTACCAAGGCCATCCCATGGAACTATGGGGCCGAGGTGTTTGTTAATGGTAAGAAGCAGGAATTGGAAGAGACATCATCTGTGAATACAGGGGTTGAAAATCTTGTCGAAGCAGGGGCTATCACTAGGAGTGGTAGAGTCTTTATTCCGTCCGAGAATCAAGCTGGCAGTTTAAGACAAGACAAGGGTAAACAGATGGTGGACGAGTCCGTACAGAGGCAGGAAGCAAATAATTCTATGACGAAGCCAGTTGGGGATACTTTCTCAGAAGACGTAGAAGAGTTTATGAGGTTGATCAGGAAAAGTGATTACAAGATTGTTGACCAACTTTACCAAACTCCATCGAAGGTTTCCATTCTATCCTTACTGTTGTGCTCTGAGGCACACCGGAATGCATTGCTGAATGTTCTGAATATGGCTTATGTACCACAGGAAATATCTGCCAACCAGTTAGAAGGGGTTGTGGCTCATGTGAATGCTGGAAATGGTTTGGGTTTCACCGATTTAGATCTGACTCTGGCTGGGAGGAATCACAACAACACTCTGCATATTTCAGTGGAATGCCGTGGTTCCTTAATGTCGCATGTGTTAGTTGATACTGGGTCATCTTTGAATGTGTTACCGAAGAAGGCTTTGATGAAATTGGATACTCATGGGTTGATTTACACACCAAGTGACTTGGTGGTACGTGCTTTTGATGGCTCCAAGAGGTCAGTTTTTGGAGAGTTAGTTCTGCCGATCAAGGTGGGTCCTGAGATTTTCAACACCACCTTTTACATAATGGATATTCAGCCTGCCTATAGTTGTTTGTTGGGTCACCCGTGGATCCATGGTGCTGGGGCAGTAACTTCTACGCTGCACCAGAAGTTGAAGTATATGGTGGATGGCCATGTTGTGACTGTTTGTGGTGAAGAAGATATCATGGTGAGTCACCTATCGACCTTCAAGTATGTAGAGGTAGATGGTGAAGTACAGGAAACTTTGTGCCAAGCCTTTGAAGCTGTGAAAATTCCCGAGGAACCCCCAAAGGCAGCCAGTCAGCCTGAGGTGGTTGTCCAACCTGAAGTCGTCAGACAACCAGAGGTTCCAATGTCCTCTTTCAAAGAGGCGCGTGCTATAGTTGAAGCTGGTGGTTCTCAGAAGTGGGGCAGTGTTATTGATGTTCAAAGAAAGCAAGATACTCATGGACTGGGTTACAAGCCACCTAGGCGTTCTGAAGAGCCTCCCAAGTTCTATGGTCCAGTCCGTTTCACCAGTGCCGGTGTTTTCTTCGACAGAGTCAATGCTATTGAGGATGAAGGAGATAGTGATTGTGACATGGATGAATGGATCCGTCCCTGCACCCCTGGTCAGAGTTTAGGCAACTGGTCTTCCGAGAAAGTCATCCAAGTGACACGCCCAGAGTAATTTACTTTTGTTTTCTGTTATGTTGAATCCTACGTTCTGCCCAAGACGTAGTGATATTTATTTGTAGGGTTTGGATGTTTTATTTGCTATTTTTATCATCAATAAAGGACATTTTTTCATTCAAATATTTTGATCACTGTCTTTCTGTTTTTACTTTTTGCATTAACCCACATCAAAATGGCAATGTGTTTTCTTGTTTGTTGCACTCGTAATAAACATAAAACATCCATCATGCAGGTTCCTTTGTTCAGATTCCACCCATGACTTAGCTATGGCTCGATATGACTTCGACAATCCCATCAATCAGGCCGAAGAAGAGACTGACGAAGACTGTGACTTACTAGAAGAATTAGCCAGGTTACTGAAACAAGAGGAAAGGGTTATTCGACCTCATCAGGAGGAAGTTGAGACTATTAATCTGGGAACCGAGGATGTAAAACGAGAAGTAATGGTTGGGGTTGCCCTGGAAGACACTGTTAAGGGAAGATTGATTGAGTTACTTCGAGAGTATGTGGATATCTTCGCCTGGTCTTACCAAGACATGCCTGGGCTTGACACTGACATTGTTTCACACAGACTGCCGCTTAAAGAGGGTTGTACTCCAGTCAAGCAGAAACTAAGAAGGACGAAACCAGATATGGCTGTCAAGATCAAGGAAGAGGTTCAGAAATAGTTGGACGCCGGATTTCTTGCTGTGACAAATTATCCTCCGTGGGTTGCTAATATTGTACCTGTACCTAAGAAGGATGGGAAGGTCAGGATGTGTGTTGATTACCGAGATTTTAACAGGGCGAGCCCGAAGGATGATTTCCCGCTCCCCCACATTGACGTGTTAGTAGACAATACTGCGCAATATTCTGTGTTTTCCTTCATGGATGGCTTCTCTGGGTATAACCAAATCAAAATGGCCCCAGAGGACATGGAGAAAACTACGTTCATAACACCGTGGGGAACATTTTGCTACAAGGTAATGCCCTTTGGATTGAAGAATGCTGGGGAAACCTATCAGCGGGCAATGGTGACTTTCTTTCATGATATGATTCACAAGGAGATTGAAGTCTATGTTGATGACATGATTGCGAAGTCACAGACAGAGGAAGAACACTTGATAAATCTCCAGAAGTTGTTTGAAAGGTTGAGGAAGTTCAGACTGAGATTGAATCCGAACAAGTGCACTTTCGGCGTAAGGTCTGGTAAATTGCTGGGATTCATTGTTAGTGAAAGAGGTATCGAGGTTAATCCTGCAAAGATAAGAGCCATACAAGAGATGCCTGAGCCAAGGACAGAGAAAGAGGTTCGTGGTTTCTTGGGGAGGTTGAATTACATTGCTAGGTTCATCTCTCATCTGACAGCCACGTGTGAGCCAATTTTCAAGTTGCTAAGAAAGGATCAAGAGGTCAGGTGGAATGAAAATTGTCGAGAGGCGTTTGAGAGGATAAAGAAGTATTTGCAGGAACCTCCAGTCCTTATGCCACCGGTGTCCGGGAGACCGTTGATTATGTACCTTATGGTTCTTGAGAATTCGATGGGTTGTGTGCTAGGTAAACACGACGAGACGGGTAGGAAAGAGCACGCCATTTACTACCTGAGTAAGAAGTTCACTGATTACGAATCAAGATACTCTATGTTGGAAAAGAGATGTTGTGCACTCGCTTGGGCAGCCAAGCGCCTGAGGCAGTATATGTTAAACCACGCAACCTTGTTGATTTCGAAGATGGATCCGATTAAGTACGTGTTTGAGAAGCAAGCACTTTCTGGAAGGATAGCCCGTTGGCAGATGGTTTTGACAGAGTATGATATTCAGTATGTTTCTCAGAAGGCCATTAAGGGAAGTGTTCTGTCAGAATATCTCGCTGAACAGCCGGTCGAGGATTATCAGCCAATGAAGTTTGAGTTTCCGGACGAGCACGTTATGTTTTTAAAAATGAAGGATTGTGAAGAGCCTCTGCCTGACGAAGGACCTGAGATTGGGTCGCGGTGGAAGATGATTTTTGATGGGGCTGTCAACTCGTATGGTAATGGAATTGGGGCAATCAGTACAACCCCAAAGGGTTCTCATATACCTTTCACTGCCCGGTTAGCATTCGTGTGTACCAACAACGAGGCGGAGTATGAAGCATGCATCATGGGGTTAGAGGAAGCAATAAATTTGAGAATTAAGAACCTCGATGTCTATGGTGATTCCGCGTTGGTAGTTAATCAGATTACAGGAGAATGAGAGACTCGTCAGGAAAATTTGGTGCCTTATAACAACTATGCCAGAAGGTTGTTACCTTTCTTTGACAGGGTGGATTTTCATCATGTGCCCCGAGCTGAGAATCAGATGGCTGATGCGTTGGCGACATTGGAATCCATGTATAAGGTGAACCGTTGGAATGAAACTCCGTCGATTAGAATCATGCGTTTGGATAGACCAGCTTATGTGTTTGCAATTGAAGATGTGTTTGATGGCAAACCGTGGTATCATGATATTAAGGTTTTTCTGAAGAGACAGGAGTATCCAGAAGGTGCCTCCACCAAGGATAAGAAGACTCTGAGGAGGTTGGCAGGAAACTTCTTTTTGAACAAGGATGATGTGTTATATAAGAGGAACTTCGATATGGTCTTGCTACATTGTGTTGATGAACACGAGGCAGGTTTGTTGATGGAGGAAGTTCACGAGGGCTCTTTCGGTACTCATTCCAGTGGACACACCATGGCTAGAAAGTTGTTGAGAGCAGGATATTATTGGATGACTATGGAGTCTGATTGTTTCAAGTACGCCCGAAAGTGCCATAAATGCCAGATTTACGCAGACAAGATGCATGTATCGCCCACGCCTCTAAATGTATTATCGTCGCCTTGGCCTTTTGCAATTTGGGGCATAGATATGATTGGAAAGATTGAGCCCACTGCTTCCAATGGGCATCGTTTCATTTTGGTGGCCATTGACTATTTCACAAAGTGGGTGGAAGCAGCCTCGTACGCCAACGTCACCAAGCAAGTGGTAGCCCGGTTTATAAAGAAGGATATCATCTGTCGTTATGGGGTCCTGGAGAGAATCATTACTGATAATGGCTCGAATTTGAACAACAAGATGATGAAGGAGCTATGTCAGAGTTTTAAGATCGAGCATCATAATTCCTCTCCATATCGTCCGAAGATGAATGGGGCTGTTGAGGCAGCGAATAAGAATATCAAGAAGATTGTGCAGAAGATGGTGGTAACGTGTAAAGACTGGCACGAAATGCTACCTTATGCCCTACATGGTTATCGTACTTCGGTGCGTACGTCAACTGGGGCTACCCCTTTCTCATTGGTATATGGCATGGAAGCAGTTTTACCCTTAGAGGTCGAGATTCCGTCTTTGAGAGTTCTGGCAGATGCGAAGCTTGATGAAGCTGAATGGGTGCGTTCCAGGTTGGATCAGTTGAACCTTATTAAGGAAAAGAGATTGGCAGCCATCGCACATGGTCGTTTGTATCAGAGCAGGATGAAGCACGCCTTTGACCAGAAAGTGCGTTCTCGGAGTTTTCAGACAGGTGAATTGGTTTTGAAAAGGATCCTTCCTCCTCAGACAGATCACAGGGGCAAATGAACTCCAAACAACGAGGGGCCATATGTGGTAAGAAAGGTTTTCTCTGGAGGAGCCTTACTACTCTCAACTATGGATGGCGAAGATTTTACGTCCCCTGTGAACGCAGACGTAGTCAAAAAATACTTCGCATAAAAGAGACCCACTGGACATAAAAAGAGAGTCCAGACAAAAAAGGGGCATCCCGGCGAACCATAAAAAGGAAAAGGTTCGGGCAAAAGTTAGGGATAAAATGTAAAAAGAAACGTGTAAACCCACAAAGTTGAAAACCTGAAAAGGCGACTTTGGCAAAAATGTGTATCCCGATGGATTGAAAACCCGAAAAGGGCGATCCAGGCAAAAGTTAGGGATTTATAAGCGAAAGGCTGCGGTCTACGTCCGATCTGTGAACACTTTCAATACCTGGAAGTTCTGAAAGAAAGGAATCAGTACAGTTAGTCTCTTCAAAGGTCAAGACATTTGTGGATAAGTAAGCCATATGGGTCATAGCTGAGTCGAATCATGGCGGATATCTGTTCCCACATTGCCGACATGTGTATTTTCTTTTTGCTTTTGCGCAATTACCTCTTTTTAGGAATTGCTTCCTATTGTAAATGCCTATTTATAGGCCACTTTTCTCAATAAAATATTCATTTCACTCAAAGAGATTTCCGTTGTTTGTTTTACTTTTACTGTTTTGTTTGCAAAAAACGTCCGATATTTTTGATAAACATTGCATATAAAACTTCGAGCTTTGCGGAGCATAACGAAAAGCAGTAGAAATTACTTAGGCATTAACGGTGATAGTCAGGTTGTGGCATATTCTTTTGTTGTTGTTTGACTTGCAGGGCAACAGGATTGTATTTCCCCAACAGTTTGCTTTCCCCAGCATTGAGATTGCACTTTCCTCAGCAGAGCAGACCTTCCCCAGCAGGAGACCTGGAAAGTATTTTCTCTGAATCAAGACGTTATCTCCCCACAGAATCAGGGTTTTCACTTCCCCCATCCAGTCAGGAAGCGTGCTTTCGCCGACAATGTCATATTCTAATCCCCAGTAAGATGGGAGTAAAGGTTCTCCCCATCAGTAGGCTAAGTTCAACAGTATCCCCAGGCAGGATTGTATTATGGATTGTTTTCCCCAAGCAGGATGGTATTATGGACTGGCATCCCCCAACAGGTCCTAAGCCCATCTGTTGTTGGAAATCCTCAGTAACAGACTTCCGGTTTCGTTATTGGCATTCATTCTCAACTCCCCCAGCAGAGGAGAAATCTCAGGTTTTGGACGTTACCTTCAGGGAAGGGCATGTGTAACCCCCGGTGGTGTAGATGTTCTTTCGGGATTTCATCCCCAGCAGCAGTTATTGATCCAAAGAGTTGATTAGTATGATCCTTCTCAGTAGGGTCCCTGGATTCAGAGGACAATTTATTTTTGTCATCCCCAGCTGAATTGGCCTTTTCTCTCCGGCATTTATTTTGCTGGAGGGACCCCTTTTGCATATCATAAGCATTCGCATTGGATCCTCAAACGCGTAGCATTTCCATTTTGTATGGAGCATTACGCCACAATTCAAACATTTGCATTTGAAGCATAAGCCAGGTTCGGTGCTTTCCTTGCCAGTTCTCTTTCCCAGCAGAGATGGCATAACTTAGGAGATTTTGGAGGGATGCGTTCCTCTTACTGGTGTTCCCCGACAGAGTCTTTTATTTAGACTTCTCCTTTCCCCAGTGGAGTCATCTTATCTGTGGATCGTGAGTCCGTTAGAAGTTTGCTTTTGTCTGGCCTTTCCTTTTTGTGAAATCCAGTTCTCGCCTGGTAGTCAGTTCTCGCCTGACATATTTTGTTTGCCAATTTCCTTTTCTCAGTGGGGTGGTATAAACCAGAAGTTTTGTTTCACGTTATCCCCAGCGAAGTCCACTTTATGTTGGTTTTCTTTATGCGGGTACAATTGAGGTTGTATTTGTTTCGTGGGTGCGATTGAGGTCGTATTCATGTTTTCTTTATGTCGGTTATCCTTTGCAGATACAATTGAGGTTGTATTCGTTTTGTGGGTGCGATTGAGGTCGTATTTGTATTTTCTCTGTGGGTAGAGTGATTGAGGTCAGTCTTCCTTTGAGGGTACAATTGAGGTTGTATTCGTTTTGTGGGTACGATTGAGGTCGTATTCGTCCTTTTCTTTGCGGGTAGAGTGATTGAGTTTAGTCTTCCTTTGAGGGTACAATTGAGGTTGTATTTGTTTTGTGGGTACGATTGAGGTCGTATTCGTATTTTTTTGTGGGTAGAGTGATTGAGGTCAGTCTTCCTTTGAGGGTACAATTGAGGTTGTATTCGTTTTATGGGTGCGATTGAGGTCGTATTCGTGTTTTCTTTGTGGGTAGAGTGATTGAGGTCAGTCTTCCTTTGAGGGTACAATTGAGGTTGTATTCGTTTTATGGGTGTGATTGAGGTCGTATTCGTATTTTCTTTGTGGGTAGAGTGATTGAGGTCAGTCTTCCTTTGAGGGTACAATTGAGGTTGTATTCGTTTTGTGGGTGCGATTGAGGTCGTATTCATGTTTTCTTTATGGGTAGAGTGATTGAGGTCAGTCTTCCTTTGTGGGTACAATTGAGGTTGTATTCGTTTTTGTGGGTGCGATTGAGGTCGTATTCATATTTTCTTTGTCGGTAGAGTGATTGAGGCCAGTCTTCCTTTGAGGGTACAATTGAGGTTGTATTCGTTTTGTGGGTGCGATTGAGGTCGTATTCGTATTTCCTTTGTGGGTGCGATTGAGGTCGTATTCGTATTTTTCTTGTGGATATGGTTGAGGTCATATTCCTTATTTTTCAACACGCTCCATCTCGTTATTCTCACCATTAGCAAATTTTCGAGGCTCTTTTGGTATTCAATCCCCGTGTATCCTGGAATGTCTGAGAGTCGTTGTTATCATACCTTCAGGACCAAGTTGATTGAATAGGGGCAGCTGTTGCACCCCAAAATTTGCTCTCCTTACTTTAGTACTAACTGGCTTATGTTTCATTTCATTTTTGCATTATCATGTGTGCATATCATTGGTTCTTAGCATGGGGTCAAGGTGCCAGAGGCAAGTTCAAGAGGAGAAGATGTTCTTCAAAGGGTCAAGCAAGAGGGTTCAGGTGGATCACTCTCTCCTAACCAGTGCAGAAACTAGGGTTTTGAGAATCTTGGGTTTTTGCTCCTATAGGCAAGTTTCTTGGGTTCTTATCATCACCAAAGGGCATATCTTATCTTTGTTGGAGAGGATACACATCATATTCAGAGGAATTTGGATTTGGAGACTGTGCTATTTCCTCCTAGACTGAGGGTACCAAAACTAGGGTTTGCTATAAAGTCAGTTTATTTCTGATTTCTTGAGTAAGACTTGATTTCATGGTATTCCTTGGGTCCCTAAGTATCTAGGGATGGAAGGTTTTCCATCAGTTTGGTTCAGGAGAGATTCAATTAGCCAATTGATTGGGAATCAGGAGAATTGCGAAAAAGTCAACAGTGAGAGGGGAAGTCAACTGTGGAATTTTGAGGTTCTCTCCAAGGTTTTCAAGGTCTCACATCCTCATATGGTCTTCAAGGGTCAAGTTTCACACCATTCATCAAGAATCAAGGGTTGGCACAAAAGTTACTAAATATGGAAATGACCTATAATTTGAAAGTTTCCTTTTTGGGCAAGTCCTTACACTACATTCAACTTGACTTTTCACCATCAAGAAAGCTTCAAATGAATTTTCCTCAAACATGAAAGTTGAAGATCTTTTTCTCCCCTTTCCAACAAGTACTAGTGGGTCTCCATATCATTTGTGAAACTCAAGTTATGATCAAAAGAAGGCAAAGTGGTTTTTAGGGTTCCATTTTCACAACTTTTGCACTTTGGGACATATAGACCTATAATTAATTCCATTGCTTCATGTCATATTCTAACCTCAAAGTACAATCCCCAAGGAGCATTTTTGGCCTTTGAATCAAGAAGTTTTATGGTTTATTCATCACTTATTCTCCATTATTTCAAATTGCCAAATTATTTAAAACTCATGAATCAAAATGTCTCAAGGCCCAATTTCAATTGAGGTGCGTTTAGAAATTGATCAATAAGTGATCCATCATGAAATACTTGGGTGTGCATGCATGGAAGAGGGTATATCTCACATTATTCAAATTTCCAAATTTGTCCAAAACTCATTAAGTGGAGAATTACCAAGGCCCAATTGATCATCAGTGGATTAACCTAATCTATTTAAACCAATTCATGCACTGGTTAGGGTTGGAACACGTGCTTTTGGAGGAGAATTCAAGTGTGAGCCCTAAAAATTCATCTCTTCGAATCTCACGATCTACAAGGAGTTTCACAAAATTCTTTCACCATCAGAACCCTTGGGATCCCTAGAGCACGAACCAACCACCCTTTGAAGCTAACCGTGGAGATACGTGTTGCACCATCTCAGGTTGGTGATGATTTTCATGATCATAAAACTCTCTTTTGAAATATGCATAGTGATTTGTGGTGTGTACTGATCATTCTGGTATGTTTTGTTTTGAATATGGACGTGTAATATGGTTGCTACGTGAGTTTAAAGTTTTGAACCCTAACCTTTTTGCTTTTGAATCTCCTTATCTATGCATTGTTTGTGAATTTTGATTGCATATTTGAGACCCTGACGAAATTCTGGTCAGAAAGGTGTACCCCTTTGCATTTTCTGGAAAATTTTGGTTGCAGGTGACTGGAGAAGGGGGCCGGAACCCTAGCTCCGGCGACGGCGGTCGATTCAGTCCGGCGAAGGTGGCTGGAGGTAGGTGATGATGTTTTGGCCGTTGGATCTAGGGATCTGACGGTCCTTGGTGTGCCACGCATTATAATTTTTGGTTTTATTTAATTGGTTTATGTGTGTGTCCGTTCACGATGGTTATTGTGCACCCTCAATCTCAACCTCTCATCATGTATTATTTTTTTATTGTTTCACTTAATCTCGTACGTCTGATCCATCACGTGGCTGATATGGTGACAACAAATAAAAAATCCTTGTGCCTGTCACGTGGGAGATGTATGGTGCTCTTAAGGTTTGCGTGTGCGTGAGTGTACATTAGCTATGGTGTACCTTTTAATCATGGCTGTTAATCTTACTTACTTGGACTTTTTGTTGACTTGTTAATGAGTGCAGGATCAATCTGGTGGTGGATGTTGAGTCAATTAGTTGACTGGATCCATTGTTCTTTTTTTATTTTTTATTTCGCTGAGTGTTGTTGGATTGGGTTGCTGATTGTGCCACCCTTAAGCCCATTTCCTTTATTTCAACGTGAATTCTTTACTGATTGCACCCCCATTCATTTTCTTTCTATGTTATTTTTATTAATTCATTACATTTTCATTTTCACTTTTTAAAAATAGTTAATTGCATTAAAAAATTCCCAAAAAATTCATGCATCATATTTATAATTTTATAAAATTTTCACAAATTTTATTTTTTATCATTATTTTATTTTTATCATCTGAATTATTTAATTGTTCAATTTCTCTTTGAATTTGCTTTATTTTGCACATGTTGCATTGTAGAATTTTGTTGTCGTCAAGCCTCACTAACCATAGGTCACCCATGCATGATAACATTAGGGCTCTTAGTTTCCCTTTAGAGTTTTCGTTGTGTCTTCTCTCTTCTCATCTCAAAACTTTTTGAAAACACTTAATAAGGATAAAGTGTATTGCGCACGAGCCTTAAGCGTGGGGAATGAGAAATGAGGGGCTTCCTCTCATCTTTCTAGAGTGCTTAGTGAGCGTCCTGTCTTGGGATGATGCGTTAAGTATTCGCCCCTATGCCCTAGACTTTGGTGCAATGCAAGTTATGAACTAACTTAAGTCACTTCTGTCCTAAAAAATACAAACAAACTTCAAACCTTTTTGTCCTTCGGGATTGTCAAACTAAAGGCTATTTTCAAAAAGGGCACGTTACTTTCCGTCTGAGACGCAAACAGGCATCGACCCTAACTGCCGGACGCGGACTTAACGTCGCTCATAAAAACCACAAAAAGAACTTGGTCCGAACTACGTTGACTCTGAATTCCCCATTGCACAAAGGGGGTACGTAGGCCTAGGATAGTATAACCCTAGATGATAGTATAACTCACCCTTAGAATAGACAACAAGCGTGGATCCCATCGAGTACGATGGACGCGTGGGGTGCTAGCACCTTCCCCTCGCGTAACCGACTCCCGTACCCAGGCTATGGTTGCGATGACCATTCCTTTCCCTCTTCCTCAGGTTTTTGCGGTGTTCCCTTTCCCTCTCTTGGGATAAATTTACACGGCTGGCGACTCTGTTTTTCTGCACCACTCTCGCGTTTGTACCTGGATGAAAATCCTGGGAGCGACAATGACCAGATATATTTGTGTTTAAATTGAATCTGGTGCGTTATTTCTTGAGTGGTCCATGGTTTTCTCTCTTATCTGGACCATAGGATGCACATACATTGACTTTTCCCTTTAAATCTGATGGCTGATGTATTTTTGGGATCTGGTGCTTTTATTTCATTAATTTCATGGTGCACGTCTTTTGATGATCATTGGATCTGCTTACTTGGCATAAGTGGACTCCATCGAATGCACCATACATTTTCTCCTTTTATTTTCTTTTTTCTCTTTTTATTTTAAATTGCATTTTCTTTAAAAATTCATAACTAATTCATTTTTTATCCAAAAAATACCAAAATAATTTCTGAAATTTTATTTTATTTTTCTCTTTTTGATGATATATTTTTCATATTTTTATTTTTCAATTTGATATTTTTTCATGTTTTTTTTCTTTTTTAAATCATTTTTAATTGTTTAAAAATATTTTTTATGCATTTAAGAATTCTCAAAAATTTTGCATAGCATTCTTGAGTTGTTTATGACTTTCTAGATTTTTGTTGGCCATTTGTGATTTTTTTGATGCATCTTTTGCATTTTCATGTTTAATTTCATTTAAAAATCATTTTGATGCATATTAATTCATATTATTGCATTTCTGTGTTTGTTGACCTTTGTTGACTTCTGTTTGACTTGAATCTTGGTTGATTTGGTCAAGTTTCATCAAGCTCAATGGATCTTGGGTGTTGATGGGGTGAAAACCCTAATCCACCAAAATGAATGATTGATCTTGATGATAGCTTGATCAATCCTTGGATTCAACTTGTTGTTTTAGGTTTCCTTGTTGCCTCTTCTTCATCTGCCTTCTTCTTTTTTTCTTTTGGTTGATGAAAATATTTTACATCATGGATTTTTGATGATCAAAGATGTTTGAACCTTCATTATTTCAAACATGTTGTTGAAGTTATCATGTGGATCACTCACTTCACTTTGGAGTAGTGATAGGTTGCCTTTGATCATTGATGAAATTTCTTGATTAAGATGAGACCACTCCTCTTTTCTTTTTGTGTGGAATGCTTTAGGAGAATGATCTACATATCATTTCTCTAGCATGTATTAACACATAAATTGTTATTGACCAACCTCCCATAGTATGACCTTCCTTATAGGTTGTGCTACAATTGCTTAACATAGCGCTAAATTTGTCTCGAATCGGAAACTAAGTCATTTTTGTAAGTGAGATTGTCAGCCTCCTATTCTCCATGGTATTGTGTGAAATAGATTGGATCTTTTGTTACCTAAGAGAGCTATTGGCATACTTGTTAATTTTATCCAAGTTGGAGCCATTCTCTTGGTAATGTATAAGACCATGTTTTCATGCTTGTGGATGTTTAGTTGAGTATTCTCCAAAAAATTACAAATTGACCTTTCTTTTTCTAATCACTAACTTACTAACATTTTGTTGATCTAATCTTTACTTTAAAGTCATTTATATTATGTTCTTTACTTATTAAAATTTACTTTAGCATCTCATATCATATTATCATACTGCTTTTTATTTGTCCATTTAGACTTGTGTTTATGCTTATGCTCTTTTTATTTTCTCCATTTGGACTTTCTCCTAAAACATCAATAAATATCAAAAATCCTAAAAAACTTGGTTACTTTCATGGACTTGATGTTACTACCCTATGCATTATTGAGGAGTTATGGACTTAGAATCAAGACCTTGCCCTTTGCTTGGAAGTACATCTTAAGACTTATTTGGATTCATCTGGTACCATTGGCTTAAGGATTCTCTTGAAGACTCATTCTGGTTATTATTGATTCCATCTGATGCTTGGATTGCTATTGCTTATTTGGCTTGTTTGAGGCTTAATCTAAATGAGGAAATTCTTGATTGACTTATGTCATGGGGCTTACTATCTTCTCTTGCTTAGATCTTTCTTTGTCCCTAGCTTTTATTTTATGCCTTAGGATAGTCTCTTCATCTCTTCCCCATTCTTAAATTTTCAAAATCTTCTTCCTTTTTCAAAAATCTTCTTCTTTCAAACTAGAACCTCTTTCATAATAAATCTTGACTTCGTCAAGTGCATTTTCAAAATCTTTTTCTTTAATAAATGCTAAAACATCTTAAGCATATTCAAACCATTTCAAAAGACTTAAAAATACAAAAACTAATTCAAATTTTTTGTGCCTTTTGTGCACTTTTCCTTTTAAAACTTTTCATAAAGTTTAGACATGAATCATTTCCATAGTTGAGATGTAATTCTCCTATCCCCATAGTATTGATGATAATTCCTTTCCACGTGTGAGAGTTAGCGGCATACTTGTTGATCTTTATCCAAGTTGAAGCCTTTCTCCCTGTGATGCAAAGTTCTCTTTACTTGCGGGTGATTAGTTGTAGTATTCTCCTCAAAATGACAACTTGTCTTTTCATTTAAAATGAATCAAAACACACCATTTTTGTTTTTTTACCACGAACTACAAGGTTTTGATCCTCCATTGCACTTTGTGGATACGTAGGCACGAGGCTTAGGAAGTATTGTCAAACAAAAAATTATAAAAAATACTTCTCTTTTCACCTCCACCATCTTTAACAAGCAAACCATTTTCAAATAAAAAAGCGTAGATACTTGAAAGAGGTTCCTATAGAGTACCATAGACGTTTTGGGTGCTAACACCTTCCCTTTACGTAACCAACCCCCTTACTCTCTCTCTCTCTCTCTCTCTCTCTCTCTCTCTCTCTCTCTCTCTCTCTCTCTCTCTCTCTCTCTCTCTTTCTCTCTCTGTTTATTTGTTCTAGTTTTAGAACTTCTTAGGATTTTATTTGTTCTTTTTCCCTTTCCTTTGGAAATAATAAAAGCATGGTGGTGACTTTTGCTTTATGAGTTAAGTTAATCAATAGCTTATACTCACAATTTTTACCGCTACACTACGCAAGTACTTTACTTCATTTTACCTTGCTTTTCGTTCACATTTGCCTTGCATTTCAGTCACGTTTCTTTATCACGGCGTCGTTCCAGAAGTTTGCGTTAACTTCAGCGAACACCCCTATTTTCGATAAAAAAATAACACACAAATATGTTCAGGAGATTTTCGAGTTTGATTTCTTAAGTATTAATATAAACTCGCATTTGTTATGCGAATTTTCACCATAAATAGTTTTGTATTAGCATTTATTGGGAAAAACCCAAGTCTCACATTGGTTAAAGATATAATCCACAAAGGGTTTATATTGAGTGACACCCCTCATCTTACAAGCCGGTTTTGTAAGGATGAGATAGGCCAAAGTCTAATTCTATTATGGTATTAGAGTCTCGTTTAAGATCCGGTGGACCACCTTCTACGGTTTCCGCTATCGGGCCACCCACCATTTATTTCCATGCTCTAGTTGTCTAGTCCTGAGCGTGAGGGGGTGTGTTAAGAGTCCCACATCGGATAATATATGACATGAACATGTCTTTATAAGTGGGGGCAATCCTCACCTTACCAACCGATTTTGTAGGATTGAGTTAGGCCCAACCACAATTTCTTAACATGGTATCACGAGCCTATCGATTTGGGCCACCCACCATTTATATATGCGCACCAAGCCCCAAAAAAGTGTTGTGTGCAAGGGAGTGTATTGGAAAAACCAAGTTCGGGCCACCTACCGTTTATACCCATGCACCAAGCCCAATAATTCTGGGAGTGGGGGGTGTATTAGGAAAAACTCAAATTCCACATTGGTTAAAGATAGAATCCACAAAAGGTTTATATAGAGTGACACTACTCACCTTACCAGTAACTGCATAAACTTTCGGTATTTAATTGAGTTATTAATAATTTCATACCGGACCATATGAATTTGTTGAGGAACTTTACAGTTAATAAATATGATTCCATTCTGTATGAATTCCTAAATCATTTTATAGGGACTTTGGGTAAAAGACATCCCTCATATTTTCTGAAATGGTTTTCCTTCAATGTGGTTGTCGGGTTTTGTCATTGTCACAACTTTACTAGTCGACTTAATATACCCTGTTATGGTTTTATGAATAATCTTTCTTGATATTTGAATATGCAATTGTAAGCTTGTCATGATCTGCTGGAGGATATTTAAGATAGTATGTTCTTTTATTTACGAAAATTATTTTAAATTCATAACTAACTTAGATCGTCAGAGTTTTTGCTTGTATCACACCTTTGTCGTGTCATGCTATGTTCATGAGTATGATGAAATAGAAAAGAAATGCAACATCTCAAAAACATGGTAGGGAGTTTGCTTTGCTGTGATAAGTTCCATTTCGAAAGTGATGCAGGGACACCTTTGATCATGCTCAGAAATTGCACTCTCTATGTTCGGCGACATTATCACTCACCGACGAGAAAGAAAGATTGTGTCTCTGGCGGAGGAGACTCAATTGAAAACTCGACAGAATAAAGAGAGAATTTTAATCAGTGAATTGTTAGTTCGAAACAAATACGACGAAGAACTCGAGAGGAAGGACCTAGAAGCAGAAGCGGCTCAGGCTCTAAACGCCTCTCGGCCTAATTTGGCTCTCACAATTCGCGAGGTGCAAGACGATGTTCATCGAATTATCAATTGTGGATACTTTTTTCCTTGTGTTTCGGTTGTAGTTGATACTCGTGATGGTATTCAATTGGTATTTCAGAACCAAATCTAGAGTTCCAAGGATTGGTATGTGAAAGATCTAAAGTTGTTCCGACGAAGTTTTTAGAGAACTTTTTTTGAAATGGACATGGGAAAGTTATCAAATTGAGACGTTTGGATGAGGCTATATCTTCTATTATTGGATGGTTTATGGAGCAAGGTCTTTTTCCCACAGTATCAGCTGTTGAGATTCTATCTGGGGATATCCTGAGATTTCAAGTTTCAGAGGGCGAGGTCAACAATATTTCAATACGGTTTCTTAATAGGAAGCACAACCCATTCTTTAACCCAACTACGAGTGGATGAGTGTCATTGACTTAAGGACCTACTGGAACATTGGAAATAGGCCACTCACGTGGAGTAGCATCCTTTTGATTTATCAATCTTTTATATGCTTTGTTTATACACATTACTATTATTATGCCTAGGTGAAAATATGTGATATATGATTATGTTTGAGGGAGTTTGATAATTGGTTTTCGTACTATTATTTCTAGTCATTTTTACTTAGAATTTCATCGCATTTTGATTGTTTTATTTCTGTTTATCGTATTTTACGCTTTGGTTATGTGTTTTTATTTTTTTTAGGGCCTAATGAGTGTTCGAGATGAAAAGTGATAGAAAAAAGCAAAATTTGGAAAAAAAATTCAAAAGTCAGATTTCCCCATACAAAATCCAGCGGGTTGTTACGACAACCCGTAGCAGTTACCATAGGCCTTAGAAGCAAGGCATATAGGATTCCACTTTGGAAAACCTCTAGTACTGGCCTTCTACGGCCACCCATAGCAGCCGTTATGGGCCGTAGCAGGAGGGTGAAGCATATTTGATCTCTTTCCTTTTTAAGATCGATTATGACGTTTTTTAGGAACTTAGGCATGCCTTAATTTGATTTGTTTCTAATGTAATGAGAATTGAACAAGAGATCTTATCCTAGTTTTAGTTTTCTCTATAAAACTCATAGTATGTTATGAGTTTAGTATTCTAGTTTTTATTATGCAAAGTTTCTACGTTATTTTGACTGTCTCTGTACTCAAGTCTCGTTTGGAGTAATTTGGATCAAGGCTATCAATTCAGGTTTATATATTTGTTTTCATATTCAATTGTTTATCTATTTCAATTTCATTATTATGAATTCATTTTTGATCATTGGATTGGGTTTGTCTACTAGGCATGGCAAGAAAACCCTGGCCCGTCGGGACCCGACCTGAAATTAACGGGGAAACCCAATTTGATTGGGTGCGGGGAAAACCCAGTTTGTAATTGCGGGTGCGGGGGCGGGGGATGCTACTACCCGCCCCGCACCCACCCCTCCTCGCCCGGTCTTATGGTATTTTTTTTAATATCCATATTTAAATAATTTTATTACACATTTATTCACTTTTGGAGAAGTAATTAAAAATCCTCATTAGTCATTTCTCACCATTCACTAAAACCCCCATCTTTAGAAACAAGTTTATTATTAAAATGGTCAAGTTTTTAATAAAATTATTAATTTTTATTACTATTTAAAAGAAATCATTTTTTTGCGGGTGGGTGCGGGTGCGGGAAAACCCGTTTCCATCGGGGACGGGTCTGGATGGTAAATTTTCACCCCTACTGGGTTTGGGGGCGGGGGCAGGTCTGTAACAGGTAGGCGGGTGCAGGACTAGCTAAACCTGCCCCCTCCCCGCCCCGTTGCCATGTCTATTGTTTGCCCTCACCATAAGTGAGTAATCCATTAGGGACTAGAGGTTATAGGGATCATTTCATAACTTTTTGTATGATTCATCACATCTCGATTACTAGAGTGTATGCCTAAATTTATGTTATTTCTCGAGTTCATGCATTCTAACTTTCGTACGAAAGTTTTCTCGTATCGACTGCAGTCTGAAAGGATATATGTCAATACCAATGTATAAGTTTTTAAACAGACAAGTCCAATACAACAAAAGTGCTTGGACAAATTTGAGAAAACTTTATAGCTGAGCAAAAGTAACAAATAAACAAATAAAACTTTCATGGATATCGACCATCCAGGCATGGCAATCGGATAAACAAATAAAGCTTTCATGGATATTTCATACATGATCAATAAGATAAAAAAACATTGATAAATAAATGGAACCTGGATTAAAACAAATGAAATGCTTGGATCAAAACAAAAACCTCCAATGAAGTTAAGAGTACAAAAGTTGGATTAGTGTAAATTGCAAGAAAATATGATTGTAATATAAACTAGAAAACTAGGGAATAAGGTCCTCCTTTCACTTAGTGATTCTACGCTTCTTACAGACCTCCAAAAATTACTACATACTAATTTCAGATAATGATCAATTAAGAGTCTTTCCTCTATGCCTTGGAACAGTTGGCAAGTAAAAAGGATAGAAAAATGTTACACAATCACAAAATTTTGCGCTTGAAACTGAAGGTAACACCTGTGTGTTGGCTGACACAGGGGGAGTAGTGATGAGAAACACGACCCATGTTGGATGTCATGACCCAACCATGTTGTTCTCTGTTTCCTTGTATGGGAGATATGCTAATGGCCAACACGACCCAAGTTGATGGGAACAACCCACCCATGTTGGATGTTCGAAATGTATACTGAATGATTCTTTTTACATGTATTCCTCAATCCTTTCACTTCATTTTGTTAGAACAAGATTTGCTCATGAGAAATATTCCTCGGGTTTTGATGATAACAAAGTATTAAAAGAACAATGGTTATATTTGATGTTTGTTTCTTATATGCAGGTTCTAATACTTGTAAATATATATATATATATATATATACAGAATCAGATATATAAAGGCACAATTGAGAGAAGCTGAATTTCTAGCTTCTGGTGGTGCAGAATCTGAAGAACACTCTCTAAGTGATGTTTGGCGTAGACTCTGGAGCTGAAAGTCTCAGCATCAGAAGAAACAACATTATTGTCTCTACACTTGGTGAATGTAAATTGGCTTCTGGTGATTATTCAGAGTTATTAATAAAGCTGAAGCTATCTGTACTACAGAAAAAAAGTTGCATTGTGAAATCAGTTAGCCAGCTAGAGTCTTAGTTCACAAGGCTCAAGAAAAGTTGGCATGCTTTAAGAATATCTACTCTCAACGGCTCTATAGTATATGATCTCTTTGAAGACTTAGTGGTTAAACATGATATATAATGGATCAAGATCTTTTGGCGTATCTATCTTCAACGTCTCTTGACTATGGAGAAACCAAAGACGCTTGATCAAGTTATCTCTCCAATGGCTAGTCTTATGCAAATGCTATATAAGTAGCTGAAGGTTTAAACTGAATCTTAAATAAGGATCAACCTGATGGAAGAGTAGTAACAAGATCAACAATTATCAACACAAATGGCTATGCAGAATTTCTGTTGTAGGTTGTAATTGTAAAAGCCTTAAGATTTCTTACACATGGAATATCTTAGAAATCTTAAGAGTTTTAGGTCTTTGTTATGGTGATTTCCCCGTACCTCTGATATTTATATCAAGTACACCTTGTTCCCTATTCTGCTGAACATGTTGTTTAGCAGTTCAGATTAAAGTCTCTTGCCAAGATGCTTGAGCAATGCAAGTTTCTTGCTATGTGCTAGAGCAATGAAAGTTTTAATCAAGTGGATTAATTGAGCAAATCCAAGTTTCTTGCCAAAATGCTTGAGCTATGTATGTTTCCTGCTATGTGCTAGAGCATTGAAAGACTTAATCAAGTGGATTGATTGAACAGGAAGTCTTGGATCGAGGGTCTGAGCAGGAAGTCTTGAACCTGAGGGGTTTGAGCAGGAAGTCTCAGTTCGTGAAACCTTGAGCAGAAGTCTTGGGTCAGTGTGGCTTGAGCAGGAATTCTCGGTTCGTTGAACCTTAAGAAAAATTCTTTGGCCAGTATGGCTTGAGCAAGAAGTTTCGATTCGTGGAATCTTGAGTAGAAGTCTTGGGCCAGTGTGGCTTGAGCAATAAGTCTTGGGTCTGTAGAACTTGAGCAAGGAAGTCTTGAACCTTAGGGGTTTAAGCAAGAAGTCTTGGACCTAGGGTCTGAGCATTGTAAAAGTCTTATGCAGAATGCATAAGCGATTGTAATCATGATTTGGTTATAGTGAAAATATCTTGTGAAGTAAGGGGACTGGACTACGCTTAGTTTGGAGGAACCAGTATAAATCTTTGTGTCTTTTGTTATTATTTATTAACTTCTATTAACATTCCACTGCAAAGTATAATCAGAATCTGAACACCAATTTAGATTCTGAACTCTGATTATACTCAAATTAAGAAAACGAAAAACATAATTCAATCCCCTTCTTGTATACCTTTTCTCACCTTCACATTTTTGTCCCTTAGGTTCCTTATTACCTAAAAAGCAGATAAAGAAAATATGCACGAATCAAAGTAGAAAAAACAAGGATCAACTTCTTAAGAATCAAAGACAAAATATATTGATAACATAGTCAAAATGCCATCAGTCAGCTGCCTAGTAAGTGTGATAGGTTATCTCACAGAGAAGATCCATCTTGTCCGCGTTAGGAAGGTTTTTGATGAAGGACATATCCTCTGCAGACACAACATCAACAGCTTCCTCGGGAGTACGAGGTATCTAAGCAACACTAGTACAAAAATATCTTTATAGTAGAGGTTGTTAAGTCAGTTCACCTGCCACCTGACTTAAGAAGTGATGCGGTGACAATTTCGTAAATATTTGTAACATTGTTAAGTCGGTTACATTTAGAACTGACTTAAGCAAAGTTAAATAAAAAAATGTAATTCGTATTAAATTTTTTAAGTCGTCTGTTTTCATTAACTGACTTAATAAACATATTTATTAAGTCAGGTATCGACCACCTGACCTAGGAAGTTTTATTTAATTTTAACAAATTAAATTTCAATGTGTACTATACGGGAATTGAACAGAATACTTTCATAAAACTTAAGATCAGAAAAAAAATTAAACTCATAAATCATATTCATAAAAACACAAATCCTTTTGCTTCTTCTCGATCTCTTCTTCACGCGACTTCATTGCAAATTCTTCTTCTCTTAACTACAAATTCGATCTTTACTACAAACCCTTCTCTCACTACAAACCCTTCTTCTTCACAACAAACTCATCATTTGACAAATGAACCCCTTTGTTAGACTCTTCTCACGAACCCAGAAACCCCTTCATCAATCTCGAATCCTTCACATAAAACCCAGAAATCATACTCTTCACTGCCGAGAAATCGAATCCCTCACTGCAAATCTGACACCCTAAATTTCTGGAAGGCACTGTTCATTCATAGGTATGTAATTTCTAAACCCTAACTTTTAATTTTTGTGATATTTAAATTTATGTTTCTGTTGCTATTGTTGTTATTTCTGTTTTATTATTATTATTATTATTATTATTATTATTATTATTATTATTATTATTATTATTATTATTATTATTATTATTATTATTGTAAGAGGGTGTGAATGAGGTTTCAATTCGATAATGTGAAAATAGTAAGTGTATTACTATTAATAAGGGTGTGAAACCTCATGATATCTCAGTGACATCGTAGTGACATAGTTGGTGATGGTGCAGCCGCAGTGTTGTGTTGTTAGGTCGTTGGGTTACGACTCCGTTAGGATATCATGATGATTGTTGTATTTCTATTTCATTCATCTCAGTACATGGAGCTGGCAAATATCAATGGAAACAGGGAAACTTCTGAATACGACAACCGAGCAGCTGCTTTGTTAAAGCTAGGATGCTTTCAGCTAGTAGAAGAAGGTTGTTCTTGAACCATAGAACAAGGATGCAAGCTTTGTTGAGCGTAGAGTAAAAAAATTTATGAGTTAAGTGTGCCTTTTTTCTTCTGACCTCCCTCCCTCCTAGAGAAAATCAATAGTTGTTGTGGTGAGTAAAGAGGTTATGGAGTTTGTGTGCAGAGAGTTTGTGTTGTAGGTTGTGAGCCGTAGCAATAAAAAAAGAGTGTGGGATAAAGTTTGTGGTATAATTATAGTGACAAACCATCTCGGGCATTTTCTTCTTTCGCGCCTTTTGCTTGAGGACCTTGAGAAATCTGATTACCCTTCAAAGCGTTTGATCATAGTTGGCTCAATCATAGGTAAAGTTCATTCGTCAAGGCTTTTGATGTATCTGTGATTCTCTACAATAAATAGGATTATTATTTTATTGTGTTTTGTATTGATTGTGTATGAATTAAATAGGTAACACAAACACGTTGGCTGGAAATGTACCGCTGAAGGCTAACCTCGGTGACTTGAGGGGACTTGCTGGTGGCTTGACTGGACTTAACAGTTCGGCTATGATAGACGGTGGAGATTTTGATGGTGCCAAGGCATACAAGGACAACAAAGTCTGTAATATGCTCATAATGCAAGAGTTCCATAGAAGATATCATGAGGAAACTGGAATCACATTTGCTTCCCTTTATCCTGGTTGCATTGCCACAACAGGCTTGTTTAGAGAGTACATTCCCTTGTTCAGAACTCTATTCCCTCCATTCCAAAAGTACATAACCAAAGGCTACGTCTCAGAATAAGGACCGGGGAAGAGACTTGCTCAGGTAATAAAAGACTCTTTTGATTAACTTATTTGAACTTATCTAATAGCATAAATATCCATTTGTAATATTCTTTAGAAGAGCATATGAAAACAACTTATAAGCATTTATAGCTGCTTAGTTCCAAACAGGGTCTAACGTGTATGCATCATTGAAGTATCTGCACTTCTCATGTATGGTTGTGTTGTTCTTCATGTAGGTTGTAAGTGATCCAAGCCTAACAAAATCTGGTGTTTACTGGAGCTGGAATAATGCTTCTGCTTCAATTCTGGAATGCTAGACTGGGATTGTAGTTCTTTCTTTGATCATCTTTTGTATGCCAACCTCAGACCTTTAAATGCAAAAGTTATGGTTTGCATAGTTTGGAGGCTAATCTCAGCACTAATGTCAGTAGAATCTTCAGGCAATCGACTGGTTAGTAGTTCCTTCTATATTTCTTAAGCTTGTATTTAATTTTGTCTTATTAACTAGGTTTCCTTCTTTTGGAATTATTGTTAGTATTAGAGTTGTAGCAAATATATTTATGTACATAGTCATGTGATATCATAATGCACTTAGGAAGTAGCAATAACATTAACTTCCTTGTTAATGTAATTTATGTTTATTACTAAAAGTGTATAAATAGACAAGAGGATCAACTGAGTGTATATAACTTGAGCATTAAGAAATTTCCTTCTTATACATCCTCTTCTATTATTATTCAAGTGTCATTATCCTCCCACTGCTCTCTGTTGGTTGCCTGGTTTGATGAATGAAACTTTTGTAACATGCAGGATGATAGCAAGATAAAGGATCTGTTTGTATTTTTTGCTTCCTCAAAGTACAAACATGCATTCCGTGAACACCTCCATTTATTAGCTGCACAGTGCAGTGTATCACCTGCCCGCCTATTATCTAAGTTTTTTTACAGATGAAGGTACACTCCACAGTTTCCCTGTTGCTTGATGTACTCTATATCTTAAATGGACAATACTGTGTTGCTTGTACTGAGTAATTCATTCTTTTAAGATAGAATATTCAGTTCCTTTCTAAATGTCAACATCTCACATAATGCATAGCCAGTACATTCAAATGATGTTTTTGTTTAGCTACAAATTTAAACTTTATGCCGGTGGTCTATATTTAACAGTTTATGTGTCTGAAGCAGTGCATATTAGCTTGATTCTTTTTGGTTCTTTTGTTGTACAGGTGTTCCTGCTGCAGTTCAGGTTGAAAGTCTTCAGTGCTATGCATTTCTATGTAGTCTGTCACAAGATAAATGGCAAACTGAACTTTTGGCCGAATTTCCTTCTATTCTTGTTCCATTGGCTGGTGATGATTAGGTATGACTCTTTGTCAGCTTTACCTACTGATTTTGTGTGTATGTTTTCCTTATCTGCTTGCTGCATATATATGCTTGTGGACAGTTTTTTTTTTGTTTTTTATTGCTTATGCTGCTTAATCTTATTTTGAATGTTATCTTGATTTGAGGAACTGTGTTGGCTCAAATGGTATATTTGCATCTTTTGAAATTCTTTGCAGACTGTAAGGTTTGCTTCCATGAAATGTATTGATGAGTTGCGTGCCTTGTGGTGTTGCATTGAACGTTTTGGCAAGAAAAACGGTACTTCATTGTCAGATTATTTGTATTTAACCCTTTATGCCTAATTATTTTTACCTATAGAAGTACCTAAACTTGTAACAACAGGGAACAACGCTACAGGGTTCCATTTTCTGGGTGAACTTCTATTGCTGTTGGATCAGCAAAAAATACTTATATTGTCTGACAAGAAGTTTCTTCCATCATTGTTTGCATCCACACTGAGTTCATCCTGTCATAATATCTTAGTACCTCAAAATATGGAAAACAGGTATATAATGTTACTTCAACTATTATCTTTTGAAGGCTCCATTTTTATCACCACACAACTATTTGGTATATATTCATTGACTTAGATGCTCATCATATCCATTTCCATGTTTCCTGCTTCTGTTATTGAAATTTTCCAGATTTTTCAAATGTGTAGAGGGGAATTTGGATATATCGTCATTATCTTCCATATAATGTGTAAAATATTGGGATAGATTGTGTGGCCTGGCTTTATTTACTCTAAATTAGTTGATGCAGATTTATGTGATGTGTCATTTGCTATCTTTCTCTATGTTGCCCGTTTGTACTTTTTTGTCATTCTAGCAGGACTGTTCATTATTTTAATCCAGAAAGATGATTCATTTGTACTTACTTCCAAGATTTTTTCCTGCTTTATTTCTGGACATAGGTTTGACCAGCCCACAAAAGAAAGAATACTTGAGTTCATTTTGGGTTCTGCTCTGAAAATCTCCAACTACGGGAAGGTTTGATGTCTTCACATTAACTCTCTTTGTTTCTCTTCATATGATTTTAATTGTGGTAATAGTGATAAGATTTTGAGCATTGATTTTTCTGGCAGCTAATGATTCTCTCCTTTCTCAAGGGAGTTGGGTATGCTATTATGCATCCTAATATTGCGCCAGTGTTGTCTCATTCTATAGAGCAATACTATGATGACCCTAGCAAATCTCGCCAGAAAATTTCAAACACCAGAACTAAGATAATGTGCCTTTTGTTGGAGGTGTGTGTATTCTAATATTAAGTTTTAGCTGTTAAAACCATCAATCTAAGGTTTGGTGAGCTAATTCTCTTTCTTTGTGTAGAGCTATGTTATGTCATCTCCCTCAGGTGGAGATGATCTTCAAGATCCTTTACTGAAAACATTGCAGGTGAGAAATCAAGATACATGCTTTTTGTATGTCCTGCCCTTGCCTGTCATCGTGAATTTACTAACCTTGGTCATTGCCTTTTTCAGTTGGATGACATGACTTCAGATGACCCTGCCTATATAGAACCTTGTATCTCTGTCTTAAACAAACTTAATTGTCAATTCTACACGGGGTTGCAAAATAAAGTGAAGGTCTTAGCAATACAATTATTTATTTCTAGAGTCTGTTGTCATTCATGATAAGCAGACTTGTACATTTTCTTGGTGTGATGCACTGCGATAATATTTTTATTGGGTAAACGAAAGACATCACTACTAATTTAGTCCCTACTATGACCTAAACTATTGTTTTTTTTCTTGTATGTCAGGAGGATTTATTTCGGGCACTTGTTTTTTTGTGCCGTAGTGCTAACGGTGATGTACAAAGTGCAACTAAAGAGGCTTTAATGCGCATAGATGTGAGTTTCTTGCTTTTGGTTTCTGCTTTGTATTTCTCTGGTTCATTGCAACCTAAAACAGACAACCAAAACAGCTGTTTACCACTAAAAAATGTGACACTCACATAAGCCATCGCCAATGTTTCTCTAAATTGACCAAATTAGCCTAACACAATATGCTACATTGCGAAAGACATAGTTCTATTCTTAAATAAGCCAATGACATAAGGTGCTTCAATCAGTGCACTCAGGGTGACAACTGACTAAGAGTGCATATTGCCACAAATTCTCATTCAATTTGTAGAACAAGAATTTAGTAACTTTTTTAAAGTAGGTCACATCCAGAGCTTGCTCAGGAAGGACCCCAAGACGTCCAAGACTATCCAGTAGTAAATAATTATCATCAATCGTACTGAGTACTGCTATATAGACAAATCAATTTATTATGGTGATTTTGGAATTCTGAATATGTTTTTGAAGAGGAAATCTCTATTTGTTTGAAGAATGAGTAAGATCAAGAACTGAATATTTACATGAAATGTGAAACACACCATTGTTCTTTGGTTGAGAATGACATGTTTATGTTGAGAACTATAAATCCAGTGAAATTGGTATAATCTTATATTCAGCTAGCCATGCTATCCTGGGATTATATTAGTTTTCATTTAGGACAATGCCTGTTTTTCTTTGTATGAACACTTGAATTTTATAATTAATTTGTGGTATTATATTTTAAATGTGATAAACAGTGTTATATCATACCTTGTGTCAAATGTCGTCTATTATTTCTTTCAATAAAATATTAAGATGGATGTTTTCTTGTGAAAATTTTAACAGTAACATTTAAATTCTGAGTTTGATTTCACTTGGCCATTATATTTTTGGTCAATGAGTTATTTGCATTATAGTTTTTTTTGGGTACTATGTTTCTGTTTATTGCAGTAGGTGTTTTTCTCCAGCTTCCATTTCAAAAACGTGAAAAATTAAACTGAGAATAATTTGTGGTTTTTATGGAATTGCAGATAAATTTCTCAACTGTTGGCCACATACTTGATCTCATACTTTCCCCAAAATGTGGCATAGTTAGGTCAGCAGATGAAAAGACAAAAAAGAGACAGAAATTGACAACAGATCAAGAAGCAGAACTTCCCACTAATCACATATGCAGAATATAAGATCCAGTCTATCTTCTTAGTTCTCTTCTTGACGTTTTATTACTGAAGAAAGACATAATAAACAGGTGATATTATTATTATCTTAGTACCATGACTGGAAAGTTGGACAAATCATTTCATTGTGCTAAATTTGTAGATTGATTCTTGCAGGCATTTTCTTTTAGACCCCTTATTTAAACTTCTTAGCAAGGTATTTTCAGAAGAATGGGTAAATGATACTCTTTCCCTTGAGGAAGGATCAAGCCAATCATCATCAAGTCCTTCTGAATCCATAAATCATATTCAACAAACTCTATTGATTATCCTGGAGGATATAATCCTGTCTCTTAAAAGCATAAATGCGCTAAATGTATGCTTTCTTATGGTGAATCTGAAATATTTATATGATAGTAGAAAATTTAAACGACCTCATCGCTAATTTTTCTGCTTCCTTTTATTAATTTTCATTACTTATGACAGGAAAGGATGACAGATGAGATTAACATTAAGCTACTGATAGAGTGTGCCCGGACTAAATGTTTGAAAGGATGGCCTGCTCAAGTTTTTCCCTTCCACTACAGCATTTTTAACTTTAGGCAACGGAAGAATAGGCAACGGCTGAGAAACCGTTGCTTAAAGGTATAATAGGCCGCACTTTTTCTTTCGTTGACAACTTTACAAATTTTTTATGAAAACCGTCCCCTTTTCTCTTTCGGCAACGGTTTTGAAAATGTTGGTTTTAACAGAAACGTCGCCTTTTCACTTTACACCACGCTTCTATAAATGTGGGTGAAACATAACCATTGTTTTTTTAAAGCGCTACCTGCTTTCAAGAAAACTTTTTATATTTTTAATATACAACATAATAAAATTTGAACAACAAGGCGTTTCGAACCCGTGTCCTGATAGTTGCCGTATGTACTATGATTAAAATTAAACATGGTAGTTACCACCTGGCCAGACACAACATTTACTTTAATGTTTGTCTTCTTTTTTATTTATAAAAAGTTTTTTATTATTTTTAAGTTCAAACTTAAGTTTTAATGGTTTTTGGAACAAACTCAAAACGAGAACTTTTAGTTCCCACCATTCAGTTTTATTTTTATATTAATATAAAAAAAGTTATACAATGTGATTTGTTTCTAAACCAACTTGAAATAAAACTATATAAAAAAGTCATCTTTTTATTTTATATTTTAAAGAAAAACTCATTCAAAATATTAAAAATAAAATAATCAAAATTAAAATTAAAATAATATAAAATTAGATTAATAGTTATGCATTGATATTTTTTAAACCTACTTACAATTGTATATAATTAAATCACGTGAAATATTATTTTAATATGTTAATTTAAAAATTTATGAAATATCTTAATAAATATTTACTTAACATTTTAATTGAATGTATGTGTAAGAATATTTTACATCTATTAATCATATATATAAAATATAATTAATGATATTTAAGTTAAAGTAATTAAGGTAAATATTTATAACTCATAAATGTAAATTATTTTTTAAAAATAATCAAATTATCTTAATAAGTAGAAAAACTATTTTTTTTAATTAAGTATAAAAGTATTTACAATTATGTTTTGGTATTATTCTCTAATATAAAAAAAAATATGTATGCTCATAAATTATTGGTAATGACGTAAATTTAAGTGTAAAAATTATATAAAAACTAAGTCTTGGTACTATCTCCAATATAAACATAACATGTGAGCTCAAATTTATTGACAATTTAACCCTTTAATTATAATAACAAAAAAATAGACCGTGCTTATATTATTAAGAAAAAAACCCTCGTATTAGAAAAAAAAAATTCATTTCAATGTGTGCCCTAGCCCCCAATCCTTCCTCTTCATCTCTTTCAATCTCACTGATTTATCCAAACTTGCAAATCGTTTCTCTCTATCGATCTCACTGGCCGTCAATTTCTCGATTCGTCTTTCTCTCTTGTTTAACTTTGTTGCTTCCACCTTCCGGAAAGGTATGTTATGAGATGTTCTCTTTGTTTTCTGGTGTGAATAGTTATGTGATCTTAGAAACTTACAAATGATATTATATTTGTTAGATTATGGTTAATTGTGTTTTAATTGTAGCTTTGATATGTTTTGCAGGGAATAAACACTTACTCTGTTCTCAAGCGTATTTTAGCAAATTCTAAATGTCAGGTTTGTAGAAATGTGCTTTTTATTTTTAATTACTATATGAATTTCAGTGTGTTGTGTAAAAAAATTTCATTATATAATTTTTTAATTTGTTATATGTAGAGCACATATACAGGGTAAAGTTCTTAATCATTGGAACCTCTAAATGGTTTACTTGATTTTTTTTATTTATCTCTTAAGATAGTAAAGTTTAATTTATTTACTTAGATTTGTTGAACATGCAATTAAAATTGAGGTTTCTGGTTGTTGGGAAGAGGAAGAAATGTGTTTTATGATATATGATTTCTTTCAATTTAGACATTCTCCAATATTCCATATGTTTTGTTTAGCAAATTAATGTGGTTAAGTCTCATTCAATGGGAAAAAGCATAAGGGTGTTGGGTTTCAGATTTTTTTACTTAATTTTTCTTTAGAAAGTTATTGATCTATGTTGTTGTGTCCACTATATAATTATTACTTAATTTTGGCATTTCTATTAAATAGCGAACATTTGAAATTAGATATTTCTTCAACAGATTAAAAAGAAGGTTTAAGTGAATGTCCATCTGCTTCCTTGTCTATCTAAATTATCTTTTGAAAGTATATTCAACTACCAGAATTTTCATGTCAGTTAGGACTACATTCAACTTTTGTTTGTGATTAATGATGATGAGTTATTATACAGACTAGTAAATGTTAACCTTCTAATTACCTTAGCCTTCTGTTTGTTGGAGCAAGAATGATGGGTTTTGTTGGTATTAATATTGAAAATGAATAATAATGAATAATAAAAATGTGAAAAAATTTGTCTGAACAAAACTAAGTTGTAGAAATTTTTTACATGATGATAGATCTAATCAAACTTGAAGTAACTAACTTTTGTCTCAAACTTTAGCAGATGTTAATTTAGAAATTAAATGGAGACATAAAATTGCAGTTTGTGGAACAATTGGAGCTGAGAAATCAACACTTTTGTATGAAATACTTGGAGAGATTCCTAAAATATCAGGAACTGTAAGTTTCTAATGTAACCCATCTAGTTTTGACTAAATATCTAAGTTGGTCTTTGAAATTGTAGGACTAGTTTTATCTAGACCCTCATGTTATCGATTTTCCAAAATGATTTTTTGAAATTGCAAATTTTTAATCAAATTTGCAAGACTGTTAGTATTTGCAGGGACCAAAAACCACACTAAGTTTGTGATATAGGAAATGAACTTGAAAGCAAGTGAATATTTTCAGATATGTATTTGATTACAAATTCATATAGAGAAATAAGCTTGATAAATTTTGCAATTTCAGGAATATTTTTTAATATTGAAAATGTGGGAGACAATTTTGATACTGGACTAAATTTCAAGGACAAACTTGTATATTTTCACATTTAAATTTTATCCTGCCAAAATCATTTGAATAAGCATAATAATATTAGTATATTACACTTCTTCTCCTTATCATATTTAAATATAATGGAAAAATGTTAATGCAGGTAACACTTTTGCCTATGTTTCCCAATCTTCATGGATACAAAGCGGACAATCGTCAAGATGATAATTTTCAAAATGATGATTCTCAACATGATAAATATGTTGAAGACCGTCATTGATTCAAACATTGACATTATGTTTTGTTTTATGGAGTTACTTGAGCCAACTAAAGTTTATATTACTTGGATTTGTTTTGAAAATATTATTTTTATATTTCAAAGAGCTTACTACATTTCATTATTAATACTTTATATAATATATTTTCAATTTAAACATATGTTGCCCTCATTTATTAATATTGATGAAGGTATATGACCACAAATATATCACCATATAAATGAATAGAAAATTCTATATTAAATATATGTTTAAAAGTCTAAATTGTAGAACGCTGAATTTACATATACATTTTTGTTTAATATTAAAAACATTTAAGTGTGAAAAATAAAAATGGAGTATTTGTGAATTATTTTTTAATCTATAGGCAACGCTTTTCATCTGTTGCTAATTAGAAACCGCGGTCTCTTCCCATGATTTAGGCACGGTTCTGTTTGTTGTTTAAATGAAACTATGGCTTAGGCTACGGTTATTATATGTTTTTATAAGAAAACCGCAGCCTAAAATTATTACTAAAACCGTGGCCTGTTGATATTTAAGACGACATTGTTTAGAAACCGTGGGTAGAAATACAAAAACCGCCCTCTAAAGGAATAGGCAACGGCCGTTTATTCCACGCCTATAAAACCGTCCTCTAAACCTTAAGACTACGGTTTTTCCACTTTAGACCGCGGTTTTCCGTTGTTGCCAAAAGTCATTTTTGTTGTAGTGTTCTAAATGTTTGAATTAGAATTTGAAGGACTGAATTTTCATGTGAATGTTATGTTGCAGAAAGCAATTGGAGTAGTTGTTGAGACATCAAAATAGAAGCCAGGTATGATGAGCTTGTTGCATATTATATTTCTTGTCTCAAATATGTTATACCTTAATGGTTATTCTGGACCAGTCTGTCGTGTGATGAAAGGCACTTTCTCCGGTCCCTGTTAGTTAGCGGTTGATTTTTTATTTGTTTCGATTGGTTGGCTGTGTTTTTAGGTGGTATCTTCAACTCTGCAGAATGGTGGTACAACAACTAGTTTTAGGATCATCAAAGGCAAGGTGTCTGCGCAGATTGGTGACATAATTCAGAATCAGAGATGCTCTTTAGATTTGTTTACAGACTCCTAAATCGAATGTTGCAATTCAAAATGTGGTTGGGATCATTGCTACTTTGGTGTGTTTAACTCTGTTTATACTCATGAGATCTAACTTATTATTCATAGATATAGATGAGTTATGTTAATAACTATTTTAATATTTTGGCATATAGCTTGTTTAATCTTGTCTTGCTGGAGAAACCATGGATATGTAATCTTGAATTTTCGTATAAAGAAACAATAATTATTTACTCTGGTTATGTTGGCTTTCATTGAATATATACCTTTTTTTTCCTTTTACTATTTGTCTTTGGTTATTAGTTTACTGCTATTAATTGTTCATGTAAAAACATTATCTTCAGGATTGAGCCTAAATTAGCAAAGGCTCTCACATAGATACATTTTTCTTTTGGTTCCTACTCATGGGTACATTGAAAGGAACCTTTGCAAAAGTTTGAATTTGTAAGATATTTATGTCCTTAAACTTGATAACCTGATATGATGCTCAAATTTATCACATGTACATTTTTGTGTTTGTAATGTATTTAATAAATATATAAATTTATGCTTGAGAATTTTTAATGTCCCGAGAGATATGAATTGTGCATATATGCTTGAGATTCATTCATGGATTAAATCATACTGACCTTTTATAAATCATACTGTCCGATTAATGTGTAGGTTTTCTGCATATATTCAGATACAGAAAAAGCATGATTTTCAACAAAAAAAAACACTTCTTAGGTCGGTTAACACCATACTCGACTTAACAAAATACCTTCTTAAGTCAGGGTTATAGGTCGCTCGAGTTTCTTAATGCAACAATCTATTAAGTCGGCTTCAGTACAACCGACTTAACAAGACTTTGTTAAGTCAATTCATAATTCGACTTAACAAGTCAAAACTTGTTATGTCGCCTTTTCTTAAGTCAGGTACTGAACCGACTTAAAAAGCCTTTTTTACCCGACTTAAAAAGTGTTTTCTGGACTAGTGCAAAAAGAATAGAAAGAAATCGAAGGAAAGAAGTAAGTGACCCTGAACCAGCACCCCTAGAGAGACATGCCCATTTGGGGGGATCCTCCTCCAAAGGGGAGTGTTGGTCTTGATCCCAACCTCTCTTCACCAGAGCAGTATAACATTGTGGCCGATCTTCTATAGACATGGTGGAAGCGATAATAGCAAGTTAATCAACCCTAGGGGAAACTTTTCCCTCGACAAAGATCTTTTCATTTTTGCACGGTTGGTTGCACTAAAAGTAACACGAGTGTCAATCAACTTCTTCCTCTACAAAGAAGACAATACTTCCCTATGGTTGAACTCTTCTTCATAGTCAAGTCCCTGATATATAGACTCTATATCCTCCCTATCATAATCTCTTCAAGAGAGATAGGGGTTCTACTTTGATGTTGTAGGAATGAGGTGTTGGACAGAAATGAGGCCAGGATCAGTACTTCCTAAACTTGCTCTTACAACGAAGAGAAGACTCAGTTAGGCTAAAGCAAAAGGCAAGATGATCCATCAAAGTGCGGGATCTCACCTATATGAAACACCTTAGGAAATCTCCCCAGCTGTTAGTGAAAGGGTTGAACCAAATAAAGTTCTAGAGAAGTTCAATAGGCCCTTAATCCTTGATATCATTATGAGAGGTGCGCACAATATAGAACAAGTTGAAGAAAAACCAAGGAAAAGGTTTCTAAGACCTACACCCTTCAAGTGTTTTAATAAAGCACCCCAAACTTAGATAGAGGAAACCGCATATCTACCATGGTGAACACACACTCGTTAAATGGGACTAAACATCCGTCAAAGAAGTTTCATACCCTTTTCTTAAGTCCACTAGAAGGAACGAACAATATAATGGATCGCAAACCACAATGTTGGTCGCATCTATAGTCGCCTCATTACTTGAAACAAAAAGGGTCCCTAATATTTTCGTAGCCACCCATCTGTATTCGATCGCATCATCCGGTTCCGCCAACATCACCATTTTTAGGTATAGATGATCAACTTTAAAGTGATTGGTAGTTTTAAGCCAGAAATCTCCATCATATTATCTCCTTAGTCTAGCGGTCTGTATTTCTAAGGCCGACAAAGTGGGAGAAGTCGAAGGCGCTACAGCACGAGAAGAAGGGGCATGGAAGTAGTTGTATGATCCGCCTCAGCATCATCATAAGACAAGAGGGCATCGAAAGAATAATCCCTAAAGGAAGTTCCCTCATTATGGGAGCCCACAAAAAGGCTTTTCAAATTAGAATCATCAGTTAGGGATATAACCTCAGGGCTCAAGCGATCATAGATAAAGGGGGAATAGTTCGAACTAGGAGATACTCGCATTCTCACAATAGGAGAGACATCACTCTCAAAATCCCTAGCCAAGCTAATAAGACTATCACTCATTTTAATCAAAGTGAAGAAAATGTTAAAGGTATTAAAAGCTGAGGTGGGGATAATACTTGGTAAGAGATGTTGACGAAAGCAAAAGAAATAAGGAGACTTGGAAGTTTTGAGCAAGGAATTGCAACCAATCTGGTAAATAGTCTTAGGAAGGAATAGAGGAAGACACTTGCAAATAGATACTGAATTTCAAGGGTTTTGAAAAGTTTCATCAACGTTCAACAATCCATATATAAAGGCAAAGTTAGGCAACAAGCCAAATCAACAGAAATGAGAAGTTACAAAGTCAACGACTGAATTCCTCCTTTGAAACATAAACAAACTCAAGTGCACTATAAGCAACACCATGTCTTTACTAATCACCTCAAGTTATGGGTCAGAAAGGAGCAGCAAAATGTTTCAATGATGGAAAAGAATTTAATGCACTTGTCCCCCATTACTTTTTCAACTAAATCTAAGCATTTCTGCTTCTGATTCAAAGTGCGCGACATCCTCAAAGGCCGACCACGACTACTAAGACTTTTCCAATTGAGTACTGTCCGACATATATATATATATATATATATATATATATATATATATATATATATATATAAATTTATTAAACTTTGTAGCACACATCACAACAATATTTTATTATTTTTAAACTATTTATTCCAAATTATAAGAGAAACCAATATGAATTTTCAGACTTCTAAGTAACACTCTAATTTTAAATATAAATTAATGATTATAATATTTTTATATTTTAAAACATGTCTAATCACTAAATTAAAAAATACATTTCTTTAATAATATAATTAAAATATGCATATTAATCAAAGAGATTAATTGGAATACACTGTCAGTGTAAAACTACTTTACACTGACATCCAATTGGAATTAATCATTTTGACACATAATTATGAAATTAAAAATAAAAATAAATAAATTATACTTAAACTATTTTAATAACTACTTCCTCCATGTTTTTCTCTTTTCAGATGTCAATATAATTCATTCTAATTGGATAATAGTGTAAAGTGGTTTTACACTGACAGTGTATTCTAATTAATCTCTTAATCAAATCCGTACCTTGCTCGTGTAATTTACCTAGTATCTTTTTTATAATATTATATTAAAATAGCTTCTCAAATCAGTCATTTAATACATCATTATTTAATACGCCATCTAATTTTTTTTGCCACCTCATTCATTATTTTAGATGTCTTAGTTAAAATCTCATCTCTCTCTATTACATTTATGCTAAAATACAATGATGCAAATCATGTCTCTTCAAATCAAGAACCAGCAATAGTAGTTGATTTTGAAAATGACAAATATGTTGAATCAGATAACCTTGATTAGGGGTGTACAAAATATTCGGTTGTGAGAGCCAAATTCATAACCAAATCTAAATTCATTTAAAATATTCAGATATACTTAAATGATTATTAACCAGTTTAATTATTAATGGTTGGTTATCCAACCATATTTTATTTTTAGATCCGGTTAAAATCCGGTTATTATCCAAAATTCAAATGTTTCAATTCAATTATAATTTTTTTTATTATTTTTGAATGAAAATTTAAATTTTTTAGAAAAAAATATTCTTTTTGAAAAAATTATTGAAAAAAATTATTTTTTCTATAAAAAATAAATTTTTAGATAAATTATTTTTTAATCGTAAGTAACGCATATGTAACCACACGCTATGTAACAATAGCCGGTCCTGCGTAATAATATATTTTTTTAATTCTCGAATTGCTTCTTATTATTGTTAATTACTTCTTGCTTCTTGCTTTGTTAAAGACGGTGTTTTCAAATTGCTTCTTGAGATTGGTATATTTTCAATTCATTTCATTTATTTTCTATCTTTCTCATTCAATCATTTATTATGTTCATCGCGTGATTTGTGAATTTTGTTTTTATGTAGGTTGTGGATCGGGACTCAGCGGCGAGACACTCACTGATGAGGGTCATCAATCCATCATTGGATTGGTCTCGATATTTTGCCTTCAATGCTCCGTATGGATTCCTTTTTCATCTATTCTTTTTGCTGGAAGTAATGTTGTTCATATATATGTTTCATTGTTTCTTTTAATTTTGTTTTTAAAATTGTTAACTCGCAGACATTGCATTAGAGCGTGAGGTCGAGGGTGACCTATTACTCAGTGACATTTTATTGACATTTTATTGATATTGTATTTTTTTTATCAACTAACACTTCACGAATCACATTCCACTACTTTTGTTTATAACAGTTTACTAGTACTAATGTTTTGGTTTGTTAAAAGAGATTGTCCAAATCGTAAATTGATCCTAATTTAGTGACCCATAAATACCATCAACATATAACATTAATTTTTGTGAAAAACAAAATTATTTTTTTGAAAAAAAATTAATTTTTTCGAAAAACAAATTAAATATTTTGAAAAAAGATTAAATATTTTTGAAAAAAAATTAATAACCGGTTTTATAATCAGTTTTGATTGAAATGTGGTTATAATTATGAATTCAAACCATTTAACTGGTTTAAAAATGATTATGATTTAGTTTCTAAAAATAACCAACCATACACATCTCTATCCTTAATACTTTTCAAAGAAGTGAAAATGAAGAGGATTAACATAAGTATCTCAAATTTAATGTGTCTAAATTTGGCGATGAGGCGAGGGCTTAAGCTCGGAATGACATTTACCACAAAATTTAACTTGCTTGTTAGTACATGCAAAGGGAAAACTTCGACGCAACAATTGTTGTTCAAAGGTAGTAACAAGGCAAAAAGTCAAAAGAAAACATTAAACTAAGGAAGTACCTACTTTATTGACCCAAACGTTTCAAGCGCTGCAAACACGAGAATCAACTATTTTGGACATGTAGTAAATTTCTCTTTTTGTTGTAATGGTCTGAATATTTTTTGGGTAATAGATCTCATTTTTTTTTTTATGGTTTAAATGTGTAACCTGTGACAGCAATTTCTAAACATATATGAAATGGTCTCTATTATTAATGAAATATTTTAAACGTGTTTCTTCAATTACTCTGAGAATGTTAACAACATAACTCAATATCTTGATAAACTATATAACAATTGTTGTCAATTTTAATAGCATAGCATCATGTCATGTTGAACTAGTATATAACCTGAATGTTATATATACTTAACTATCATTTTGAACTGAGGCTGTCATGCTGATCTGAGATGTTATATTCTAACACAATTTGTATATGCCTTAACAGAATGTTATATTGTATCAATTGTGTCATAATATTATACCATTTTAATATGTCTTAACAAAATTCTACGCTGTTAGTGCGTGAGGTATTTTTAGTGAGCAGAGAAAGAGAGAATAAGAAAATAAAAATTGATATTATTGAATGAATAATAATAACTGAATTATAAAGTGTCTTATTTATATAGACCTAAGTGACTTGACTATTAAGCAATAAATATAACAAACTAAGTAACAAATCCTAAGCTTTTAGATCTGGGCTTGGGCCACACAACTCAACTTGGATTATATCTAATATCTCAACATACCCCCTATAATCCAAGTTGTCGAAACACACTAAACATTGTCGATCTGAACTATTCTCAATTTCTTTCTTAACGTTAGGAACTTATCGATCTTCAATCCTTTGGTAAAAATGTCAGCCAATTGTGCTTCACTTGAGTAATGTCTTACTTTAAGTTCACCTCAATTCACCTTCTCCTTTAATAAGTGAAATCTAGCTTTGATGTGCTTACTCCTTCCATGCAAAACTGAATTCTTCGCTAGATTTATGGCTTGTTGTCGATCTGCAGTACCAAAAGTTTCTTCACTTCGACCTCGATCTTCCAGTACAGATCTGATCCAAATTGCTTGACACACATCATAGGTCTTGATATATATTCAGCCTCACATGATGACAATGCCACTACAAGTTGCTTTTTAGAGAACCATGATATTGGGGCACCAAAAACTTGAAAGAAATATCTTATAGTGCTTCTTTGATATTCCTTATCTCCACACCAATCAGGATCTGAATAACAAGTAACCATAGCTTCTTTGCTTTCATAGTCTCGTCTAAATAGAATTCCATAGTTTGTCGATCCTTTTAAGTATTTCAGGATTCTTCTTGAAGCCTTCATGTGTGACACCCTTGGTTCACTCATATATTTGCTCACTAATCTGACTGAGAAACATATATCAGGTTGACTGTTGCACACATATCTCAGAGATCCGACAATTTGTTTGAACAAAGTTGCATCGACTTTGTCTTCCTCTCCATGCATTTTCAACTTCAAGTTTGGTTCAATAGGCGAAGATGCAGGAGTCGAATCATCCATTCTGAATCTCTTGAGTATCTCTTTGACATACTTTCTTTGATGTAGCACCATACCTTGCTTCGACATTTGGAATTTCATGCCTATGAAGTATGACAACTTTCCAAGATTGGACATTTCAAATTCCTTCTTCATCAGCTCTTTGAACTTTGACAAGTTCTTCAAACTATTTCCAATTACTAGCAAGTCATCAACATATAAGTAGATGATTGTTATATCTTGTGCCACAATCTGAACATAGACTTCATACTCAGATTTGCATTTGAAGAATTCCAATTCGACCAAGTATGAGTTGATCTTCTTGTTCCATGCCCTAGGCTTCTACTTGAGGCTATAGAGTGCTTTGTACAACTTGTATACTTTCTTTGCTTCCTCCTGAATCACAAACCCAGGAGGTTGTGTGACATACACCTCTTCATCTAAAGGTCCATTCAAAAATGTCGATTTCACATATAAGTGAAATGTTGACCAACCTTGATTGCATGCCAAGGCTACCACAAGTCGAACAGTTTCCAATCTTGCGACAGGTGCAAATACTTTAGAGTAGTTAAATCCTGCTCTCTGAAGAAATCCTTGAGCTACCAATTTTGCCTCATGTCTTGCTATTGACCCATCAGCATTGTGCTTCAACTTGAACACCCACTTCACTTCGATAGCTTTTGTTGTGCTGGCAATTCGACCAACTCCCATGTGCTATTTCTTTTGATTCCTTGTAACTCTTCGACCATAGCAGACTTCCATTGTTTATCTTTGAAGGCTTCACTATAGTTGATTGGTTCAGCATATGCAAGTAAAGCAAAATGAACTAGTTCTCCATCTGTTGTAGCTTCATCATCACAAACCACTTCATAGTCTTTAAGTCTTTCTGGACGAGCTCTAGTTATTTGAGGTCTTTGGGTTGTTTCAGCCATATCCTCTTCGACTTCAACTGTGAGGGGTATGTCAGCAACAACTTCGACTTCAACTGGAATATCAATAATATCTTTGACTTTGGCATTATTACTTGCTTTGTCAAAATTATAACTCATCAACGGCTTGTGAATTGGATCACTATAATTCCAATCCCTGTAGAGTTCTCATCAGTCACAATGTCTCGACTCCTCATGATCTTATTGTTCATTGGATTGAATAGCCTGTATGCTCTAGTCTTATGATATCCTATCGGAATCATGAGTTTACTCTTGTCATCGTGCTTTCTTTTTCTTGCATCAGGAACATGCTTGTAGCAAATAGAGCCAAACACCTTCAGATGACTCACTGATGGTCGATTCCGACTCCACACTTCTTCAGGAACCTTGTTCTTCAGCTTCTTGGTAGGGTACGTGTTCAGAATATAAACAACAGTCGAAACAGCTTCACCTATAAGGACTTTGGCAAATTCTTCTACTTCAGCATGCATCTCGCCATATCCACTATGGTCATGTTTCTTCTTTCGAGTATTCCATTATGTTGAGGAGTATAAGGAGCATTTAGTTCATGATCAACACCATGTTCTACATAAAATGCTTCAAATATCTTGGATGTGTATTCGCCACCTCCATCAGTTCGCAGAACTTTGATCTTCTTCTCACACTGGTTTTCGACAAGCATCTTAAATCTCTTAAATATTTTGAATACTTTGTCCTTTATCTTGATGTCATATATCCACAGATTTCGACTAAACTCATCAACAAACGAAACAAAATACCTGTTTCCACCAATGGTATGCTCCTCAAAAGGACCACATACATCTGAATGTACAACTTCGAGTATGCAGGATGATCTCATTGGTATAGTCGAAATGAAAGACTTCTTGGACTGCACTTCGACTAGACAACCTTCACAAAGTTTTTAAGGAATCTAAAGACTTGGTATACCGGTTACTATATCTTGAATGATCAGTTGATTGAGCGACCTAAAGTTTAGATGGCCAAACCTTAGATGCCACAACCAACTATTCTTGTAGTCGACAACTGTTTTCATAAATTGTACCTTAGTCGAACTAATCATGGTCTTAAATGTCCTATTCTTCGACAGAGGAGATTTCAAGACCAAGTTATTATGGATGTGGAAAATTTATAAGGCTCCATCTTTCATAACCACTGAGAACCTCTTTTCAACCAGTTATCCAACATTTAGCAGATTGCACTTCATTCCGAGGACATAAAGTACATCTTTGATCAAGGCTTTTGCTCTATTACTCCTTTGAATAACTATGTTTCCAGTACCTTCTACTTGCAATGAGCTATTATCAACAAGTTTGACCTTGCTCTTCTTCGACTCGTCGAAATCTACTAACCATTTTTTCGACCAGTTATGTGGTCCGAGCAGCTTGAGTCAAGGAACCAGATCTTGGATTCGACATGGTCATACGCAAGTGCAGCCATAACCACCATATCATCATAATCATATGAATCTTGACGTGCAAGGTTCGCTCCATCGTCCTTGTCTTTTGTCGATCCCTTGTATTTCTTGTACCAACAATGCTTGGCCAAGTGACCCCACATTTCATAATTATAGCACTGCATACCTTTATTCTCTACTTTTTCTTTCTGATAGGAATTTTCTTCTCCTCTTTTCAAGGATTCAGAAGTTCTATCATCAATCTTATTCTTGTGAGTATTCGACCAAGACTTCTCGCCCTGAGTGTTGTTGATTTTTCCTTTAAACTTGTCGGAACTACCATTCTTCTTCCATGACTGAGCCTGTAGTGCTTGTATTGAGTCTTGAACTCCTTTCCTTTCGACAATCCTAATCTCATGAACCTCCAACAAACCAACCAAATCTTTTAGTTTTAGGGTTTCAAGATTGTTAGATTCTTGAATAGCTACGATAACGTGATCAAACTGAGAGGTCAACATACACATTTCCTTCTCAAGTATCATCTTATTAGGTAGGTTTTCACCACGACCCTTCATGAGATGGACGAGTTTTTGCACCTTTGACACATAGCCTGCAATATTTTTGTCTTCTCCCATCGACAATAATTCATATTATCGTCATAACGTTTGCAACTTGACAACCTTGACTTTCTCACCTCTTTCATAGTACTTGACAAGAATATCCCATGCTTCCTTTGTCAATTCAACATGAGTTATTCTATCGAAATTAGCTGCATCAACCGTCGATTGGATGTAAAACGCTGCCTTACAATCCTTCTTCTTGGCATCCTTGTGAATGGTTCTCTGTGCGTCATTTGCATCTTCACCAAGCAAAGGAACACCGTTAGTAACCACTTATAGGGTTTCATGAAAGACAAATATAGATTGCATTTATTTTATCTATCGAATCTAATTCTTGCCGTCAAGAGTTGGAAGGGAGTTTGGTAAATTTCCGTTACCATTCATCTTTATAGCGATTGATCAACAACAACCCACGATCCCGAAAATACCATCTCTGACGAGTGATTCTTGAAAACACGATCAAGAATCTAAGCGGAGATCTAGATCCAATTTGTTAGTGCGTGAGACACTTTTAGTGAGGTGAGAAAGAGAGGGAATAGGGAAATAAGGATTGATATAATTGAATGAATAATAATAATTGAATTACAAAGTGTCTTATTTATATAGACAAGTGACTTGACTACTAAGCAATAAATATAACAAACTAAGTGTCATACCCTAAATTTTGACCAACAAGATTTCACATCATTGGGAAAATCATCATCACAATATGGATGTGTCTTCATACCTCAAAGATTGTTGAGCATTCACCTCAACCAAGAATTAGGGTTATTGAGCCCTCTCAAAGCATTCAGGCAAAAGATCAATAAAAAATTGGCATGATCTTTAACTTGCCAAGCCTATCAAACACCTATGGGGAATCAAGAGGTATCCCATATTAAGAATCAAGCACAAGGGTGCAACATTTCAAGCTGATCAAGCCTCAAGATCACCAGTGTCACCAAATTAGGGTTTTGGTCGACCAAGGCCTCCAGAGAGAAACTTTCATTTGGGTATGAGCCAATACTTTAAAACATGACTCAAGGAGCTCAAAGGGGCCTCATGTATCCAATCATAAGTTCAAAATAACCTCAGGGGATGCATTCATAAAAAATCAGGAATTAGGGTTTCTTGACCTGATTCACCCCTAAGTTGATTTTTGGAGCAAAACATGAGCCAAGACCTCAAGGAATATTTTGAAGACCTCCAATATCTTATATTGATCCTCTCACAAGTTTAAATTGGCATAAATAACTTGATTCATGGGCAATATAAAGATTCAAATTCATCTGGACGACAAACTAGGCTTTCTGGAAAAAAAGTTAACCATATCTTTGACTCTTGATCAAGAAATGATCTCAAACCTTGGGACATGATTCAAAAAGCTCTAAAACACCTATGGAATCCATCCATTAGGTTTGATTTAGCCCAAGGGTTTGATTTCATAAAGGATCACAAAGTTTGAAATTCATATGATAAAAAGTCAGTTGTGCCCAAAACCAAGTTTGACTTTTGAGATTTTTTTTGACAAACATGGCTTCTTTAAGTTAAAAACAATGTTAACTTATAGTTTGGATCATCATCCATCAAGAAAAATCAAGAAGAGTGAGGTTACTTGCAAAAGGGGTAATCTTAAGAATATTTAAAATTTCACTAAGTATGGAAAAAAGATGATTTTTACCCAACTTTGCAAGACCATAACTTGTGATCCAAGCAACCATTTTCTCCCATCCAAAGCTCAAATGAAAGCTCTCATTACATACTGCAACTTTGTCACTGAGGGTGAATTCCCAAACAGTGCATAGATTTTGAGTTATTAAGTCATGAAGTTAGGGTTTCGTGATATGTCCACTTTGACATTTAGTGAAATTTTGAGACAGAATCTGTTTCATTTTCTCCAACTTTGAGGTCATTTTTCTCCATGATCCATAATGATCCAAGACCAAAGTTAAACACCAAAGTTAAAGTAGGATATACAAGCTTTCCAAAGAGTACAAGAACTCCCATTAATTGAACTTGAGCAAAAAGTTACAAGCATTGAAATATGCCTTGATCAAACTGATTTCCATGACAGATTTTGTGCATTACTTGTAGCACACGATTTTTTAGTCCAATTTTGGTGACTATGCAAGACTGATCCTCATCCAAATTCAACAAGAATCCCAGTCAATCATGAAGAACCTGCAAAATTGGACCCTAAGGAAAGGATTCTATCCTTTGGCATGTGATCATTCAAGTTTGCAAATCCAAAAATCAAGTTTTTCATTTGGCATTGATGTGGAACATAGAGCTGTCATGAACCAAGCCATATCAGTCCAATTGAGTCAAGTTTGACTCAAAATTTAGAAGATCTAAAGCTACCAGGACCAACTCATGTGAATTGCTAAGAGGAGACTTGGTACCTTAGCATTCAAGGTGTGATACATGGGCACATCCATTGGATAATAGAGTGATCCCTCATCCACACACTATTCCTTCAGAAACAAACTTCCTCTACTATAAATAGAGGTCATTTGTGACTAAATTCAACACACCAAAACATCACAACACATGTTTTCCACCATCTCCCTCTCATGAATCAAAGTTTCATTTTCAAAGAAGTGAGAATAATGTTTTGAGATAGAGAGCAATTCAGCTCAAACCAACCATCCTAACACTTCACATACATTATATATGAGTGATCCATAACCTCAAAACACATCTGGAACACCAGAATCATCAAGTCACTATCCATTTGCTCAAACTTTCTTCATAACTACAGATAGGGTCGAGCCAAGTGATCCATAGGTTTTCAATCCATTATAATAATTGGAAGACCATCCTTGAGGTCCAAGGAAGTTGTCCAGATCATCAAAACACTTCTATAACATCTCCAACTGAGGATTTGATTTCCTCTTGCAAGGTAAGCTTCCTCAAAACTGAACTCTATGATCCATGCATCATAAATGTGTTTCCAAGTTACCAACATGTTTCTGCACTTATATAGAGTGTTTCCCCTCAATTAATTGCTTTGTATCTATCGCGTATGGAGTTTCATGACGTTCTTGCAAAAATTAGGGTTCATCTGTTCTTCACTTGATTTCTCACTCCACACTTAAAATAAATGCAATTAATTGGTACCATTGCAATCCTTGTTCAAAAGCAAGCAACTTTCATGTTTACAAAAGTCAAAACCATTACGTATTAAGGGATATATGAGAGGTTTTGCAAATCTGGCAATGGTGGTTCGCGCGAGGAAGAAGAAGATGGCCTTGGCACCATTTTTGAATTTTCAAATATTTAAAGTTTTGAATTTTCAAATATTTAAAGTTTTGTTATTTTCTTAATTGATTTCATAAAAATATCAGAAAAATATTATTTATTTCATATATTTTGAATTTTTGTAAATAATTTTTTTTTATTTGTTTTTAAACATTTTTAATGAAATCTTTCCCTTGATTTTTCAAACTCAGATGAATTTCATGATTTCATATGGATAAAACATGATTTTTCAAACATTAATCCAAGGGCATAGAATGTTTATTGAATAAATTTGATAATTTCCATCATTTTATTTAATTTTCTTTCAAAATAAATACATTTAAATTAAAATTAGGTTTTTCCTTGATTTTAAATTTTCAAACTTCATTTGAATCACATGGGCCTCTAATAGAGTGTAAGACTCAACCTCTTTGTAGAAAAATAAATTCATGGGCCTCTGCTATAGTATAAGTCCCGATACGATATTCAAAATAACGGTGCGATCACTGTTTTTATCTGGGCCTCTCCTTGAGTATAAGCCTCACTTTTCTTCCTTTTAATAATCATTTTGGGCCTCTATAAGAGTGTAAGACCCAACCTCCCTATGTACATAACTAATTTTGGGCCTTTTCTATAATATAAGCCCCACAACGTCTTTCGGTATCGCAGTGTGATCACTGTTTTCATCTGGGCCTCTGCTATAGTATAAGCCCCACAACGTCTTTCGTTATCGTAGTACGATCACTGTTTTTATCCAGGCATCTCCTTAAGTATAATCCCCAATATTTTGTACGTAAACTTTGTTTTTAATAATAAATAACACCTATGGGCCTCCCTTGAGTTGTAAGCCCCATACCTCTGTTTTCAAAATCATCTGTGTTTTTAACTAGTACTAAGAGGAGCATTATTCCCGGTGAAACTGCTCTTAGACCACTTGGGCCTCTCTTGGAGTTATAAGCCCCAAATTTTCTTTTCTTTTAAAAACTTTCTTATCTTTCAAATCCCAAACTCAAATTTTTTCTCAAAACTTCAATTTCTTAAAACACTAACCAGACAGTTGTAATCCATACAACCCATCACAGTGCATTTGGGCCCCCCAATCAGAGTGTAAGAGCCAATCTATTTTCAATTCAATGCATACTTGTTTATATACCTGTTGATTCAATTATTTGTATATACTTGTGCATATCTGTCTAGAGTTTCCCCAACAGATAAGTCATCCTCAATCTACTCTTAGGTCAAGACAGTGTGACACTTATAACTTAGTCATAACTAGTTTCCTCATAGGAAACTCCCATCAATACAGTCTCAGCCTCCTCTTGGGCTTTATTCAATATTGAAATAAGAAAGACATTATTCTCGGTGAAACTTTTCTTGAGACTGTCAAAACTTAGAAACATATAAAAGAAATTCACTTCCCCAGAGAGGATTAATTCCCGGTGAAACCTCTTTTGAATTTCTTCAAACCTTAGAACTGTTCAGTAAAGAAAGGATTATTCCCGGTGAAACCTTTCTTGAAATTTTCTTAGTCTTGGACCCACAGGCTTCTTAGAAGTTTCCCCAGCCTCCTCTTAGGCTTAGTACAAGGACCCAAAGGCTTCCTAAAAGCATAAGATAAGAATTTAGACATCTCTGCTAGTTTAATCCTCAGGAAAGTCAAAACTCCAGAATACCCAATCGTTCCAGGGTTAATCTTCATCCCTTAAACCAACAACCTCTTCTTGGGCATCATACAAATATTTTTCTCCAGCTAAGAGTCTGCCTCTTCTTAAAAGAGACTTGGACAGTCTCAGCCTCCTCTTGGGCTTCATACAAGGACCTTCAGGCTTCCTAAAAGCATAAGATAGATCCCAGTCATCTTCTCAATACTTAAATACCCAGGAGAAATCCAAGTCTATAGGATGTACAAACTTACCCTTTTTTAAGTCTCTCCTGATCCTCAAACAAGGTGCAACTTTCATCTTTAGGATCCCCAGCCAGGGTCAAGCCATTACTAACAAAACCCCAAAAATTATCAGAATCTCATGGTATCTGATAAATTAACTCTTCTTCCATCCCCAGCAAGAGTTGGTTCCCCTTTGTATTTCTTAAAACAATTTAAACCTTCATCTGGATTTGAATAAATCCTCAGCAAAAGTCAGCCTCCTCTTAGGCTTTGTATAATGATTTTCCCCAGTCAGCCTCAACCTTGGGCTGTGTACAAGACAGATATAAGACTCCCCAATTAAATCATTTTTCAACCTTTTAGCTTCAACCTTGGGCTTTGATCAAGGCACAAAATAAACATCTCCACAGATGAGACCCTTGAGTCCTCTCTGTAGGAAGATATATCTTCTATACATCACATTTCAAAACCAACATTCAAAACTTTTTTTCCAGATAATTGTTGTAAGTGGAACACTTGTTGATTCAAAATCCAAGCTGGAGTCCCTCCTTTATCCTGGTTAGATTCTCTCTTTCATCTAAAAGTTGTAAGTGGCAAGCCTCTGAATTATATACATCCATGCCAATGTCCCTCTCTTAGCATGGAGAGACTTATAAAGGAAGATGTGGCATTGCTGGATTCTACGTATCTCAGTTAAAGAAACTTCCCTTATAAACAATTACTCAAATATTGTGGTGAATAGGTGAGATATCTCCCTTTAGAGATGACAAATTCTCTCTCAATCAGCTTTAGCTTCAATCTTAGGCTTTGAATAAGATACACACAAACTTTAGCTTCAATCTTGGGCTTTAAACAAGATCCCAAACTTTTTTCCTCCTTCCATATAAATAGGAGGAACTATGATCGCTCTGATTTGCCCGAATCTCTTTACGGGAATACGTAGGCATAAGATTGGGAAATCTTAGCGAGCATACAAATAAAAAAACTTTAGGTCCAGTACCTTCCCAAAAACAGTAGAAAACCCAAAATAAAAAAAAAATTCCTCAGCCTCCCCAAGATAGAAACCTTCGCTATTTAGCAGTAAGTGAATTCAAAACAACTAAGCAAAACTACAACAAAACATATGTAAACTAAGGTTCCTATAGACTACTATAGATACACTGGGTGTTAACAACCTCCCTTTGTATAACCAACCCCTGATTCCAAATCTATTTGCATTTGTAAAGGAAAACACTTGCGCGCATGGTTAGTTTAAGATATCTTCCCCTTTCTCTAAATCATTAACCTTCTTCAAAATAGAATTAATCACTTCCTATGAATATTCTATCATATGGTTATCACACTAATCAAAAAAAGGAATATCTTTTTCTTCCTTGTAACAGAATAATATAAAAAACAATGCATATTTATTATCCAAAAATTATAGAGATTACCTAGAAATTAGGGAGTGAGAAGATGCAGACACCATGTAAAAATTAGGGATGAAGATGTACCTTGTATAACTCAAATCTATAGGACCTTCGGGCGGGAGTTTGAGATGTCCATACAGTCACAAGTGATGAATACTACTCACTATAACATTGCATCTTTCTCGTCCTAATTAGAGAGGTTGCTTGCTATTTTCACTGTCTCGGAGGCCATTCAAAAGGTAGACGAAAGAGGTAGATGAAAGGGGTAGACGAAAGAGGTGGATGGAAATATTTTTTCCTTTGAAGGAAAATCAATTTCATGTGCCTATTAGAAACTAACTAAACAGATAAAAACGGGAAAGAATTAGACAACTCAAGATTTAAGTTTTGGTACACCAGAAAAGTTAGATTGGTAAAAGGGATGGGAATTATTTTAGACAAAAAGTTTAAGAAGGATATTTTGGATGTGAAAAGATTAATAGATGAATCATAGTCTTGATATTTGTATTGGGTCACAATACCTTTAATGTTATTAGTGCTTACGTACCCTGGGTTGGGTTAGAAGAACACCTAGTTAAAAGTTTTGGATGACTTAGAAGACTTAATTTGGAATATACCCCAATGAGAGTAGATTTTTCTATAAGGGGATATAATTGGACATGTAGAGAGCTTAGTAAGATGTTTGAAGAGCATGCATATGTATGGTCTCACGGAGGTAAATCGGAGGGTAAATCCATCTTGGAGTTTTCGTCGGCTTTTGATCTTACTATAGCTAATACTTGGTTTAGTAAAATATATGAGCATCTTATTACATATAAGAGTGGGGTGACATGTTCTCAGATATATTTATTTCTTATTAGGAAATCAGATAGGAAGACCTGCTTGGACTATAAGGCTATTCCAGGATAAAGCTTTACTATCCAACATTGATTATTCGTTATGGATGTAAGATTCGAGAGGAAATCAAATAGAATAAGTTATATAGTAACGCCTTGAGTCAAGTGGTGGAATTTGAATGATGAAAACAAGGAGGTTTCCAACACATGATCCTGGAGCTAGGATTTGGACAACCTTCAAGAAGTGCAAATGATATGTAGAATAAGATGGTCCATGAGATTAAAAAAGTAGTTAAAGAGACGTTGGGAGTAAGAGTGGCAAAACGGGCATGGCTTTTTGGCCATGCACATTTTGCTTACACTTTTTCGTGGGGCGTAGAAAGGTTTTAGGCCCACTCCCTTTAATGTGTTCACCCCTCCCCGTCCCTCTTTTTTTGAGAGTTTTTACGGGTCCGGCCTTTTACGTACAATTTTAAAACTTTTATACTTAAAATGTTTAATTCCTCCGGACCCCACCCTCACTTTTTTGCACGGTTGACCAAGGTTTAGGCTTTCACCCTCAATTATGCGTGCCCCGCCCCGTCCCATTATTTACGCCCTTTTAAGGGGTCGAGCCTAAATGGGACGGACATGCCCGTTTTACACCCATAATTGGGAGAATCAAAAGAATTTGAACCTGGGGTTAAAGAATCAAGGTGGTGAAATGAAAGTGTTTAGAGTAAAATCAGAGTAAAAATTATTGTTTTAAAGAATGGATTAGGTGTGAAAATGGTCAAACTTGGGGAAAGTATAAGAAATCTAAGAATGAGACCAAGAAGGTGGTGAGTGAAGCAAGAACCCAAATTTTAGATAGAATATACTAATATTTATGAACCAAAGAAGGAGAAAAGTTTGTATATAGGTGTCGCAACGCGAAAAATAACCGACGAAAAACAGAGTCGCCACCGAACGTTGTTTATCCTGACAGGGGAAAGGAAACAATCGAAGAAACCTTGAAAAGGGAAAGAACATAGTCATCGCAACCAAGTCCTGTATTCGGGAGTCGATTACGCGAGAGGAAGGTATTAGCACCCCCTCGCATCCGTTGTACTCAACGGGATCCACTCTTGTTATTCCAATCAAAGGGTGTATTTATCTAAAGCCTGTCTGCTAACGAAAACGAAAAGGGGAAAAAACAAAAGGAGACTCGATAGGACTTCACCGTCCTAGGCCTACGTATTCCCTCGTGCAATGGGAAAGTCAGAGTCAACGTAGTTCAGAGGACTACGGGTGGAAAAGGGGGAAAGGTTGCTCGCCAAGACTTCACCGTTTTGTGCCTACGTATCCTCATTCGAATGAGAATGAGGAAGTCAGAGCGTTCGTAGTATGGCCTACAAATTGTTACGTGTTTTTTTATGAGCGATGTTAAGTTCGCATTCCAGCAGTTAGGGTCGATGTTTGTTTGTGATAGAACGGAAATAACATGCCTTTTCTGACAAAGGTTTGACAAACAATCCCGAAGGATAAAATGATTTTGCAGTTTGTTTGTGAGTTTTAACAAAAGTGAATTGAATTGGTTTGAGACCCGTATTGCACTAAAGTCTATGACATAGGATCGAATGTTTTATAAGATCGACCCAAGATGGGACGTATACAAAACACTCTAGACAAGGTAAGGAGAGACTCCCGCTTATCACTTCTCATGTGCTTAGGCTCGTGGCGCACAATACTCATCATATTTATTACATGTTTTTATTTTTTTTAAGAGAGAGAAGAGAAAGACGCATGGAAGGTCTAAGGGAAACTCGGTCCTACACGTTATCATGCAAAATGGCCCTAAGGTTAGGATGTGAAAGGAATTTCTATCCTAATGTTAGCATGCAAAGTGGACCTAAAGTTGAGGTTCGGGAAGCTATCCTAATGTTATCATGCATGGAATAACACCTAATGTTTATCCTACTCCAAGCTTAATCAAGAATTAAGTTGGACTAGAAAGCCCTAATGGGAACATGCAAGAGCAAGCAAAATAAGCTAAAAGAAGGCACAAACAGTAGCATACAACAACGCTTAAAATATGACAGCAGTACATTTACAGCAACACAACATCATTTAACAGCATGTATGGCAGCAGCTAACAACGCATAAACAAGACAGCGGTGTATGCATCGGCAGTATTAACATGAACACGTATCATGTATTCCACAAAGTTACGCAAGTATCATAAGTACACATCAAGAATTCAAGCAATCATGAACATGTGTTGCGCAAGATCAAGTAAAGTGTATGAACATGTGACAAAGGAATAGTCAACTATGATGAACATGTATCAACAATAATCAAGTGAACATACACCATGGATTTCAACAATTGATAATGCGCATGAACATGTATCCACATTAAGCATCATGAATATGCAACATCAACAAGCAAGAATCAACATGTAAACAAGCGTGCATCATGAACATGCTTCAAGAATACAAACAATTACGTAATCAACAAATCATGCATAAAAAATTCGCATACGTACTACAAACGGAGGTTAAACAACTCAATAAAATTCCACAAATATCAAATATATCAAGCCATGGAAGTTACATGTGGAAAGGAATCAAAATAAGCTCAAAAACAAGCAAAAAAAACACATTTTACAGCAGGTGTAATCGATTAACAACTGTCTGTTAATCGATTAACAGTTGTCCAGAAGTTGAAAATAGCGCTGTAAAAAGGTGTAACAGATTAACACTTAGATGTTAATAGATTAACACGTATATGTTAATCGATTACACATGCTCTAAAAGCAGAAAATCAATTTTCAGAAGCACATTTTCATCATTAATTCATGGTTCAAATGCAACATGTAATAACATGTAATTGTGCACAAAAAACACATCAATTATGACCAAATAAACACATATTGCATCAATTAAATAATCATTAACATCAAGCAATTGAATCAATGGATCAAATCACACCAAAACCAATGGATCAACATTGTAAAAGCTGTAAATAAGCTAGAAAAAGCTTGGATCTAAGAATTGCCAACCTACAAAACAGAGATTTGCTTTGGTAAGTGTTGCAAACTAAATTTGACAAATCAAGCACAGAAAATCCAAGATCAATGAGTTCCTAGCAAGAAAAGTTGAAGATCCAAGCAATTATCCAAAAATAATGCAAAAGCTCTTCAAGAAGTGATTCCAAAACTTGATCAAGATTCAAATAAGCTTCAACATCAGAATTTGTGTTGATGAAAGGAAATGATGAAGGTTTAGCTCTAGAATTCACAATCTCCAATGAAGAATTTGAGAATTCTATTGGAAGAGCTCTAGTGAAGGTTGAAGATGAGAATGGAGAAAGATGTTGGACAAGATGTCCTGACATGATGAACTAACTGCAGGTTAAGGTGTTAGATAAGATGTCCTATCATGTGGATTTGACATCTTTGTCTGTTACAATTTTTGAATAACTCTATTCGTTTTCCAGGTGTGAGTGGAAGATGATTTGATCCTAGGCGGCATCTGAGATTAAGGAATCAGAGATTCTGATTCTAAAAGGAATATGCAGTTTCCTTGTAAGGAGACATTTTTGGAAACTTAGGACTGAAGAAAAGAATAGGTCGCAGATCCCGTGGAGCTGAATTACTGCGGTTTTGAAGCCCAAAATCCAGTTCTGTTTTGCTATATAAATGGGATGGATTTGACCTAGAAGAGGTGTGGAAGTTTTACAACTGTTATAGAGTACTAGGGTTTGTACTTTTGTGAGCCTCTCTTGCATTGCATGAATACCTGAGTAGGACAGTTTATTGAGTTGTAATTTTTAGTCACTGCTATGATTGAAAGGGAACTGAGAAGAGTCTCATACCTAGGAGTGTCTTAGGTAGAAATTTAAGAAGGGTATTTTCTAGGTGCTAAGTTGTAAATGTTGGAGTTTAGCGTAGAACCAATTCTACTTAGTTGATTTCATTCTTGGCTTGGTAGCCCCTAGACGTAGGTGTTGTTGATCACCGAACTGGGTTAACAATTCTTGTGTGTTGTTTTCTTTCTGCTGTTTATTTTGTTCTTCTTTAATCCTTGTGAAAATCAGAGATCAAGTGTCTCGACATCCTGTTCGACATCTTAGTGATATGCTTAACCAGAATTTCAATTGGTATCAGAGCAGGCATCTTGCTCTGTATCTGGGTGAGATTCAGGGATGATACTTTCTGGTTCGATGGACAAAGAAGGAGAAATTCTAAATGGACCACCCATACTTGATGGTTCCAATTATGAATATTGGAAAGTTCGCATGGTGGCATTTATCAAGTGTATGGATGGTAAAGCTTGGAAGTTTGTGGTTAAAGGGTGGGATCCACCAAAGATCAAAGATGATGATGGGAAGCTCACTGATGAGCTGAAACTTGAGGAAGACTGGGATGATGAAGATGATAAGCTTGCTCAAGGAAATTCCAAAGCCTTGAATGCCTTGTTCAATAGGGGGACAAGAACATCTTCACACTCATCTAGAACTGCACTGTTGCAAATAATGCTTGGGAAATCCTGAAGACTGCTCATGAAGGTACCTCTCGAGTTAAATCTTCAAGACTTCAGCTTCTCACCACTAAGTTTGAGAACTTGAGGATGAGAGAAGATGAAAGTATACATGACTTTCACATGAACATCGTTGATATTGCCAACACATCTAGTGACCTTGGGGAGAAAATTCCTGAAGCCAAGCTGGTTCAGAAGATTCTAAGGTCTCTTCCCAAGAGGTTTGATATGAAAGTGACAGCTATTGAAGAAGCTCAGGACATAAATACTATGAAAGTAGATGATCTTATGGGATCACTCCAAACTTTTGAGATGGCTATTAGTGAAAAAGGATGAAAAGAAGAAAAGTCTTGCCTTGGTAACCAACCAAGAAGAGGGTGAGACCACTGAGAATTTGTCCAAAGCTGTAGGGTTTCTTGAAATACAGTTTCATCAACTGGCAAAGAAACTAGATGAGAAGTCTAAGACCAATGTCAAGGCTTATACTTCTGACATCTATAGATCAAGAAACTTTGGAAGAAGACCTAGCTATGATAAGAAACCCAACCGAGGAAAGGGAATTCAATGTTTTGAGTGTGGGGGTTTTAGACACACAAGGGGTGAATGTCCCACCTTCCACAAGAAGGAGAAAAAAGGTCTATCCACCTCGTGGTCTGAGGATGACTCATCAAGCGATGGAGAATCTGCAAAAGAGGTGTCTGCAATGACAAATGTTTATGATTATGACAAGGAGTCAGATATTGGATATCTCAACCCTGGTGATCTTGCTGAGCTATATCAATTGGGACATGATAAGCATAATCTTATTTCCCAACTCTGTGATGAAAGATTAAATCACTTGGAAACAATCTCTGATTTAGAGGATGAAGTGGTGTTGTTAAACTCCAAACTTAACAACATGACCAAGTATATAAGGATGATGAACAATAGCTCAGATGTGCTAGATGAAATCCTTATGTCAGGAAAAAATACTGGAAGCGGAAGAGGTCTCGGCTATAATGATCAGGATGAAGGGCAGAGGTCTGGAAGGAACTCAGCCCATGTAATGTCAAGAAAAATGTCTCAACATCATCAAAGGCCTCAAAACATCTATCCAAGAAAACAAAAATAGGACAAGCAATGCTATTACTATGGGAAGTTTGGTCACATAAAGGCTCACTGCTATAAGCTAAATGGTTATCCTAAATCATCAACACGATCTAGAAGAAGAAATAATGTTCTTAAAGGGAAGAAGAAGTGGATCCCTAAAGATCCACTGGTGTCAAGAAGTTCTTGGCTGACATTAAACCTCATTCCACTGGTCATGTCACCTTTGGAGATGGTTCAAAAGGAGAGATAAAAGGTGTCGGTAAGTTAAAGTATGATGGACAACCCAACCTTGATAGGGTCTTGTATGTTAAAGGTTTGAATGCAAACCTAATAAGAATTAGCCATTTGTGTTGCCAAGGCCTTAAGGTTAACTTCTCTGAATCTGAGTACCTGGTTACAAATGACAAAGAGGAACTTATCATGAAAGGTACCAGATCTAAGGATAAATATTACTTATGGGCTCCTCATAAAACTAAGTGTCCTCCCACCTACCTGGTGTCAAGGGAAGATGAAGTGAATATATGGCATCAGAAACTTGGTCACTTGCACTTGAAAGGAATGAAGGAAGTCATATCCAAGGAGGTTGTCAGAGGGATTCCTAATTTGAAGATAGATGAAGGCAAGATATATGGGGAATGCAAAATTGGCAAACAAACCAGAATGTCACATAAAAGGCTTCAACATCAGACCACCTCAAAAAACTTAGAGCTCCTCCACATGGACATAATGGGACCTATGCAGGTTGAAAGCCAGGGTGGAAAAAGGTATGCATATGTTGTTGTAGATGATTTCTCTAGGTACACTTGGGTGCATTTTATCAAAGAGAAGTCAGAAGTTTTTGAAGTTTTCAAAGGATTGTGTCAGAAACTTCAAAGAGAAAAGGATCGTGGGATTGTTAGAATCAGAAACGATCATGGGAAGGAGTTTGAGAACAATAAGTTTAATGAGTTCTGCTCCTCAGAAGGAATCAACCATGAGTTCTCTTCACCCATCGCTCCTCAACAGAATGGTGTGGTTGAGAGAAAGAATAGAACGATTCAAGAATATGCAAGGGTCATGCTGTTAGACGATGGCTAGAATCTAGAAGGGGGTTGAATAGATCCTTCAAGTTTTACGCGCAAATAGCTTTCCAAAAATTTGGTTTTAAAAGTTTGACGGAAGTGGCCACTGAATTACGTCTACAACGAACCTCTACTAGAGGGATCAGATATGCACGACAATATTGGGAATGAATTATGGATGAGAAAAATTCAGATTGATTAACACAGTTTAAACGCAATCAATAATGTTTTATTTGCTTGATAGTTAATCCAACCCAATGAGGTAAATCGACAAACAATGATTGCGAATACGTTCGATTTTGCATTGAAACAAAATTATCAAACACTTGGTGTGCGTTAACACACTAAGTGCAGATTTCAAAGTAATGTGATGTTGAGCTGCTCCTAAATACAATCCATGGGATTGTATCAGATTTACAAAACAATTTAATAACTCAATATAACACCAACTCAGAATTTTCGATCAATTTAGACTTCGCAAATTCGAATGATATCGAACGTAAAGAGTTAAGGGAAAGAGAGAACAAACGAGTTTTGATTAGGCAGTTCCCCAATCGTCCTCACTTTGGATACCTCTGCCCCCAATTCCACAATTGGAATTAAGATATATATATATATATATATATATATATATATATATATATATATATATATATATATATATATATATATATATATATATATATATGTAGCTGTTGCAAATTGTTTATTACAAGAGAAGAAATATGAACATCCAAACTCCCAAACGTCTTTGATCGTTGATGCAGAGCCTTCTCTTCCCTTGATTCAAGACGAATCAAGTTCCACGAATTCGGTTGAACAAGTCACCGTCCCATGCTACTAGACTGCAAGAAATCACTGTTCTTCAGTCACCTTTACTCAACCGACTTCAATTCTCTGCAATTCGATCCCCAAACCTTTCTTCTACGATCCTCCGACTGTAGCTACTAAACCGAAAGAAAACTCTATTCTTCGGTTACCTTCGCACGGTTGAATCCCTGTAGAACGAAACGGTTTGTGCCAAAAATCCCAAAAATCACCTTGATTCTTGGAGGATAAAACCTAAGGTTTTATTCAAGAATCACCTACCAATTCTCAACCCAGAAATGAAGATCACAACACTTCCTAATTCTGAACGTTATCACTTCAAAACAATGGACAACACAAGCAAAAATGATTATGTGTAATTGTTGGTTGACTCAAGGATGAAGATGAAGATGAAGAGAAAGATTGGTATAAATTTTCACGTTTCTTGTTATGTAAGAAAATGAGATGACCAAACTATTTATAGAGAATGATTTGACCCACTAAAACTTGTAACAGAAATAACAGAAAAATTTAAGTGAAAAAATTCAGTTCAGGCGTGTCGCTCCCAGGATTTTCATCCAGGTACAAACACGAGAGTGGCGCGGAAAAACAGAGTCGTCAGCCGTGTAAATTTATCCCAAGAGAGGGAAAGGGAACACCGCATAAACCTTAGGAAGAGGGAAAGGAATGGTCATCGCAACCATAACCTGGGTTCGGGAGTCAGTTACGCGAGGGGAAGGTGCTAGCACCCCACGCGTCCATCGTACTCGATGGGATCCACGCTTGTTGTCTATTCTAAGGGTAAGTTATACTATCATCTAGGGCTGTGCTAAAACGGGAGGGGAAAGACAAAGACCGACTTGGTAGGGCGTCGACGTCCTAGGCCTACGTACCCTCTCTGTGCAATGGGGAATTCAGAGTCAACGTAGTTCGGACCAAGTTCTTTTTGTGTTTTTTATGAGCGACGTTAAGCTCGCGTCCGGCAGTTAGGGTCGATGCCTGTTTGCATCTCAGACGGAGGGTAACGTGCCCTTTTTGAAAATAGCCTTTAAGTTGAAGGTCCCGAAGGACAAAAAAGTTTGAGGTAGGTTTGTGTTTTTTAGGACAGAAGTGGCTTAAGTTAGTTCCTAAGCTGCATTGCACCAAAGTCTAGGGCACAGGGGCGAATACTTAACGCATCGTCCCAAGACAGGACGCTCGCTAAGCACTCTAGAAAGATGAGAGGAAGCCCCTCATTTCTCATTCCCCATACTTAAGGCTCGGGCGCAATACACCTTATTATTATTAAGTGTTTTAAAGAAATTTGAGATGAGAAGAGAGAAGACACCGGGGTTACTCTAAGGGGGGACTATGAATCCTAAAGTTGTCATGCATGGGTGACCTACGGTTAGTGAGGTTTGACGACAACCTAAATCCTAAAGGAAGAAGATGAGGGAAGGAAAAAGCAAGGGTGACCATGGATATTTATCCATACCCTCAAGGAACTTACCCTGATCCTGCATAAAGGGTTAGTGAGAAACAGATATGAATAAGAGCAATGAGGTGAATGAAAGCCAAACGACGGCAAACAATGATAATAATGAACCAAACATGAATCAAAGAAATCAAAGAGCATCCCTAAAGCAAATGGCATAAATGCCTTTCAAACAAGGTAATCATATAAAGTCAAAGGTGCGCCTGCAAGAAAATCTCAATTGAAAACAAACCCAATAATTAGAAAAATGATTCCTGAAATTCTCAAATTAATCCTAAGAGATCCTCAACCATAGGCAAACAATATATAAAAAATCCCTGCAAAAATTCAAAGTGTTAGCCGCTCAAATAATCACACGAAAGTCAAATAAGGGAGAGGGTTCAACGTGCCAAAGAGAAGGACCTAAATGCAATATGAAAAATATTTAAAAATGCAAGAAAAATATTTTTAAGCACTTTAGAATGTTCATGAATGAATGCAAAAGGAACAGATAAAAAATGTTTTTCGAATGCAGAGAAATAAAATAAACAAATTGTGTATGCATGGTATGGATAGTTCAAGAAGAAAATAGATTAAACAATTAATTTAAATGATAAGAATAAAATAAAAATGAAAAAATAAAATTTGTAAAAATTCTATAAAATGGTAAAAAAGGATGCATGAATTTTATGATGATATTTAGATGTAGAAAACTATTTTTAAAAATTAAATATGAAATGTGATAAATTAAAATAAAAATATGAATTAAAAGTGGGTTGGGGGCGCGAACAACAAGAAAATGAAGAGGAAATTGTGGTTGGGCCAAAGGGAATGGTGCGAATAGCAGCCCAAGTGTTAAGTCCGTCAAAAAAAACAAAAAAAACAAAATAACGTGGGGGTGTGGTCAGCAAGGAAATGAAGAGGAAATTGTGGTTGGGCCAAAGGGTGGGTGTCAATAATAGGGCCCAGCGTTAGGTCCATCAGAAGATAAAAAATAATAAAAAAAATTGCACCTGGGGGTGCAACAAGTAGGGAAAATGCGTTGGGATTAAATTGGGCTTGGAAGGAGGGGTGTAGGAAGCAGGCCCAGGCTAAATAACAAATCAGAAAAAAAATATAAAAAAAAAGGGCACACCCTGCGCAAGCCATGTGCACGGCACGTGTGGTTTTAATTTGTTGGCAACATCGTGGCCTTGTGATTCATCAAACGATCCATGGTTAGTCAGCAAAATAAAAAAGTAAACGAATCAAATAAGAATGATTGGGCGTGCATGGTAAGACTCGTGGGTGCATAAACATGAGATTACAAATTTAAAATCAGAAAAAAAATAAAACAAATAAGAGGTGGCAGCATCGTGGCCGTTGGATCCAAGAAATGGAGGGTGAGGATTGCGTCTTCCTCCTTTGGAACCCTACCTCGCCGGAAATGCACAGATCGCCGGAGCCCTAGCTCCACCTGCAATTCTTAAAAAGTGCCCAGAAAATACGCACGAATACACTATTCCAACCGGTTTTTCACGAGGATTAAGATTATGCATTCCAAATTCACAAATAACGCGTATATAAAGCAAAACGAAGGAAATAGTGTAAGGTTCAAAACTTTAAAACTCACCAAGCAACCAATGTACACGTCCAAATTTAAAAGTAAACATATCTGGATGATCAGTGGGCCTCACACGACATTATGCATATCAAAAAGAAAGGTTTTGTGATCACGAAAAAAACGACAAACCTGAGATGGCACTGCCCTTATCCCTGCTTTTAGCTTCAAGCGACGGTTGGTTTTTGTCCTAGGGATCCCTAGGGTTGAGTTTGTGGAAGAATTTTGTTATGAGACCTCCTGAATCGTGAGCTTTGATGAAGAATCCTCCTTTTGGTTTTTCTTGAGATCTCCTCTAATTTCACGTGCCTCTCCTTTCAACCCTAGCATGAATTGGCTTATAAAGACTAGGGTTTTCTTCTGACAATGACTTGGGCCTGAATAATCCATGTTTAATGAATTTTGCATTATTTCATTTAATATTGAATTTTAGCTAATTAAATCCAATAAAAATAAAATAAAATGAGGAAAAATCAAATATATGCTCTTTGGGTCGTGCATGGCTTTATATTTGAGTTTGGTTTAAGAAACTTATGGCCCATTTGTCAAAATTTGGATTTTAGGCATAGTTTGCTTTGTGCACCTCCTCAAAATTGCCCAACTTTGACTAAGCATAACTCCTCCAATTTTTATCTCCTTAATGCAAACTAATACTTTTTAGAAACCTCAAGATGTCCTCTAACCAACCCTTTTGGTCCCATGTAAATTTGATCTTCCATGTTCAAGTTATGAGCTTTTGAAGAAGGTTGACTTTTGTTGACTTTCAAAATGACCTATAATGTCTTAGCTCATATCTCCCAAATGAAGCATTTCTGGCCTTGGCTTGTGAGACACAAAGTTGTAGGGAATTAAATTTCCTTCAATATGGGATTTGGTTGAGGAATTTTTGATGAAGTATGTGGAAGTTAGGCCTGGTCAAAGTATAGTTGACTTTTCCTACAAAAACCCTAATTTAGTAACTCCTGATTCTTGATGATTCTGAGGTTTCCCTGATGAATTGTGATCAACCCTTGATCAAATGATGAATTTCACCCCATAATCTTGATGTTGACCAAAAATCTTAAGGTTTGACTTTGCGTTGACCACAGTTGACTTTTTGAACAAGTTAACTGATTTTCAATCCATTGGCCAATTGAACTTCTCCTGAATCAAACTGATGGACAACCTTTCACTCCTAGGTACTCAGGGACCCAAGGAATACCATGGAATCAAGTCTTGCCCAAAAAATCAGAAATAAACTGACTTTATAGCAAACCCTAGTCTTGGTACCCTCCGTCTAGGAGGAAATAGCACAGTCTCCAAATCAAAATTCCTCTGAATATGATGTGTATCCTCTCCAACAAAGATAAGATATGCCATTTGGTGATGATAAAAACCCAAGGAGCCTGCCCATTGAAGCAATAAACCCAAAAATTTCAAACCCTAATTGATGCACTGGTTAGGAGAGAGTAATCCACTTGAGATCCCTTGCCACCTGTGAACCCTTGATGATGTGATGGACCAGATATGCCCTTCCTGGATTTCCTCAGGCACCTTGACCCCATGCTAATGATATGCATACATGATAATGAAATGAAACATAAGCCAATTAGTAAAAGGTAAGGAGAGCAAATTTTGGGGTGCCACAGCTACCCCTATTCAATCAACTTGGTCCTGAGTGGTATGATAGCAACGGCTCTCAGACATTCCAGGATACACGGGGATTGAATACTGAAAGAACCCCAGAAATTTGCTAGTGATGAGAACAACGAGACGGAGCATGCTGGAAAAAGGGAATATGACCTCAATCATGTCCACAAGAAAACGAATACGACCTCAATCGCCCGCAAAGGAAGACTGACCTCAATCACTCTCCCAAATAAAATATGAATACGACCTCAATCGCACCCATAAAACGAATACAACCTCAATTGCACCCGCAAAGGAAGACTGACCTCAATCACTCCTACAAATAAAATACGAATACGACCTCAATCGCACCCACAAAACGAATACAACCTCAATTATACCCGCAAAGGAAGACTGACCTCAATCACTCCTACAAATAAAATACGAATACGACCTCAATCGCACCCACAAAACGAATACAACCTCAATTATACTCGCCAAGGAAGACTGACCTCAATCACTCCCACAAATAAAATACGAATACGACCTCAATCGCACCCACAAAACGAACACAACCTCAATTGCACCCGCAAAGGAAGACTGACCTCAATCACTCCCACAAATAAAAAACGAATACGACCTCAATCGCACCCACAAAACGAATACAACCTCAATTGCACCCGCAAAGGATAACCAACATAAAGTGGACTTTACTGGGGATAACGTGAAAACAAAACTTCTGTTTTAAACCACCTCATTTCAGAACCTACTGGTAAGATGACTCCGTTGGGGAAGAAGAAGTCTAAATAAAAGACTCTGTCGGGGAATACAAGTATGAGGAACGCGTCCCTCTAAAATCTCCTGAGTGATGCCACCTCCTGCTGGTAAAGAAAGTATCAAACCTGGCTTATGCTTCGAATGCAAATGAAAATGCCATGTTTTTGAGGATGCGATGCAAATGCTTATGATATGCAAAGGGGTCCCTCCAGCAAAATAAATGCCGGAGAGGAAATACCAATTCAGCTGATGACAAAAATAAATTATCCTCTGAATCTACGAACTCTGCTGAGAAGGATCACTCCGACCGAATCTTTGGATCAACATCTTCTGCTGGGGATGAAATTCCAAAAGAACATCTGCTCTACTGGGGATTATACGTAACTCTTTGAAAGGGGAGGCCACGGCCTGAATCAGAAGAGTGCCAGATATCACTTGGATTTAAAACCTGCTAGGGATGTCAACCCCTGTTGGACAAACTGTTGCGAGGATCACTACCAAACTCTGCTTGGGGGAACGGTAAGTGCTGTCATCCACCCTGCTAGCGGATAACATTGCACCGTTGCTGCTGAGAAAAACATTTCCTGAAGCGTTCAGACTCTGTGGGGAAATATGTCTTAATCCGGAGAAAATACTTCTCAAGTCTCCTGCTGAGGAAAGTGCAACCTCAATGCTGGGGAGAGTAAGCTGCTGGGGAAGTACGATCCTGTTGCCCTTCAATCCTGACTGGTTTCTAAGGTCATAGACGGCCCTTTGAACTTTCCACTTGCCCCAGACCACCAGGTCTAATGGAAGAAGTCACCTAAAGAGGATTTTACAGAAGACCGGGCGTTCGCACTGCCCCAGGGTCTTCAAACTCTTGGAGAGATTTATCATATCTCGACATAACTGCCCCAGTCTTCATAATCCATGAAGTACACTACTTCGAAAGGGATTTGCAATAACCTGAAATATTCTGCCTTGAAGAGGTGCTTTCAATTAACCATTTTCAGGAATGGATAATCTCCCACGCTCTGGAGGTGGCCTGCCCCAATATGAGCTTTGAAGTGACATTGCCCCTGATCTTAGAATGAATGCCCCAAAATAACTGAATTTCAGAGGGACTTCTCGACGTGACTGCCCCAGATTGGCTCCATCTTAACCCGACTTACTGGGAGAGCCCACTCTACACTGAGTCTCTTGGCAGCATGCCTCTTGATATGATTGTCCTTCGGAATTTTCAAGCAACCCAACTTGGCAGGATCAAGCTTCTTGACTGACTTTCACTGTATAAGCTACATTGATGCTTAGGCACATGTATGCAAACAGAACAAGTTATCTATGAGAATTCTAATGCAACACTCATGTTAACCTTGAAGTTTTTATTGAAAATGCGTCGCCCAACCTTGTGAACGAATCGCTAGCTGGGACGCGACCTTGATTTTTGAATGGCAAAACAATGCGCACATGCAATACCAACAAATCTTATTAACACAACTTATAGGAGTCAGGAACGCTGTCCTGTTGAAGTACGCCTTCGGAATAAACCCTGTTTCAATTAGGACTTTAGAGGGTTGTAACGTGGTCTGGTTCACGGTTTCAGAAAAAAGGATTTATGGCTCAAAGTTTATCGGTGCCCACCCACTCTTCGTGATGTTCTCCAGTCCTATGTTCAGTTAATCTGACCCAAACGCTCATTTCTCGAAAGATTTATGATCTTCAAGGAACCTATGCCACTAATGGTTTGACCCCTAAGGAGGTTTTGGAGTGACAGTCATCCCTTTTATCTTTTGTGTCTGTAATCACACGAATTTGTTCTTATCGGGGATTTTCTTTTCGCCTTTCGCTTTTTTCTTTTTGCTTTTTTTTTATCCCTAATTTTTGCCTGGACTGACTCTTTTGAGTTTTTTTTTTATTTTGAAGTCCAGCGGGATGCCCTGACTTTTGCCTAAGTCGCTTGTTTTCAATTTTCGACTTAGCGGGCTTTCTCTTTTTATTCCCCTTTTGAACAAAGCGTGTGACACTGGTTGTCTTACTTGCTTGAAAGGGTTGTGACTGCCTCACTCCTTAGTTGTTGACGGATAACCATCGGGGTTTCATATCTCTTGCACACTCTCCTTGGAATTTGAGTGCTCGGTCAAACTAACTGACGCCTACCCTGCCCCTGGGTTAAATATGAGGGTTTTTTCGTACGAAAGAAACTCCTACTTCGAGGCTCAAAGGGGTTAACGAGGGTTTATCTCCTTATCTCTCCAGTGTTTGTGGGTTTGAAACAATGCCTGCACATCCTCAACAGGGTTCTATCCAGAAGCGTACCATTAGAAATCTGCGTTCTTATTTCATCATCCTCCCTCAAGAGTTCTTAACAAGAAAAATTGATATTGCAGTGCATATAAACATTTAAGAGTGAATACGAATGGATTACTTTAAGGGAAACATACTCATTGCATTAATATCATCATAAAAAAACAAACAAGTCTTGCATACACACGAGGCTTTTAGCAAGAAAATAAAAACTACAAATGAAAATGCAGTAAAGAAGCTGAAGATTGCCATCGCTGAGGAAGCTTAATTCTGCCTAGATGTACTTGCAGACTGAGTGTTCATTTGAGGAAGGAGGCTTCCTTTGATGTACATATCATCTTCAGTGAATACAATGATCTCTGAGTCCACCAGGTCTTGCACCTTATGCCTGAATACATTACACTCATCAATCGTGTGCCCAAACGTTCCCGAGTGGAACTCGCACCTAGCAGTCATGTCATAATCGGGAGGAATAGGGTACGGTACTGGCGCGGTACCCCTTGTTTGAATCAGAGACTTCTTGAGCAGGCGCGTAAACAGCTGACTATAAGGGATAGGAACAGGATCAATTATCCTTTTGGGCCTTCTTGGTCTCGATTGCCCCTGTTGCTGATAATTCTGCTGTCGGTGCTGATTTGGGCGCCCAGTCTGGCCCTGCACTTTCCTTTCTGCACTCGGCTGAGGCACAAACAAGGGTTGTGGAAGAGATCCCTGACGCGAGGTGGATCCTTTGGCAAAAGAGGGTGTCCTCAGTCCCTTTGCAACACTGGGAGTAACATCACTTGGTTTACCGGTGCCAACTGGTGTAAACTTGATTGCCCCTGAATCAATGAGCTCCTGGACTTTATACTTGAGCATCTTACAATCTTCAACATTATGACCAGGCGCCCCTGAATGGAATTCACACCTGTCATGGACATTGGGACCCATACGAAACTTGGTGCGTGGAGGTCCCGCAGCAATCAATTCAATCAGCTGAAACTTGAGCAAGTGCAGAAGCAACTGAGCGTATGGCATCGGAATCTGATCAAACTTCTTTTCAAGCTTTTCTGGATTAAGACCCTCAAGAAATGGTTGTTGATGAAAAAGCTCTGACGGTGGGGAGGATCCCCGAGGCAGTTCATGGTCTAGAGGAGACCTCAAAGAGATGAGGTCCTCTGCTGTGGAAGCGGGCACATGACTGTCTTCCTTTTTCAACACCCTATTCAAAATTTCCATGATTAAACCCATCTGAGTCTTCATCTGATTGATCTCTTCCCTTAGCATCCTCTGCTCCTGGAGTATGTCTTCCCCAAATTGCCCCATCTGGCTTCGCATTTTCCTCAACTCAGCTTGAACTTGCTCCATGATCAACTCTTGCACGGCCTGAGATGTAAACACCTGTTATGCAAAATGATTATGCAAAATGATTATGAATATGCAAATGCAAATGGACGTGTTTGAAAATTCACAGGGTGATCCGCCCCTTGATTCCGGTTTAATAACAAGATATAATGGAACTTCTGCTCATATATTAAGAAAACCAAAGAAAAGCCAAATGTCAATAATCACAAATCCGAGATAACAAGTCTGAACATAAAAACCGTAGGTCCCAACCAATAAGCCTGGTGGTGATCCACATACAATAAAAGAGAGAAGCAGACTAAGGCATGTCATCAAAATTCATAAGTGTCAATCCCCCCCATCCATTATGCTTTCTGCACCAGTCTTGAATTTCCTCGAACAGCTTTCTGGTGTCGGGATGCTTCGGTCTCTGAATCAATCCTTGAATAAGAAGGTCTCTCCTGTGTATGATCCCATCCAAGTATCGACAATGTAACTCCCAAGCGTCTTCTTTAGTAGAACCATCTATGCTAGGACCCTCATGTCTAGGTTTCTTCACTTCAGCTTGGACTTTCAATTCCTCTATGGAGGCTATAGCTTTGTTGAGTTGATCTTGGACAGCTTGTCTCTTGAATATCCCTGATAGAATCTTGGCGTCTTTCTTCTTGAGCGTAGACTTCAACTGATCAATCTTAGCTAGGTAAGCATCTTCCTTTCTTTTATTCTCAGCCATGGCAGTTTCTTGGTGATCATTGAACCTGTGAATCTTCAATAAAGCCTTGCCTAATTCCTCCTCCTTGGACCTGAGAACTCTACTGATTCCATCCAAAGCTTGTTTCATTCTTTCCCTGGATGCAACCATGTCAGCAAGCTCTTTTTCTGCTTTAGCAAGGAGCTCTGTCTTTAACTTGGCTGTATGAACAGCTTCACCCCGCTCATGCTTCCACTGATAAATCTCTCTCTTTAGCTCACTATTCTCTTCCCGCAACCTTTCTTTTTCAGCCCATAATGTGTTATACTTCTCCAACTCAACGGTGGTAGGAGGCTCGATCACCAAAGGATACAGAGGTGGTTCCACCGGGAATGGGAGAAGCTCCTCTTCTGCTCTCTTCTTAATCCACTCTTTATATGGATGGAAAGCCCGATTGTTACTTTTCCCGAATGGAATCTTACCCTTCTTAGTCACCTGTTTCCAAGCATTCACAACTTTCCTTATCAACCCTTGATCCTCAATACCATTGAAGAATAAGGATTCTCGGACATCTCGCTCTTCGGGTGGATTCTTCAAAGGATAGCCAAACTGTCTGATAGCTAGGGAGGGATTATAGTTAATTCCACCTTTCCTCCCTATCAAGGGAACATTAGGAAATTCTCCGCATTTGCAAATAATCTCCATTCCTAGCAAGTCACGATTAATCCAAACGATGTTATCGGCAGTCAAGCCCATAACCCTCTTAGACCACTTCAGAGAATCTTTCGTATCAACGAAAGCGCCAGATTCAGGGAGACGACTCAAAAACCAAGTAGCTAAGAGCGGCGCACAGCAACTCACAGTTTTCCCACGCCTATTCTCATTCTTATAGTGAACTGAATGGTACACATCACCTAGCAAGGTAGGTATAGGATTCTTCGACATAAAGATCCTGACGGCGTGCACATCCACCAGATCAGGAATATTCGGAAACAGAACAATCCCATAGATACACACAACTAGAATAGCTTGGAAAGCAGTCCAGTTCTTCTTTTTGACACGTATACATGCTTGATCAAATAGGAACTTCAATAGGAAACCCTTAACTCCTTGTTTTTCCGCAATGTTGCTGTTCAGAACAGGCTCACTAATATGAAGAGCGACAGCCATATCTTTTATACCGGGGTGTTCTTCAGAAAAGAAAACTATATCATGACTAATAGGAATTCCCAAAATAAATGAGAACTCCTCCAACGTCGGAGCCAAGATGTAGTCCGGGAAAGTGAAGCAACGCAGAGGCGGGTCGTAAAACTGAAGAAGTGTGTGAATGGCATCCTTCTCATACTAGGAGATATTATAGACAAATTTCAGAAGTCTTCCATACCTTCCACTGAACTCTGTACGAACTCCGGAACCAGCCATATTAATCAATTTATGAATCAGTGTCAAAGTCGGCTCTGGGAACGAATAGGCGACAGTCTTCTTTCTCCGAACATCCATGCTGAAGTAACCTCAAAAAACCGGAATCAAGAGTAAGATGCAAGCCCTACAGAATGTCAAACATGTCAGAATGCAAAAAAATTATATGCTCATGCAAACATGGGGTCAAGGCACACTGCTGGATGTGCTGTGCTGTTAGCTGAATGAGAAACCAGATAACCAGAGCTCTGAACCACTGAGGAACCCAAATGAACAGACATTGATGAGAAATCCAGAAAACCGGGTAGGTTGAAAGTCTCGGTTACCTGCAAACCTGCAAACGCCCATCCCCTCTCACGTGTAGGTACTAGGATGTTCAGTATCCCGGGCTCTCAGGTCGAGAAATGATGATACGTTCACCATTTCTGGTTTGGCATCATCATCAATCGAGGAGGCCTCAACTGATTCTCCAAGGCGGAAGGTCCTCAGCTTTGGCACTGAGGTCGAGAAACAATAGTGCGGTGGAGAAATGACTTTTTACTTTTGTTTTTCGCAAAACATGTTGCGGTTAGCAAGAGTCGCCACCGACTTTTCTTTTATCCAATTTATTTAGGAAAGGTGAAAAGAACAGGAAAGACCGTTTTGAAAAGATTTTTGAGTTCGGGGGGTAAGTTATGAAAAGGGAAGGTGTTAGCACCCCTTTTCATCCGTAGTTATCTACGGGCTCTTAATTGCTAGCTCACTTTAACTTGCTTTTTTTTGAAATGTGGTGTGTGTTTAGAAAATATTTCGTAAAAGTTGACTTTGTAATAATTCGTGTAAGAACGTATACAAAGTGTTTGTTTTTGAAAATATTTTTGAAAGTGTGAGGTGTGAAAAGTATTTGTTTTTTGAGTTGTGAGCGAGCATTTAAAAGTTACCTACCCTTAATTTATAAGGTCTTTCTTGTACTTATCATTTTCCTTGAGAGATAACACTATCCATACCATTAGTGGGTAGGTAGTCCTATCTATTGGATGTGGAGGGACAGCGAAGGGTCATCAAATGGTCATAGGAGGCAACATGTAAGGATACCTTAGCAATTCGTAGGGACTACCATCATTTTTCCGTAGGGTCATCGAGGGACAAGATCATTTTTTGTAGGAAACCTGAAGGGTCATCGAGGGACTATGATCTTTATATCGAAGGGACTGTGATGATATTATTCGTAAGCGTCTTTTGCTAAAGTATCCTTACGTTCGAGGGGCATTCATTCCTCGGGGTACAGTACTAAAGTCAATCGAGGAGTGCCTCCGCTGATTCTCTTCAAAACGTAGGGGCCGTCCTATGCGAGTTCCAAAGCGGGCCCTCGGGTGCGAATGGGTTTGCCACAAGATGTGGTCTGCCACTGTCACCACTAAAGAGGGATGTTTCCACTAAGGTCCTCAATGATCGGTCACCAGAGTCGACAGCTCCCTAGATCAACACCCCAACATGCGCAAGACACACACGTTAGAATGCGTCCCAAGATAGCCTCGTCTGGTTGTGAATTTCGTGAACACACAAACGTACCAAGCAGGCACGTAGGTCCCACTACTTTCCACTCTAGTCCTAGGGTATTCTCAAGCCTTGGTATTGGGCTTAGCTCTCAAACCCACCCAACCTGCAAAACAAAGACAGCCAGCACAGCAGAGCAGTATGACAGTAATAGAAAATGAAATGCAGAAAATGCGGTAAAAATAAAAATAAAATACACCACATAAAGCAAAACAAAAACAAAGCACCCCAAAGAGAACAAAGACAAGCAAGCGCTAGGATTGACTCACTTAGGGATGGACCAGCATAGGTCAACCAGAGTCCCCAGCAGAGTCGCCAGCTGTCGCTCCCAGGATTTTCATCCAGGTACAAACGCGAGAGTGGCGCGGAAAAATAGAGTCGCCAGCCGTGTAAATTTATCCCAAGAGAGGGAAAGGGAACACCGCATAAACCTTAGGAAGAGGGAAAGGAATGGTCATCGCAACCATAACCTGGGTTCGGGAGTCGGTTACGCGAGGGGAAGGTGCTAGCACCCCACGCGTCCATCGTACTCGATGGGATCCACGCTTGTTGTCTATTCTAAGGGTAAGTTATACTATCATCTAGGGCTGTGCTAAAACGGGAGGGGAAAGACAAAGACCGACTCGGTAGGGCGTCGACGTCCTAGGCCTACATACCCCCTCTGTGCAATGGGGAATTCATAGTCAACGTAGTTCGAACCAAGTTCTTTTTGTGTTTTTTATGAGCGACTTTAAGCTCGCGTCCGGCAGTTAGGGTCGATGCCTGTTTGCGTCTCAGACGGAGGGTAACGTGCCCTTTTTGAAAATAGCCTTTAAGTTGAAGGTCCCGAAGGACAAAAAAGTTTGAGGTAGGTTTGTGTTTTTTAGGACAGAAGTGGCTTAAGTTAGTTCCTAAGCTGCATTGCACCAAAGTCTAGGGCACAGGGGCGAATACTTAACGCATCGTCCCAAGACAGGACGCTCGCTAAGCACTCTAGAAATATGAGAGGAAGCCCCTCATTTCTCATTCCCCATACTTAAGGCTACACCTTATTATTATTAAGTGTTTTAAAGAAATTTGAGATGAGAAGAGAGAAGACACCGGGGTTACTCTAAGGGGGGACTATGAATCCTAAAGTTGTCATGCATGGGTGACCTACGGTTAGTGAGGTTTGACGACAACCTAAATCCTAAAGGAAGAAGATGAGGGAAGGAAAAAGCAAGGGTGACCATGGATATTTATCCATACCCTCAAGGAACTTACCCTGATCCTGCATAAAGGGTTAGTGAGAAACAGACATGAATAAGAGCAATGAGGTGAATGAAAGTCAAACGACGGAAAACAATGATAATAATGAACCAAACATGAATCAAAGAAATCAAAGAGCACCCCTAAAGCAAACGGCATGAATGCCTTTCAAACAAGATAATCATATAAAGTCAAAGGTGCGCCTGCAAGAAAATCTCAATTGAAAACAAACCCAATAATTAGAAAAATGATTCCTAAAATTCTCAAATTAATCCTAAGAGATCCTCAACCATAGGCAAACAATATATAAAAAATCCCTGCAAAAATTCAAAGTGTTAGCCACTCAAATAATCACACGAAAGTCAAATAAGGGAGATGGTTCAACGTGCCAAAGAGAAGGACCTAAATGCAATATGAAAAATATTTAAAAATGCAAGAAAAATATTTTTAAGCACTTTAGAATGGTCATGAATGAATGCAAAAGGAACGGATAAAAAATGTTTTTCGAATGCAGAGAAATAAAATAAACAAATTGTGTATGCATGGTATGGATAGTTCAAGAAGAAAATAGATTAAACAATTAATTTAAATGATAAGAATAAAATAAAAATGAAAAAATAAAATTTGTAAAAATTCTATAAAATGGTAAAAAAAGGATGCATGAATTTTATGATGATATTTAGATGTAGAAAACTATTTTTAAAAATTTAATATGAAATGTGATAAATTAAAATAAAAATATGAATTAAAAGTGGGTTGGGGGCGCGAACAGCAAGAAAATGAAGAGGAAATTGTGGTTGGGCCAAAGGGAAGGGTGCGAATAGCAGCCCAAGTGTTAAGTCCGTAAAAAAAAACAAAATAACGTGGGGGTGTGGTCAGCAAGGAAATGAAGAGGAAATTGTGGTTGGGCCAAAGGGTGGGTGTCAATAATAGGGCCCAGCGTTAGGTCCATCAGAAGATAAAAAATAATAAAAAAAATTGCACCTGGGGGTGCAACAAGTAGGGAAAATGCGTTGGGATTAAATTGGGCTTAGAAGGAGGGGTGTAGGAAGCAGGCCCAGGCTAAATAACAAATTTGAAAAAAAATAAAAAAAAAGGGCACACCCTGCGCAAGCCATGTGCACGGCACGTGTGGTTTTAATTTGTTGGCAGTATCGTGGCCTTGTGATTCATCAAACGATCCATGGTTAGTCAGCAAAATAAAAAAGTAAACGAAACAAATAAGAATGATTGGGCGTGCATGGTAAGACTCGTGGGTGCATAAACATGAGATTACAAATTTAAAATCAGAAAAAAAATAAAACAAATAAGAGGTGGTAGCATCGTGGCCGTTGGATCCAAGAAATGGAGGGTGAGGATTGCGTCTTCCTCCTTTGGAACCCTACCTCGCCGGAAATGCACAGATCGCCGGAGCCCTAGCTCCGGCCGCCCTAGCTCCACCTGCAATTCTTAAAAAGTGCCCAGAAAATACGCACGAATACACTATTCCAACCGGTTTTTCACGAGGATTAAGATTATGCATTCCAAATTCACAAATAACGCGTATATAAAGCAAAACGAAGGAAATAGTGTAAGGTTCAAAACTTTAAAACTCACCAAGCAACCAATGTACACGTCCAAATTTAAAAGTAAACATATCTGGATGATCAGTGGGCCTCACACGACATTATGCATATCAAAAAGAAAGGTTTTGTGATCACGAAAAAAACGACAAACCTGAGATGGCACTGCCCTTATCCCTGCTTTTAGCTTCAAGCGACGGTTGGTTTTTGTCCTAGGGATCCCTAGGGTTGAGTTTGTGGAAGATTTTGTGATGAGACCTCCTGAATCGTGAGCTTTGATGAAGAATCCTCCTTTTGGTTTTTCTTGAGATCTCCTCTAATTTCACGTGCCTCTCCTTTCAACCCTAGCATGAATTGGCTTATAAAGACTAGGGTTTTCTTCTGACAATGACTTGGGCCTGAATAATCCATGTTTAATGATTTTTGCATTATTTCATTTAATATTGAATTTTAGCAAATTAAATCCAATAAAAATAAAATAAAATGAGGAAAAATCAAATATATGCTCTTTGGGTCGTGCATGGCTTTATATTTGAGTTTGGTTTAAGAAACTTATGGCCCATTTGTCAAAATTTGGATTTTAGGCATAGTTTGCTTTGTGCACCTCCTCAAAATTGCCCAACTTTGACTAAGCATAACTCCTCCAATTTTTAGCTCCTTAATGCAAACTAATACTTTTTAGAAACCTCAATATGTCCTTTAACCAACCCTTTTGGTCCCATGTCAATTTGATCTTCCATGTTCAAGTTATGAGCTTTTGAAGAAGGTTGACTTTTGTTGACTTTCAAAATGACCTATAATGTCTTAGCTCATATCTCCCAAATGAAGCATTTCTGGCCTTGGCTTGTGAGAGACAAAGTTGTAGGGAATTAAATTTCCTTCAAGATAGGCTTTGGTTTAGGAATTTTTGATGAAGTATGTGGAAGTTAGGCCTGGTCAAAGTACAGTTGACTTTTCCTACAAAAACCCTAATTTAGTAACTCCTGATTCTTGATGATTCTGAGGTTTCCCTGATGAATTGTGATCAACCCTTGATCAAATGATGAATTTCACCCCATAATCTTGATGTTGACCAAAAATCTTGAGGTTTGACTTTGTGTTGACCACAGTTGACTTTTTGAACATGTTAACTGATTTTCAATCCATTGGCCAATTGAACTTCTCCTGAATCAAACTGATGGACAACCTTTCACTCCTAGGTACTCAGGGACCCAAGGAATACCATGGAATCAATTCTTGCCCAAAAAATCAGAAATAAACTGACTTTATAGCAAACCCTAGCCTTGGTACCCTCCGTCTAGGAGGAAATAACACAGTCTCCAAATCAAAATTCCTCTGAATATGATGTGTATCCTCTCCAACAAAGATAAGATATGCCATTTGGTGATGATAAAAACCCAAGTAGCCTTCCCATTGAAGCAATAAACCCAAAAATTTCAAACCCTAATTGATGCACTGGTTAGGAGGGAGTAATCCACTTGAGATCCCTTGCCACCTGTGAACCCTTGATGATGTGATGGACCAGATATGCCCTTCCTGGATTGTCTCAGGCACCTTGACCCCATGCTAATGATATGCATACATGATAATGAAATGAAACATAAGCCAGTTAGTAAAAGGTAAGGAAGGCAAATTTTGGGGTGCCACAAGGCGTGTTTGGGTCAACCCATCCTTTAATGAGGGTCGGCGAGCGCTGACCCGTGGAAATCACTATGCAAGTTTCACAATCATGCGTCGACCTATTGGCATCTTGCGTAGATGCAAGTATGCAGTGTTTGCATATTTTCAAATTCCCAGAATCATGCGTCGACCCACAACCTGCAGGGGTCAGCGTGCGCTTTCCCGGCCTTTCCACAAACTTTGTTCCAACAAGCATGAGTCGACTCATGCTTAGGTTGGGTCGGCGCATCACTTGCATTTTTCAAGAAATGTAATTTTGTGACAATATTAACTTACCAAGACCCAGAAAAACATACTAGACACCAATATAATGATCATGCACATGTATTTATGGGTAAGACAAAGTCCTATATGTTTAGACGCATGAACAACGATGATTAGATGCAATTTTCCTGACAAATGAAGTGATACCACTCAAATTACAATCTAATACATAGCTTATTTGTTGAAATCATTAAAAATGAAATAGATGAGAGACCTTAGCCCTTACACATGCTTCATGCAAAAAAAACTTCCTTATCACTTTTGGGCTGAAGCAATGAACATAACTTGCTACATCTTAAACAGGGTAACTATCAGGTCTGGAACATTTGCCACACTGTATGAATTATGGAAAGGTATAAAACCAACTGTGAAATACTTCCATGTCTTTGGAAGCAAATGCTACACCCTTTTTCTTTGTGCTTGCTAGTTTGGATAATACATCTGCTCGGACGTTAAGTTCATGGGGAACATGCTTCACCTTTACTGCAGGTGTCATACCCCAAATTTTGACCACCAAGATTTCCCATCATTGTACAAATCATCATTACAATATGGGTGTACCTTCACGCCTCATCAATCTCCTCTAAGAGGATTGAGCATTTACTACAATCAAGAATTAGGGTTTTGAGCCCTCTTAGAGCACTTAGACAAAGGATCAATCAAGAAATGACATAATCTCCAACTTGTCTAGCCTCTCAAACATCCATGGAGGACCAAGGGGTCTCCCACATCAAGAATCAAGCACAAGATTACAATATTCCAAGTGGATCAAGCCTCAAGATCGCCAATGTCACCAAATTAGGGTTTTGGTCGACTGAGGCCTCCAGATGAAGATTTCGATCTGGACATGAGCCAGTGCCTCAATATTTGGTCCATTAAGCTCAAAGGAATCTCAAGAGCCCATCCACAATGGCAAAATCACCTTGAGGGCCCATTTATAAAAAAATCAGGAATTAGGGTTTTGACCTAATTCAACCCTTGAGTTAACTTGTGAAGTGAGGCCTGGCTTGAAGCTTCAAGATGAACTTCAAGGACCTCAAATACATAATTTTGACATGGCTACAATATTTTATTGACTCAAAGAGCTCAAATAATAAGCCACAAGAACTCAAAACCATCTGAACACAAATTAGGGTTTCTGATGGAAAAAGTCAACCCTACCCTTGACTGTGGGCCTACCCTTGATCTCAAACCATGGGGAGGGGTACAAGACATTCCTAAATACCCTTGGATTCCATCCATGAAATTTAATTAAGTCCAAAGATTAATTTCACAAAAGGATCACAAAGTCAAAATTTCGTCTGATGAAAAAGTCAACTGTACAAAAATCCAAGTTTGACTTTTTGGATTTTTGGTCAACCAAGGTTCCTTAACCCTAAAACAATGTTAATATGTGATTTGAATCATCATTCATCAAGAAAAATCAAACAAAGTGAGTTAACTTGTAAAAGGGTTAACCATAAAAAACTTAGAATTTTTCTAAGTTATGGAACAAAGTGGCTAGGGTAGCAACTTTGCAAGGCCATATCTCCCAAACCATAAAGCCTTTTTCTCCCATTCAAAGCTCAGATTGAAGTTCATGTTACATATTTCAAATATGTCAACTAGATATCATTCCCATTCATCATGGATTTTGAGTTATTGTTTGAGCAAAATCACAAAAAACATGAAAACGCATTTTTCCAACACTTAGTGATATTTTCACTAAAGTCAGAATATGCCTTATTTTTTTCAAAATGTAGAGGCATTTTTCATTGTAATTCAGGTTTATTCAAAACCAAAGTTGGACATCATGTTGAAATAGGATATATCAGCTTTCCAAAATGACCAAGAACTCCATCAAACTCGACCTGAGCTAGGGGTTATGACAGCTGCAACATGCCTTGTTGCAAACTGTTTTGCAAGGCAGATTTGTACATTAGGGCTCGACTTAATCAAATTATGCAAAAACAAACATGGTTATCCATCTGCACACCTCAGGGGGAGACCAAGGAGGAACAAGCGCTGATCCATAAGACTCCCAAGTCTTTGGAACTACATATAGGGGTAGCATCCCTAAAAGCTAAAGATGCCTCAAGACTCCAATTTTGTTTTGAGGCATTCAATGGATGCATAGAGCTGGCATGTATCAGTCCATGATCAGCCAAACGAGTCAAGATAAGCTCATACAACAGAGAACCATAGGCTTGTGCTCTAGTCTCAAGTTAATGGCTAGAGGAGACTTGAGATTCCATTTGATCACAATTGGCCAAAGGCCTACTGCAGTTGCCACACACCGTTGCTTGTAAAACAAACATGACACACTATAAATAGGCCTCATTTGTGATCAGTTTGAGCACACCAAAGGTCCTAAACAAATGCCTTTCTCAAAATCACCACTTTCACTCCCAAAACACCTTCTCTTGCAAGTCACTATCGGGTTTTGCATTTGAGAGTGATTCCAACCAAACCAATGGTTCACACACCTCACATATAACATATAGAAGTGATCCAAACTCTTACATAACATCTCAAACATCAATTTCACAAAATCACCAGCCAACTGCTCAAGTTCTTGACAGAGTTGCAGTTGGGGTACCATCTCAAGTTCCGGTTCATTTCAAACCACTCCAAGCATTCAAACACACTCCCTGGCACCTAAGGAATCTGTCCAGATTATTGGAACTAACTTACAACACCTCCATCACCAAAGTCGATCACTAGCTGCAAGAGGTAAGCATGAACTCTTCAAACTCCATGATGTATGCATATTTTACTGCACAATAATTTTGCCACATGTTCATAATCATGTATGGAGTGATAACCCTCAATAAATCGCCATGAATCAATCGTGTATGGAATTTCATTGTGTTCATGCTGAAATTAGGGTTCTTGAGATTTTCGTCTGATTTCTCACTCAATACTCAAAATAAATGCAATTAAACTGTATGGTTGTGATCCTTGTTCAAAAGCGAACAAGATTGATACTTGAATCGTGCAAAACCATTGAGAAATCATGGAGAAAAGTGAGAAAATGCAAATCTGAAAAAACAGAGGGCGCAGACAAGAACCAAGTGTTCTTGGCGCCATAATTCAAATTTTTGAATTTTTGTTATTTTTGTTAATTGATTCAAAAATTAATTTCTCTCTGAATATTTATATTTTTGAATTGATTCTTTTTCTCAAAATTCATAAAAATGTTAAATTATTTTATTCTACAAAAAAATCCAATTTATATTATTTATTTGATATAGTTAGAATTTTTGTAATTAATTTCATTTTAATTGTTTTTAAACATTTTTAAATGGAATTCCCACTTTGATCTTTCAAAACCAATTGAATTTCAAACTCTCATGTAATTAAACATGATTTTTCAAAATATTTTTCAAGGTGTACAACTTATTTTTTAATATATTTGGTATTTTATATCATTTTTTCTCATTTAATTTCCTTTGAAATATAACATTTTAATTTAAAATTAGGGTTTCCTCTTGATTTTAAATTCTAAACATTTTGGGCCTCTGATAGAGTGTAAGACCCAATCCTTTGTAAATATAAACCTTTTTTGGGCCTCAGATGTTGTATAAGTCCCACTGTATTTTCAAAATCATGGCGCGGTCGTCGCGTTTTAAAACAAAATCATCTGGGCCTCCCCTCGTGTTGTGAGTCCCATCTTTCTCTTTCAAAACAGCTTTTGGGCCTCTGATAGAGTGTAAGACCCAATCCCTTTTTAACCAAAATAATTTTGGACCTCAGTCGTTGTATAAGTCCCGATACGATCTTCAAAACAACGGTGCGATCACTGTTAAACATTGGGCCTCTCCTTGAGTATAAGCTCCAACAATCTTTTCAAAAACAACTTCTCTTTTGATTTAGATTCAAATATACATGTTGTTATCATAACTTTCTTTAATTTATTTGAACAACTAACAATACAGCACGAAAGCTTGCTCACCTGTAAGTTTTAACAACTTTCATTTACCCGCTTTCATATATATATATATATATATATATATATAACTGTATTGTGGGAAACTTCTCCTCTGTAAGTCTTTCTTTCATACCCTTTTAAATACTTGTCATATATGAACTGTATATATACTAGTATAGTTATTTAGAGTTTTCCCTGGCAACTAGGTCTAGAACTAGGTAAAGCCAGTTGGTCACTCTTAAATACAGTCAAAACTAGATCCCCATAGGATTTCCAGATACAGTCTTGCCTTCTCTTGGGCTTAAACAATATGGAACAAAGAGAAAGCCAGTATTCTCGGTGAACCTTTTCTCAGACTGTCACTATTAGAAATTGTCAAAGAAATTCTATTCCCTAGAGATGATCTATTCTCGGTGAATAGCATCTCTTGAATTTCTTCAAACCTCAGAACTTTCACTAAATGATCTATTCTCGGTGAATAGCATTTCTTGAACTTTTCTTGGTTTGGTCCCACAGGCTTCCTAAAAGCATCCCCGCCTCCTCTTGGGCTTTGTACAAGGACCCTCCGGCTTCTTAGAAGTTCTCATACCTTTGTAATACCCCAAAATTTGCTCTCCCCTTTTGGCATCATAGCATGGCATTATCATTTATCATATCATATCCATCTCATTAGCATTGCATTGCATTTAACATAGAAAAATGAAGCATGGCATCCTTCTTACCATCAGGGCATGTGGTCAGGTGGGAGATGGACAATCAAGGGATCATTCAAAGCACAAAAAGGTCAGTCAAGTTGCCTCAAGGCAAGCCAAGAAGCCTTTCATGTCTCATACTATCTCAATTGATCATCCACAACCTCAAGGATAAGAGATACAATGGGAGATTGAAGCATTACATCTTTCACTATGCAAGAGGTTCAAAAAATGAAGGAAAACCCTCAAAAGAGATAGCTCATTGATCCAAAATCATCCTCAAATGGCATATATCATCATCCTTTAAGAAGGTACACAACATACTCTGAGGAATTTGAAATTGAAGACTGCACATTTTTCTCCTAGGAGATGGGCACCAAAACTAGGGTTTCCCATTAAATCAGGGAATCTTTGATTTTTTGGACAAAACTTGATGTCATGGTATTCCATATGTCCCTAAGTGTATGTATGTGGAAAATTACATCTCAATTGGTTTTAGAAGTGGTTCAATTGGAAGAAAGATAAAAATTCAGGAAATTTGGGGCAAAGTCAAATAATCAGAGGAAAAAGTCAATCCTTGACTTTTTGAGGCCAAATTCATGAAATTCATGTTATATGTGTCCAATGTGCAAAATTTGATCAAGAAATTCCAAAGGAATCATGAAAAAATCAAGATGTGGAAAGTTGCCATTTTTTGGGTGAAGTAGGGTTACTAAAAATAGCAAGTTTTGGCCATTTTGCATCAGAGTTTGAACCAAGGCCATTTAAAATTGAAGCACCAAATGAAAATTCCACCAGGCCACAACAAAAGGTCTTGCTTTAAGCTTCAAATCCATGTGTAGAACATCTCCATTGGATAAAAATTGAGGGAGATATGATTGATCAAAGTTTGAGCAAAGTAGGTTCAAAACTAGGTCATGACCAAGATTTTCAGGTCACGCGCGCAGTCATTTTAACAAACATGTGGTGGGCCAAATGTCCACTCATTTTTCTCATGGTTAAAGGCCTCAAATGAAAAACTTTTCAACATCAAAGTTGTTCCTTGTAGTGTCATCTTCAATACTCATGTTGGACAAAATTCCATTTGATCAAGTTATAGTGGAGATATATTGGTTCAAAGTCATGTTGATTGTGCTGAAATTTTGTGTGCCAAGTCGTCATGCCATGACTTGCTTGCCACGCCCCATAACCAGTTCCCAAACTTGTGTATTTTAAGTCATTTTGCAACTTATTCCAACCTCATTTCACTTCAATTTTCACATCAGCATTGTGCTCCAATGTACTCTCTTTCAAATGAACCCATGAGCTCACCAAATCATTCACCTTACATGGAATAATTCATCCTCAAATCACCCTATCTCTATTGTTCTCACTGTCACATAAAACCAAAAAAAAACAAGTGAAGGTTATTGTTGATTGTATCAGCTTGCCCATGTATTGCTCACTCTCCCAACAATTGCTTCATTTAGCCAAACATGTACCTCAGTCGCCATATCACGTGCTATACATGATCATAAAAAGGGAAAGGAGCGGAAACTTGTATAACAAGTTTTGCTTGCTGCAGCTTCACATTTCACCTCCACCATAGTTTGTTATGAACCAGCCACACCATATCATGGCTCTCCCTAACTAACTTGACTCAGTTAGTTAGGGATGACTCACTCAAACCATTGTGACTCAGTTAACCTCACTCAGTTTAACCTTGGTTAACTCACACTATAAAACCAAATCTTACCACACAACTTCATTTTCAGCCACATTCTCTCAAAAACACTTCAAATTCTTTCCACGTTCTCTGATTTTTCTCGCTCTCTGTACACGAATTTCATCATCATCTCCTACATTTCATCTCCATCTCCATCTTGATTCTACTTTGGAGATTAAGAACAAAAGTGCATAGGTTCAGTTAAAGAAGTTCAGGATCAAGAGAGTTGAAATTCTGGTTGATTCTTTGCACGAATTCAAGCTCTCAAGCCTTTATTTGGCCAAGTGAAGCTCAAGGAAGAAGCATCTCCTTCTGGTATTCTTGTGCATTCCAAGTTTCATCACCATTCAGGTTTGAACTCTTGAAATTACCTTACACGATCTCTGTCTATTTTTACTTGTTTTTTTTTGTGTTTTAAGCTTGCTAGAAGCTCTGCTCAAACCGGCTAGTTGATAGGCCTCTTAGAGGTTTAGTTGCAAAATCTAGGGCTTAATGTAATCTCCTCTGTTCTTGCTATGTGTGTGTGTTTTGTGGATTTCATAAGCACATTCATGATCTGCATAAGTTTAGCTTTCGATTGATGTATGTGTTATGCATTTCTGGAAAATTGTGAGGTTGCAGGTGGTGGTTTCTCGCCGGAGAAGGTGACCGGAGGTCCTTCTCCGGCCGGCAGCTTTGATGGTTAGGGTTTAATATGTTTTAATCCTGTCCGCTCGTTTTTCTTCATCGCGTGGTCCATAATGTGACAACACATAAAATTGGCACATGCGTTGCACATGTTTTGTTTTTAATCAGAGTAAGCATTGTGTGGCGTGGTGTATGATAGTGAGTATGTGCCCTCATGCGCGTGTGTTAGATTTGCTTACCTTGACCTTTGTGTTTGACTTGACTTAATCTGATGGTTGTGAATGATTTGACTTGGTTTGACTGAAAGAGCATGATAGTTAGTGTGTTGTGTGCGTTATTGGACCTAATCAGATTGCTACCCACACCCCCATGTTTTCAAGCCCAATTAATTTGAACTGCATGATTGCTATGTTCACACCTCCCCTTCCCTTTGCATTCCATTTTTATTTTCAATTTTTCTACACATTTGATTTTTAATTTTTAAAAATACCAAATATCATCATAAAATTCCACAAAAATTCATGAGTATCACTAAAACATTTAGGAAATTTTCCATGATTTTATTTCTTGATTTTATGACCTTTTTACCCCTGATCCATAATTTTCTTTGAATTTCCATTTAGATGCCTTCTAAGCATGATACATGAATTTGTTTAATTTTGTTCTTGCTCATTACAAACTGTTTTGACATGATTCTCTTTGCATTGATTCACTAATACATTGAAGCATGTTAGATGATTTTTGTTTGATTTTTTAGGTCACTTTATTACATGTTTTGATGCCTATATTTGCACCACTTTGCATGATGTTTCAATTTGACCTAATTGCTTTGTTTGAAGTCATTTTGCTCTGAATTTTTACATGCTATCTTGATGTATGATGCATTTCTGACCTAGGCATTCCAATAATATGCTGGCATAATTTTCATGAATCCATTTGATTTTTGTTTGATGCATTACATTTGAAGTATAATCCATGGCATGTCATTATAACTTTAGTGCATGTTTACATGAATTCTTTTGTGCATATTTGTATGAGCATTTGCATATGTTATGAGCCATTCATATGATATTATAGGTCTTTGATACACATTATAGGTCATCTTTACATGTTCATTTCAATTTGAACTTTGTGCATCATTAACATGTATTGTTTGCACTTTCTTTTTGAACTTTCATTTCAATTCTTCTTATATTACTTCTTGAATGTCTTGATGTTGATTCATAAATACTTTTGAGATGTTTATAAACCATTTTCCATTTAGTTTCAATTCTGGTTGTTGATTTACATGTTCCATTTATGCATGTCCTTTTCCTTTCTTTTCATCTTTCATCTATCCTTTCTTATGATAACATGTTTGAATGCTATGGATGATGATTGTTGCTTGTTCATTTGAACTTGTATGATGATATTCACTTGTTGTCCATATGATGCACATTCTGGTTGTGATCTTAAGATTTGATTCTTCATCTTTTTCTTTTGGACTTTAATGTGTATTAAGTACTTTTTGCTTCTTATACATGTTTCCATGTTTACTAACCATGTAGGGGCTTTGGTAAGTTTCAATTGAGTGTGGATAAGGAATCCACATTCAACTTCTATCCTTTCTCTTTTACAATTCCATTCTATGTTTTGTTAAGCACTTATGTGCTTTCTTTTAGTAACTCATCACTTTCCCTTTGTGAATTACAATTCATCTTCTACTTTAGAAGTGAATTGTTTAATTCATCCTCTCTTTAGACTTTAGGTTGAAACCTCACGAACCATTAGGATCACTCTCTTTAATCTTCAATTAGGATTGAGTCTTAGTCCATATAGGTTTTACCTTTTCTCCTCTCTTGAGTCTCTCTTCTCATCTCTTAAAGAAATTTCAAAATATCTAATGAAGGTAGGCATTTATTGCATTTAGGCCTTTCATATAAAGAAAAGATTATAAGGGGTCTTCTCTTGTAATCTTAGAATGTGTAGCATATAGCCCATCTTGGGTCAATGTGCTAAACATTTGATCTTGTATGAGGGACTTAAATGCAATACTTGTTGAAAGCATAAATAATAAAACACTTCTTCATTTCTTAATCAACAAAAACACTTAATAAACACAAGTATGCTAGTGTGTTTGAACCTTGACAATTGAAACTAAGTGTGGGGGTCTTCTTCATATTTAATGTACTTTCTTACTCATTCCATCTTGGAATGTGAGAAGGTACACATTCCAAGGACTAAGATTTGGATACACTATCATATGCAAACAAATAACAAAACACTTCTTTCTAAAAGACAAAAACAAACAATAACGTCTTTCCTTTGGGAATTCTTTTCTCACCTCATTCACTCTTAGCGTACGAACGCGCTTCTACTCGTTCTCTTGCAAGACGGTAACGCACTCGGACCAGCGAGCCTGCAACACCTGAGCTAGAACGTAAGCCGTTCCCTAAAATACAAACAATCCATCCCTAGTGAGGGGAACTACGTCGCTCTGATTCTCATGCTCCCGATGAGATACGTAGGCAGTGGGGTAGGGCCCATTCGAGCACTTCTTTTATTTTCCCTACTTTTGTTCCTTTTTCTCTCTTTTTTTCCTTTTCCTCTTCCAGTTCCTTTTTTCCAGTATTCTTTCCTTGCACCCTTTGATCGAGACAAGCAAGCGTGGATCCCATCGGGTACGATGGACGTGAGGGGGTGCTAATACCTTCCTCTCGCGTAACCGACTCCCGAACCCAGTTCTCTTGGTCGTAAGACCATGCTTTTCCGTTCTCTCAGGTTTACGCGGTGTTTCCTTTCCCTCTCTTGGGATAAATACACATTGCTGGCGACTCTGTTTCGGTGCCACTTTCGCGTTTGTACTTGGATGAAAATCCCGGGAGCGACAGCTGGCGACTCTGCTGGGGATCGAACCCAGAATCTCTGGTTTCCTTAGCGAGTCAATCCTAGCGCTTGTTTGCTTTTCTTTCATTGGGTGTATTTTGTTTGCGGTATTTACTGTTGTACTGTATTGCTATTTATTGTATTGCTGCTTTACTGTATTTATCGCATTTACTGCATTACATATCATTATTGTGCTGGATCGTGCTGTTGTTTTCTGTTTGGCGGGCAGGGTGTTCTGAGATATGAGCCCACTACCAAGGCTTGAGTACACCCATAGGTATTAGAGTGGATAGTCGTGACGCTTGCGTGGTGGTGACCACGTATTGTTGTTCATGAGACCCACAACCAGACGAGGTTCTATCAGGAGCTTTCTGCTACTGCATGTTATGCAGGCCAGTGGTTATTCTCTTGAGGAACTGTCGACTCTGGTGACCATTCCCGAGGACTCAGTTGCGGCACTCCTCCCGAGATGTGACAGTGGCAGACCACATTCCGTGGCAAACCCATTGTACATCCTCGATCCGAGGACCCAATGCTGGGAACTTGCTATAGGACATCCCTTTTTGAAAGAGAATCAGCGGAGGCACTCCTCGATTGGCGATAGTGCTGTACCCTGAGGGATGAATGTACTATTGCTTCTCGACCTCAGTGCCAGAAGCTGAGGACCTTTTTGTTTTGGAGAATCAGTTGAGGCCTCCTCGATTGATGATGATGCCAAACCAGAAATGGTGAACGTATCATCATTTCTCGACCTGAGAGCCCGGGATACTGAGCATCCTAGTACCCATATGTGAGAAGGGCAGATTGTTTACAGGTTTGCAGGTAACCATGACCTCCTACATACCCGTTTTTCTATCATCATTGCACAAAAAGGAAGTTTCATCCTATTGTATGCAGATGGTTCTTATCTATGGTTCTATATTAGTCTCAGAGCTACACTGACACCGTTCACAGTTCAGCACAGACACCTGATTACCTGATCACATTGCCCTTTGCATTGCATTATCATATCCTAACATACATGTTTATTCATTTCCAGGTGCATATATTACCCTTGATTCCAGTCATCAGGTCCCTGCAAAGATGAACACTAAAGAGAGGAAGAATATCATCAGCTATAAGTTCCTTACGCCTACTTTGGGCCCTATTGTTATGCTGAAGGGAATGGCGAGTCCTGCAGTACGAGAAGCTTTTGAAGAGAAATATGGGTGGATTTTATCTATGGTCCGTAATGTCAGTGATTATGAAGCCAGAGGTCTCCATACGTTGATGCAGTTCTATGATCCGCCTCTGAGATGTTTTGTATTTCCAGACTATGTGTTGGTTCCTACCTTGGAGGAGTATTCCAACATGTTGGGGATTGCTATCAAGGAGGAGCCCCCTTTCTTTGGATCAGTGGGGGATCTTGACTTTGGGAAGGTGGCTGGTGCTCTTTATTTGAGCAAATCAGAGTTAGACGCCAATGTCTCCAACAAAGGAAAGATTCGTGGTTACAAGCTGGAATATCTGATTAAGAAGGCCCAGGAAGCAGCTAAAGGCGAGAATTGGCTTGTTTTTAATGCTTTGCTAGCCCTTTGTATATACGGCATAGTGTTGTTTCCCAACGAGCCGGATTTCATTGATACGGACGCTATACGAATATTCCTGATGAAGAACCCGGTGCCAACGCTACTAGGAGATCTTCACTACTCGTTGTACAACCGAAACGAAAAGAAAAGAGGAGGGATAATTCGTTGTTGTGCACCTTTGTTCTATAAGTGGTTTGCAGGCCGTTTACCACAATCAGGGGCTTTTGTGGATTCCAAAGATTCTCTAGAGTGGAAACAGCGTTTAATGGGATTGGTGGCCAAGGACATCGTATGGGTAGATCATGGGCTGATTGACAAGAATATTATCCACAGCTGTGGTAAGTTCCCTAACGTTCCACTGATAGGAAGAATGGGTGGGATTAACTACAATCCTTCTTTGGCCATTCGACAATTTGGGTATTCCCTGACAGGTCCGCCTATTAAGAGAGATGTGGAGGAGTCCCTCTATTTTCATACATCAGATGGGTGGGAAACAGCACAAAGAGCCTCTGAAAGTTGGGTCAGCATACTGAAGAAAGGGAAGGTTGCTCTAGGCAAACCCAACAATCGGGCTTATCCAGCATATGAAGAGTGGGTGAAGAAAAGAGTTGAAGATTTTCTCTTGCCTTTTGGTAAGGCGCCCCTTTTGCATCCGGAGAATGAGAAAGCAAGAAGCACTGCTACTGTGGAAGAAGTTGACGAGTTACAAGCCTTGGTGAAAAAGCTCCAAGGAGAGAATTCCGAGCTGAGTAGCCATCTTCAGAATGCTCTACATGCCAACAAAGAGCTGGAGCGGAAAGCCCAAGATGCTGAACAAATCCTAACTGCAAAAGAAAAAGACTTTGCTGGAAGAGCCCAACATTTCCGGAAGATTAGCAAAGGTGCTGATGATGCTACTCAAGCCCACAAGCAAACCAAACAGGCGTTAGCACAGACCAAAGAAAAGTTAACAAAGTTTCAGCACGCTTGGGACGAAGTTAGGATAGAGAATGCTGAATTACAGGAACAGTTGCAGATTAAGGACGAAGAGCTTGAAAAGGCGCATGAGCAGAGGAGAAAGTATCGGGAAAGCCTCGGTAAGAGTCAAGAACAGCTAGAAGAAGCTAGAGGTGAGCTGAAGAATACCAAGAAAGAGGTTGAAGAAATCATGATAGAAAGGGAGATACTCAAGACACAAGCTGGCATAAAGAGACACAAAGGAGTGTGTGATGACGAGGCTCTGATGCTGCATATGGGTTCTTTAACTGAAGCTCTTGAGAAAAGGGATGTCTTGATCAAAGAAATGATTGAAAAGCCGAATCACCAGCGTACCCGTATACTTTTTGAGGAGATCAAATACTCAAGTGATAAGCTGAAGGATGTGGAATTGTCAGACTGATGTTCTTTTCCTTATATTTTGTTGTTAATGGTTACCATCAGACTTGTTGATGGATCCATTTTTCCTTGTATTGCATTTGCGGTTGAACCTTTCTTAAATGTACTTGAATACTTTGTTGAATGAGTATGAGCAGTTTTATTCAGAATTATTCCTTATCAGATAGCTGCACACAAGCACGTGACCACGACACGTCTCTTTATATCACGATTTCTGGTCTTCAGATTTCTGTGGTTGGATTGGAATCAGGGTATAAAGCACCTCGGAAATGACAAACATGGCATTGCATATCATTTTGCATTTTTGTTACTTGCTTTTCAGGTACTCGTTGCAGGGTCTCTAACCTTTATTTGGTTTCAGGCAGTATAGCAGAGAATCATATTCACCGATATTCGACGCGAAGAAATCAAGTAAGAATCATGGATCAAGTGCAAAGTGATTTGGCCGAAATGAGGGCACGTATGGACCAGTTCATGACCCTCATGACTGGCATGGCGCAAAATCAGGAGAGGTTGAGGCTTCTGGTCGAGCGTCCAGACAATGGGCCCGAAGGTGATCAGCATGACAATTCACAGGGACATGGCATTCCTCCTCCCGGTGGCAACCCTCCTCCTGGTGGTAACAATCGGGGTAATGGAAATGGTAGGCATGCTGGTGTTACTCTTGAAGATACTCTGGAAGACCAATTTACTCTATTAGATGCTGATGTGGGTAATCAAGGTGATCGAAGGTATGAGGAGTTAGCAGAAAAGATCAGGGCCATAGAATGCAAGAACTCTATGGGTATTGATGTTACCAGCTTGGGGCTGGTCTCAGGAGTCAGAATTCCCCCTAAATTCAAGCCTCCCACTTTTGATAAGTATCACGGCAATGCGTGTCCCCAAACGCATCTTCAAGCTTACTTCGGGAAGATTTCAGCCCATACGGATGACGAGAAGCTATGGATGCACTATTTTCAGGACAGTCTGGCTGGGGCGTCCTTGACCTGGTATATGAAGTTGAATAGAGTTGCTGTGAAGAATTGGAAAGATCTGGCAGAAGCGTTCCTGAAGCAATACCAGTATAATATTGACATGGCGCCCAACCGCACTCAATTGCAGGGGTTGTCACAAAATGCCAAGGAGAGTTTCAAAGAATATGCACAGAGGTGGAGGGAAATGGCTGCCCAGGTTCAACCTCCCTTGTCAGACAGAGAAATGGCAGATATGTTCATGGGCACCTTGCAAGGGGCTTATCTTGATAGATTGGCTGCTTGTCCGTCAACTGGATTTGCTGATATTGTGATTGCGGGAGAAAGAATAGAAAGTCTGTTAAAGCTTGGAAAGATCCAGGATGTGAGTGGGGCTGGCTCTTCGGGGACGAAGAAACCGTTCGCTAGTAACCAGAAAAGAAGAGAAGGTGATACGAATGCTGTGTTTAGAGGACGAGGCAGAGGGCGTTCTCAAGCTTATTATCAGGTAGATGCTGTAACAATCCCCACACCGTCTGTTCAGAAACAACAATCCCAACAACAAGTTCAACAGCAACAACCTTTTTTCCAGCAAAGGTCTAGACAGAGGGATCGTAAGATGGATCCTCTCCCTATGACTTATGCCGCGCTGTTGCCCCGGCTACTCGAGTTAAAGTTGGTAGAACTCCGTACTATGAAAGCTCCGGTTGCTGGAAACCTGCCACCTAACTTCGATGCTAATGCTCGTTGTGAGTTCCACTCAGGTGCTCAGGGGCACTCCATTGAAAAATGCTGGGCTTTCCATCATAAAGTACAAGATTTGATTGATGCTAAAGCCATCAATTTCTCTCCCGCTCCTAATATTACTCAGCATCCCATGCCTGATCATAGTGCAGCAAATGTGTGCGCTATTGACGATGGGAGGAGATTGAATCTGGTGACAGATATCCATCAAGTGAAAACTTCTTTGTTGGTTGTAAAAGATCGTTTATTGAAGGGACAGGTGTTCCCGGGCTGTAATCAAGATTGCTCTGAGTGTATGAATCAGGAGAACGGCTGTGATAAGTTGAAGATGGGTTTACAGAATCTGATCGATGAAGGATGTCTACAGTTCGACAGAGTCGTGAAAGACACTAATGAGATATCAACCGTGACCATCTATTACACTCCCGCTGAGATTCAAATGCCGGTCAATGCAGTTCCCGTGGCGAGTGTTGCGCCAGAAAGGCCCAGTCCTGTCACTATCACGGTGCCAGGACCAATTCCGTTCACGTCTACGAAGGCTATCCCATGGCACTATGGGGCAGATGTATATTACGAAGGTAAAAAGCAGGAAGTTGAGTCGTCAGTCAGCCCAAATATTGATAACGTAGGGGGTGTAGGGGGCTTTACAAGGAGTGGAAGGTTGTTCGCTCCCCAAACCTTGAGAAGTGATAAAGAGGCAGAAGCCGCAGCAAAGGCTAAAGGTAAACAGGTGGTTGAAAATGCGCCTACACCTGAAGCAGAGACAAAGATTACTTTTGATAAGGAAATGGAAGAATTTATGAAGATAATCAAGAAAAGCGATTATAAGATTGTGGACCAACTGAATCAGACCCCTTCAAAGATTTCAATCTTGTCACTATTGATGTGCTCTGATGCGCATCGGCAAGCGTTGTTGAAAGTATTGAAGAGTGCATACGTGCCACAAGAAATTACTGTTAATCAGCTCGAGGGTGTAATCTCCAATGTTAATGTTAGCCATGGCTTGGGCTTTACAAGTAGAGATTTGACTGTTGAAGGAAGGAACCACAATAAGGCTTTGCATATCACGATTGAGTGTAAGGGCGCAGTGTTATCTCATGTACTGGTAGACACTGGTTCATCACTCAATGTCTTGCCCAAGAAGGCTTTAATGAAGCTGGAAGTTGATGGTTTGATCTTAAGGCCTAGTGAATTGGTGGTCAGAGCATTCGATGGAACTAGACGATCTGTGTTTGGTGAGGTGGAATTGCCCGTACAAATTGGACCACAGGTATTCAAATCCACGTTCCATGTAATGGACATACAACCTGCATATAGCTGCCTATTGGGACGCCCTTGGATTCACGGAGCCGGGGCTGTTACCTCTACTCTACATCAAAAGCTGAAGTATGAGTTTGAAGGGCAGGTTGTGACGGTGTGTGGGGAAGAAGACATCTTTGTGAGTCACTTGTCCACGTTCAAGTACATTGAAATGGATGGGGAAATTCATGAGATGTTGTGCCAATCATTCGAAGCAGTCAATATTAACGATGCACCTGAGTCTTCTTCTGTACCAGCTGGGGCCGGTACCTCCATTTCATCTTACAAACAAGCTGTCGAAGTCGTCAGGGCAGGCAACGCCCAGGGTTGGGGCAGGTTGATAGAGACCCCAATGAAGGAAGACAAATTTGGTATTGGTTATCATCCCTTTACAACTTCAGATGCGGGGAGCAGGGGACCCATTACTTTCAATAGTGGGGGAATTATCTACACGGACCAGTCTTGTGCAGCCACAAAGGATAGTGTTGACAGTGAGTGTGACCTGGACAACTGGGTACGCCCTCATGCTCCGGGACAACAAGTGCAAAACTGGTCCGTTGAAGAAGTCATCCGGGTTACTCTTCAGACAGAGTAATTTTTCTTTGTTTTTTCTAACCATAATGCATGTCAAAATCTTGCGCTCTGCCCAAGGCGTATAGATTCATTTGTAGGGCCACCATGGTTGCATTTGCAATGTTTAATCATTAATAAAGGACGTTTTGCAATCAAATTTTGTTCTCTGTCTTTCATTTTTTATTTTTGCACAAAAAAATAAAATGGCAATGTTTCATTTTCTTTTGTTTTACTTAAAAATAAATTCTAAAATAAGGCATGAACCCGTTCATGCAGACTTGATCCTCCGGATACCACTGATAACGATTTTGATATGACTATGTATGACTTTGACAATCCGATTTATCAAGCCGAAGAAGGGGATGAGAAAGAGTGTGAACTCCCTGAAGAACTGGCCAGATTGTTGAAACAAGAGGAAAGGGTCATCCAGCCTCATCAGGAGACTGTAGACATCATCAATATTGGTACCAAGGACGCCAAGAAAGAGATCAGGATTGGTGCCAGTTTGCAAGCAGATGTGAAGCAAACTTTGACGGAAATGTTGCGCGAGTATGTTGACATCTTCGCCTGGTCGTATCAAGACATGCCGGGGTTGGATACGGATATTGTCGTGCACAGGCTACCATTAAGAGAAGAATGTCCGCCAGTCAAGCAGAAACTTCGTCGGACTCATCCCGACATGGCTTTAAAGATTAAGGAGGAAGTCCAGAAGCAGTGGGATGCTGGGTTTCTTGCTGTGACAAAGTATCCTCCATGGGTAGCCAACATCGTGCCAGTACCGAAGAAAGATGGAAAAGTGAGAATGTGTGTGGATTATCGAGATCTTAATAAAGCTAGCCCGAAAGATGATTTTCCACTACCTCATATTGATGTGCTGGTCGATAATACAGCTCAGTTTTCAGTGTTCTCCTTTATGGTTGAAAAACGCAGGGGCAACGTACCAGCGGGCGATGGTGACATTGTTTCATGACTTGATTCATAAGGAGATCGAATGTTATGTAGATGATATGATTGCCAAGTCGAGAACAGAAGAGGAACACCTGGTTAACCTGAAAAAGCTGTTTGAAAGGTTGAGAAAGTTTCGTCTGAGATTAAATCCAAACAAGTGCACGTTTGGGGTGCGTTCTGGAAAGTTACTGGGTTTCATTGTGAGCGAAAGAGGAATCGAGGTTGATCCTGCCAAGGTGAAAGCAATACAAGAAATGCCTGAACCGAGAACAGAAAAAGAGGTTCGTGGTTTCTTGGGTAGATTGAACTACATTGCAAGGTTCATATCTCACCTAACAGCCACGTGTGAGCCAATATTTAAATTGTTAAGGAAAGATCAAACGGTCAGGTGGAATGACGATTGCCAATTGGCATTCGATAAGATAAAAGAATACTTGCAGGAACCTCCGATTCTAATGCCTCCAGTTGAAGGGAGACCGCTGATAATGTATCTGACAGCGCTTGAAGGTTCCATGGGTTGTGTTCTCGGTCAACATGACGAGACAGGTAGGAAGGAGCATGCTATCTACTACCTGAGCAAAAAGGTCAATGATTGTGAGTCCCGATACTCAATGCTTGAAAAGACATGCTGTGCGCTTGCATGGGCCGCTAAGCGATTGAGGCAATATATGGTTAGGCACACGACTTTGTTGATTTCAAAAATGGATCCTATCAAGTACATTTTCGAGAAACCAGCATTGACAGGCAGAGTTGCACGGTGGCAAATGGTCTTGACAGAGTATGACATTCAGTACACTTCACAAAAGGCCATCAAAGGAAGTATCTTGTCCGACTATCTTGCGCAACAGCCGATTGATGATTACCAACCCATGAAATTTGACTTCCCTGATGAGGACATCATGTTTCTCAAAGCTAAAGATTGCGAGGAACCACTTTCGGAGGAGGGGCCAGACCCTGAATCCAAATGGAGTCTGATGTTTGATGGGGCTGTCAATATGAATGGGTGCGGAGTTGGAGTAGTTCTTATCACGCCGGAAGGTGTTCATATGCCTTTCACTGCCCGAATAACTTTCGGATGCACCAACAATGAAGCAGAGTACGAAGCTTGTATAATGGGGATCGAGGAGGCGGTTAATCTACGGATTAAGACCCTTGATATATTCGGTGATTCAGCTTTGGTAATCAATCAAGTGAAAGGGAGTTGGTACACGCACCAAGCAAATCTAGTGCCGTATAGAGATTATACAAGGAGATTGCTGACATTTTTCACAACAGTGAAACTGTACCATATTCCTCGGGATGAGAATAGGTTCGCTGATGCCTTGGCCACTTTGTCTTCCATGATCAAAGTGCAAGGATGGAACCATGTACCTAAGATTGAGGTATCCCGCCTTGACAGACCAGCATTTGTGTTTGCGGTTGATGCAGCGTCTGATGACAAGCCATGGTTTCATGACATTAAGTGTTTCTTGAAAAGTCAAGAGTACCCGCCCAGGGCATCGTCCAAAGACAGGAAGACGTTGAGAAGGTTAGCCGGTAGTTTCTTCTTGAACAAAGATGGCGTGCTGTATAAAAGAAATTTTGACACGGTCCTGCTTAGATGTGTGGATAGACATGAAGCAGACTTGTTGATGATTGAAGTGCACGAAGGCTCTTTCGGTACCCATGCTGGAGGGCATGCAATGGCTAAAAAGTTGTTAAGATCGGGATATTATTGGTTGACTATGGAGTCAGATTGTTGCAAATATGCCCGCAAATGCCATAAATGCCAGATCTATGCAGACAAGGTGCATGTGCCTCCAAATCCGTTGAGTATCATGTCGTCGCCTTGGCCGTTTGCCATGTGGGGCATTGATATGATTGGAAAGATTGAGCCTACAGCTTCTAATGGTCATCGTTTCATCTTGGTGGCAATTGATTATTTCACCAAATGGGTTGAAGCTGCATCCTATGCCAATGTTACAAAACAAGTGGTAGCTCGTTTCTTAAAACGGGATATCATTTGCCGATATGGAGTTCCCGAAAGAATCATTACCGATAATGGCTCTAATTTGAATAATAAGATGATGGCTGAGTTATGCCGGGACTTCAAAATCGAACATCACAATTCTTCTCCGTACCGCCCAAAGATGAATGGCGCGGTCGAAGCGGCCAACAAAAATATCAAGAAGATTGTACAGAAGATGGTTGTCACGTACAAAGATTGGCATGAGATGTTACCATTTGCTTTGCATGGGTATCGAACGTCGGTACGCACGTCCACTGGGGCAACCCCATTCTCACTCGTATATGGTATGGAGGCAGTGCTACCGGTTGAAGTAGAGATTCCGTCCCTCAGAGTTATGATGGATGTTAAGTTAGATGAAGCTGAATGGGTACGAGCCAGATTTGATCAGCTGAGCCTTATTGAGGAAAAGCGATTGGCGGCTGTATGTCATGGGCAACTATATCAGCGCAGAATGAAGCAAGCATTTGACCAAAAGGTGCGTCCTCGGGTTTACAAAGTCGGAGATGTGGTACTCAAAAGGATCCTTCCTCCCAATACAGATCACAGGGGCAAGTGGACTCCTAACTATGAAGGTCCATTCGTGGTTAAAAAGGTCTTTTCGGGCGGAGCTTTATTGCTTACAACCATGGATGGCGAAGACTTTTCATCCCCTGTCAACTCGGACGTAGTCAAAAAATACTTCGCATAAATAGACCCGCTGGATAATAAAAATAAAAAAAATCCAGGCAAAAAAGGGCATCCCGGCGAACCAAAAACAGAATAAGGTTCGGGCAAAAATTAGGGATATGATTGAAAAAAATTTGTACACCCGGTAAGTTGAAAACCCGAAAGGGCAACTTAGGCAAAAAAGGGTATCCTGGTGGATCGAAAACCTGAAAGGGCGGTCCACACAAAAGAGGGATTTAAGCGAATGACTATGGTCTGAGTTATCTATCCCCCATTACCGTTTGAACAACTGACGTTCTGAAGGATAGGAATCGGTCTGATCATTCCTCAGAAGGCAAGGTCGGGGAGTTTTGAAGACATACTGGTCATAACAGAATGGAAACTCAGTGGAATTCCGTTTTCACATTGCCATTAGGATAGTTTCTTTTCTCAATTTTCAGCGATCACCTCTTTCCAGGGATTGCTTCCAGATGTAATTGCCTATTCTGGGCTCTCAGTCAATAAATTGAATTTCAATAAAAAGCTTTCTATTTTTGTTTTATTGCTTTGTTTGCAAAAACGTCCTAATTTTTGATAAAACATTGCATTTGAAAACATGGCAGCCTTGCAATAACATGCGCAGAAAAAACATTTGAAATTACTTCGAATGTTGAATACTCCCGGATGGTGGATTCTAGCCACGCAATATTCGGGGCATGTGGGCATATTCTTTTGTTGCAGGTAGCAGGTGCAGATGATTTTAAGCACAAGACCAGCAATAAATCACCCCACGCAAAAGACTGGGGCAATTATGGGTAAGGAGATCGGCGTTCATCGTTCGGTCGACGATTGTTCATAACGGGTCGATATCAGTGAATTAAGTTCAACTGGGTGCCGTTGCATCTTATTAAGTCGATTCTCTCATACAGTACTTCCAACAGCTACAAGCTTTTCTGTGTCGATAATGGTCACAGGTTCCCCAAAAGAGTGGTCTCGTCGACACCGAAACTGATGGTCATTATCCCCAGCGAAGTCACAAGAGTTTGAAGAGGCTAGATCTTCTGTAAAATCCTCTTATGACATCCTCTTCGGGGACGAATTGTTGTTTTGTCCAAGCATGGGGCATGATTGTTTCCCCAGCATGAAGTGTTGATCATCCCCAGTAGAGTTTGAGGACAGTTGGTCTTCTGTAAAATCCTCTCAAAAGGCATTCCCCAGCACGAGACGTTTTAAAGTAGTTTCCGCCAGCAGAGTTTGTTATAAACTCGTCATCCCTAACGGAATTGTCTAAAGGGAAGCTCGCCTAACATGGGGCATTGTGGTACTTATCCTAAGCTTGACAGTCATATTCTTCAGCAGAATACTGTGGATTTGCTTTGGGTTTCCCCAACAGATCTCTAAGGACTCTTTCCTAGCAAGTTGCAGTGGAATGTTCTAACCAGGATTTGCATATCCCTGGCAGAGTAGCCCTGATACCCAGCAAGATCGTATCTCTGGTCATGGTATCCCCACAGAGGTCAGCATCGCATCTTGTCAGCAACTCCCAGCTGAGTTGTTGTTCTCCCCGCAGAGGTTTATCAGATCGACAGAATCTATTCCTCAACAAGGAGGGTACAGCCTTTCCCCAGCCGGGTCAGAAGGTGGATAACCCCTACAAAGGGTCTTGGATTGGACAGATCCCCAAGCAGAGTTTTTATGACTTCTCTCCCCTAGAAAGACGCCATACAAAGAAATTCTCATCCCCAGCGGAATCGCTGTGACCAGAATTCATTCCCCCAACAGATGAAGTGATTCCTGGCAGATTTATTATTCTTCAAGTCCAATTTATTTTTGGCAAGCTTGACAATTCGAAGCAGACGGATTATTCATTCATTCTCCAGTGGAGAGGTTATCCTTTCAGGAGTCTCCAAAGTCAAATCATTGGTCTTTGTTCCTCAGCAAAGTCGGCAGAGATGTCTGACACGGATGCAGAGTGTAATCCAGTATTGGAATTTTGCGAAAGTCCACCAGTAGCGTGGCAAGCCAGTAGTCGTCTGGCATTGTTAAAAGACGTTAGCAAAGTCCAACAGTGGATTGGCAAAAGTCCGTCTGCGGGTGGCAAAAGTCCAACAGTGGATTGGCAAAAGTCCGTCTTCGGGTGGCAAAAGTCCAACAGTGGATTGGCGAAAGGTCCATCTAAGGGTGGCATATTCCAAAAGTCCAACAGTGGATTGGCAAAAGTCCGTCTTCGGGTGGCAAAAGTCCAACAGTGGATTGGCGAAAGGTCCATCTAAGGGTGGCATATTCCAAAAGTCCAACAGTGGATTGGCAAAAGTCCGTCTTCGGGTGGCAAAAGTCCAACAGTGGATTGGCAAAAGTCCGTCTTCGGGTGGCAAAAGTCTAACAGTGGATTGGCGAAAGGTCCATCTAAGGGTGGCATATTCTAAAAGTCCAACAGTGGATTAGCAAAAGTCCGTCTTCGGGTGGCAAAAGTCCAACAGTGGATTGGCAAAAGTCCATCTTTGGGTGGCAAAGCAGCTAAAAGTTCAACAGTGGATTGGCAAAAGTCCGTCTTCGGGTGGCAAAAGTCCAACAGTGGATTGGCGAAAGGTCCATCTAAGGGTGGCATATTCTAAAAGTCCAACAGTGGATTGGAAAAAGTCCATCTTCGGGTGGCACGAAGCTGCAAAGTCCACCAGTAGCGTGGCAAGCCAGTAGTCGTCTGGCGTCGTTCAAAAGACGTTATCAAAGTCCACCAGTAGTGTGGCAAGCCAGTAGTCGTCTGGCTTCGTTCAAAAGACGTTATCAAAGTCCACCAGTAGCATGGCAAGCCAGTAGTCGTCTGGCGTCGTTCAAAAGACGTTATCAAAGTCCACCAGTAGCGTGGCAAGCCAGTAGTCGTCTGGCGTCGTTCAAAAGACGTTATCAAAGTCCACCAGTAGCGTGGCAGGCCAGTAGTCTTCTGGAGTTGCATAAAAGACATTATTAAAGTCCACCAGTAGCGTGGCAAGCCAGTAGTCGTCTGGCGTCGTTCAAAAGACGTTATCAAAGTCCACCAGTAGCGTGGCAGGCCAGTAGTCTTCTGGAGTTGCATAAAAGACATTATTAAAGTCCACCAGTAGCGTGGCAAGCCAGTAGTCGTCTAGCGTCGTTCAAAAGACGTTATCAAAGTCCACCAGTAGCGTGGCAGGCCAGTAGTCTTCTGGAGTTGCATAAAAGACATTATTAAAGTCCACCAGCAGCGTGGCAAGCCAGTAGTCGTCTGGCGTCGTTCAAAAGACAGATCTCTCCGACGTTTCATCGAAGATTCAATCCAGCAGTCTCGTTGGGTTTATATCCCTTTTATTCTTCATCATCCAGAGCAAATTTTTGGTTATATTTGGTATTCAATCACTATATACCTTGAAAGTCTGAAAGCAATTGCTTTCAGGCATTCAGGTCTACAGCGCTTGAATAGGGGCAGCTGTAATACCCCAAAATTTGCTCTCCCCTTTTGGCATCATAGCATGGCATTATCATTTATCATATCATATCCATCTCATTAGCATTGCATTGTATTTAACATAGAAAAATGAAGCATGGCATCCTTCTTACCATCAGGGCATGTGGTCAGGTGGGAGATGGACAATCAAGGGATCATTCAAAGCACAAAAAGGTCAGTCAAGTTGCCTCAAGGCAAGCCAAGAAGCCTTTCATGTCTCATACTATCTCAATTGATCATCCACAACCTCAAGGATAAGAGATACAATGGGAGATTGAAGCATTACATCTTTCACTATGCAAGAGGTTCAAAAAATGAAGGAAAACCATCAAAAGAGATAGCTCATTGATCCAAAATCATCCTCAAATGGCATATATCATCATCCTTTAAGAAGGTACACAACATACTCTGAGGAATTTGAAATTGAAGACTGCACATTTTTCTCCTAGGAGATGGGCACCAAAACTAGGGTTTCCCATTAAATCAGGGAATCTTTGATTTTTTGGACAAAACTTGATGTCATGGTATTCCATATGTCCCTAAGTGTATGTATGTGGAAAATTACATCTCAATTGGTTTTAGAAGTGGTTCAATTGGAAGAAAGATAAAAATTCAGGAAATTTGGGGCAAAGTCAAATAATCAGAGGAAAAAGTCAATCCTTGACTTTTTGAGGCCAAATTCATGAAATTCATGTTATATGTGTCCAATGTGCAAAATTTGATCAAGAAATTCCAAAGGAATCATGAAAAAATCAAGATGTGGAAAGTTGCCATTTTTTGGGTGAAGTAGGGTTACTAAAAATAGCAAGTTTTGGCCATTTTGCATCAGAGTTTGAACCAAGGCCATTTAAAATTGAAGCACCAAATGAAAATTCCACCAGGCCACAACAAAAGGTCTTGCTTTAAGCTTCAAATCCATGTGTAGAACATCTCCATTGGATAAAAATTGAGGGAGATATGATTGATCAAAGTTTGAGCAAAGTAGGTTCAAAACTAGGTCATGACCAAGATTTTCAGGTCACGCGCGCAGTCATTTTAACAAACATGTGGTGGGCCAAATGTCCACTCATTTTTCTCATGGTTAAAGGCCTCAAATGAAAAACTTTTCAACATCAAAGTTGTTCCTTGTAGTGTCATCTTCAATACTCATGTTGGACAAAATTCCATTTGATCAAGTTATAGTGGAGATATATTGGTTCAAAGTCATGTTGATTGTGCTGAAATTTTGTGTGCCAAGTCGCCATGCCATGACTTGCTTGCCACGCCCCATAACCAGTTCCCAAACTTGTGTATTTTAAGTCATTTTGCAACTTATTCCAACCTCATTTCACTTCAATTTTCACATCAGCATTGTGCTCCAATGTACTCTCTTTCAAATGAACCCATGAGCTCACCAAATCATTCACCTTACATGGAATAATTCATCCTCAAATCACCCTATCTCTATTGTTCTCACTGTCACATAAAACCAAAAAAAAACAAGTGAAGGTTATTGTTGATTGTATCAGCTTGCCCATGTATTGCTCACTCTCCCAACAATTGCTTCATTTAGCCAAACATGTACCTCAGTCGCCATATCACGTGCTATACATGATCATAAAAAGGGAAAGGAGCGGAAACTTGTATAACAAGTTTTGCTTGCTGCAGCTTCACATTTCACCTCCACCATAGTTTGTTATGAACCAGCCACACCATATCATGGCTCTCCCTAACTAACTTGACTCAGTTAGTTAGGGATGACTCACTCAAACCATTGTGACTCAGTTAACCTCACTCAGTTTAACCTTGGTTAACTCACACTATAAAACCAAATCTTACCACACAACTTCATTTTCAGCCACATTCTCTCAAAAACACTTCAAATTCTTTCCACGTTCTCTGATTTTTCTCGCTCTCTGTACACGAATTTCATCATCATCTCCTACATTTCATCTCCATCTCCATCTTGATTCTACTTTGGAGATTAAGAACAAAAGTGCATAGGTTCAGTTAAAGAAGTTCAGGATCAAGAGAGTTGAAATTCTGGTTGATTCTTTGCACGAATTCAAGCTCTCAAGCCTTTATTTGGCCAAGTGAAGCTCAAGGAAGAAGCATCTCCTTCTGGTATTCTTGTGCATTCCAAGTTTCATCACCATTCAGGTTTGAACTCTTGAAATTACCTTACACGATCTCTGTCTATTTTTACTTGTTTTTTTTGTGTTTTAAGCTTGCTAGAAGCTCTGCTCAAACCGGCTAGTTGATAGGCCTCTTAGAGGTTTAGTTGCAAAATCTAGGGCTTAATGTAATCTCCTCTGTTCTTGCTATGTGTGTGTGTTTTGTGGATTTCATAAGCACATTCATGATCTGCATAAGTTTAGCTTTCGATTGATGTATGTGTTATGCATTTCTGGAAAATTGTGAGGTTGCAGGTGGTGGTTTCTCGCCGGAGAAGGTGACCGGAGGTCCTTCTCCGGCCGGCAGCTTTGATGGTTAGGGTTTAATATGTTTTAATCCTGTCCGCTCGTTTTTCTTCATCGCGTGGTCCATAATGTGACAACACATAAAATTGGCACATGCGTTGCACATGTTTTGTTTTTAATCAGAGTAAGCATTGTGTGGCGTGGTGTATGATAGTGAGTATGTGCCCTCATGCGCGTGTGTTAGATTTGCTTACCTTGACCTTTGTGTTTGACTTGACTTAATCTGATGGTTGTGAATGATTTGACTTGGTTTGACTGAAAGAGCATGATAGTTAGTGTGTTGTGTGCGTTATTGGACCTAATCAGATTGCTACCCACACCCCCATGTTTTCAAGCCCAATTAATTTGAACTGCATGATTGCTATGTTCACACCTCCCCTTCCCTTTGCATTCCATTTTTATTTTCAATTTTTCTACACATTTGATTTTTAATTTTTAAAAATACCAAATATCATCATAAAATTCCACAAAAATTCATGAGTATCACTAAAACATTTAGGAAATTTTCCATGATTTTATTTCTTGATTTTATGACCTTTTTACCCCTGATCCATAATTTTCTTTGAATTTCCATTTAGATGCCTTCTAAGCATGATACATGAATTTGTTTAATTTTGTTCTTGCTCATTACAAACTGTTTTGACATGATTCTCTTTGCATTGATTCACTAATACATTGAAGCATGTTAGATGATTTTTGTTTGATTTTTTAGGTCACTTTATTACATGTTTTGATGCCTATATTTGCACCACTTTGCATGATGTTTCAATTTGACCTAATTGCTTTGTTTGAAGTCATTTTGCTCTGAATTTTTACATGCTATCTTGATGTATGATGCATTTCTGACCTAGGCATTCCAATAATATGCTGGCATAATTTTCATGAATCCATTTGATTTTTGTTTGATGCATTACATTTGAAGTATAATCCATGGCATGTCATTATAACTTTAGTGCATGTTTACATGAATTCTTTTGTGCATATTTGTATGAGCATTTGCATATGTTATGAGCCATTCATATGATATTATAGGTCTTTGATACACATTATAGGTCATCTTTACATGTTCATTTCAATTTGAACTTTGTGCATCATTAACATGTATTGTTTGCACTTTCTTTTTGAACTTTCATTTCAATTCTTCTTATATTACTTCTTGAATGTCTTGATGTTGATTCATAAATACTTTTGAGATGTTTATAAACCATTTTCCATTTAGTTTCAATTTTGGTTGTTGATTTACATGTTCCATTTATGCATGTCCTTTTCCTTTCTTTTCATCTTTCATATATCCTTTCTTATGATAACATGTTTGAATGCTATGGATGATGATTGTTGCTTGTTCATTTGAACTTGTATGATGATATTCACTTGTTGTCCATATGATGCACATTCTGGTTGTGATCTTAAGATTTGATTCTTCATCTTTTTCTTTTGGACTTTAATGTGTATTAAGTACTTTTTGCTTCTTATACATGTTTCCATGTTTACTAACCATGTAGGGGCTTTGGTAAGTTTCAATTGAGTGTGGATAAGGAATCCACATTCAACTTCTATCCTTTCTCTTTTACAATTCCATTCTATGTTTTGTTAAGCACTTATGTGCTTTCTTTTAGTAACTCATCACTTTCCCTTTGTGAATTACAATTCATCTTCTACTTTAGAAGTGAATTGTTTAATTCATCCTCTCTTTAGACTTTAGGTTGAAACCTCACGAACCATTAGGATCACTCTCTTTAATCTTCAATTAGGATTGAGTCTTAGTCCATATAGGTTTTACCTTTTCTCCTCTCTTGAGTCTCTCTTCTCATCTCTTAAAGAAATTTCAAAATATCTAATGAAGGTAGGCATTTATTGCATTTAGGCCTTTCATATAAAGAAAAGATTATAAGGGGTCTTCTCTTGTAATCTTAGAATGTGTAGCATATAGCCCATCTTGGGTCAATGTGCTAAACATTTGATCTTGTATGAGGGACTTAAATGCAATACTTGTTGAAAGCATAAATAATAAAACACTTCTTCATTTCTTAATCAACAAAAACACTTAATAAACACAAGTATGCTAGTGTGTTTGAACCTTGACAATTGAAACTAAGTGTGGGGGTCTTCTTCATATTTAATGTACTTTCTTACTCATTCCATCTTGGAATGTGAGAAGGTACACATTCCAAGGACTAAGATTTGGATACACTATCATATGCAAACAAATAACAAAACACTTCTTTCTAAAAGACAAAAACAAACAATAACGTCTTTCCTTTGGGAATTCTTTTCTCACCTCATTCACTCTTAGCGTACGAACGCGCTTCTACTCGTTCTCTTGCAAGACGGTAACGCACTCGGACCAGCGAGCCTGCAACACCTGAGCTAGAACGTAAGCCGTTCCCTAAAATACAAACAATCCATCCCTAGTGAGGGGAACTACGTCGCTCTGATTCTCATGCTCCCGATGAGATACGTAGGCAGTGGGGTAGGGCCCATTCGAGCACTTCTTTTATTTTCCCTACTTTTGTTCCTTTTTCTCTCTTTTTTTCCTTTTCCTCTTCCAGTTCCTTTTTTCCAGTATTCTTTCCTTGCACCCTTTGATCGAGACAAGCAAGCGTGGATCCCATCGGGTACGATGGACGTGAGGGGGTGCTAATACCTTCCTCTCGCGTAACCGACTCCTGAACCCAGTTCTCTTGGTCGTAAGACCATGCTTTTCCGTTCTCTCAGGTTTACGCGGTGTTTCCTTTCCCTCTCTTGGGATAAATACACATTGCTGGCGACTCTGTTTCGGTGCCACTTTCGCGTTTGTACTTGGATGAAAATCCCGGGAGCGACAACCTTCTCTTGGGCTTAATGCAAGGACCCTTAAGACCTTCTAAAGGTATAAGACAGAACTTAGTCACCCTTTGCTAGAGCAGTCTTTCCAGTGTCAATTCTTAGACCAATTTAGGGTTGATTCTCATCCCTTAAAAACACTTGCCTTCTCTTGGGCATCATACAAAAGATAAAACTCTTCCATACTAGTAGACTTGGACAGTCTAATCCCTTCTCGGATCTCAAAGACATTTCTCAAGTTCCCTACAAACATAGGAAGAAACCCCGGTCATTTTTTATCAATCTCCAGTAGAGTTAAAACCCATGGGTTCTAAAACCCAGTCTCTCTCCTAAAAGTTCCTTAGCCAGGGTCAGTTTATCACCAGTATCAGAACCTTAAGGCATCTGATACCCCAACTCTTCTCTAACCCTCAGCAAGAGTTGATTCCCCATTTGGACCTGCCTCGGGATCTCAATAATCCCCGACAGAAGCTAGCCTCCTCTTAGGCTTTGTATAATGATCCTTTCTTTCCTCAACACAATTAGCCTCCTCTTGGGATTTGTACAATGATTCTCCCCAGCGGAGCTAACCTTTTCAGACTCTCTTGTTGAGTCAACCCCTTTTCAGACTCTCTTGTTGAGTCAATCACTTTTCAGACTCTCTTGTTGAGTCAATCACCTTTCAGCACTCTCTTGTTGAGTCAACCCCTTTAGCCTCAATCTTGGGCTTTGTACAAGACAGATAAAAACACTCTCTTGTTGAGTCAATCTTTTTTCAACCTCCTTTTAGGGTTGATATAAAGATTTCCCCTAGAAACAGTTAGCCTCACCTTAGGCTTTGTATAATGATTTCTCCAGCTTGTTCAGCCACAATCCTGGGCTTTGTACATGACAGATAAAAGCACTCTCTTGTTGAGTCAAACCCTTTCATCCTCAATCTTGGGATTTGTACATGACATAAATCTTCATAACCTTCTCTTAAAGCTTGGGACAAATATCTTCGCCAGCGGAGTCCATTCCTCCCAGCCTTCTTTAAGGATATGAGAAATAATACCCTAAGCAGAGTCAATCCTCTTTTCAGCCTCAATCTTGTGCTTTGTACAAGACAGATAAATATTTCTTTCCCACAGAGTCAATCTTCTTTTCAGCCTCTATTTTGGGCTTTGTACAAGACACATACAAACCTTCCCCAGTGGGGTCAAAACCCCTTTTAACCTCAATCTTGGGCTTTGTACAAGACAGATAGAACATTTTCCCTGGAAAAGTCAAACTTTCAGCCCCCTCTTAGGCTTGGTATAATGATATCCCCAAAAAGTCAGTCTCTTTTTCAGCCTCAATCTTAGGCTTTGTACAAGACACCGATAAAACGCTCTCTCGTTGAGACAGTTTTTCCTACCTCCTATTAGGCTTTGTATAAGGACTTCCCTAGTGGAGTCAATCAACCTCTTAGCTTCAACCTTGGGCTTTGATAAATGTAGCGAGCGATTTTGGACGTGGTTCTTAAGTGCTGGTCGTTCTCTGCGGTTGAGCTTAAAACTACAGGTCGATTCATTTTTTATCCTATTGTGAGCTGAATAAGGAAGGGAAATAGATGTCTCCAATTAACCCTACTTTGCATACTGAGTTTAAACAGCGGTCTATTAGGTTACAGATGCTATCAATGTGGGGGGGCCTTTGTACTGGTTATTCGTATTTCGCCAATACAGTTCTTTCTTTCTTTTTTCCTAGGCAAAGAGTTTTTGGCGGGGAATAAGGATTAGGAGGTTAGGACTGATGTTTTTGAAATACTTCTTTTAATTGATGGAGATATGGGATTTGGGTTTTTTGTTGATTGCGCTCGCTAAGATCTTTTCTTTCGATCTTATGCCTACGTATTCCCGTTTACCGAAACAGGGAAATCAGAGCGTTCATAGTTCCTCCTATTCTATGGGAGGAAATTGGTTTTTGGTGTCTTGTTCAAAGCCCAAGACGTGAAGCGAAAGGTGATTTGTATCTTGTTCAAAGCCCAAGATGTGAAGCTAAAAGGTCTATTTGTGTCTTGTTCAAAGCCCAAGACGTGAAGCTGAAAGACCTCGGCTTTAGAAAGAATTTGTCATCTCTAAAGAGGGGGAGAAGGAGAATTACTTTAACTGGGATACGCGGATCCGAGCAATGCCATAATTTCCGAAGAAAGGGTTTTAACCTGAAGGAGAAGACTTTAACTCAGTGTAGAGCAATGCCATCTTTCCTTAGGAATTTCTCATGCTAAAAGAGGGACAGTGGCATAGATATAGATGATCCAGAGGCTTGCCGCTTACAGCGATTAGATGAAGGGAAAGGAGTTGTTGATGTTTGTGTACTGTGAACGAGGCACATCTTTGATGCTAAAAGGTTGATTGGATCAACCAGTGGTTTTCTTATACAAAGCCTAAGAGGAGGCTAATTTCTGCTAGGAAAATCATTATACAAAGCCTAAGAGGAGGCTATTTTGTGTCTCGTACAAAGCCCGAGAGAGAGGCTAAAGGTTTTTGACCCAGTGGGGCATATCGTTATACAAAGCCTAAGAGGAGGCTAGCAAAGAGTTCGACTCTTGCTTAAGGGATTTATATCTCGTACGAGGCCCGAGATGGAGGCAAAAAGGGGTGATTGACTCAACGAGGGAATCTTTTGTGTCTCATACAAAGCCTGAGAGAGAGGCTAAAAGGTTGTTTTGACTCCCCTGGGGAGAATTTTAGTATCTCGTACGAAGCCCGAGATGGAGGCTATTGTAACTGTTTCAGTTGAGTGACAGATCCAATATACTGATTTAAAAGAGAAAATCAGTTCGTATATGAGCAACACTGTACTCAGGGATTTGATTTGAGGATCAGGGATATTTCATTTTCTTCGAGGAAACGGGAAATCCAAAGGGTATTGAGACTATCCGAGTCTGCGGGTTTCCTTCCTATTTAACGAAGGGTGCTTGAGAATGTCTTTGAGACTCAAGGAAGTTTAGACTGTCCAAGTCTAGAGTTTTTTCTTTGGTACTATGCTTCGAGAAACAGTAGTAGACTCTATGAAAGGACTGTTCTATGAGGATGACTAAGTTATGTTCCTATACCTCTAGGAGGTCGTCGGGACAATTTGTACGAAGCCCAAGAGGAGGCTGGAATCTTTTAAGAAGCCGACGGGTCCTTGTATGAAGCCCAAGAGGAGGCGGGGTTGCTTATAGGAAGCCTGTGGGTCCTTGTACAATGCCCAAGAGGAGGCCGATGCTTTTAAGAAGCCCGGGGGTCCCAAACCAAAGAAAAGTTCAGGAAAACTCTTTTAGAGTTAAAACCACTGGTAAACGTGCGAGGTTTACTATCCAGTGACTTTAACTTTTAGAGAGAGTCCGAACCGTTCGGCGGTTTGAAGAAATTCAAGAGAAGTTTCACCGAGAATAATTCATCTCTGGGGGATAGAATTTCTTGACGATTCCTAAGGAGGACAACCGAAGAGAAGATTGTATCTGGTGCTCCTATTGGGGATCTAGGCGTCTATTTCTACGAATAAATGAAACGGCGTCACCTAGTTCTAGACGTAGTTGCCGGGGAAACTCGAAATATCTATACTATTTATTACACAGTAGATATGATTTTATGAAAGGAGACTTACAGTGAGTAGCCCCACAATACAGTTTATAATATGAAAGCAGTAAACGAAAGCGATAACCACTTACCCGGTTGGAGTGCTTCCATGCTGTTTGGTTAGTTGTTCAACAAAGAAAGATAAAAACAACAGCATATTCAAAATCAAAGGAGAAAGTGCTTTGAAAAAGAAAGATTTGGGGCTTACAGTTCAAGGAGAGGCCCAGGGTTTTATCAGTAAGCGCACTGTTTGAATTTGTACAGAGGGACTTATACAAGTGACTGTGGCCCTAAAATTGTTTTCTGTACAAAGGGATGGGTCTTACACTCTCTCAAGAGGCCCAAAAAGGTTTAAAGAAAAAGAGTGGGGCTTATAACACGAGGGTAGGCCCAAATGATTTTTCGTTTAAAAATGGCGATCACGCCGAGGTTTTCTTTTAACGCAGAGGGACTTATACAATAAGTGAGGCCCAAAATGTTTTGGTTAAAAGGGGGTTGGGTCTTACACTCTAATAGAGGCCCAAAGTGTTTTTGAATGGGTCTTATAGCTCGAGGAGAGGCCCAAATGATTTTTGAAAAGGCGACGATCGCGCCGTTTGTTTTTTTGACGGTATCGGGACTTATACAATAAGTGAGGCCCAAAGATGATTTGGTCAAAAAAAGGATTGGGTCTTACACTCTAATAGAGGCCCAAAGTGTTTTGAAAATGATTTATGAGGGTTGAATTAATCCAAAACCCTAATTTGTTTTCAAAATGTATTTAATTGAATAAAAATTCAATTAAAATGATAAAAAATTGTTTAACACATGGAAAACAAATTGTGATCTTGGATTAATGCTTCAAAAATTAAGTGTTGACCTACAAAATAATTAGAAAGCATTAAAAGTTGCAAAATCAATGTAGAAAAAATATTTAAAATGTCAAAAACAATTAAAATATTAATTCTTTGCAAAAATATCAATTATATGAAATAAATAATATTTTTGGGATTTTTTGTGAAAATAAAATATTTTAACATTTTTGTGAATTATTAAAAAAAGAATCAACTCAAAATCATTAAAACTCATAGAGAAATTAATTTTTGAATCAATTAAACAAAATCACAAAATTCAAATATTTGAATTTCTAAAAATGGCGCCAAGAACAAGCTAAAGAACACACGCGTGTTCTTGGTTTCTCAAATTTGCATTTTCTATCCAATCTCCATGAATACGTAATCATATCATGCAATCCACATATCATTATGCTCGCCTCAACCTCACGATCATGTCTATGTACTTTAATTTCATTTAAATTAAACATACAACAAGAAATCACGAAGAGACCTCAAGAACCCTAATTTCTGAAAATGGCGCCAAAATCACAAAATCACAAAATTCAACAAAATCACAAAATTCAAATATTTGAAAATCTGAAAATGGCGCCAAGAACACAAGCAAGAACACGCGCGTTTTCTGGGTTTGGCTGATTTGCATTTTCTATCCAATATCACTGAATACTTGATTATAACATGCAATCCACATATCATTATGCTCGCCTCAACCTCACGATCATGTCTATGTACTTTAATTTCATTTAAATTAAACACACAACAAAAAATCACGAAGAGACCTCAAGAACCCTAATTTCTGCATGAAGGCTAGGATTTTTGATACACGATTCAAACAATGCAATTAATTGAGGGAAAACATTCCATGCATGATTATGAACATATGGCCAAATTATTGTGCGAGGAAATATGCATAGATTGAGAGATGCCCAAGTTTAGGCTTACCTTCAAGTCGTGACAGCAAGAGCAGATGTGATTTTGAGTTGGAGGTGTTACAGACAAGTTGTGATGATCTGGACAGCTTCCCTACACCATATGGAGTGTGTTTGAACACTTGGATTGAATTGAAATGGACTGGATCAGTTTATGGCATCTCAGCTGCAACTTCACTTCAAACTTGTGTGGATGGCAAGTGATTTTGAGATTTTGATGTTTCAGAAGTTATGTGAGTGTTTGATCAGCTCATATGTGATGTATGTGAGGTGTGTGAGTGATTGGTTTATGCAGAATTGCTCTCAAACTCAAAACCTGATAGCTACCTTGCTAAGAAAGGCATTTTTGCCAAGAGAAAGAGATTTTGAGGAAAGCATCTGTTAGATGGCTTTGGTGTACTTAAACTGACCACAATTGAGCTCTATTTATAGTAGAGCAAGTTTGTTTTGCAAGGAGTAGTGCATGGCAGCTGGTAAGTAGGTTCCCTTGGTCTTGGATAAGTCTTGACTGATTTCAGATGAGAATGACTCAGTCCATGCCACCTTGATGGTTCCATTGAATGCCTCATTCCAAATTTGAAGTCTTGTCCCTATTTTGGCAATTCTAGGTTCAACATGCTATTCTTTGTTCCTTGGACCTTGGAGGCTTGGCTCAGTGATTGTCCCCTTTAGATTCAATCCTCTGAGGTGTCCAAGTGGATTGGAGCAATTGCAATTGGATGATTTTGGCAAATCGAGCCAAAATGCAAATTCTGCCTTGCCTTGACAGATTTCAGCAAGGCAACTTGCCAATGTTGTATCTCATGATGTAGGTTGAATTTGGCAATGTTCTTGGCCATTTTGGAAAGCTCTAACATGATACAACAACTGTTTGAACAAGTTTGGTTTTGATCTCTTTTGATTCCAAGTGAAAAATCCCCCTACATTTGGCAAAAAGTGAAGCAGAATTCTGACTTAGTGAAAATTTCACTAAGTGTTGGAAAAAGTGACTTTTTCACTTTTCAGCCACTTTGATCACTCCATAACTCAAAATCCTTAATGAATTAGAATGACTTGTAGTTGAAGTTTTTGTAGGTGATAGTGAGGGCTACAAATCCATCTTTGGATGAAAAAAAATGGCCTTGTGGTTTAGGAGTTATGGTCCTTCAAAGTTGGTACCTTTGCCACTTTATTTTTAACTTAGAAAATTTTCTAAGTTTTATGGTTACCCCTTTTACAAGTTATCTCACTTTTCTTGATTTTTCTTGATGAATGATGATTCAAATCATACATTAACATCATTTTAGGGTTAAAAATCCATTTTGGTGAAAAATCTCAAAAAGTCAAAGTTGACTTTTATGCACAGTTGACTTTTTATCAGATGAATTCCAAACTGTGGAATTCTTCAGGAAATCATGTCCTTGACCTAAATCAAACTAGATGGACATGTTCCATGGGTGTAATAGGGTATATTCAATCATGTATTAGGGTTTGGGAGCATGTCTTGGTCAAAAGTCAAAGTTACAGTTGACTTTTCCCTTAAAACCCTAATTGTGGTGCAGATGAAAATGAAACTTGTTGCTCAAGCTTCTTGGATCAATCCATTGTTCCAAATGGATCAATATGGTGTATTAGAGACCCTCAAATCATCTCTTGAGGTCTTGTCTCATGGTTTGTCCCAAAAGTCAACTTAGGGGTGAATTAGGTCAAGAAACCCTAATTCCTGATTTTTGATGAATGCATCCCCTGAGGCAAAATTGACTTGATGCATGGGTTCATGAGGTTCCATGAAGTATATTAGGTTATGTTTTGGATCATTGCCTTGTGCCCAGATGAAAATTTCCATCTGGAGGCCCTGGTCGACCAAAACCCTAATTTGGTGACACTGTCGATCTTGAGACTTGATCCACCTAGAAGGGAGCAGCCTTGTGCTTAATCCTTGAAGTGCGAGTCCTTTTTGATCCATTGTGGATGTTTAAGAGATTAGACAAGTTGAGGATCATGTCATTTCTTGATTGATCCTTTGTCTAAGCACTCAGAGAGGGCTTGAAACCCTAATTTTGATTGTAGTGGATGCTCACCCATCTTTGGGGAGACTAATGAGGTACAAAGATACATCCATATTGTGCTGATGATTTGCACAATGATGGGAAATCTTAGTGGTCAAAATTTGGGGTATTACAATCAAGGCACACAAAAATCAACATCCCCTCAGAGGAAACCAAAATGCCTTTGTAGAAAGTCATTTTCACCGTTTATCCCTTGTCAAAACAAACATTCAAAACAAACCCTAATCCCGATAACTGCTGTAAGAGGCACACTTGTTGATTCAAATATCCAAGCTGTCATCTATCTTTTATCCTGGTAAATACTCCCTTTCATCTAATTGCTGTAAGCGGCAAGCCTCTGGATTATTTACATCCACACCATTGTCCCTCTCTTAGCATGAAAGATTTCTAAGGAAAAATGGCATTGCTCAACACCGAGTTAAAGTTTTCCCCTTCAAGACAAACACCCTATAAAGGAAATTATGACATTGCTGGATTCTTATATCCCAGTTAAAGTAATCCTCCTTTAGAAACAATAACCCAACAGTTGTTATAAACAGACGAGATGTCTCCCTTTAGAGATGACAAGTTCTCTCTTAGTTAAACCTTTTAGCTTCAATCTTAGGCTTTGAACAAGACACAAATACTCCATTTAGCTTCAATCTTGGGCTTTGAACAAGACACCAAAATATCTTTTTCCTCCATTAGAATAGGAGGAACTACGGTTGCTCTGATTTCCCTGTTTTGTTTAAACGGGAATACGTAGGCATAAGATTGTGAAATCTTAGCGAGCATAACAATAAAAAACTCTAGGTCCAGTACCTTCATATCAAACAAAACTTAGGTCCAGTACCTTACCAAAAACATCGGGAAAACCCGAACATCAACAAAAACTCACTCTCCCTCTCATATTTCCCAAGAAACTTTCCCAACCCATAAACGGATAAACACCATTAAGTACAAAGTAGAACCTAAAGCTAACAACTTGTGGATAATCACATATATGATGGGTAATTGATAACTCCTTATTGTATAACCTGACCCCGGATCCCCCAATCTCTTTAAGCGTATGTTCGGCTAAACATTCGTGTGCAAGGTTTGTTTTAGATAGCTTCCCTTTCCCATTTAGCTTCACGGGATAAATAAGAAATCAGAAAGTAGTACCCCCTACTCTTTGTTTAGGAGAAAACCCAAATTCCGCGATAAGGTGGTCGCGTCACCGACAAAAATCGCGCGCTACAGTAAAAATGGCGACTCTGCTGGGGAGTTATTGTCTATATAGGACTAGGATTATAGTTCTTAAGAGGTCTAGGATGTTAGTTTTAGGAATGAATATATATATATATATATATATTTATATATATATATATATCGCTTTTCCTACTTGATATTCGTGTTTATTTTTCTGCTAATGGGACTGCGGGTGATGCCACATCTAGAAAGTTTGAGTGATACCTAAGATAAGTGATGGCATAGACGGGTGGTCTTATAGGGAGTGATTCCCGAATAAGCGATCCTGGTAGACCATCGAATTAGTGGAGATACCCTTTGCGGATTCAATGTCTAAACGACTTCGGTTGTTGAAAGCAGATTATTCGATTGTGGTATCCATGAAACTGAGGATTTAGTAGACTGAGACCATGTGACTATTTTGTAGTGCGGAAGCTATCGGAAATAGTTGTCACATGATACTAACCTCATTTGAGATTACTCTAAGATACTGTAGCTCGCTCGGGTGAACTAGCCTGCTATTGTTATCCCAAGGGGGGTCAATGATTTTGAGGACAGGTATAAAAATTCACCATAGTACAACCTTTGGGAATGGGTAGGCCATGACTCCATGCTCGTGATGCTGAACCTTTGAACCTGTCATGCCCCAAATTTTGACCACTAAGATTTCCCATCATTCTGCAAATCATCATCACCATATGGATGAACCATTAGTCTCCCCAAAGATGGGTGAGCATCCACTACAATCAGGCTTAGGGTTTCAAGCCCTCTTAGAGCTCTTAGACAAAGGATCAATCAAGAAATGACATGATCTTCAACTTGTATAGCCTCTCAAACATCCACAAAGGATCAAGAGGACTCCCACTTAAAGGATTAAGCACAAGGCTTCTCCCTTCTAGATGGATCAAGCCTAGAGATCGCCAGTGTCACCAAATTAGGGTTTGGTCGACTAGGGCCTCCAGATGGAAATTTTCCTCTAGGCATGAGCCAATGCTTCAAAGCATAACCTATGATGCTCCAAGGGATCTCATGAACCCAATCATCAAGTCAATTTAGCCTCAGGGGATGCATTCATAAAAAAAATCAAGAATTAGGGTTTCTTGACCTAATTCACCCCTAAGTTGACTTTTGGGACAAAACATGAGCCAAGACCTCAAGAGGGGATTTGAGGGTCTCAAATACATCACATTGATCCATTTACAACAATGGATTGATCCAAGAAGCTTGAGCAACAAGTTTCAATTTCATTAGAACCACAGTTAGGGTTTCACGGAAAAAGTCAACTGTATCTTTGACTTTTGACCAGGACATGCTCCCAAACCCTAAGACATGATTCAATACACCCTATAACACCTATGAAATCAATCCATCAAGTTTTATTTAGGTCAAGGACTTGATTTCATAGAGGATCGCACAGCTTGGAATTCATCTAACAAAAAGTCAACTGTGCACAAAAGTCAAACTTTGACTTTTGAGATTTTTCACAATTATGGTTCTTTGACCCTAAAATGATGTTAATGTGTGATTGGAATCATCATTCATCAAGAAAAATCAAGAAAAGTGGGATAACTTGTAAAAGAGGTAACCATAAAAAACTTAGAAATTTTCTAAGTTATGGAACAAAGTGGCTAGGGTACCAACTTTGGAGGATCATAACTCCTAAACCACAAGGCCATTTTTCCCCATCCAAAGTTGGATTTGTAGCTCTCATTACCCTCTCCAAAAGCTTCAACTACCACTTATTCCAATTCATCATGGATTTCAAGTTATGGAATGATCAAAATCAGAAAAAGTGAAAATGTCACTTTTTTTCCAACACTTAGTGAAATTTTCACTAAGTTAGAATCTGCCTTCACTTTTTCCAAATGTAGGGGCATTTTTCACTTGGATCCAAAAATTATCAAAACCAATTATGATCAAACAGTTATTGTATCATATGAGGGCTTTCCAAAATGTCCAAGAACTCCATCAAATTCCACTTGAGCCATGAGATATGACAATGGCAATATGCCTTGCTGAAAACTGCCAAGGCTAGGCAGAATTTTGCACTTTTGCTAGATTTGGTAAACTCAGATAATTCCAAGCCTTGTCATCACTTTGGACACATCTGAGGATCAAAACTAAAGGGAACAAACACTGATCCAAGCCTCCAAAGTGTTTAGAACAAGAAGTAGCATGCCAAACCTAAAAATGCCTAAAAGAGGGACAAGACTCCAATTTTGGATTGGAGCATTTAATGGATGCACCAAGGTGGCATGGATTGACACATTTGCAACTGAATTCAGTCAAGAATGATCCAACAACTAGGGAACCACAACTCTGTGCCCTAACCTCTAGTCAATGGCTAGAGGAGACTTGGACTCCCATTGATCAACATTGGCCAAACCTCTGCTGCAGTTGCCATTCATTATTGATCCCAAAAAAAAACTTGCTCTACTATAAATAGAGCTCATTTGTGCTCAGTTTGAGTACACCAATGCCATCAAACAGATGCTTTCCTCAAAATCACCTTCTCACTTCCAAGTTTGCCTTCCAAAGCAAGTCACTATCGGGTTTTGAGTTTGAGAGCAAATCCAACCAAACCAATCACACACACACACCTCATAAACATCATATAGAAGTGATCCAAACACTCACTTAACATCTGGAACATCAAAATCACAAAATCACTAGCCAATTGCTCAAGCCTTTGACAAATTTGCAGTTGGGGTACCATCTCAAGTTCCAGATCATTTCAATCCATTCCAAGCATGCAGACACACTCCATGGCACCTAGGGAAGCTATCCAGATCATTGGAACCTAGCTGTAACACCTCTAACCTAAAACACGATCACCAGCTGCAAGAGGTGAGCATGAGCTCTTCTAACTCTATGATCCATGCATTTTTTGCTGCACAATAATTTGGCCATATGTTCATAATCATGCATAGAGTGTTTACCCTCAATCAATTGCTTTGTATGAATCGTGTATGGAATTTCTGAACCTTCATGCAGAATTTAGGGTTCTTGAGGTTTCTCTATGATTTCTTATTCCATGCTTAAAATAAATGAAATTAAAGACAATAGACTTGATCGTGAGGTTGAAACGAGTAGATTGATATGTAGATTGCATGATATAATCAAGTATTCAGTGAGATTGGATAGAAAACGCAAATCTGCAGAAACAGAGGAAGGGCGCGTGTTCTTGCCATGTTCTTGGCGCCCTTTTTCAAATATTTGAATATTTGAATTTTGTGATTTTATTTAATTGATTCAAAAATTAATTTCTCTCTAAGTTTTAATGATTTTGAGTTGATTCTTTTTTTAATAATTCACAAAAATGTTAAAATATTTTATTTTACCAAAAAATCCCAAAAATATTATTTATTTAATATAATTGATATTTTTGCCAAGAATTAATATTTTAATTGTTTTTGATATTTAAAATATTTTTTCCTTCTTGATTTTGCAAATTTTAATGATTTCTAATCATTTTGTAGGTCAAAACATGATTTTTGAAACATTAATCCAAGATCACAATTTGTTTTCCACATGTTAAACAATTGTGATCATTTTAATTGAATTTTTTATTCAATTAAAATACATTTTGGAGACAAATTAGGGTTTTGATTAATTTAACCCTCATAAAACCTTTTAAAAACATTTTGGGCCTCTAATAGAGTGTAAGACCCAATCCTTTGTAAATACAAACCTATTTTGGGCCTCAAATGTTGTATAAGTCCCGTTGTATTTCAAAAGTTCGGTGCGATCATCGCCCGTTTAAAATAAACCATCTGGGCCTCTCCTCGAGCTATAAGACCTATTCAAAACCATTTTGGGCCTCTAATAGAGTGTAAGACCCAATCCCCTTTTGAAACCAAAAACTTTTGGGCCTCAGTCGTTGTATAAGACCCACGGTGTTTTCAAAACCTCGGCGCGATCATCGCCCTTTTCAAAATAAACCATTGGGCTTCTCCTTGAGCTATAAGACCCATCTTTGTTCACTTTCAATCATTTTGGGCCTCTTGAGAGAGTGTAAGACCTATCCCCTTGTACAAAAAACCTTTCTTGGGCCTCAGTCACTTGTATAAGTCTCGGTACAAAACGACAGTGCGATCACTGATAAAACCCTGGGCCTCTCCTTGAGCTGTAAGCCCCAATTTTCCTTTCAAAAGCACTTTCTCCTTTGATTTTATAACATACTGTTATTTTCAATTTCTTTGTTGAACAACTAACCAAACAGCATGGAAGCTCTACAACCGAGTAAGTGTTTACCCACTTTCTTTACTGCTTTCATATATATAACTGTATTGTGGGGCTGTTTCACTGTAAGTCTTCTTTCATAAACTCATATCGACTGTGTAATACTACTATAGATATTTAGAGTTTCCCCAGCAACTACGTCTAGAACTAGACAAAACCCCGTCTCCTTACATCCGACGTTCTCCCGGATATTTCAACATAACCTAAACCATGAGAATTTTCTTTTACAACAATTTTAGATAACTAGATCTAAGAAATATCCCCCATGAACAATTCATATACATAAGGCCAATGTTCCAAGTGAAACCCCTTCTGGAACTATTCATCAGCCTCCTCTTGGGCTTAGTGCAAGGACCCACAGGCTTCCTAAAAGCATCTCGCCTCCTCTTGGGCATTGTACAAGGACCTGTTGGCTTCTTAGAAGTTTTCACAGCCTCCTCTTAGGCTTCGTATAATGATTCTTCCGGGAAGATAGCCTCCTCTTGGGCTTCGTACAAATTGTCCTTTCGGCTTCTTAAAAGTTTTTCTCGCCTCCTCTTGGGCTTCGTACAAATTGTCCCGACGACCTCTTAAAGGTATAGGAACAGAAATAAGTAATCTTAATAGAACAGTCTTTCAAAGAGTCTAGGTCTTCCTACGACGAACATACTGTCTCTAGATCTCTCTTAAGCATAGTACAAATGATAAAACTCTAGACTTGGACAGTCTAACCTCTTTGAATCTTGAAGACATTCTCAAGTTCCTTTCAAAAAATAGGAAAAAACACCTGTAGACTTAGGCAATCTCAATACCCTTCGGATTCCCCGTTTCCTTAAAAAACAGGAAATAATCCCGGTCCTCAGATCAAATCCATGAGTACAATATTACCCATATAAGAACTGATTTTCTCTTTTAACCAACATACTGGACCTGTCACTCAACTAAAACAGTAACCATAGCCTCCTCTGGGGCTTTGTACAATGATTCTCCCCAGCAGAATTAACCTTTGCAACCTCCATCTCGAGCTTCGTACGAGATACAAAATCACTCTCTTGTTGAGTATAAAAGACTCTCTTGTTGAGTCAAACATTTTTAGCCTCCATCTCGAACTTCGTACGAGATACAAAATCACTCTCTTGTTGAGTATAAAAGACTCTCTTGTTGAGTCAAACATTTTTAGCCTTCATCTCGGGCTTTGTACGAGATACAAAACACTATCTTGTTGAGTATAAAAAGACTCTCTTGTTGAGTCGATCAACTTTAGCCTCTATCTCGGGCTTCGTACGAGATACAAAAACACTCTCTTGTTTAGTCAAAAACCTTTTAGCCTCCATCTCGGGCTTTGTACGAGATACAAAAACCATCTCTTGGTGAGTATAAAAGACTCTCTTGTTGAGTCAAACCCTTTTAGCCTCCATCTTGGGGTTCGTACAAGACACATAAAAAATCACTCTTTTGTTGAGTCAACCCTTTTAGCCTCTATCTCGGGCTTCGTATGAGACACAAAAGCATCCTCTTATTGGGTCAATAGCCTCCTCTTAGGCTTTGTATAAAGAAATCCCCGTTTGATTCAATCAACCTTTTAGCATCAAATCATGCTTTGGTCACAGCATACAAACATCAAAAACTCCTTTTCCCTCGTCTAATTGTTGTAAGCGGCAAGCCTCTGGATTATTTACATCCACGCCACTATCCCTCTTTTAACATGAGAAATTTCTAAGGAAAGATGGCATTGCTCTAAACTGAGTTAAAGCCTTCTCCTTCAGGTTGAAAATCCCCTATAAAGGAAATTATGGCATTGCTGGATTCGCATATCCCAGTTAAAGTAATTCTCCTTTATAATCAGTCACCCAACAGTTGTGCCAAACAAACCAAATATTCCCCTTTAGAGATGACAAATTCTCTCTAAAGTCAACACCCTTTTAGCTTCACATCTTGGGCTTTGAACAAGATACAAATAGACCCTTCAGCTTCATATCTTGGGCTTTGAAGAAGATATAAACCACCTTTAGCTTCATGTCTTGGGCTTTGAACAAGACACCAAAACACCATTTCCTCCCATAGAATAGGAGGAACTACGATCGCTCTGATTTCCCTATCCCGGGAATACGTTGGCATAAGATTGAAAAAGAATCTTAGCGAGCACACTAATAAAAAACCCCCAAAGTCCCCTACCTCCATCCAATCTGGCGCAGGATCCCAAAAAATTCCCCGTGAACAATCCCGGTATTTTGTTCTGAACAAAATAAGCAAAGAGAGGCCCACGAACTAAAGCTGCATCTGCAAACCACCAGTTTTGACTATTTAACCTCAGTTTGCAAGTAGGGTTAGTTAGAGACATCTATCTCCCTTCCTTCATCAGCTTCAATAGGATAAAAAATGAATCGAACTGTAGCACCAAAGCGATAGTGATTCGAAACCACAAAAACCGCGCTACAGAAAAATGGCGACCACAGTGGGATAGACTTGTTCTTCTCCCATCTCTTAGAAGGAAACCTTAAGTTCAGACAATTTCACAGGAAAAATGGTACCCACCATGCGGCCAAACAAAGGAATCTTGTCTCTCTTATCTCTCTGGTTGAAACCTTCTCTTAGGACGAGTCCTTGGGTTCACAAGGTATCACCGAAAGACGGTTCCATCGGGGAATGTCATTATTAGGATCGGCCTTCACTGGGATCTTAGGTAAAAAAACCTTTAAGTTGGGAAGGTACCACAGAATGGTGACTCCGCTGGGGAGCCATTTTCTGTTATGATCATAGGATTCATAGCTCTTAAAAAGTCTAGGACATTAGGACAAATATATATACTGCTTTTCCTAATTAATATATGTGTTTATTTTTCTGCTAATGGGAATGCGTGTGATGCCGCATGTGGAAAGATTGAGTATACACCTATGAAAAACCTCTTTCAGTAGTGCGGAAGCTATCAAAAATAGTTGTCACGCGATACTACCCTCTTCTGAGATTCTTCGAAATACATCACCTAGCATGGTTCCCGGCCCGCTGATGTTATCTCGACAAGATCAATGATTTTGAGAGACAGGTACACAAATCACTAGTATAAACCTTTGGGATGGGTAGAGCCTTGACTTCATGACACCAACCTTTGACCCCATGTTTTTTCTATGTTTTTGTGTGCTGCATTCATGCATTCATTTTAAAAAAAAAAACCTTTAAGCAAAGAAAATTTTTCTCTTCTAGTCTCACTTTTTCAAATTAAACTAAGACAATGATTGCAAATGTCAGAGAGAAAAGGATTGCGCTAATGGATTTCGGTAGAAGAAAAACTCACAAGTATACCTTTAAGGTTCCAAAACTAGGGGATTTGAGAGGATTAGCAAGGATGATCATTAACCCTGACGCTTTCAGAGCCAAGTACGGAGGTCTGCTACCTCTGTTAAGGGTTCATGTAATTGAAGGAATCCTGGCGGCACTCGTTCAGTTTTACAATCCGGTCTATCACTGTTTCACATTCCCGGATTACCAGCTCGCACCCACGCTGGAGGAGTATTCTCATCTGATTGATCTACCCATTACTGATCAAGCTCCCTTTTCTGGACTGGAAGAAATTCCAAAGGATCAGACCATTGCAAAAGCAATTTATTTGGACGAATCAGAAGTCAGGACTCACCTGACCACCAAGGGAGGAATCCCAGGTTTACCAACCAAGTTTCTGGTAAAGAAGGCTCTGTACTTTGCTAGTATAGGGAACGTGACTGCTTTCGAGAGCATCTTTGTTTTGCTCACCTACGGGTTATTTTTGTTTCCCAACATTGATAACTTCGTTGATATCAACGCCATTAAGGTTTTTCTCATTGGAAACGTCGTACCAACCTTGCTCGCAGATGGGTATCATTCTGTACACTTAAGGAATTTATACAGCGGAGGGGTGGTCACGTGCTGTGTACCCCTGCTATATAAATGGTTTATATCCCATTTGCCTAAGTCTGACGCTTTTTGGGATCATAAGAGTACCTTACGTTGGTTGCAGAAAATCATGTCTCTTACCAACTCAGACATCGATTGGTACAATCGAATCTATGACGGGATCAGGATCATTGACCGTTGTGGAAATTTCCCCAACATACCCCTCATAGGAACTAAAGGAGGAATCAATTACCATCCAGTTTTAGTTCGTCGTCAATTTGGATACCCGATGAGGCATGTCCCGCGTAATGCTCATCTGGAAGGTCTTTTCTTCAAGGAAGGAGAAAATGACAGGGCATTAAAGATGGAAATAGTGCACGCTTGGAAACATGTTCATAAGAAAGGACGGAAGTCTCTAGGAAAACCGGACTGTGTCTCGGTGGAGCTTTATCTCCACTGGGTACAAACTAGAGCTCTCAAGCTAAAGATGCCTTATCCTCGTCACGGAGTTCTTCCGCCAAGGGAATCTGTCATGTACTTCATGACTGAAACGGAAAAATTCAGGTTACTCTCAACAAAGTTCATCAGGAGAGGAGGTCTTGGAAGAACAAGTATCGCATTCTCAATGTGGAGTGTCCCAAAATACAGCAACTGCTGAAAGATAAGGATGCTCTAATTGAGATTTTGGAGCAACATGCTGTAGAAAATCAGGATGACCAAAGGAATTTGCTCGCTCCTTTCACTTGGTAAATGAATGACAACCCGACAACAGCCCAAGAGCCCTGGTCCAAGAAAAGGAAAGTACCCGAATCACCACCCGAGTTCTCCTTAGAGAGGACTCGGGACCCATTAGCTTAGGTTTCTGTTTCCGCACCTTGTAATTTACTGTATTTCCATTTCCGCAATCCTTTGAATTCAATAAAACGGGGGTGTCCCCACTGTTTGATATTTGCAATCTAATTGTCGAAGTTTATTTTGATTAAAAAAACAATTAATATAATCATTGCATTCATCATTCTCACGTCACGTATTCTTCTTACCTACAAATCTCACGTTTGGGTCTCGATTCTAGAGTCAAACTGTCTCATTCGTACAATACTCGGGCCAATCGTCAGAAAAAGATGGATGATCTCGAGGAAGAGAACAGAGAGTTGAAAGAAGAGATCGACTCTCTGAGAGAGGATATGAGAAAGCTTCGTAACGACATGCAAGCCATGGAAGAAGCTCAGCTACAAAGAACTGTGGTCTCAGAGATCACCTCAATGCCCATAGTAGAGAAGTATGATCCTAGATATCAAATGCCGAAAGATCATCCCTGGGGCATGCATGTTAACTATATCCCGGAAGGATATGTTCCGCCGATCACTGAAGATCAGGGAGTCATAGCAGAAGTCGCTGGGCCTGAAGGTTACAAACTTCGGGAAAGTGAGGATGCCAGAGGCATAATGAGGACTCCTGAAGGTTACAAACTTCGGGAAGCGCCAAGATTCACTGCCGTAGTAACGGTACCACCCCCTGTGGTGCACACTGTCCCGGAAAGACAGATTCCACAGATACCTTCTGGTAGAAAGGAAAGTATGTTAGATAGAATGGATGAATTCCAGGAGCAGTTCCGGGAAATGCAGAAAGAACTGTAAGCTATTCGCGGTCAGGATTTATTTGGAAAGGACGCCGCAGACCTTTGTTTGGTCCCCAATGTGAAAGTCCCGCACAAGCTCCAAGCACCCAATTTTGAAAAATACAAGGGTAACTCTTGCCCTCAAAGCCATTTGGTGATGTACGCTCGGCGAATGTCAGCTCAGACAAAGAACCAGGATCTACTGATTCACTAATTTCAGGATAGTTTAACCGGTGCCGCATTAAAATGGTACATGGAAGAAATTCCAAAGGATCAAACCATTGCACGAACAATTTATTTGGATGAGTCAGAAGTCAGGACTCACATGACCACTAAGGGTGGCATCCGCGGTTTGCCAACCCAGTTCTTGACAAAGAAAGCCCTGTACTTTGCCAGTATAGAGAACGTGGCCGCTTTCGAGAGTATCTTTGTTTTGCTCACCTACGGGTTATTTTTGTTTCCCAACATTGATAACTTCGTAGATATCAACGCCATTAAGATTTTCCTGATCGGAAACCCTGTACCAACCTTACTCGCAGATGCATATCATTCTGTACACTTAAGGAATTTATACAACGGAGGAATGATCACGTGTTGTGTACCCTTGCTTTATAAATGGTTCACTTCCCATTTGCCCAAGTCTGCTGCATTTTGGGATCAAAAGAATACTTTATGTTGGTCGCAGAGAGTCATGTCTCTTACCAACTCTGACATCGATTGGTACAATCGAATCTACGACGGGATCAGAATCATTGACCGTTGTGGAAATTTCCCAAATGTACCCCTTATAAGAACTAAGGGTGGAATCAACTATCATCCGGTGTTAGTTCGTCGTCAATTTGGATACCCGATGAGGCATGTCCCGCGCAATGCTCATCTGGAAGGTCTTTTCTTCAAGGAAGGAGAAAATGACAGGGCACTAAAGACAGAAATAGTGCATGCCTGGAAACGCGTTCATAGGAAAGGACGAGAGTCTCTAGGGAAACCGGATTGTGTCTCGGTGGAGCCTTATCTCCACTGGGTACAAACTAGAGCTCTCAAGCTGAGGATGCCTTACCCTCGTAGGAAGTTCTTCCATTAAGGGACTCTGCCCTTTATTTAATGTCTGAGACGGAAAAGCTTCAGGTTACTCTCAGCAAAGTTCAGCAGGAGAAAAGGTCTTGGAGGAACAAGTACCGCATTCTCAATGTGGAATGCAGGAAAATACAGCAGCTACTTAGAGAAAAAGATGCTCTGATTGAGATTTTAGAGCAACATGCTGTAGAAAATCAGGATGACCAAAGGAATTTGCTCGCTCCTTTCACTTGGCAAAGGATGACAACCCGAAAACGGCTGAAGAGCCCCGGTCAAAGAAAAGGAAAGCACCCGAACCAGTACCTGAGCTCTCCTCAGAGAGGACTCAGGATCCCTTAGTTTAAATTTCCTTTTTTCAGCACTTTGTAATCTATTGTATTTCCGTTTCCGCAATCCTTTGAATTCAATAAAACGGGGTTCCCCCACTGGTTGATATTTGCAATCCAATTGTCGAAGTTTACTTTGAATAAACAAAAACATACAATTAATATAGTCATTGCATATCAATCATTCTCGTGTAAACGCATTCTTCTTACCTACGAATCTTACCTTTGTGTCTCGATTCTTGAGACAAACTGTCTCATTCGTACAATACTCGGGCCAATCGTCAGAAAAAGATGGGTGATCTCGAGGAAGAGAATAGAGAGTTGAGAGAAGAGATCGACACTCTGAAAGAGGATATGAGAAAGCTTCATAATGACATGCAAGCTCTAGCAGAAGCTCAGATGCAACAACAACGGAATGTGATCTCAGAGATCACATCTACGCACATAGTGGAGAAGTATGATCCTAGGTACAAAATGTCGAAAGATCGTCCCTGGGGCATACCAACCAACTATATCCCGGAAGGATATGTTCCTCCGATCGCTGAGGATTAGGGAACCGCAGCAGGAACCGCTGGGCCTGAAGGTTACAAACTTCGGGAAAGCGAAGATGCCGGCGGCATGACAGAAACTTCTGAAGGTTACAAACTTCGGGAGACACCGAGAGTCTCGGTCATAATGACTATACCACAGCCCGTGGTACACACTGTCCCAGAAGGACAGATTCCATCGATACGTTCTGGTGGGAACGACATCATGTTCGATAGAATGAATGAATTCCAAGAACAGTTCCTGGAAATGCAGAAAAAAAATGCAAGCCATTCACGGTCAGGATCTATTTGGAAAGGACGCCGCGGACCTTTGTTTGGTCCCCAATGTGAAAGTTCCACACAAGTTCCAGGTACCCGACTTTGAAAAGTATAAGGGTAACTCTTGCCCTCAGAGCCATTTGGTGATGTACGCTCGGCGAATGTCAGCTCAGACAAAGAACCAGGATCTGCTCATTCACTACTTTCAGGATAGTTTAACCGGTGCCGCATTAAAATGGTACATGGGTTTAAACCGCGCCACGATCGACACATTCAGAGATCTGGGCGCTGCCTTTGTTCAACAGTACAGTATAATCTGGACATGGCACCGGATAGAGATTAGCTCAGATCGATGTTACAAAAGGACAAGGAAACCTTTAAAGAATACGCTCAGAGATAGTGTGAAATTTCCGCTCAGATTTGTCCACCTCTGGAGGAAAAAGAGATGACAAAGATCTTCTTGAAAACCTTAAGCTCATTTTACTACGATAGAATGGTTGCCAGTGCGCCCAGTAACTTCACCGAGATGGTGGGCATGGGAGTTCGTCTTGAGGAAGCAGTCTGAGAAGGACGTTTAGTTAAAGACGCTGGATCATCAAGTAGTACAAAACGATATGGTAGTGCTCTCCCTAAGAAAAAAGAGCAGGATATTGGGAATATCTCTCACGGAAAACAAAAACGACGTTACCAACCAGTAGCAGTTGTAACTCCTGCTATTAACCTTACGCCTGTTTCTACGTATCAACCTCAGGTTGCTCAGAGCCAACCGAATCCACAAAGGACACAATAGCCTCTCCAGCAGGCTCGTCCTCAGTACAACAATAACCGTACAACACGACCACCATGGTTTGATCCTATACCCATGTTGTACACAGAACTGTTTCCATTACTACTGGTCAAGGGGCACGTCCAAACTAAGTCTCCTCTTACAGTATCGAAAAATCCGCTTTTTTGGTTCAAAACGGATCAGACTTGTCCTTACCATCAAGGAGGACCATGGCATAACATAGAAAACTGTCTCAGTTTCAAATCCGACGTACAAAAGTTTGTTAGGAGCGGGGTTTTATCTTTCAAAGATACGAATCCTAATGTTCTCACGAACCTGTTGCCTCAACACAAAAAAGCTGCAGTCAATTTGATAGAGGAAGAGTCTAACGACAGCTATAAAATTCACGATGTACTCTTATTGAGGGCCAACTTGGTCAAGATGCATTGTAGACAGAGTGGATATGGCCATGTGCCACCTCATAATTATCATCAGTGTGATATCTGCTCTAAAAGAAATCAAGGATGTTCTGTGGTGTAATCAGCTCTACAGGAACAGATAGATCTCAGATTAATCCAAGAGCACCGAGTTCGTGGAGTTAACATGGTTTATACGAATTCCAACATCATTCAAAACCACGATATTCGTGCGATGAATGTCAACCTGGTGGCAATGCACTCAAGGCAAAGCCAGTATCATAATCTGCCATGACACGATTACAATTCTTGTCTGACTTGCTCGGTAAATAAACAGGGATGCTCTTTCATACAGGAGGCCCTCCAGCGTCAGATGGATCTTGGATGGATTCAAGACTACCATGATAGGAATCATTATCAAATCAACATGATTCAAATATTTGATATTCGCTTGATGAATACTAGCCTGGTGGAGTTACATGCTAAACAGGTCCTGCTCGGGTTCCTTGTATCACATGATTATCAGAGCTGTAAAGCGGGTTGCGAAGACGATTAAGGTTGTGCCCTTGTCCAGGAAACACTTCAGCACTTGTTGAACCACTGGTGGCTTCCAATCTATATGGATGAAGACACCCAGCAAATTAGTATCACTAACGGGAATCCTACTAGATATTAATGTCAGAATGTTCGATCGATGGAAACAGATCTAGTAAGGTTACACTGTATTCAAAGCAGACGTGGCCAGGTGCCACTACACAACTATGAGCAGTGCGGAGTTTGCTCAGTGGATAATCAAGGATGCTACCTCGTGCGAGCACCCCTTCAAAGTCAGTTGGACCGCAAAGAGATTCAACCATGGTCAAGTTCTGGATCAGTCAACTACTTCGCTGATCAAATCGAGGACATTGTCGTAATCTCTGATCATCAGAGGGCTAGGGATGTTTGTACCATTATCCCTCGACTTGACGAATCGAGAGTTCCCAACTGGGAACGGATCGAAATTACTTACGATGGTCAGAAAAATCAGAAGGCTCCCATAGTCATCTATCTACCAGGACCGCTACCGTATGAATCAACTAAGGTTATCCCTTACAAATACGGTGCAACAACAATTGAGAATGGAAAGGAAATTTTGTTACCCTCCATCGTGAATATTGCAGACATCAGTCGAGTAACACGGAGTGGTAGAATCTTCAACAGAGGAGTTGGAGAACCCAGCAAAGAAAAGGAACCTCAGACAGAAGTTCCCAACCCACTAGTCGGTCAATCCAGTAATCTCGACCTTTCAAAAAACGATGATGAGATGCTAAAGCTCATCCAAAGGAGTGAATACAACATTGTTGATCAGCTGTTACAAACTCCTTCAAAGATCTCGATATTATCCCTGTTACTTAGTTCAGAAGTGCACAGGGAGGCTCTACAGAAAGTCTTGGAGCAAGCCTTTGTAGAACAGGATGTAACAATCAGATAGTTCAATAGCATTGTCTCTAACATCACTTCCTGCAATAACTTGGGATTTAGTGATGAGGAATTACCTGAAGAAGGTCGTCATCATAACATGGCGCTCAACATTATAGTCAACTGCCAGGACGATGCTTTAGCCAACATACAGTTGTTTATTAGGAAGACCTTGGATATATCAGGCTGGGGTGGTCACTTCGACCCTCCACCAAAAGCTAAAGTTCGTCCAGAACGGAAAACTTGTCACGGTTTGTGGGGAGCAAGCCTTGATCGTGAGTAACCTGTCATTGTCTACTTGTGTAGAACCCGAGGAGGTTGTGGAACTCAGTTCCAAGCACTTTCGGTGAGCAATGAGAATCAATCAGAGAAAGGAACCTCGATTTCCTCATACAGAGATGCTCTCGAAGTGATCGAAAATAAAAATACAAAAGGATGAGGACAGCTTGTCATTCCCACTGATAACAAAACAAAGAAGGGTCTTGGTTTTTCGACAACCTGCACCCAGACAGCTGTTAACGATGAAAGTCTTCATCCCATTCAGAACTTCTTCCACAGTGGAGGCTTCCTTCAACCAGTGACTCAAGACGTGCATACCATCAATAAAGATGATTCCTCCGATACGGAGGAAGAATGGAAGTCCTATCTTAACGAGGACGGTTATACGTCTCAGGGAAAAACGCAGAATCCCTTTTGCTATCCCGCACAGAGTCCGAGATTTATAACCAGGTCAGACATCGAAATGATATATGGAGATTGTTATCCGGAAGGATGTCGTGCTCCACCAAACTCATTAGAGGAAGACACTCTAATGAGGGACAACTTTGACCACGACTATTATGGCCCAATGGATGGCTTGCCTATCTGGCAGCCGTATCCCGGAGACTTGGGGCAAGAAAATCAGCCGAACAATGAAAATTAGCTAAGCATCATTGAAAAAAATACCTGCGTCCCCACCATGTCATGGGATCAACACTCAGGTCATTCAGAAAATATCTAGTACGACGATGAATTGGAAAAGCTTGCCACACTAGAATTTATCAATTATGCTTTTCCTGAGGTTAACGTCATCGAAAGGGATGACTCCTCCAGTTCTAAAGAAGTGTGGGATACCCTGGGACAGCCGAGTGGAAAATTTGACTTCAAGGTCAAGTACACCGCTCCTGAAAGCTCTCGTATCAGGCTCGAAGTCATCCAGTCAACTGGATGGGGAGATACAGCTGAGAGTACAAACACTGTGCAAGATACTATAGAAGAATCCTCCTACAACAACTCTTCCTGGGAGACAGATTCGAATGATCCAGCTCCACCAGAAATCAGCGTTATTTCTGAAGACAAAAGAAGGAAGGTACCGGACTTTGTGATTCACCGAGGAGTTCGCCGCCAATGGGTTGCTGTCAATATCCCGAAGATTGTTCATAAGTCTAAGTAATTGCCATATTTACTTTAACCTTTCACCTTGCCCAGGTGAAACAGATGTTTTGATAGGGCTCACTTTCTGTAAATATCCCTCTTCGTTTTGCCCAATGCGACAGAGTTTTGTTTTATAGGGCTGTAGTTTCAAGAATAGACAGATCATAAATAAAATAATGTCGTTCTGTAATTTTCGCATTAATTGCTGTTTTCTCTTTTTGCTTTTTTCAGAAAATGGTAATCCTAAAAAACAACTCAATAATAAAAACAAGCAGTTTTCAAAGAAAAATACACTGCACACACTCTTGCATTCTCTCTATCTCTTCTAAACACAAATCATCACATCATGCAGATTGCTTGTTTTAAACCCCGTTGAACCATACGATCCAATGCCTTCTCCCAACTTTGAGGTCCCGGTATTTGAAGCTAAAGAAGAAAATGACGACGAAATTCCAGAGGAGATCTCCTGACTACTCAGACAAGAGGAAAGGTCCATTGAGCCTCACAAAGAGTTGTTAGAAACAGTCAACTTAGGATCAGAAGAAGAGAGAAAAGAAGTCAAGATTGGGGCACTGCTCAGTCCAACTGTCAAAAAGAGTTTGACAAAGCTTCTCAGAGAATTTCCCGATGTGTTTGCTTGGTCATATCAGGACATGCCAGGGTTGGATTCCAGCATCGTGGAACATCATCTACCATTAAGATCGGAATGTCCGCCAGTAAAACAGAGGTTGAGACGGACTCACCCGGACATGGCCATCAAAATCAAAGAGGAGGTACAGAAATAGATTGATGCGGGTTTCCTCACTACGTCAGAATATCCTCAATGGCTAGCCAACATCGTACCAGTTCTGAAAAAGGACGGAAAGGTCAGAATGTGTCTGGAACGACTTTCCCTTACCACACATTGACATGTTGGTAGACAGTACAACAAAGTTCAAAGTTTGCTCCTTCGTGGATGGATTCTCGGGCTATAACCAGATCAAAATGGCGCTGAAAGACATGGAGAAAACTTCGTTCATTACCCCCTGGGGTACCTTATGTTACAAGGTAATGCCGTTCGGTTTGAAGAACGCTGGGGCAACCTATCAGAGGGCCATGACTACTCTGTTTCATGACATGATACATGAAGAAATCGAAGTGTATGTCGATGATATGATTGCAAAATCTAAAACAGAGGAGGAGCATGTGACACACCTATCAAAACTATTCGAGCGGTTGAGAAAGTACAAACTCTGCTTAAATCCCAACAAGTGCACCTTCGGTGTCTGTTCAGTGAAACTCTTAGGGTTCATCGTCGGCCAGAAAGGAATTGAGGTTGATCCCGACAAGGTCAAGGCCATTCAAGAAATGCCTTCTCCGAAAACTGAAAAATAAGTCAGGGGATTCCTGGGACGTTTGAACTACATCTCCAGATTCATATTCCTCTTGACCGCGACATGTGCGCCAATTTTTAAATTACTCAAAAAGAACCAGGACTGCGTTTGGACAGAAGACTGTCAAACCGCTTTCAACAGTATTAAGGAATATCTGTTGAACCCACCGATTCTATCACCTCCAGTGGAAGGAAGACCGATGATCATCTATCTAACAGTCTTGGAAGACTCAATGGGTTATGTACATGGCTAACAAGACGAAACAAAAAGAAAAGAGTCTGCCATCTACTATTTGAGCAAGAAATTAACCGACTGCGAGAATCGGTACACTATGCTCGAGAAAACTTGCTGCACTCTGGCTTGGGCAGCCAAATGTCTTCGCCAGTACATGATTCATCACACCACTTGGTTAATCTCTGAAATGGATCCAATTAAGTATGTCTTTGAAAAGCCTGCTCTCACGGGAAGGATTGCCCGTTGGCAGATGTTGTTATCAGAATATGACATAGAGTACCACGCTCAGAAAGCCGTTAAAGGAAGTGTTTTAGCCGATCATTTGGCTCATCAACCGATTGACGATCAGGAATCAGTAGGATTTGACTTCCCAGATGAAGATGTCATGTATTTGAAAATGAAAGATTGCGATGAACCGCTACCCAGTGAAGGGCCAGAACCAGGTTCCCAATGGGGACTAATTTTCGACGGAGCTGTCAATCATTACGGAAATGGAATTGGGGCAATCATCATAACACCTCAGGGTACCCACATTCCTTTCACCGCCAGACTCACATTCAAGTGCACAAACAATGAGGCCGAATACGAAGCTTGTATTATGGGTCTCGAAGAAACGATCGACTTAAGGATTAAGAACTTGGATGTATATGGTGACTCAGCCCTGGTTATCAATGAGATCAAAGGAGATTGGAACACATACCAATCAGGATTGACTCCTTACAAAGACTATGCATGAAGGTTGTTACCCTTCTTCAACCGAATCGAGTTTCATCATATCCCTCATGAGGAGAATCACATGGATGATGCATTAGCCACTCTCTCTTCCATGATTAGTGTAGGTTAATGGAATGACTTACCTAAGACTGACATAATGCGCCTTGAACGGCCCACTTACATCTTCGCGATTGAAGCAGTCATGGATGACAAACCTTGGTATCACGATATCAAATGCTTCCTTCAGAAACAAGAGTACCCACCAGGGGCACTAAGGAAAGACAGAAAAACCCTCAGAAGGCTAGCAGGCAGTTTCTTCCTGAGCGGTGATACACTCTATAAGAGGAACTTTGACATGGTCTTGCTCCGATGCGTCGACAGACCAGAAGCAGACATGCTGATAAAAGAAATTCACAAAGGATCCTTTGGCACTCATGCCAACAAACACACAATGGCCAGAAAAATTCTAAGAGTAGGGTACTATTGGTTGACAATGGAATCTGATTGCTACAAGTACATGAGGAGATGTCACACGTGTCAGATATACTTGGACAAAATCTATGTACCGCCTACACATCTCAAAGTTCTTTCTTTCCCATGGCCTTTTTCCATTTGGGGAATCAACATGATTGGCATGATTAAACCCAAAGCTTCGAACGGACATCGGTTCATCCTGGTAGCCATTGACTATTTCACCAAATGGGTCGAAGCAGCGTCATACGCCAATGTAACCCGACAAGTGGTAGTCCGATTTATCAAAAACAATATCATCTGCCATTATGGTGTTCCAAGGAAGATCATTACGGATAATGGATCTAACTTGAATAACAAGATGATGAAAGAGTTGTGCACAGAGTTCAAGATCAAACACCATAACCCATCTCCCTACCGACCCAAGATGAACGGCGCGGTAGAAGCGGCTAACAAGAACATCAAGAAGATTGTTCAAAAGATGGTCGTAACCTACAAAGATTGGCACGAGATGCTACCCTTTTCTCTTCAAGGTTATTGCACATCTGTCTGCACTTCAATAGGGGCAACCCCTTTCTCTCTAGTATATGGCATGGAAGCAGTGCTCCCCATCGAAGTAGAGATCCCACAGAAGCTGAATGGTGTCAAAGTCGATATGACGAACTGAACCTGATTGAAGAAAAGCGAATCACGGCACTATGCCATGGTCAGTTGTATCAGCAAAGGATGAAGAAGGCGTTTGACAAAAAGGTTCGACCTCGCGTCTTCAGGAAAGGAGACCTTGTGCTAAAAAAGATACAATAATTTCTACCTGATTCCCGGGGCAAATGGACTCCGAATTATGACGGCCCCTATGTGGTCAAGAAAGCTTTCTCAGGCAGTGCCTTGAGACTCGCAACTATGGATGGAGAAGAATTTGCCTACCCCACGAATGTTGACGTAGTCAAGAAATACTTCGCCTAAACTAAAAAAAAAGTCTCGGTGGATTGAAAACCCGAAAGGGCGGTCCAGGCAAAAATTAGAGACATGATCAAAAATCATCCCGGTGGATTGGAAACATCACAGTACAATCCAGGCAAAAATTAGGGATAATGGCAAGTAACTATGTTCAACAAAGGGGCAAATCCCTCAGCAGCAGTAATGCCATCGGTCAGGAAAACGCCAGTCATTGTTAGTTCTTGGATTGGCTAGAATTTTGGGAAAACAAAGTTGTCCAATGTTGATGTCACACGGGTGATGTCTTAACATTGGATAATGTTAAGTGTTTAAGTTGTTGAAGGTTTGAAGTCTGATGTCACATGCAATGTCATGACATCAGATATGCAGATCATTAAAACATCAGGTTTGAGATGTTTTTAGGGTTAAGCGTATTAGCTGGATTTTTGGAGAGCTGTTAGAGTTATTGGATGCGAATATCTTGGAGGAGATATGTTCTGTTGCAAACAGATTTGATGCAGATTTGTAGGAGTGTTTAAAGGCTGAAGATTTAAGAAGATTTTGAGAGAAAATCTGTTTTGAAGATTCAGTTTTAAATAACAAATTAGGTCAGATATTGTAGTAGGTCCAAGCCCAAATCAAATAGCTATATAAAGCGCATCAATCCTGAAGGAAAAGTAACGAAGAAAGAGAGCTAAAGACTGAGAGTCGTTTGTGTCTTCGTGTATGTGTTGTAAACCATTCTAGTGTGAATTGGTGTTGTTGTTTTGAGTTGTTCTTGATCAAATCTGTGAAACAGAATCAAGTTATGTTTTTCAAAGTGTGTGATCTTTGAATTATATCACTGAAGTGATTTAGGGATTGAGTAGTGTTCTCATACCTAAGTGGTCTCTTAGGTAGAAGGTTCATTAAGTAGTGATTAAGTTTAGGAGATGTCAACTGGGTTGTTGAGTCTGTAAACTAATTCTACTAATAGTGAAATTCCTTCCTGGCTTGGTAGCCCCCAGAGTAAGTTGTTTAACTGAACTGGGTGAACAATTCTTTGTGTACTCTTCTGTTGTTTTATATTGTCTATTGCAGAGTGTGTTGTTGTGACATCACACGTAATATCACATATCTGGTACCAGAATTTCAATTGGTATCAGAGCAGGCATCCTACTTTGCATCTGGGTGAGATTTAGGGCTGATACTTCCTGGTAAGATGGACAAGGAAGTTGGTGGATTTGTGAATAGACCCCCTATTTTGGATGGCTCTAATTATGATTATTGGAAACTAAGGATGATTACCTTTTTGAAATCCTTGGACAGCAGGGCTTGGAAGGCTATCATAAAAGAATGGAAAGCACCTGTTGTTGTTGAGAAAGAGGATGCTGGGAAAGAAAAAGAAGGCAGCTCAAAACTGAAACCTGAAGAAGAATGGACCAAGGAAGAAGATGAGCTTGCCCTTGGTAATTCCAAAGCTTTAAATGCTATTTTCAATGGAGTTGATAAGAACATATTCAGGTTGATCAATACCTGTGAAGTTGCTAAGGAAGCTTGGGACATCTTAAAGACTACTCACGAAGGAACCTCTAAGGTTAAGATGTCAAGACTTCAACTTCTGACATCAAAGTTTGAAAGTCTAAAGATGAAGGAAGATGAAACTATTCATGATTTTCACATGAGTATTCTTGAGCTGTCTAATGCCTCTAGTGCTCTTGGAGAAAAGATGACTGAAGAAAAGCTGGTGAGGAAAATCCTTAGGTCCCTTTGTAGCGAGCAATTTTGGATGTGGTTGCGAAGCACTATCGCTCTTTGGTATCTACAGCTCGATTCATTTTTTATCCTATTAAAGCTGATGAAGGAAGCGAAATAGATGTCTCAAATTAACCCTGCTTGCAAACTAAGGTTAAACAGTCAAAACTGTTGGTTTACAAATGCTACAAAGATTCGGGGTCTCTATTAGGTTTATTTTTTTAAAAGTAGTGTTCGGTCAATGGGTGGGAGGTTTAAGATGTTAGGACGGATGTATGAAAGTATAGGATTTTGGGTTTTTTTTTAGTGTGCTCGCTAAGATTTTTCTTTCAATCTTATGCCTACGTATTCTCGTTTACCGAAATAGGGAAATCAGAGTGATCGTAGTTCCTCCTATTCTACGGGAGGAAATGGGGTTTTGGTGTCTTGTTCAAAGCCCAAGACGTGAAGCGAAAGGTGATTTGTATCTTGTTCAAAGCCCAAGATGTGAAGCTAAAGAGTCTATTTGTATCTTGTTCAAAGCCCAAGATATGAAGCTAAAAGGGTTTGACTTTAGAGAGAACTTGTCATCTCTAAAGAGGTTTGTTTGTCACAACTGTTTAGAAAGGAGAATTACTTTAACCAGGATGTGTGAATCTGGAAATGCCATAATTTCTTTTATAGGGGGGTTCCAACCTGAAGGAGAAGACTTTAACTCAGTGTAGAGCAATGCTATCTTTCCTTAGGAATTTCTCATGCTAAAAGAGGGACAGTGGCATGGATGTAGATGATCCAGAGGCTTGCCGCTTACAGCGATTAGATGAAGGGGAAGGAGTTGTTGATGTTTGTGTACTGTGAACGAGGCACAACTTTGATGCTAAAATGTTGATTGGATCAACCAGTGGTTTTCTTATACAAAGCCTAAGAGGAGGCTATTTGCCCAACAAGAGGGAGTTTTTATGTGTCTCGTACGAAGCCCGTGAGAGAGGCTAAAAGATTTGACTCAACAAAATAGTCTTTTGTATCTCTTACAAAGCCCGAGATGGAGGCTAAAATTGTTAGCTCCGCTGGGGAGAATCATTGTACAAAACCCAAGAGGAGGCAATGGTGTTGTTTCAGTTGAGTGACAGGTCCAGTATGCTGATTTAAAGAGAAAATCAGTTCTTATATGAGTAATGTTGTACTCAAGGATTTTGATTCGAGGATCAGGGATATTTCCTTTTCTTTGAGGAAATGGGAAATCCAAAGGGTATTGAGACTATCCGAGTCTACGGGTTTTCTTCATATTTTTGAAGGGAGCTTGAGAATGTCTTTGAGACTCAAGGAAATTAGACTGTCCAAGCCTAGAGTTTCATCTGTTGTACTATGCTTTGAGAAACAGTAGTAGACTCTTAGAAAGACAGCTCTATTAAGATGACTGATTTCTGTTCCTATACCTCTAGGAGGTCGTCCGGACAATTTGTACGAAGCCAAAGAGGAGGCTGGAAACTTTTAAGAAGCCGATCGGTTCTTGTATAAAGCCCAAGAGGAGGCTATCATTCCCGGAGGAAGAAGTCATTATATGAAGCCTAAGAGGAGGCTGTGAATACTTCTAAGAAACCGAAGGGTCCTTGTACAACGCCCAAGAGGAGGCGTGGATGCTTTTAGGAAGCCTGTGGGTCCTTGAACAATGCCCAAGAGGAGGCCGATGCTTTTAAGAAGCCGCTGGGTCCCCAAACCCTGAGAAATTCAAGACAGACTATTCACGAGGAATAGATTAAGCCAGGAAAGTTCGAGAATTTGGAAGAAACTCAAGAGATGCCATTCACGGAGAAAAGATAATCTATGGGGAGTAGAGTTTCTTGACAAGTGCTTTTAAGAAGCCGGTGGGTCCCCAAACCCCGAGAAATTCAAGACAGGCTATTCACGAGGAATATATCAAGCCAGGAAAGTTCGAGAATTTGGAAGAAACTCAAGAGATGCCATTCACGGAGAAAAGATCATCTCTGGGGAATAGAGTTTCTTGACAACTTCTACGAGTGACAGTCTATGAAAGGGTTCACCGAGAATGCTGCTTTCATGTCTCCATATTGTTTAGCCCCAAGAGGAGGGAAGACTGTGTCTGGTAATCCTATGGGGATCTAGTTTTGACTATTTCCAAGAGTGATCAACGGGCTTAATGCTAGACGTAGTTTCCAGGGAAACTCTAAATATCTATACTATTATTACACAGTTGATATGAGTTTATGAAAGAAGACTTACAGTGAAACAGCCCCACAATACAGTTATATGTATATGAAAGCGGTAAATGAAAGCATATAAACACTTACTCGGTTGTAGAGCTTCCATGCTGTTTGGTTAGTTGTTTAACAAAGAAAGATTGAAAACAACAGTATATTCAAAATCAAAGGAGAAAGTGCTTTGAAAAAGAAAGATTTGGGGCTTACAGCTCAAGGAGAGGCCCAAGTTTTATCAGTGATCGCACTGTTTAAATTTGTACAGAGGGACTTATACAAGTGACTGAGGCCCGAAAATTGTTTCCTGTACAAAGGGATGGGTCTTACACTCTCTCAAGAGGCCCAAAAAGTCTTAAAGAAAAGAAATGGGTCTTACTACTCAAGGGTAGGCCCAGATGATTTTTCGTTTAAAATGGCGATCGCGCCGAGATTTTCTTTTAACACAGAGGGACTTATACAATATGTGAGGACCAAATTTGTTTTGTTTAATAGGGGATTGGGTCTTACACTCTATTAGAGGCCCATGAGTGTTTGGAAATGATTTGTTTGAGTGAAAATCAAAGAAACCCTAATTTTATTCTTTAAAAGTAAATATTTAAAGAAAATCAATGAAAAATACCAAATAGGTTTGAATAAACCACTTGTAATTTTTGTTTAAGGCTTGAAAAATGAGGTATAAATCACAAGAGATATTAAAACTCATTTGGTCTTGATTTTTGAAGATGAATATTCATTTTAAAATGTTTAAAAATAAATAAATATGAATTTATTCACAAAAATACTAATTATATTAAATAAATAATATAAACTTAATTTTTTTGTGGAATAAAATATTTCAACATTTTTGTGATTTTTTGCAAGAAGAACCAATAAAAAATAATCAAAATTGAAAGAGTTATTAATTTTCCAATTAATTAATAAAACATGAAAATATTGGAAAAAATGGCAAAATGTGAAAAAACACAAAATGGCATGGGTGGGGTTTGAACCCAAGACCTCAAGGTTACAAGGCGCGCGCCTTACCACTGGGGTGGTGATACATCTATTGTTTCAAACAAAACAACAAATATACAAGGCATGACTTGGTTTTAGGCTTGGCCCAAGGCAAGATTTGGCAAGTTTTGGCTCAGAAACGTGAATGTCATAACTTTCTCAATTCTTAATGGTTTTAGACAAAATTTATATGCATCTAGACCAGAATTTCACAAGGAATCCAATGGTGGTGGTAGTCTTTTCAGATCACACTCCCTCCTCAAAACCCGATAGTGGTTTTGAAAATGACCTATAATTGCATTTTCTATGCTACAACTTGGTACAGGCATGGATTACATGGTGAATTAGCTCAAACACAACATATACAACATGTATGAGATGTATATGATCAGTGGACTTCAAAGCATTGCATGATTCAAAGATTCCAAGTTGTGAGGCTTACCTCTTTTTTTGAGATTTTGGAGCTTTTGTGCAATCTGTCAAGCCTGTTGTTCCAAAAATGATTTGATGCTTTAGACACACTCAAATGATCCCTTAGAAGCTTTTAGGATGATTGGAATTGGCTGGTACCTGCAAAAAACACAAACAGTCCCTTTCTTGCAAAAGGGGTTAAAAGTGACCAAAATAACAACTCTCTCAAATGGTGTTCCAGATGTATGAAACCATTTGGGACAGTTCAAGGATGATATTTGGAGTGTGTTTAAGGTTTTATCTGGTTTGGAAAATGACTGAATCAAGACATGGCTTGAAAAATGCACAAAAGGCCTATTTTGAGGTTTTGAGAGGTGACTTTGTGATTTTGTGATTACAGGTCACTTGTGGTAGTTTGCACAGCTTACATATGATATATGTGAGGTGTGTGTGTGTGATTAATTGTGATGGAAAAGCTCTCAAGCTCAAAAACTCAAAGTTGCCTTGCTAAAGAAGGCATTTTTGCCAAGAGAAAGAGGTTTTGAGGAAAGCATTTGTTTGATGGCTTTGGTGTACTCAAACTGAGCACAAATGAGCTCTATTTATAGTAGAGCAAGTTTGTTTTGGGATCCACAGTGAATGGCAACTGCAGCAGAGGTTAGGCCAATGTTGTCCAATGGAAATCCAAGTCTCCTCTAGCCATTGACTAGAGGTTAGGGCACAGGGTTGTGGTTCCCTTGGTCTTGGATAAGTCTTGACTGAATTCAGTTGAGAATGGCTCAGTCCATGCCACCTTGATGCTTCCATTGAATGCTCCAATCCAAAATTGGAGTCTTGTCCCTATTTTGGCAATTCTAGGTTCAACATGCTATTTCTTGTTCCAAAGACTTTGGATGCTTGGCTCAGTGATTCTCCCCTTTAGATTCAATCCTCAGAGGTGTCCAAGTGGATAGGAGTGTTTGGATTTGCACAATTTTGGAAAATCGAGCAAAAGTGCAAAATCTGTCTTGCCTTGACTGATTTCAACAAGGCAACTTGCCAATGTTATATCTCATGGCTCAAATTGAATTTGGTAATTTTCTTGGCCATTTTGGAAAGCCCTTATATGATACAACAACTGTTTGATCATATTTGGTTTTGATACTTTTTGAATCCTAGTGAAAAATGTCCCTACATTTGGAAAAAAGTAAGGCAAAATCTGACTTAGTGAAATTTTCACTAAGTGTTGGAACAAAGTGACTTTTCTTGATTTTGATCACTCCATAACTCAAAATCCATGAGGAATTTGGACATAGGTCAGTATGAAGCTTTTGTAGAGGGTAGTGAGATCTACAAATCAAGCTTTGGATGAGAGAAAATGGCTTTGTGGTTTAGGAGTTATGATCCTCCAAAGTTGGTACCCTAGCCAATTTATTTTTAACTTAGAAAAATTTCTAAGTTTTTATGGTAACCCCTTTTACAAGTTATCCAACTTTTCTTGATTTTTCTTGATGAATGATGATTAAAATCATACATTAACATTATTTTAGGGTTAAAAATCCATTTTAGTGAAAAATCTCAAAAAGTCAAAGTTGACTTTTGTGCACAGTTGACTTTTTGTCAGATGAATTCTAAACTGTGCGATTCTGTAGGAAATCATGTCCTTGACCTAAATCAAACTTGATGGACATGTTATATGGATGGTATAGAGGATATTGAATCATGCCTTAGGGCTTGGGAGCATGTCCTGGTCAAAAGTCAAAGTTACAGTTGACTTTTCCTGCGAAACCCTAACTGTGGTTCAGATGAAATTGAAACTTGTTGCTCAAGTTTCTTGGATCAATACATTGTTCCAAATGGATCAATATGGTATATTAGAGACCCTCAAATCATGTCTTGAGGTCTTGGTTCATGATTTGTCCCAAAAGTCAACTTAGGGGTGAATTAGGTCAAGAAACCCTAATTCCTGATTTTTTATGGATGCATCCCCTGAGGCAAAATTGACTGGATGCTTGGGTCCATGAGGTTCCATGGAGTATATTAGGATATGTTTTGAATCATTGGCTCATGCTCAGAGGAAGATTTCCCATCTGGAGGCCCTGGTCGATCAAAACCCTAATTTGGTGACACTGGCGATCTTGAAGCTTGATCCACCTAGAAGGGAGCAACCTTGTGCTTAATCCTTGAAGTGGGAGTCCTCTTGATCCTTAGTATATACTTGAGAGGTTTAGACAAGTTGAGGATCATGTCATTCCTTGATTGATCCTTTGTCTTGAAGCTCTGAGAGGGCTTGAAACCCTAATTTTGATAGTAGTGAATACTCACCCATCTTTGGGGAGACTAAAGGTTCATCCATATTGTGATGATGATTTGCACAATGATGGGAAATCATAGTGGTCAAAATTTGGGGTATGACACCCTTCCCAAGAGATATAAGATGAAGGTGGCTGCAATTGAAGAAGTTCAAGACATCAGCAAAATGAGAGTTGATGAGCTAATTCAATATCTTCAAACTTTTGAGTTAGGGTTGAATGAAGAGGAACCTGAAAAGAAGACCAAGAGTATAGCCTTGGTATCTAATACTCAAGAAGAGATGAAAGGGAATGGTGCTAAATCTCGGGAGGAGCTGTCTTAGGCCATTGTTATGCTGGGAAGATAGTTTAACAAGGTTTTCAAGAGGATGAATAAGAACTACAAACCTAATGTTAAGAACATCTCCTCTGACATCAGCAAGTCAAAAGAGAAGGATGAAGAGAAGACTGCTCAAGACAAAGGGATCCAATGCTTTGAGTGTGAAGGTTATGGGCATGTCAAGAAAGAATGTCCTACATTCCTTAAGAAGCAGAAGAAGGGCATGACTATTTCCTGGTCTGATACTGACAGTGAAAGTGAAGAAGAGTCAGCCAAGCATGTCAGAGCATTGACAGGGACATGTGTGTCTGATGGAGAATCAAGTGATGAGGAACTGACTTTTGAGGAGTTAGCAGCCTCCTATCAAGAGTTATGTCTGAGGAGTGCAGAGGTTTGTCAAGACAGTGAGAAACAAAAGAAACATATTGTTCAGCTTGAGACTGTTAAAGCTGGTCTTGAAAATGAAGTCTTGTTGGTTAAATCTCAACTTGATCAAATGACAAAATCTGTTAGAATGTTGAACAGTGGATCTGATACTCTTGATAAGATCCTTCAGGCAGAAAAGGTAGCAGGAGACAAATCTGGCTTACGATTTGTTGTTGAGGAGAAGGTTTGTGCTGAAGCTAGTACTTCAGGAACCAAAAAGGACATGTCTCAACCAATGTCTCAACATAACAAAAAGAGACATAATCCTAAACCCAAGCAGGTTGCTCACCAACAGCCTCAAAATGTTGGGAAAAGGTATGCTCATGGTCCTCATCAAAAGAAGGTTCATACTTCTGGAGCTAGGCAGTATATGCCTCCTCAATACCATAGGAGCATGCAGGCTTCTAGGTTTAACATGTTCCATCAAATGTCTCAACATCAGGGGAATATGTATGCCTTTGGATATAATAATGTTGTGCCTCATTTTTATGGTAGAAGGAAGCCACATCATCATAGAAGACAACCTAAGAGACAGAATCCTCACTACAGAGGACAGGCAAACTATGGAAGAAGACAACACCGGTACTATGGATGGCAGCTACAACAGTTTTATCATCAAGGTGGCAGGAAGTTTAACAACTTCAAAGAAGAGAGAGTAAGGTGCTTCTATTGTGGAAGATTTGGTCATATGCAGTTTTCTTGCTTTAAACTGTATGGATATCCCAAATCTGTCCCTCAACCTAGACAGAAAGAGAACAGGACTAAGGTTGTTAAACAATGGGTTCCTAAAGCTGAGGTTACATGTCTATTGGGTCACACATCAGATAGACATTCTGCTAAGGATGGATGGTACTTTGACAGTGGATGTTCAAAGCATATGACTGGGTCCAAAAATCATTTGTTGGAGATCAATTCTTGCTCCTAAAATGATGTTACTTTTGGTAATGGAGAGAAAGGGGAGATAAAAGGAGTTGTAAAATTGAAGTGTCATGATGGACCTAATCTTGACAATGTGCTTCTTGTCAAAGGTTTGAGTGCTAATTTGATTAGCATAAGTCAGCTTTGTGATGAAGGACACAAGGTCAGCTACACTAAGGATGAGTGTTTGGTGACTAATGAGAAGAATGAGGTAGTTAAGAAGGGAGTCAGATCCAGAGATAATCGCTATCAATGGGTACCTCAAGAGTTCAGCTCATCAAGTGATGTTGAGGATGATGTTATGACATCTAACTGTGACATCAGAAGGATCACCAAACAACCTAGTGTTATGCAATTGTTCACAGGAAATCTTGAGGAACCTTAGGTCATAGAGGATGATCACTCAGATATGAAGAGTAATGACGATTTCTCTGAAGATATGGGTGCTGGTAGTGGTGATCTTAAGAATTTTTGGAAGCAAGATGATAAGCAGACTGATAACTCACAAGACAACCATCACAGGTTGGCAATCTCTGTTTTGGAAGATGGAGATGTTGGAGTTAAGGTTGAAACATCTCCTAGCCTTAAAATAAAGAAGAATGTTGAAGTGGTTGATCTGTCTGACAATGAGCTGATTGCAAAAGTAGTTCCTGTGGTTGCTAAAAGACTGAAATCAAGGAAAGGGAAAGCTATTGAGTCACCTCCAAAGGACATCTCTCATATGAAGAAAGCTGTTGTTGTTAGAACTTCTGAGAAAATTCAAAAGGCTTCACTAGATAACATTCCTTTGCATTTCATAAAAAGGTGGAAGTATGTTTTTCAAAGAGGGCTTAATCTAGAAAAAGAATTTGGTAAAGATGCTCTGAATATGATTAAGTTTGCTAGGCTGATGGAAACTGGTCCTAGTTTTTACAAGTGCTATGAGAGACTTGTCAATGAATTCAATTCTGTTGACATTGCTGATAGAAGAAGTGAGAGAGAGATGAATGTGAGTTGAAGGATATAGACATATCCGCAAAAATTTGGTTCCTAAAGGGAAAATTATCTGCTGGGCATATTAGTATTAATTATGTCATCGTTCTCAAGATGGCTACTGCAAAATTGGTCCTCATTACTCACAAAACAACTATTTTTGATGGACTAGAGAAGTCTCTTTATGAGAATAGATCTAAGAAGAATTACAATCATGGATTAGGGACTGAGCTTATAGGTTATGGTAATGCAAAGTACATAGCAGCAGGGAGTAGTTGCTCTCAACTTGTTTGGATGAAGCAACTGTTGACTAAAAACAATGTCAAGCAAGATGTTATGACATTGCACTGTGATATGAGTATCTCCAAGAATCCTATTAAAAACAGTAAGGTAAAGCATATTGATATAAAGGACTTGGTTGAAGATAAGGTGGCTTTGGAACATGTGGCTTTGGAACATGTGGCTACTGAAAAGCAATTAGCAGATATTTGTACTGAGTTCTTAGATGCAAACCAATTTGATAGTTTAAAATTGGGGAGTTGCATATATAAGGATTAGTTGGAAGATGTGTTAGGATGCAGTTGTCTTATGTGTGTGATTAAAGATAACAATTATTCAACTGCAGAAAGTTTGCAAGATTGGAAGTATTAGTTCATCTAAAGCTTTAAACATAGAGTTTTGTTTCTTCTTCATATTCAATCTGTCCCAACCTTCTGAGTTTTTAAATATGTTTTGCCTGTTCTTGTTGTTCCTGAAGAAGTTCCAGCTGTTGTCTGTGTTTTGCTCTTCTTCTTCAGTGGATCTAGTTTCTTGTCCTTCTGCTTGAGGTTCTTTGCTGCATCTTTAGAGTTTGACTGGCTCATTCTTGGTTGCTGTGTGGTGCTGCTAGAAGGAAGAAGGCTTGTTTTTATAATGCAAACAAGGAGCATTGTTTGTATCGCCTGACCAGTCAAGGTGTTAGAACTTGTTTTTTGGGGGAAAGCTTGGTGTTTGACTGTGTCATTTATTATGTCAGGACATTGTGTTTGGTGATTGTCCAATTGTGGCTAAAAAGGGGGAGAGTTAGCCTAGACTTTGTGTGTAGAGTGTGACCTATCTCAGTTCTGGTGTGGTGCAGATGTTGAGGGGGAGTGTGCATATATGAACAGCTGGTATGCTGGTTCTTGTTTTGAGGGGGAGTTTGCCCTATGCTGCTGTGAAGGTGATTTCTGTAGCTAGTTGGTTTTTGAAGTGGTACTTGAGTTTGTGCAGCTTGTTGAAGAGGTGTTGCTAGGTGTTTTGAAAATTTATCAATTTTTTATCCGCTGCTGGTTTCCCTGATGTTAGCAGAGATTGTTTTAGCCAAAATTAGCCAAAGGGGGAGATTGTTAGTTCTTGGATTGGCTAGAATTTTGGTAAAACAAAGTTGTCCAATGTTGATGTCACATAGGTGATGTCTTAACATTGAGTCTTAACATTGGATAATGTTAAGTGTTTAAGTTGTTGAAGTTTTGAAGTCTGATGTCACATGCAATGTCATGACATCAGATATGCAGATCATTAAAATATCAGGTTTGAGATGTTTTTAGGGTTAAGCGTATTAGCTGGATTTTAGGAGAGCTGTTAGAGTTATTGGATGCGAATTTCTTGGAGGAGATATTTTCTGTTGCAAACAGATTTGATGCATATTTGTAGGAGTGTTTAAAGGCTGAAGATTTAAGAAGATTTTGAGAGAAAATTTGTTTTGAAGATTCAGTTTTAAATAACAAATCAGGTCAGATATTGTAGCAGGTCCAAGCCCAAATCAAATAGCTATATAAAGCACATCAATCCTGAAGGAAAAGTAACGAAGAAAGAGAGCTAAAGACTGAGAGTCGTTTGTGTCTTCGTGTATGTGTTGTAAACCATTCAAGTGTGAATTGGTGTTGTTGTTTTGAGTTGTTCATGATCAAAGCTGTGAAGCAGAATCAAGTTGTGTTTTTCAAAGTGTGTGATCTTTGAATTATATCACTGAAGTGATTTAGGGATTTAGTAGTGTTCTCATACCTAAGTGGTCTCTTAGGTAGAAGGTTCATTAAGTAGTGATTAAGTTTAGGAGATGTCATCTGGGTTGTTGAGTCTGTAAATTAATTCTACTAATAGTGAAATTCCTTCCTAGCTTGGTAGCCCCCAGAGTAAGTTGTTTAACCGAACTGGGTGAACAATTCTTTGTGTACTCTTCTGTTGTTTTATATTGTCCATTGCAGAGTGTGTTGTTGTGACATCACACGTAACATCACATATCTGGTACCAGAATTTCAAAGGTCATCTTCGACAGAAGCTCAGGATGTCCAGAATTCAAAGTTGGTAGAAGGATAGTGGTCATTATGTTTCAATGTAGCCCTTTTCCCTTAAATTAACATTTTATAACTTTTTAAATACTCTATGGAATCACGCGTTTAGCTGATTTCCATCCTGTCAATAAAATTTGAGCCCTTGTGCTTTTGTTTGCAATTCTTTTTTGTTTTAGCTTTACAGAATGACATTTTAACATGAATAACGATTCTTGAAACGAAACAAAAATGAATTTACTTGTCAAACTTTTTCTGCTTTTAAAATAAATAATGGCAATTTCTTTTGACTGTTGAACATCGAAAGAACATCGATCGCTTCGCCAAAAGTAATCGAGCTTCAAAGTGCAGAATCAAAGTACTCCTTTTAAGCCAGTGCGCCTGAATGAAGGATCAGCTGTATCAGATGTGACTTTCCCATCTGATACCCCCGACAAAGTTCTTATCTCCTAAGCCCGACCAACATAGCTCCCGACAGGGACTATCTCTCCTGAGCAAGGCAGAATTGCTATCGTGAACCAATGATATTTTTCATCCCCCACTGGGGCCGAGTATCCAGTCGTGTTCATCTACTAGTCTGTATGTCGCATCAGTTTTGTCAGCATATACATACATACATACATCATGCATTATTGATTTACATTCATATTCATATTGCATCACTATCACTCTAGTCGGTCTTGTTCCCTAGTGATAAAAGTTCTCTCAATCGAGTCGTCAGTTCTTTCCTCGTCAGGAAATGAGTCATCTAAGCGATCTCTCCTCCAAACACTCACATAACATCTGGAACATCAAAATCACAAAATCACTAGCCAATTGCTCAAGCCTTTGACAGATTTGCAGTTGGGGTACCATCTCAAGTTCCAGATCATTTCAATCCATTCCAAGCATCCAGACACACTCCATGGCACCTAGGGAAGCTATCCAGATCATTGGAACCTAGCTGTAACACCTCTAACCCAAGACACAATCACCAGCTGCAAGAGGTGAGCATGAGCTCTTCTAACTCTATGATTCATGCATTTTTTGCTGCACAATAATTTGGCCATATGTTCATAATTATGCATAGAGTGTTTACCCTCAATCAATTGCTTTGTATGAATCGTGTATGAAATTTTTGAACCTTCGTGCAGAATTTAGGATTCTTGAGGTTTCTCTTTGATTTCTTATTCCATGCTTAAAATAAATGAAATTAAAGACAATAGACATGATCGTGAGGTTGAAACGAGTAGATTGATATGTAGATTGCATGATATAATCAAGTATTCAGTGAGATTGGATAGAAAACGCAAACCTGCAGAAACAGAGGAAGGGCGCGTGTTCTTGGCGCCTTTTTTCAAATATTTGAATATTTGAATTTTGTGATTTTATTTAATTGATTCAAAAATTAATTTCTCTCTGAGTTTTAATGATTTTGAGTTGATTCTTTTTTTTAATAATTCACAAAAATGTTAAAATATATTATTTTACCAAAAAATAATTGATATTTTTGCCAAGAATTAATATTTTAATTGTTTTTGGCATTTAAAATATTTTTTCCTTCTTGATTTTGCAAATTTTAATGATTTCTAATCATTTTGTAGGTCAAAACATGATTTTTGAAACATTAATCCAAGATCACAATTTGTTTTCCACATGTTAAACAATTGTGATCATTTTAATTGAATTTTTTATTCAATTAAAATACATTTTGGAAACAAATTAGGGTTTTGATTAATTCAACCCTCATCAAACATTTTAAAAACATTTTGGGCCTCTAATAGAGTGTAAGACCCAATCCTTTGTAAATACAAACCTATTTTGGGCCTCAAATGTTGTATAAGTCCCGTTGTATTTCAAAAGTTCGGCGCGATCATCGTCCGTTTAAAACAAACCATTTAGGCCTCTCCTCGAGCTATAAGACTCATTCAAAACCATTTTCGGCCTCTAATAGAGTGCAAGACCCAATCCCCTTTTGAAACCAAAAACTTTTGGGCCTCAGTCGTTGTATAAGACCCACGGTGTTTTCAAAACCTCGGCGCGATCATCGCCCTTTTCAAAATAAACCATCGGGCTTCTCCTTGAGCTATAAGACCCATCTTTGTTCACTTTCAATCATTTTGGGCCTCTTGAGAGAGTGTACGACCCATCCCCTTGTACAGAAAACCTTTCTTGGGCCTCAGTGACTTGTATAAGTCCCGATACAAAACAACAGTGCGATCACTGATAAAACCTTGGGCCTCTCCTTGAGCTGTAAGCCCCAATTTTCCTTTCCAAAGCACTTTCTCCTTTGATTTTAGAACATACAATTATTTTCAATTTCTTTGTTGAACAACTAACCAAACAGCAGGGAAGCTCTACAACCGAGTAAGTGTTTACCCACTTTCTTTACTGCTTTCATATATATAACTGTATTGTGGGGCTGTTTCACTGTAAGTCTTCTTTCATAAACTCATATTGACTGTGTAATACTAGTATAGATATTTAGAGTTTCCTCGGCAACTACGTCTAGAACTAGACAAAACCTCGTCTCCTTACATCCGACGTTCTCCCGGATATTTCAACATAACCTAAACCATGAGAATTTTCTTTTACAACAATTTTAGATAACTAGATCTAAGAAATCTCCCACTTGAACAGTTCATATACAGAAGGCCAATGTTACCAAGTGAAACCCCTTCTGGAACTGTTCATCAGCCTCCTCTTGGGCTTAGTGCAAGGACCCACAGGCTTCCTAAAAGCATCCCCGCCTCCTCTTGGGCGTTGTAGAAGGACCCGTCGGCTTCTTAGAAATTTTCACAGCCTCTTCTTAGGCTTCGTATAATGATTCTTCTTCCGGGAAGATAGCCTCCTCTTGGGCTTTGTACAAATTGTCCCTTCGGCTTCTTAAAAGTTTTTCTCGCCTCCTCTTGGGCTTCGTACAAATTGTCCCGACGACCTCTTAAAGGTATAGGAACAGAAATTAGTCATCTTAATAGAACAGTCTTTCAAAGAGTCTAGGTCTTCCTACGGCGAACATACTGTCTCTGGATCTCTCTTAAGCATAGTAAAAAAGATAAAACTCTAGACTTGGACAGTCTAACCTCCTTGAGTCTCGAAGACATTCTCAAGTTCCTTTCAAAAAATAGGAAAAAACACCCGTAGACTTGGGCAGTCTCATTACCCTTCGGATTCCCCATTTCCTTAAAAAACAGGAAATAATCCCGGTCCTCAGATCAAATCCATGAGTACAACATTACCCATGTAGGAACTAATTTTCTCTTTTAACCAACATACTGGACCTGTCACTCAACTGAAACAGTAACCCTAGCCTCCTCTTGGGCTTTGTACAATGATTCTCTCCAGCAGAGTTAACCTTTGCAGCCTCCATCTAGGGCTTCGTACGAGATACAAAATCACTCTCTTGTTGAGTATAAAAGACTCTCTTGTTGAGTCAAACATTTTTAGCCTCCATCTCGGGCTTCGTACGAGATACAAAATCACTCTCTTGTTGAGTATAAAAGACTCTCTTGTTGAGTCAAACATTTTTAGCCTTCATCTCGGGCTTTGTACGAGATACAAAACGCTCTCTTGTTGAGTATAAAAAGACTCTCTTGCTGAGTCGATCAACTTTAGCCTCTATCTCGGGCATCGTACGAGATACAAAAACACTCTCTTGTTGAGTCAAAAAATTTTAGCCTCCATCTCGGGCTTTGTACGAGATACAAAAACACTCTCTTGGTGAGTATAAAAGACTCTCTTGTTGAGTCAAACCCTTTTAGCCTCCATCTTGGGCTTCGTACAAGACACATAAAAAATCACTCTTTTGTTGAGTCAACCCTTTTAGCCTCTATCTCGGGCTTCGTACGAGACATAAAAGCATCCTCTTGTTGGGTCAATAGCCTCCTCTTAGGCTTTGTATAAAGAAATCCCCGTTTGATTCAATCAACCTTTTAGCATCAAATCATGCTTTGGTCACAGCATACAAACATCAACAACTCCTTTTCCCTCATCTAATTGTTGTAAGCGGCAAGCCTCTGGATTATTTACATCCACGCCACTGTCCCTCTTTTAGCATGAGAAATTCCTAAGGAAAGACGACATTGCTCTAAACTGAGTTAAAGTCTTCTCCTTCTTGTTGAAAATCCCCTATAAAGGAAATTATGGCATTGCTGAATTCGCATATCCCAGTTAAAGTAATTCTCCTTTATAATCAGTCACCCAACAGTTGTGTCAAACAGACCAAATATTCCCCTTTAGAGATGACAAATTCTCTCTAAAGTCAACACCCTTTTAGCTTCACATCTTGGGCTTCGAACAAGATACAAATAGACCCTTCAGCTTCACATCTTGGGCTTTGAACAAGATATAAACCACCTTTAGCTTCATGTCTTGGGCTTTGAACAAGACACCAAAACACCATTTCCTCCCATAGAATAGGAGGAACTATGATCGCTCTGATTTCCCTATCCCGGGAATACGTAGGCACAAGATTGAAAAAGAATCTTAGCGAGCACACTAATAAAAAAACCCCAAAGTCCCCTACCTCCATCCAATCTGGCGCAGGATCCCAAAAAATTCCCCATGAACAATCCCGGTATTTCGTTCTGAACAAAGTAAGCAGAGAGATGCCCACGAACTAAAGCCGCATCTGTAAACCAACAGTTTTGACTGTTTAACCTCAGTTTGCAAGCAAAGTTAGTTGGAGACATCTATTTCCCTTCCTTCATCAGCTTCAATAGGATAAAAATGAATCGAACTGTAGTACCAAAGCGTAGTGATTCGAAACCACAAAAACCGTGCTACAGAACCCATGTTTTTTCTATGTTTTTGTGTGCTGCATTCATGCATTCATTTCATTTAAAAAACTTTAAACAAAGAAAATCTTCTCTTCTACTCTCTCTTTTTCAAATTAAACCAAGACAATGATTGTAAATATCAGAGAGAAAGATTGCGTTATGGATTTCGGTAGAAGGAAAACGCACAAGTACACCTTCAAGGTTCCAAAACTGGAGGATTTAAGAGGGTTGGCAAGGATGATGACCAACCCTGATGCTTTCAGAGCTAAGTACGGAGAACTACTGTCTCTGTTAAGGGTCCATGTAATTGAAGGAATCCTGTCTATGCTGATTCAGTTCTATGATCCGGTTTATCACTGTTTCACATTCCTGGATTATCAGCTAGCACCAACGCTGGAGGAGTACTCTCACTTGACTGATTTACCCATCACTGACCAAGTTCCCTTTTCTGGACTGGAAGAAATTCCAAAGGATCAAACCATTGCAACAGAAACCTATTTAGATGAGTCATAAGTCAGGACTCACATGACCATTAAGGGTGGAATCCAAGGTTTACCAGCCAAGTTTTTGGTAAAGAAACCTCTGTACTTTGCTAGTATAGGGAACGTGACTGCTTTCGAGAGCATCTTTGTTTTGCTCACCTACAGGTTATTTCTGTTTCCCAACATTGATAACTTCATTAATATCAATGCCATTAAGATATTTCTGATTGTAAACTCTGTGCCGACCTTGCTCGCAGACGCTTATCATACTGTACACTTAAGGAATTTGTATAGCGAAGGAATGATCGCATGCTGTGTACCCCTGCTATACAAATGGTTCACTTCCCACTTACCTAAGTCTGCCGCTTTTTGGGATTATAAGAGTACTCTACGTTGGTTACAGAGAATTATGTCTCTTACCAACTCTGACATAGATTGGTACAATCAGATCTATGACGGGATAAGAATCATTGACCGTTGTGGAAACTTCCCTAATGTACCCCTTATAGGAACTAAAGGAGGAATCAACTATCATCCAGTTTTAGTTCGACGTCAATTCGGATACCCGATGAGACATATCCCGCGTAATGTTCATCTGGAAGGTCTTTTCTTCAAGGAAGGAGAAAATAACAGGGGACTAAAGACAGAAATAGTGCATGCTTGGAAACATGTTCATAGGAAAGGAAGAGAGTCTCTAGGAAGACCAGACTGTGTCTCTGTGGAACCTTATCTCCACTGGGTACAAACTAGAGCTCTCAAAGTGAGAATGCCTTACCCTCGTCAAGACGTTCTTCCGCTAAAGGAATTTATCCTTTATTTTATGGCTGATATGGAAAAACTCCAGGTCATTCTCAACAAAGTTCAGCGGGAAAATAAATCTTGGAAGAACTAGTACCGCATTCTTAATGTAGAGTGTACCAAAATACAACAACTTTTAAAATAAAAATATGCTCTGATCGAGATTTTAGAACAACATGCTGTAGAGAATCAAGAAGACCAAAGGAATTTGCTCGCTCCTTTCACTTGGCAAAGGAATGACAACCCGACAACGGCTCAAGAGCCCCGGTCAAAGAAAAGGAAAATACCAGAACCAGCACCTGAGCTCTCCTTAGAGAGGACTCAGGACCCATAAGCTTAGACATTTCCTTTTACAACACTTTGTAAATTACTGTATTTCCATTTCCGCAATCTTTGAATTCAATAAAATGGGGTTTCCCCGCTGTATGATATTTTTAATCCAATTGTTGAGGTTTCTTTTGAAAATAACAAAAAAAATTAATATAAATATTGCATATCATTCATCATTCTCACATAACGCATTCTTCTCACCTTCGAATCTCACGTTTATGTCTCGATTCTAGAGTCAAACTGTCTCATTCATACAATACTCGGGCCAATCGACAAAAGAAAATGGATGATCTCGAGGAAGAGAACAGAGAGCTGAGAGAAGAAATCAACCCTCTGAAAGAAGATCTGAGAAAACTTCATAATGACATGCAATCTCTGGCAGCAACCCAGATACAACAACAAAGGACTGTGATCTCAGAGATCATATCTACGCCCATTGTGGAAAAGTATTATCCTCGGTACAACATGCCAAAAGATCGTCCTTAGGGCATGCCACTCAACTATATACCGGAAGGATATATTCCGCCGATCACGGAAGATCTGAAAACTGCAGCAGGAACCGCTGGGCCTGAAGGTTACAAACTTTGGGAAAGAAAAGATGCAAGGGGCATGACAGCAACTCCTGAAGGTTACAAACTTTGGGATAGGGAAGCACCAAGAGTCACGGCCGTAATGACTATACCACCACGCGTGGTACACACTATCCCGGAATGACAGATTCCACAGATACCTTCTGGTGGAAATGAAAGTATGTACGACAGATTGAACGAGTTCCAGGAGCAATTCCTGGAGATGCAGAAGGAACTGCATGCCATTCGCGGTCAGAATCTATTCGGAAAGGACGCCGCAGACCTTTATCTGGTCCCCAATGTGAAAATTCCGCACAAATTCAAGGTGCCCATATTTGAAAAATACATGGGCAACTCTTGCCCTCGAAGTCATTTGGTGATGTACGCTCGGAAGATGTCAACTCAGACAGAGAACCAACAGCTACTGATCCACTATTTCCAAGATAGTTTAACCGGTGCCACACTCAAATGGTACATGAGTTTAAACCGTACCAAGATCGTCACTTTCAGTGATCTTGGCGCTGCCTTCGTTCAGCAGTATAAGTATAACTTGGACATGGCACCAGACAGAGATTAACTTAGAGCCATGTTGCAGAAGGACAAGGAAACCTTTAAGGAATATGCTCAGAGATGGCGTGAAATTGAAGCCCAGGTTTGTCCACCTCTTGAGGAAAAAGAGATGACTAAGATCTTCTTGAAAACCTTGAGCTCATTTTACCACGACCGAATGGTCGCCAGTGCGCCCAACGACTTTACCGAGATGGTGAATATGGGAGTACGCCTTAAAGAAGCAGTCCGAGAAGGACGTCTGGTCAAAGATGCAGGACCATCAAGCAGTACCAAAAGATACGGTAGTACTTTCCCTAAGAAAAAAGAGCAAGATATTGGTAATATCTCTCTCGGAAAGCAAAGGCGACGATACCAACCAGTAGCAGCTGTAACTCCTGCTATAAACCCTGCGCATATTCCAACGTATCAACCTCAGGTTGCTCAGAGCCAACCGAATCAACAACAATATCAGCAAAGGACACAACAGCCTCTTCAGCAGGCTCGTCCTCAGTACAACAACAATCGTACAACGCGACCACCAGGATTCGACCCTATACCAATGTTGTGCGCAAAACTGTTTCCATTACTACTGGTCAAGGTGCGCGTCCAAACCAAGGCTCCTCTTGCGATACCGGAGAATCTGCCTTTTTGGTTCAAAGTGGATCAGACTTGCCCTTACCATTAAGGAGGACCAGGGTATAACATAGAAAATTGTCTCAGCTTCAAATCCGATGTGCAAAAGCTTGTCAGGAACGGGGTCCTATCCTTCAAGGATACAAATACAAATGTTCAGGCGAACCCATTGCCTCAACATGAGAAAGCTGCAGCAAATTTGATAGAGGAAGAATCTTACCACGGCTATCAAATTCATGATGTACTCTTATTGGGGACCAACCTGGTCAAGATGCATTGCAGATAGAGCGGATACGGTCATGTACCGTCTCATAATTATCACCAGTGTGATATCTTCTCTAAAGACAATCAAGGATGTTTTGTGGTGCAATCAGCTCTGCAGGAACAGATAGATCTCGGATGGATCCAAGATCACCAAATTCGTGAGGTCAATATGACTTATATGAATTCCAACATCATTCAGAACCACGACATCCATGCGATGAATGTCAACTTGCTGGCAATGCACTCAAGGCAAAGCCAACATCATGATCTGCTAGGGCACGATTACGATTCCTGTATGGTCTACTCGGTAAACAATCAGGGATGCACTTTTGTACAAGAGGCCCTCCAGCGTCAGATGGATCTTGGATGGATTCAGGACTACCGCGATAGAAGTCATTATCAAGTTAATATGATTCAAATATTTGATATTCGCTTGATGAGTACCAGCTTGGTGGAATTACACCCTAAGCAAGTCCAGCTCAATTTTCTGACTTCGCATGAGTATCAAAACTGTAGAGTATGTCGTGAGAGTGACCAAGGATGGGCACTCATTCAAAGAACACTACAACACTTGTTGAACCACTGGCGGCTTCCGATCTATCTAGATGAAGACACACAACAAGTCAGTATGATTAACGGGAACCCTACTAGGTATCAAAGACAGGATGTTTGATCAATGGAAACTGATCTAGTGAGGTTACACTGCATACAAAGCAGACGTGGTCGGGTGCCCCCACACAACTATAAGCGCTGTAGAGTTTGCTCAGAGGATAACCAAGGATGCTACCTCGTGCGAGCAGCCCTTCAAAATCAGTTGGACCACAAAGAGATTCAACCATGCTCAAGCTCTGATTCGATGAACATAATGTCAGACTATCTTCCCAATCGAGGCAAAGAAGTTGTCTTAATCCCTAAACGAGAAGTGGCCAAAGATATATGCACTATAATCCCTTTACTCCACGAATCAAGAGTTCCTCTCGAACCAATTGAGGCCGGCTACGATGGTCAGAAAAATCAAAAGGCTCCTGTAGTTATCTATCTGCCAGGACCAGTACCATACAAATCTGATAAAGTTATCCCTTACAAATACGGTGCAACAATAATTGAAAATGGAAAGGAAACTCCATTACCCTCCGTCGTGAATATTGCAGACATCAGTCGAGTAATGCGGAGCAGTCGAATCTTCAACCGAGGAGTTGAAGAACCTACCAGAGAAAAGGAACCTCAAACAGAAGTCCCTAATCAACCAGTTGGTCAATCCAGTGATCCCAACCTTTTAAAGAACAATGATGAGATGCTGAAGCTCATCCAAAAGAGTGAGTACAACATAGTAGATCAGCTGTTGCAAACTCCTTCAAAAATCTCTGTGTTATCTCTATTACTCAGTTCCGAAGCTCACAGAGAGGCTCTACAAAAAGTCTTAGAGCAAGCCTTTGTGGAACAAGATGTAACAATAAGACAATTCGATAGCATCATCTCCAACATCACTTCGTGCAACAACTTGGGGTTTAGTGATGAGGAACTTCCGGAAGAAGGCAAAAGTCATAACATGGCGCTTAACATTACAGTCAACTTCTAGGACGATGCTTTAGCCAACATACTGGTAGATACCGGATAAGCTCTGAATGTTATGCCAAAGTCCACTTTAATGCGACTATCATTTGAAGGATCTCTGATGAGAGGCAGTGAGGTCATCGTCAAAGCATTTAACGAATCCCGAAAAACAGTTATCAGCGAAGTCGACTTTCCCATAACTATCAGTCCTCACACTTTCCAAGTCACTTTCCAGGTCATGGACATCCGGGCAGCATATAGTTATTTGTTAGGAAGACCTTGGATACACGAGGCTAGGGCAGTCACTTCGACACTTCACCAGAAGCTGAAGTTTGTCAAGAACGACCAACTAGTCACAATCTGCGGAGAGCAAGCCTTGATCGTGAGCAACTTATCGTCATCCACTTGTGTAGAACCAGAGGAGGTTGTTGGAACCCAGTTCCAAGAACTTTCGATGGGCAATGACAACCAATCAGAAAAAGAAACATCGATTTCCTCGTACAAAGATGCTCTCGAAGTGATCAAAAGTAACAATGCAAAAGGATGGGGACAACTTGTCATTCCTACGGATAATAAGACAAAGAAAGGTCTTGGTTTTTCCTCAACCTGTACCCAGACTGCTACTAACGATGAAAGTCTTCATCCCATTCAGAACTTCTTCCACATTGGAGGTTTCCTTCACCCAGTGTCTCAAGAATTACATACCATCAACGAGGGTGACTCCTCCGATACAGATGAAGAGTGGAAGTCCTATCTTAACGAGGACGGTTATATGTCTTAGGGAGAGGTGCCTATGCCATTTTTCTATCCGACACAGAGTCCGAGATATATACCAAGATCAGATGTCAAGATGATATATGGAGATTGTGATCCTGAGGGATGTCGTGCTCCACCAAACTCATTAGAGAAAGACACTTCGATTAAAGCCAACTTTGACCACGATTATTATGGCCCAATGGATGGCCTGCCTATCTGGCAGTCGTACCCAGGAGACTTGGGGCAAAAGAGTCAGCCCAACTATGCATATCAGTTAAGCATCATTGAAAAGAATACATGTATCCCCACTAAATCATGGGATCATTATTCAGGGCATTCAGAAAATATCCAGCACGATGATGAATTTGCAAAGATTGCAGGACAACAGTTCATCAACTACGCCTTTCCTGAGGTCAACGTCATCGAGAGGGATGACTCCTTCAGTTCCAAGGAAATATGGGACACCTTAGGACAACCGAGTGGCAAGTACATCTTCTTGGTCAAGTACACCGCTCCTGAAAGCTTTCGTATCAGGCTCGAAGACATCCAGCCAATTGGATAGGGAGATCCACCTGAGAGTACAAACAATATGCAAGATACAACTGAAGAATCCTCCTACGACAACTCTGTCTGGGAGACAGATTCCAACGATTCTGCTCCACCAGAAATCAGCGTCATTTCTGAAGACAAGTCAAGAAAGAAGGTACCAGACTTTGTGATTCACCGAGGAGCTCTCCGCCAATGGGTTGTTGTCGATGTTCTGAAAGACGTCCATAAGTCTAAGTAATTTTCGTCTTTGTCTTAACCTTTCACCCTGCCCAGGTGAAACAGATGTTTTGATAGGGCTCACTTTCTGTAAATATTCCTCTCCGCTTTGCCCAAAGCGACAGAGTTTTGTTTTATAGGGCTGTAGTTTCAAGAATTGACAAAATCATAAATAAAATAACGTCGTTCTGTAATTTTCGCATTTATTGTTGTTTTCTCTTTTAGCTTTTTCAGAAAATGGTAATCCTAAAAACAACTCAAATAATAAAAACAAGCATTTTTCAAAAAATACACTGCACGCACTCTTACACTCCTCTCTATCTCTTCTAAAAAATAAATCATCACATCGTGCAGATTGCTTGTTTTAAACCCCATTAAAACATACGATCCAATGCCTTCTCCCAACTTTGAATTCCTAGTATTCGAGGCTGAAGAAGAAAATGACGAAGAAATTCCAGAAGAGATCTCCCGATTACTCAGACAAGAGGAAAGGTCCGTTGAACCTCACAAAGAGCCATTGGAAACGGTCAACTTGGGTTTAGAAGAAGAGAAAAAAGAAGTCAAGATTGGGGCACTGCTCAGTCCAACTGTCAAAAAAGGTTAGATAAAGCTTCTCAAAAAATTTCCCGATGTATTCGCTTGGTCCTATCAGGATATGCTAGGGTTGGATACCAGCATCGTGGAACATCATTTACCGTTAAGATCGGAATGTCCGCCGGTAAAACAAAGACTGAGACGGACTCATCCAGACATGGCCATCAAAATAAAAGAGGAAGTACAAAAATAGATTGACGCGGGTTTTCTCGCCACATCAGAATATCCTCAATGGCTAGCTAACATAGTACCAGTTCCGAAAAAGGACGAAAATGTCAGAATGTGTGTAGACTACAGGGATCTGAACAAGGCCATTCCAAAGGAGGACTTTCCCTTACCGCCTATAGACATGCTGGTAGACAGTACAACAAAGTTCAAAGTCTTCTCCTTCATGGATGGATTCTCGGGCTATAATCAAATCAAAATGGCACCGAAATATATGGAGAAAACATCCTTTATCACCCCATGGGGCACCTTTTGTTACAAGGTAATTCCGTTCGGTTTGAAGAACGTCAGGGCAACCTATCTAAGGGCCATGACTACTCTGTTCCATGACATGATACACAAAGAAATAGAAGTGTATGTCGATGATATGATTGCCAAATCTAAAACAGAAGAGGATCATGTGGCCCGCCTATCAAAACTATTCGAGCGTCTGAGAAAGTACAAACTTCGCTTGAATCCCAATAAGTGCACGTTTGGTGTCCGCTCAGGAAAACTGCTAGGGTTCATCGTCAGCCAGAAAGGAATTGAGGTTGATCCTGACAAGGTCAAGGCCATTCAAGAAATGCCTTCTCCAAAGACTAGAAAACAAGTCAGAGGATTCCTGGGACGTTTGAATTACATTTCCAGATTTATATTCCTCATGACCGCAACATGCGCGCCAATTTTCAAATTGCTCAAAAAGAATCAGGATTGCGTATGGACAGAAGATTACCAAACCGTCTTCGACAGTATCAAGGAATACCTGTTGAATCCACCGATTCTATCACCTCCAGTGTAAGGAAGACCACTGATCATCTACCTAACAGTCTTGGAAGACTCAATGGGTTGTGTACTTGGCCAACAAGACGAAACCAAAAGGAAAGAGTCTGCCATCTACTATTTGAGCAAGAAATTTACCGACTGTGAGACTCAGTACACTATGCTTGAGAAAACTTGTTGTGCTATAACTTGGGCAGCCAAACGTCTTCGCCAGTATATGATTCGTCACACTACTTGGTTAATCTCAGAAATGGATCTAATCAAGTACATCTTTGAAAAGCCTGCTCTCATGGGAAGGATTGCCCGTTGGCAGATGTTGTTATCAGAATACGACATCGAGTACCATGCTCAGAAAGCCGTCAAAGGAAGTATTTTAGCCGATCATTTGGCTCATCAACCGATTAACGATCAAGAATCAGTCGGATTTGACTTCCCAGACGAAGATGTCATGTACTTAAAAATGAAAGATTGCGATGAGCCGCTTGTAGCGGAAATATCATGAGTGTTAGTTATTGATTAACTTAACTCGAAAAGCAAGAGTCGCCACCGCACTTTTATTTTATCCATAAAGGAAAGGAAAAAGAGCAAACAAAACCTACACAAGCTCTAAAATGAGAACAAGTGCACATAATCTGGGTAAGGGGTTGGTTACGTTAAGGGAAGGTGTTAGCACCCAAAACGTCTATAGTACTCTATAGGAACCCTTTGAAATATCTACGCTATTGGTCTGAAAATGTTTGCTTGAAAAGTGATTGAGGAGATGAGAAGAGAAATTGTTTTTTAAGATTTTTATGTTTGGAAAGACTTGTCATCTCATGCCTACGTACCCACGATGTGCAATGTAGGATCAAAACCCCGTAGTTCATGGTACAAAGAATGAAAATTGTTTTTTTTGGTTGATTTTAAATGTAAAGACAAGTCTTCATTTCCAAGCGAATAATTCCGCTTAAAGAAATGAATCATGTCTAAACTTATGAAAAAAGTTAAGGGAAAAAGTGCACGAGGACACAAAAAGAGAGTTTGATGAGTTTGGTGTTTTTTAAAGTCTTTTGAAAGAAATGTCAATATGCTTATGTAGTTTCGCATTTGTTAAGAAATGAAAGGAAAAGATTAAAATCACTTGACAAAGTCAAGGTTTGATTATGAAAGAGGTGATAGTTTGAAATCAAGAAAGTTTGGAAAAAGGGAGAGAGTTTTGAAAATTGAAGAATGAGGAGGAGAAGAAATGACTATCCTAAAGCATAAAGTGAAAGCTAAGGATAAGAAAGATCTAACCACAAATGTAGTTATCTTCACCATAAACAAAGCAAAAGCACAAGTCTTCAAAGTCTTCGAACCATAATTCCAAAGCAAAGGGAAAAGGTCCTAGTTCTAAGTCCAAGGTTCCAAGAGTAGCATTGGATGTCCTAGTTCTAAGTCCAAGGATCCAAGAATAGCATTGAAATCCTAAGTCTTCGAACCATAATTCCAAAGCAAAGGGAAAAAGCCCTAGTTCTAAGTCCAAGGATCCAAGAATAGCATTGAAGTCCAAGGTCTAGGTGCAAAATTCCATGTACATTGCAAAGGATAGTAACCATAGTCCAAGATTAGAAGCACAAGTGTTTAGAGGTTTTGGCATTTATTAATGTTTTTGATCCAAGTGGACAAAGAGAAAAAGGCATAAGCATAAACATGTGTCCAACGGACAAAGGAAAAATTGCGGAAGCATAAACATGTGTCCAACGGATTGCGGAAGCATAAACATGTGTCCAACGGACAAAGGAAAAATTGCATAAAAAGTAAAAGAGAGATAGGGAGCGAGAAGGAATTGTAAAGATGTTAGAAGTTAGTAATTAGTTGTTAGAGTAAGTGATCAATAATGATTGAATAATTCACTTAGGTCAAGGTTAATAAAGATTTGTTAGAAGATTGATAGAATCAAAGCCTCTACAACAACAAGCTTCATAGATTTTGAACCTAATACAAAATATCAATCAACATTGAGTTGTTTTCCGATACGGGACATAATGTTGCGCTATGTTAAGCAATCGCCGAGTAATTTACGGAGTAATTACCCTAAAATGAGGCCGGTCAATAGCTCTTTGTGCTAATGCATGCTAGATGAACGATATGTAGATCGTCATCCGAAAGCAATACCGCACGAAAAGAAAAGAAGGTAACGATCTCGTGTTGATCAAGAATTCAAGAAAGAAATTCTAATAATCCATAAGACTTTCATCGATCCAAATAAAATAGAAATAGATGAAGAGAAAGCCAAATTAAACCACAAAATTATGTGATATAAGGCTAAGAACAAAGGAAAGGGAAGAATATGGCAAAAAAAACCAAAACAATCCCAAAAATAAGCATTTTTCACATTCTGGATGCTGGATAATCGATTAACCACTTCACAGTGTAATTAGGTTAATCGATTAACCAGTGCAAACTTGCATTTTTTTTGCGCAAAATTTAACTGTTAATCGATTAACCAATTCGTGCATGTTTTGGTTAATCGATTAACACTGTAAAAATAGCAGAAAATTAGTTTGAAAATTGCATAATCCTTGATCAATCATTTATTCAAACACCTCATGATTAAGGATGCAATTATGCACAAAATTTCAATTAAAATAGCAGCAAAAACCAGTAATCGAACACAAATTGCAAGATCCAAAGATCAAGCAAACAAGATCAACAAAGGATCTACATTGTGAAGATGAAATTGAAGCTTCAACAATGGTGAGAGATGAGATTACCACTCCAACTCTAAAAATTCCTTCAAATTGTTCCAAGATCCAAACTCCAAAGCCTTGATCTATGAAAATTGATGAAGAAAACAAGCTTGGATGAAGGTTTAGCTCAAAGTTGAACAAGATTCAATGTGAACTCTTGTTAACTTTCAAAAGAAGAAAAGTGAGCCTTGGTAAATTTTGTGGTTGGGAAGAGAATTTGCAAGAGGTTTGTTGGCTATCAAAAGCTTGAAGAATGAATTAAATGAAGGCTCTATTTATAGAGTTTAGGCTTGGAAAATTTGGTGGATTAGAGTTTGGTTTTGAAATGAAAATTAGGCTTGGAATTTGAATTTGGAGGGAAATTCATAAAAAAATGGTGATTAGTGAAGGTGTATGGTAGGAAATGATCAAAGTGATGTAGGGGAATTAAAATGAGATGGTCTAGAATATTCCACATGTGATCAAGGGATGAGAATTGGTGCCAATTGCTGCAGAATTTGAATTTGGCATATTTTTCCCAAAAAATGCACGTGTTAATTGATTAACCACTTTACAGTGCAATTAGGTTAATCGATTAACATAGTGAAAAATGAGGAAAAAAGGCTTTTTGATGTGCTGTCTTGACTCTGGCTCAATATTTCTTGCTTGTCAAAGAAGGCATGGAAATAAACACATGAACCTTGGAGTCTCTTGAATAATAATCAATTAAATCTTGGAAACTCTTAGTCAGATGATTTTGAATTGATTGCAGATCAACTTTGACTTTGTTCAGATGAATTTCATTCGAGCTGAGGGACTATTATTTTGGTATTTTTAACATGTTCTTCCCCTTGAAAATGTCAATAAAGAGAAAACAAAATATTTTTGGGTTTTGGTTAAGGTTTGTAAAATATAAACAAATGAAGCAATAAAGTGAATAGGAAACACACAGATGCTCGGTAAACCCTGCAAGGCATAAACCCAAAGATGAGAGGGACAAGGGAACCAATGTGTGATCTTGTTTGTGGTATAAGATGCAAAATGAGATGTGAATGATGTGTGGAATCTTAGGGGTTAAAAATTAGGGTTCAACATCTGCCCCTATTTAAGTTTCTTCTATCGGGAGATATGAGGATACTTAAATACAAAAAGCTATAATTTTTTTAGCCCTAAGATGCCATAAGAATGATATGAATGCTAAGGATAAGACAGCCTGCGGCGAAACTCAAAATAAAGGATTTACGGTAAATTGAGAGAGATGACGCGAAAAGACACACCGGGGAACACAAGATATTTCTGAATATTTGTCAAGGTGACATGAAGTATTCATCAATAGTTGGAAACAAAGGGACAGGACCCTAGAAGATGGGTAGTGACATCCAAGAATGGAATTAGATGGAAACTACAAACAAGACAAAAGTATGCCAATAGATGTCCAAGAATAGCATTGGACAATAACAGGAAAGTTTCTGGTAAAAACAACAATGTCATCCAAGAATAGCATTGGATGAAGGTGAAAAACACTCTATTAGGGATAAGATATCCAAGAATGGAATTGGGTAAAGGTGCTACAACATTCAAAAATGGCATTGACTGAGTCAGCAGTAAGCATCCGAAACATCTAAGAATAACATTGGATAGAAACAAAATTCCATTTGAAAAACTTCACAGGAGACATCTAAGAATGGCATTGGATAACAAGGGTAAACATCAGAGATATCCAAGAATAGCATTGGACTTGGCTGGGGAAAAGGTGTCCAAGAATGGCATTGGACAGAATATTCTCAACATCCAAGAATGACATTGGATGAAGTGAGAAAAGTTCTGGAAAATATATCAGAAGTATCCAAGAATGGCATTGGATAAAAAGGGTTCACGATATCCAAGACTGGCATTGATTAAAGTGAGCAGAGATTTTCAGGAATGGCACTGAAAGGTAAAGGTAAATCATTACATTCAAGAATGGCATTGAATGATAGTGAGAAAGACATCCAGGAATGGCACTGAATGCAAAGGAGAAAACTCATTCAGGAATGACACTGAATGAACAGATAAAACTTTCAGGAATGGCACTGAAAGATATCCAAGCAAAGTATGATGGGGATTATATAAGAGAGTCAAAACTTCCAGGAAAAACAAGAGGAACAAGGTATCCAGGAATGGCACTGGAGATCAAAAGAGACAGACATCCAGGAAAGGCACTAGAGTGAAAGAATATAAAGATCTAGGAATAACACTAGAATGAAAGAAGACAAAGATCTAACAACAACAATAGATGCATAGGGAAACGACAACATCCAGGAATGGCGCTGGAAAGAAAAAAGACAGGTACACGACAACATTCAAGAATGGCATTGAATGAAAAGGCAGGTAAAAGTTTTAGTAGGCGCCAAGTAAGTTGGACTTTGACCACAAGGTAAGATGTTAACAGCAACAGGACCTCGGAAAAATGCATATGAGTGCGAAGCACGCTTCGAGCTATAAAAATATTTCTATGTATGAAATATGAATGATTTATGTATGCAATGCATATGATTGAGATAACTGAAATAGACTCTTTTGTGAGGGAAGAAAGGGCACTTTGATTCCTCAACACAGGGAACACTGCCCACTCTGCTTGGAGAGAAGATGTTGAACACGTCTATGTCACTCTTATGAATTGTATCAGGCTGATGGTCCTTTGAGGAATGATATCTTGAGGATTCTTGAAGAAGACTGCCCCAGATTGATTGACTGATGAAAATAAACTGATCATAGCTTCAGTTTGACTGCTGTAGGGGAAAAAATGAACTGATCATGGCTTCAATTCTTGAAATGATTGCTGAGAATAAACTGATCACGACTTCAGTTGCTGGGGATGAACTAATCATGGATTCAGTTCTTGAAAAGACTATTGAGAAGGCTAAACTCAATATGGGTCTTGAAAGAGATCTTTGGGTTAACCAATAACTTGCATTGAGCAACAAATCTTGAACTGATTCACAACTGGATTTGGAAGTAATGTGCCCCTAATAGGATCACTGACCAAGTTTCTCAATTGTTTGAAAATTCTTGATGAGGAAAGTTTGCCTGCAAATAAAATCATTCAAACAAACTTGGTAATTTTAATGCAAAGCTCATGCAATTTTGAAATCAAAAATCATTTTTGGAATGATATTATTGATGTAAAGCAAAATGAATCACTTATCAAAACACGGTGGTTTAGATATTCAAAATGAAAGATAAAGCAAAGGTATGACATCAAAATAAATGATTGGCAACAAACTTAGGAGTCAGTTTACATAACCTTGCTGTAGTATGCTTTCAAAAGAAACCTGGCTTCAATTAGGTCTTTTGAGGGTTGTATCGTGGTCTGGTTCACAGTTTTTTGAAACAAAGGATATAGGCTCAAAGTTTATTTGTACCCAACCCATTCTTCGTGATGACCTTCAATCCTATGCTCAGTTAATTCAAACTATGCATTCAAGTTCCAAGTGATATTGGAATTGCAACACTGTTATGATGATGGCTCAAGAGCCAAAGGATTTTTAAGATGGCAGTCACTTTTTATTACAAAATTTTGTTGTTTTTGATGAGGACCACAGTCAACTCATTTTGTCTTTGAGGATTTTGGTAACCTCTTGATTTTTCTTTTGTTATCCCTAACTTTTGCCTGAACTGTGTCATTTGAGCTTACAGTCAGTGGGATGCCCCAATTTTTCCTAAGTCTCCTTCATAGGTTTTGACCTAGCAGGCTCTTCTTTTGATTTTTTTTATTCATTCTTTTTGAAAGATAGTGACTGCCTGGCTTAATGATTACGGTGAACCACCATTGTCTTTTGACTTGAAAGACATCTTCGACACTTCTTTGATGTGTGCGAAGGAAAGTTTGTGATTGCAATGATTCTCTTGTGTTTAAATACACAGTCAAATTAACTGAGAACTACCCATCCCCAGGTTAAATTGCGGTTTTTTTTGTACAGAAAGAAACTCCACCTTTTAGGCTTGAAGGGGTTGACAAAGGATTAACTTCCTTATTTCTCCAGTGTTTGGGAGTTGAAATAATGTCTGTACATCATCAGCCAAGTTTTAAATTGAAAGCATACCGTTCAACAATTTTAGGTATTTCATTTTCATCATCCTCCCTCCAATCTTTGCATAAACAAAAGCTTGATAAAGAAAGTGAACAGGAGAGATATTTTTGTCTTGTGAAAAAGAAAGCATAAAGATGCACACAGTGGATATAAATGAATTGAATCAAAATATTGCAATGCTCATTTCATTGAAATTACCATGAAAGTACAAATAAAGTTCAAAAGCAAACAGTCAATACAATCAAAGAAAAATGCAAACAGAAAGAAACAAGGCCTAGTGACTAATCAGCAACAAGGATGAGTTGTCTTGTCTGAAACACCAGCGTTAGGAGATGATCCGTCTGAACTGACTCAAACTTCACTTGGCATGCTCTGGCAAAGGATTGTTGACAACATTGGGATTCTCATCAAGAAAAGTCAGAATCTTTGAGTTCACCAATTTTTCTCCTCTAGCTTTCAATGCATAGCAACCTTCTAAGTTATGGCATGCCCCACCTCGATGGAACTCACAGTGAAGATCAGCCCTATAGCCGGCTGGGAGAGGATTTGGAGGAGGAGGTAGATCCCTTGTTATAGTCAAACCTTTCTTTACAAGACATGGATACAACTCAGTGTAGGACATCGGGATAGGATCAAAGTTAACCCTATTGCGATTCTGATTTTGTCTAACAGCCTGACGAAGAGCTTAAACTAGTTTATCAATGACAACAGGAGCAACTGTAGCTACATATTGTTGTTGCCTGCGACTAGGTTTCCCTTCAACTGAAACAGCATGGGTATCACCATCCTTTTTCTGTTGAAAATTCTCAGCATACTTTTTAGCACCACTAAAGGCTTCAGCATTAGTAATCTTTCCTTTCTTTATACCCTCTTCTAGTCTTTCTCCAATAGTGACTAGGTCAGCAAAACTAGATGATACACTGCCTATCATATTTTCCCAAAATAGTGGCTGGAGAGTGTCCATGAACAATTCAGTCAATTCTTTTTCAGCCAAGGGTGGCTCCCCTGAGCAGCTAGCTCTCTCCAGCGCTGAGCGTACTCCTTAAAGGATTCTTTTTCTTTCTGAGACATGTTTTGCATTTGACGGCAATCAGGTGCCATGTCCAGATTGTACTTATATTGCTTTAAGAAAGCATTAGCCAAGTCTTTCCAGCTTTGGATACGGTTCTTCTCAAGTCTCATATACCATTTCATTGAAGCCCCACTCAAGCTGTCATGGAAACAATGAATGAGCAGTTTGTCGTTTTTGGCATGAGCAGTCATCTTGCGGTAGTACATCACCAAGTGGCTTTTGGGACAGGTGTGCCCCTTGTATTTCTTAAAATTAGGAGTTTTGAATTTTGCAGGCATAACCAAGTCTGAAACCAAGCACATGTCCATTAAGGCAGCACTAAAGACATCACTTCCTTCCACAACTCTTATCCTTTTGTCTACAGTTTTCCATTGCTCTCTGACTTCTTCAATGTATCCAAGTTCTCCTTGACTTTCAGATTGTGGACCAACAGCATGGTACACGAAAGGAGAATTTTCAAGAATAGCTTGAGCAACAGAATGCACAACAGGTTGAGGTTCAGTGAATAGTGGAGCTAAAGATACTGGCAGTACAGACGGGACAAACACAAGAGTAGTTACAAAGGGTGGCGAGTAATTCGGAGGTAGCCCAAATTCTGGCCAAGTAGAAGTTGGTTGCTGAGTCAGTGGAGGGTCAACAGCAGCAATTGAGATTTCAGATATCACAGTCCTCTGAGGTGGTTCACCTCTAGCAATCAGAACTTGCATCATTTTTATGAGCTTGGTCATACCGGCCTTCAACTCGTCAATTTCCATTCTGACTTCGGCGTTGTGTTGTTCTTGGTTTTCCATTCTCAATCTGACAGCAGCTCTAGTTCCGTAGTTGTGTCGAGGAAACAGCGTGACGGTGAATAGATAACTGGAGAGAAAGACAATTGAAATGAGTTTCTGAGGCAACTTGGATAAATGCAGATGTATGCTCATGGATGCAAGAGTACATGAATGCAACAACCACAAACAAGATCACTCAAAGCACACGGGTTCAAAGGTTCGAGTCACGAGCAAGAAGTCAAGGTTAAGAACCTCCCGCCATGGTATGTACTAAGGTTTGTCTTTATTGTACCTGCAGAAAACAGCGGTTCTAACAGAGTGCCCAGGGTCCACAATTCACTATCAGTCACACCAGCGCACCGATTTGCTCAGAGGTTGGTAGGTATCCTCAAGAGAATCTAACCTGAGTGTGGCATCGCGTGACAGCTAAGTCGGATTTGCATCCACATAGCTTCCGCACCACAGTCCTAAAAAGGCTAAGAAGGATTAAGGGTTACTATGGTCCTCAGTGTTATAGGCTTCTATGGAAAAAGTAATGCCTTCAACAATCGCTCGACCGACATCAGTAATTCCAAAGAGGCAACCACCGAGTGGATAGATTCTCAAGTTCTGCTTTTTCGGGATTCGGCTCCCTCAAAGCTCCCTTGACTATACCATCCTCTTATCTCAAAGTATACTCTGGTTCGGGTATAGGACCTATCTCACACACAGAGGAACTCCCAAACAAAACAAACAAGTAACAAGCAAATCAAACAAAAAGAAGTAAATAAATCAAAGCAGGCTAAACCCCTCAAGGGAGGTTCATTCTTGGATTCCCCAGCAGAGTCGCCACTTTTCTGTAGCGGCAAAACCGTGAGTGTAAGCTATTGATTAACTTAACTCGAAAAGCAAGAGTCGCCACCGCACTTTTATTTTATCCATAAAGGAAATGAAAAAGAGCAAACAAAACCTACACAAGCTCTAAAACGAGAACAAGTGCACATGGGTAAGGGGGGTTGATTACGTTAAGGAAAGGTGTTAGCACCCAAAATGTCTATAGTACTCTATAGGAACCCTTTGAAATATCTACGCTTTTGGTCTGAAAATGTTTGCTTGAAATGTGATTGAGGAGATGAGAAGAGAAATTGTTTTTTAAGATTTTTGTGTTTGGAAAGACTTGTCGTCTCATACCTACGTACCCACGATATGCAATGTAGGATCAAAACCCCGTAGTTCGTGGTACAAAGAATGAAAATTGTTTGTTTTGGTTGATTTTAAATGTAAAGACAAGTCGTCATTTCCAAGCGAATAATTCCGCTTAAAGAAATGAATCATGTCTAAACTTATGAAAAAAGTTAAGGGAAAAATTGCACGAGGGCAGAAAAAGAGAGTTTGACGAGTTTGGTGTTTTTTAAAGTCTTTTGAAAGAAATGTCAATATGCTTATGTAGTTTAGCATTTGTTAAGAAATGAAAGGAAAAGAGTAAAATCACTTGACAAAGTCAAGGTTTGATTATGAAAGAGGTGATAGTTTGAAATCAAGAAGGTTTTGAAAAAGGGAGAGAGTTTTGAAAATTGAAGAATGAGGAGGAGAAGAAATGACTATCCTAAAGCATAAAGTAAAAGCTAAGGATAAGAAAGATCTAAACACAAATGTAGTTATCTTCACCATAAACCAAGCAAAAGCACAAGTCTTCAAAGTCTTCGAACCATAATTCCAAAGCAAAGGAAAAAGGTCCTAGTTCTAAGTCTAAGGTTCCAAGAGTAGCATTGGATGTCCTAGTTCTAAGTCCAAGGATCCAAGAATAGCATTGAAGTCCTAAGTCTTCGAACCATAATTCCAAAGCAAAGGGAAAAAGCCCTAGTTCTAAGTCCAAGGATCCAAGAATAGCATTGAAGTCCAAGGTCTAGGTGCAAAATTCCATGTCCATTGCAAAGGATAGTAACCATAGTCCAAGATTAGAAGCACAAGTTTTTAGAGGTTTTGGCCTTTATTAATGTTTTTGGTCCAAGTGGACAAAGAGAAAAAGGCATAAGCATAAACATGAGTCTAACGGACAAAGGAAAAATTGCGGAAGCATAAACATGTGTCCAACGGACAAAGGAAAAATTGCGGAAGCATAAACATGTGTCCAACGGACAAAGGAAAAATTGCATAAAAAGTAAAAGAGAGATAGGGAGCGAGAAGGAATTGCAAAGAAGTTAGAAGTTAGTAATTAGTTGTCAAAGTAAGTGATCAATAATAATTGAATAATGCACTTAGGTCAAGGTTAATGAAGACTTGTTAGAAGATTGATAGAATCAAAGCCTCTACAACAATAAGCTTCATAGATTTTGAACCTAATACAAAAGATCAATCAACATTGAGTTGTTTTCCGATACGGGACATAATGTTGCGCTATGTTAAGCAATCGCCGAGTAATTTACGGAGTAATTACCCTACAATGAAGTCGGTCAATAGCTCTTTGTGCTAATGCATGCTAGATGAACGATATGTAGATCGTCATTCGAAAGCAATACCGCTCGAAAAGAAAAGAAGGTAACGATCTCGTGTTGATCAAGAATTCGACAAAGAAATTCTAATGATCCATAAGACTTTCATTGATCCAAATAAAAGAGAAATAAATGAAGGGAAAGCCAAATTAAACCACAAAAATATGTGATCTAAGGCTAAGAACAAAGGAAAGGGAAGAAAATGGCAAAAAAAACCAAAACAGTCCCAAAAACAAGCATTTTTCACATTCTGGATGCTGGTTAATCGATTAACCACTTCACAGTGTAATTAGGTTAATCGATTAACCAGTGCAAACTTGCATTTTTTTGCGCAGAATTCAACTGTTAATCGATTAACCAATTCGTGCATGTTTTGGTTAATCGATTAACACTGTAAAAACAGCAGAAAATCAGTTTGAAAATTGCATAATCCTTGATCAATCATTTATTCAAACACCTCATGATTAAGGATGCAATTGTGCATAAAATTTCAATTAAAACAGCAGGAAAAACCAGTAATCAAACACAAATTGCAAGATCCAAAGATCAAGCAAACAAGATCAACAAAGGATCTACATTATGAAAGATGAAATTGAAGCTTCAACAATGGTGAGAGATGAGATTACCACTCCAACTCTGAAAATTCCTTCAAATTGTTCCAAGATCCAAACTCCAAAGCCTTGATCTATGAGAATTGATGAAGAAAACAAGCTTGGATAAAGGTTTAGCTCAAAGTTGAACAAGATTCAATGTGAATTCTTGTTAACTTTCAAAAGAAGAAAAGTGAGCTTTGGTGAATTTTGTGGTTGGGAAGAGAATTTGCAAGAGGTTTGTTGGCTATCAAAAGCTTGAAGAATGAATGAAATGAAGGCTCTATTTATAGAGTTTTGGCTTGGAAAATTTGGTGGATTGGAGTTTGGTTTGGAAATGAAAATTAGGCTTGGAATTTGAATTTGGAGGGAAATTCATAAAAGAGTGGTGATTAATGAAGGTGTATGGTAGGAAATGATCAAAGTGATGTAGGGGAATTAAAATGAGATGGTCTAGAATATTCCACATGTGATCAAGGGCTGAGAATTGGTGCCAATTGCTGCAGAATTTGAATTTGGCACTTTTTCTTCCAAAAAATGCACATGTTAATCGATTAACCACTTCACAGTGCAATTAGGTTAATCGATTAACATAGTGAAAAATGAGGAAAAATGGCTTTTTGATGCGCTGTCTTGACTCTGGCTCAATTTTTCTTGCTTGTCAAAGAAGGCATGGAAATAAACACATGAACCTTGGAGTCTCTTGAATAATAATCAATTAAATCTTGGAAACTCTTGATCAGATGATTTTGAATTGATTGCAGATCAACTTTGACTTTGTTCAAATGAATTTCATTCGAGCTGAGGGACTGTTATTTTGGCATTTTTAACCTGTTCTTCCCCTGAAAATGTTAATAAAGAGAAAACAAAATATTTTTGGGTTTTGGTTAAGGTTAGTAAAATATAAACAAATGAGGCAATAAAGTGAATAGGAAACACAGAGATGCTCGGTAAACCCTGCAAGGCATAAACCCAAAGATGAGAGGGACAAGGGAACCAATGTGTGATCTTGTTTGTGGTATAAGATGCAAAATGAGATGTGAATGATGTGTGGAATCTTAGGCGTCAAAAATTAGGGTTCAACACCGCTACCCAGTGAAGGACCAGAACCAGGTTCCTAATGGGGCCTTATCTTGGACGGAGCTGTCAACCATTATGGAAACGGAATTGGGGCAATCATCATAACACCTCAGGGTACCCACATTCCTTTCACCGCCCGATTAACGTTCAAGTGTACCAATAACGAGGTCGAATACGAAGCTTGTATCATGGGTCTCGAAGAAGCGATCGACTTAGGGATCAAGAACTTGGATGTATATGGTGACTTAAACTTGGTTATCAATCAGATCAAAGCAGATTGGAACACATACCAATCAGGACTGATCCCTTATTAAGATTATGCGAGAAGATTGTTACCATTCTTCAACAGAATCGAGTTTCACCATATCCCTCGTGAAGAGAATCACATGGCTGACGCATTAACCACTCTCTCTTCCATGATTAATGTAGGTCATTGGAAAGATGTACCTAAGATTGACATAATGCGCCTTGAAAGGCCCGCTTACATCTTCGCGATTGAAGCAATCATAGATGACAAACCTTGGTATTATGATACCAAATGCTTCCTTCAGAAACAAGAATACCCACCTGGGGTGTCCAGAAAAGGCAGAAAGACCCTCAGAAGGCTAGCTGGTAGTTTCTTCTTGAGCGGTGACACACTCTATAAGAGAAACTTCGACATGGTTCTGCTCCAATGCGTAGACAGACAAGAAGCAAACATACTGATGAAAGAAATTCATGAAGGATCCTTTGGCACTCATGCCAATGGACACACAATGGCGAGAAAAATTCGGAGAGCAGAATATTATTGGCTGACAATGGAATCCGATTGCTACAAGTACGTGAGGAGGTGTCACAAGTGTCAGATATACTCAGACAAAACTCATGTATCGCCAACACATCTTAAAGTTCTTTCTTCCCCATGGCCTTTTTCTATATGGGGAATCGATATGATTGGCATGATTGAACCCAAGGCTTCAAATAGACATCGGTTCATCCTGGTAGCCATTGACTACTTCACCAAGTGGGTCGAAGCAGCGTCATACGCCAATGTAACCTGACAAGTGGTAGTCTGTTTCATAAAAAACAATCTCATATGTCGTTATGGTGTTCCAAGCCAGATCATTACTGATAATGGATCCAACTTGAACAACAAGATGATGAAAGAGTTGTGTGCTGAGTTCAAAATCGAACACCATAACTCATCTCCCTACCGACCTAAGATGAATGGAGCGGTAGAACCGGCTAATAGAAACATCAAGAAGATCGTTCAAATGATGGTTATAACCTACAAAGACTGGCATGAAATGCTGCCTTTTGCTCTTCATGGTTATCGCACATCTGTCCGCACTTCAACAGGGGCAACCCATTTCTCTATAGTATATGGCATAGAAGCAGTGCTTCCCATAGAAGTAGAGATCCTATCAATCTGGGTATTGATGGAAGCTAAGCTAACAGAAGCTTAGTGGTGTCAAAGAAGACACGATGAACTGAACTTGATCGAAGAAAAGCTAATAACGGCTCTATGACATGATCAGTTGTATCAGCAAAGGATGAAGAAGGCATTTGACAAAAAGGTCCAACCCGTGTCTTCAGAAAAGTAGACTTTGTGCTCAAAAAGATACAATCATTTCTCACTGATTCTCGAGGCAAATGGACTCCGAATTACGATGGCCCCTATGTGGTCAAGAAAGCCTTCTCAGGCGGCGCCTTGAGACTCGCAACCATGGATGGAGAGGAATTCACCTACCCAACGAATGTTGATGTAGTCAAGAAATACTTCGCCTAAAAAAACGTCTCGGTGGATTGAAAACTCGAAAGGGCGGTCCAGGTAAAAATTAGAGACATAAGCAAAAATCATCCCGATGGATTGGAAACCTCAAAGTACAATACAGGAAAAAATTAGGGATTCATAGCAAGTAACTACATCCAACAAAGGCGAAAATCCCCCAACAATAGTCATGTCATCCATCAGGAAAACTCCGGTCAAGGTCATCTTCGACAGAAGCTCAGGATGTCCAAAATTCAAAGTTGATAGAAGGATATCGGTTGTTATGTTTTAATGTAGCCCCTTTTCCCTTAAAATACCATTTTCTAAACTTTGTAAATACTCTATGGGATCACGCGTTTGGCTGATTTCCATCCTATCAATAAAATTTGAGCCTATGTACTTTTGTTTGCAATTCTTATTTGTTTTAGCTTTATAGAATGACATTTTAATATGATTAACGATTCTTGAAATAAAACAAAAATGAATTTACTTGTCAACATTTTTCTGCTTTTAAAATAAAGATGGCAATTCTTTTGACTGTTGAACATCGAAAGAACATCGATCGCTTCTCCAAAGGTGATTGAACCTCAAAGTGCAGAATCAAAGTACTCCTTCTAAACTAGTGCGCCTGAATGAAGGATCAACTGTGTCAGAGACCGTGTTTCATCTGATATCCCCGACAGAGTTCTTAACTCCTAAGTCCGACCAAGGTTGTTCCCCACAGGGACTATCTCTCCTAAGCAAGGCAGAATTGCTATTTTGACCAAATGGTACTTCCTCGTTCCCAGCAGTGGCCGAGTATCCAGTCGTGTTCATCTATTAGTTTGTATGTCGCATCAGTCTTATCAGCATATATATACATACATCATGCATTATTGATTTCCATTCATATTCATATTGCATCACTATCACTCTAGACGGTCTTATCCCCTAGTGATAAAAATCCTTTCATCAATCGAGTTGTCAGTTCTTTCCTCGTCAGGAAATGTTGCGTCTGAACAATCTCTCCTCCAGCTTATTTCGGGATTGGAGTTGGTCCCTTGACCACTTTGATAACTTGAACCTATGAAAAGACAAGAAGACCTTCGACAAACGTCACTCTTTACCATTGAAGATGATAGCTTCGCTTTCCCGGATTAAGGAAAATCCCCAGAGGAAGCCTCACAACTAAAGACTCTCAGCAACACATTGATTTTTCTCTCCAAAGATTCAATGTTAATGAAGTCATCAGCACCTCAAAATTGGATTGCATCACATGGCATTTCTCCGAGAAGATCTCGAGGAAAAGTATGGTGTAATATCCCCAAGCAGGAAGCAGTATCTCAAGAGACTCGTTTTCCTCAGTAGAGTTGACAAATGGCGTCTCCAACAGAGAAGTTTGTACACCTCTACAGCTCAGACAAATGGGTTCCCCAGCAAGTCTGATATCAAAACTTTTTCCCATCAAATGGCATCTTCTCAGGAAAATTCAGCGAGAAGTTTGAGGAAAATCGCTAACAAATAGCCTCCCTTGTCAAGAAAGTTTATTAACAAAAGAAACTGAGACCAGTTCCATGGATGAAGACCCGGATCGAGGGGAATTTTATATCAGAAACTGAGACCAGTTCCATGGCTGAAGACCAGGATCGATGGGAAGTTTATGGACAAAAGAAAATGAGACCATTTCCATGGATGAAGACCCGGATCGAGGGGAAGTTTATATCAGAAACTGAGACCAGTTCCATGGATGAATACCAGGATCGAGGGGAAATTTATATCAGAAACTGAGACCAGTTCCGTGGATGAAGACCCGGATCGAGGGGAAGTTTATATTAGAAACTAAGACCCGTTCCATGGTTGAAGACCAGGATCGAGGGGAAGTTTTTACCTTTTCTAAGTATCATTGCTTAGCAAAAGAAGATGTATGAGCAAGCTTCCATTCATAACCACCATCAAAATTTTGGGTATTTCTATATTTAATCCTCTTGCACCCCGAATGTCCGAATACCTTCGTCGTTCACACCCTCGGGTCTAAGAAGATTAAATAGGGGCATCTGTCATACCCCAAATTTTGACCACCAAGATTTCCCATCATTGTGAAAATCATCATCACAATATGGGTGTACCTTCATGCCTCATCAATCTCCTCAAACAGGATTGAGCATTTACTACAATCAAGAATTAGGGTTTTGAGCCCTCTTAGAGCACTTAGACAAAGGATCAATCAAGAAATGACATGATCTCCAACTTTTCTAGCCTCTCAAACATCCATGGAGGACCAAGGGGTCTCCCACATCAAGAATCAAGCACAAGATTGCAACATTCCAAGTGGATCAAGCCTCAAGATCGCCAGTGTCACCAAATTAGGATTTTGGTCGACTGAGGCCTCCAGATGAAGATTTCCATCTGGACATGAGCCAATGCCTCAATATTTGGTCCATCAATCTCAAAGGAATCTCAAGAGCCCATCCGCAATGGCAAAATCATCTTGAGGGTCTATTTATCAAAAAATCAGGAATTAGGGTTTTGACCTAATTCAACCCTTGAGTTAACTTGTGAAGTGAGGCCTGGCTTGAAGCTTCAAAATGAATTTCAAGGACCTCAAATACATAATATTGACATGGCTACAAGATTTGATTGACTCAAAGAGCTCAAATCATAAGCCACAAGAACTCAAAACCATCTAATCATAAATTAGGGTTTTTGATGGAAAAAGTCAACCCTACCCTTGACTGTGGGCCTACCCATGATCTCAAACCTTGGGGAGGGGTCCAAGACATTCTTAAATACCCTTGGAGGCCATCCATAAAATTTAATTAAGCCCAAAGATTAATTTCATAAAAGGATCACAAAGTCAAAATTTCATCCGATGAAAAAGTCAACTGTACAAAAATCCAAGTTTGACTTTTTGGATTTTTGGTCAAACAAGGTTCCTTAACCCTAAAACAATGTTAATATGTGATTTGAATCATCATTCATCAAGAAAAATCAAAGAAAGTGAGTTAACTTGTAAAAGGGGTAACCATAAAAAACTTAGAATTTTCTAAGTTATGGAACAAAGTGGCTAGGGTACACACTTTGCAAGGCCATATTTCCCAAACCATAAAGCCTTTTTCTCCCATTCAAAGCTCAGATTTAAGTTCATGTTACATATTTCAAATATGTCAACTAGACCTCATTCCCATTCATCATGGATTTTGAGTTATTGTTTGAGCAAAATCACAAAAAACATGAAAATGACATTTTTCCAACACTTAGTGAAATTTTCACTAAAGTCGGAATCTGCCTTTTTTTTTTCAAAATGTAGAGGCATTTTTAATTGTATTTCAAGTTGATTCAAAACCAAAGTTGGACATCATGTTGAAATAGGATATATCAGCTTTCCAAAATGACCAAGAACTCCATCAAACTCCACTTGAGCTAGGGGTTATGACAACTGCAACATGCCTTGCTGCAAACTGTTTTGCAAGGCAGATTTGTATATTAGGGCTCAAATTGATCAAATTGTGCAAAAACAAACATGGTTATCCATCTGCGCACCTCAGGGGGAAACCAAGAAGGAACAAGCATTGATCCATAAGCCTCCTAATTCTTTGGAACTACATATAGGGGTGGCATCCCTAAAAGCTAAAGATGCCTCAAGACTCCAATTTTGTTTTGAGGCATTCAATGGATGCATAGAGCTGGCATGTATCAGTCCATGATCAGCCAAATAAGTCAAGATAAGCTCATACAATAGAGAACCATAGGCCTGTGCTCTAATCTCAAGTCAATGGCTAGAGGAGACTTGAGATTCCATTTGATCACAATTGGCCAAAGGCCTACTGCAGTTGCCACATACTCTTGCTTGCAAAACAAACTTGACACACTATAAATAGGCCTCATTTGTGATCAGTTTGAGCACACCAAAGGTCCTAAAAAGATGCCTTTCTCAAAATCACCACTTTCACTCCCAAAACACCTTCTCTTGCAAGTCACTCTCGGGTTTTGCATTTTAGAGTGATTCCAACCAAACCAATGGTTCACACACCTCACATATAACATATAGAAGTGATCCAAACTCTTACATAACATCTGGAACATCAATTTCACAAAATCACCAGCCAACTGCTCAAGTTCTTGACAAAGTTGCAGTTGGGGTACCGTCTCAAGCTCCAGTTCATTTCAAACCACTCCAAGCATTCAGACACACTCCTTGGCACCTAAGGAAGCTGTCTAGATCATTGGAACTAACTTACAACACCTCCATCACCAAACTCGATCACCAGCTGCAAGAGGTAAGCATGAACCCTTCAAACTCCATGTTGCATGCATATTTTACTGCACAATAATTTTTCCACACGTTCATAATCATGTATGGAATGATAACCCTCAATCAATTGCCATGAATCAATCATGTATGGAATTTCATTGTGTTCATGCTGAAATTAGGGTTCTTGAGGTTTTCGTCTGATTTCTCACTCAATACTCAAAATAAATGCAATTAAACTATATGGTTGTGATCCTTGTTCAAAAGCGAACACGATTGATACTTGAATCGTGCAAAACCATTGAGAAATCATGGAGAAAAGTGAGAAAATGTAAATCTGAAAAAACAGAGGGCGCGGGCAAGAACCAAGTGATCTTGGCGCCATAATTCAAATTTTTGAATTTTTGTTATTTTTGTTAATTGATTCAAAAATTAATTTTCTCTGAATATTTATGTTTTTGAATTGATTCTTTTTCTCAAAATTCATAAAAATGTTAAATTATTTTATTTTACAAAAAAATCTAATTTATATTATTTATTTTATATAGTTAGGATTTTTGTAAATTATTTCATTCTAATTGTTTTTAAACATTTTTAAATGGAATTCCCACTTTGATCTTTCAAAACCAATTGAATTTCAAACTCTCGTGTAATTAAACATAATTTTTCAAAATATTTTTCAAGGTGTACAACTTAATTTTGAATATATTTGGTATTTTATATCATTTTTTCTCATTTAATTTCCTTTGAAATATAACATTTTAATTTGAAATTAGTGTTTCCTCTTGATTTTAAATTTTAAACATTTTGGGCCTCTGATAGAGTGTAAGACCCAATCCTTTGTAAACACAAACCTTTTTTGGGCCTCAAATGTTGTATAAGTCCCACTGTATTTTCAAAATCACGGCGCGGTCGTCGCCTTTTAAAACAAAATCATCTGGGCCTCCCCTCGAGTTGTAAGACCCATCTTTCTCTTTCAAAATATCTTTTGGGCCTCTGATAGAGTATAAGACCCAATCCTTTTTTAACCAAAATAATTTTGGGCCTCAGTCGTTGTATAAGTCCCGATACGATCTTCAAAACAACGGTGCGATCACTGTTAAACCTTGGGCCTCTCCTTGAGTATAAGCTCCAACAATCTTTTCAAAAACAACTTCTCTTTTGATTTAGATTCAAATATACATGTTGTTATCAAAACTTTCTTTAATTTCTTTGAACAACTAACAATACAGCATGGAAGCTTGCTCACCTGTAAGTTTTAACAGATTTCATTTACTCGCTTTCATATATATATATATATACATATATATATATATATATATATATATATATATATATATATAACTGTATTGTGGGAAGTTGCTCCTCTGTAAGTCCTTCTTTCATACCCTTTTAAATACTTGTCATATATCAACTGTATATATACTAGTATAGTTATTTAGAGTTTTCCCCGGCAACTAGGTCTAGAACTAGGTAAAGCCAGTTGGTCACTCTTAAATACAGTCAAAACTAGATCCCCATAGGATTTCCAGATACAGTTTTGCCTTCTCTTGGGCTTAAACAATATGGAACAAAGAGAAAGGCAGTATTCTCGGTGAACCTTTTCTCAGACTGTCACTATTAGAAATTGTCAAAGAAATTCTATTCCCCAGAGGTGATCTATTCTCGGTAAATAACATCTCTTGAATTTCTTCAAACCTCAGAACTTTCACTAAATGGTCTATTCTCGGTGAATAACATTTCTTGAAATTTTCTTGGTTTGGTCCCACAGGCTTCCTAAAAGCATCCTCGCCTCTTCTTGGGCTTTGTACAAGGACCCTCCGGCTTCTTAGAAGTTCTCATGCCTTCTCTTGGGCTTAATACAAGGACCCTGAAGACCTCCTAAAGGTATAAGACAGAACTTAGTCATCCTTTGCTAGAGCATTCTTTCAAGTGTCAATTCTCAGACCAATTTAGGGTTGATTCTCATCCCTTAAAAACAATTGCCTCCTCTTGGGCATCATACAAAAGATAAAACTCTTCCATACCACTAGAATTGGACAGTCTAATCCCCTCTTGGATCTCAAAGACATTTCTCAAGTTCCCTACAAACATAGGAAGAAACCCCGGTCATTTTTTATCAATCTCCAGTAGAGTTAAAACCCATGGGTTCTAAAACCCAGTCTCTCTCCTAAAAGTTCCTTAGCCATGGTCAGTTTATCACCAGTATCAGAACTTCAATGTATCTGATACCCCAACTCTTCTGTAACCCTCAGCAAGAGTTGATTCCCCATTTGGACCTGCCTCGGGATCTCAATAATCCCCGACAGAAGCTAGCCTTCTTTTAGGCTTTGTATAATGATCCTTCCTTTCCTCAATACAGTTAGCCTCCTCTTGGGCTTTGTACAATGATTCTCCCCAGCGGAGCTAACCTTTTCAGACTCTCTTGTTGAGTCAATCCCTTTTCAGATTCTCCTGTTGAGTCAATCACTTTTCAGACTCACTTGTTGAGTCAATCACCTTTCAGCACTTTCTTGTTGAGTCAACCCCTTTAGCCTCAATCTTGGGCTTTGCACAAGACAGATAAAAACACTCTCTTGTTGAGTCAATATTTTTTCAGCCTCCTTTTAGGTTTGATATAAAGATTTCCCCTGGCAACAGTTAGCCTCACCTTAGGCTTTGTATAATGATTTCTCCAGCTTGTTCAGCCACAATCCTGGGCTTTGTACAGGACATATAAAAGCACTCTCTTATTGAGTCAAACCCTTTCAGCCTCAATCTTGGGCTTTGTACAAGACATAAATCTTCATAACCTTCTCTTAAAGCTTGGGACAAATATCTTCCCCAACAGAGTCAATTTCTCTCAGCCTTCTTTTAGGCTATGAGAAATAATACCCTAAGCATAGTCAATCCTCAGCCTCAATCTTGGGCTTTGTACAAGACAAATAAAGATTTCTTTCCCACATAGTCAGTCTTCTTTTCAACCTCTATCTTAGGATTTGTACAAGACACATAAAAACCCTCCCCAGTGGGGTCAAACCCCCTTTTAGCCTCAATCTTGGGCTTTGTACAAGACAGACAGAACATTTTCCCAAGAAAAGTCAAACTTTCAGCCTCCTCTTAGGCTTTGTATAATGATATCCCCCAAAAAGTCAGTCTCTTTTTCAGCCTCAATCTTGGGCTTTGTACAAGACACCAATATAAACGCTCTCTCGTTGAGACAGTCTTTCCTAGCCTCCTCTTAGGCTTTGTATAAGGACTTCCCTAGTGGAGTCAATCAACCTCTTAGCTTCAACCTTGGGCTTTGATCAAGGCACACAAAAATCAATATCCCCTCAGAGGAAATCAAAATCCCTATGTATAAAGTCATTTTCACCGTTTATCCCTTGTCAAAACAGACATTCGAAACAAACCCTAATCCCGATAACTGATGTAAGAGGCACACTTGTTGAATCAAATATCCAAGTTGTTGTTCATCTTTTATCCTGGTAAATCCTCCCTTTCATCTAATTGCTGTAAACGGCAAGCCTCTGGATTATTTATATCCACGCCATTGTCCCTCTCTTAGCATGAAAGATTCCTAAGGAAAAATGGCATTGCTCAACACCGAGTTAAAGTTTTCCCCTTCATGACAAACACCCTATAAAGGAAATTATGGTATTGCTGGATTCTTATATCCCAGTTAAAGTAATCCTCCTTTATAAACAGTCACCCAACAATTGTGATAAACAGACGAGATGTTTCCCTTTAGAGATGACAAGTTCTCTCTCAGTTAAACCTTTTAGCTTCAATCTTGGGCTTTGAACAAGACACGAATACTCCATTTAGCTTAAATCTTGGGCTTTGAACAAGGCACCAAAATATCTTTTTCCTCCCTTAGAATAGGAGGAACTACAATTGCTCTGATTTCCCTGTTTCGTTTAAACGGGAATACGTAGGCATAAGATTGCGAAATCTTAGCGAGCATACCAATCAAAAACTCTAGGTCCAGTACCTTCATATCAAACAAAACTTAGGTCCAGTACCTTACCAAAAACATCGGGAAAACCCAAACATCAAACTCTCCCTCTCATATTTCCCAAGAAACTTTTCCAACCCATTAACGGATAAACACTATCAAGTACAAAGTAGAACCTAAAGAAACAACCTGTGGATAACCACATATAAGATGGGTAATTGACAACTCCCCATTGTATAACCTGACCCCGGACCCCCCAATCTCTTTAAGCGTATATTCGGTTAAACATTCGCGTGCAAGGTTAGTTTCAGATAACTTCCCTTTCCCTTTCAGCTTCACGGGATAAATAAGAAATCAGAAAGTAGCACGCCCATCCTCTTCGTTGAGGAGAAATCCCAAATTCTGCAATAAGGTGGTCGCGTCACCGACAAAAATTGCGCGCTACAGGCGAACCTTGTCATTTTTTCTTTTACCAATGCTAAGTACTCGGACAGGTTGTCGTTCTTGGTCTGGTATTTTCCTCGAACTTGAAGGGCTACGAGTTGCGAGTCTGTGCAGATGACGACCTCTTCTGCCCCGAGATCTTCGCTCAGGCGCAGGCCAGCGAGAAAGGCCTCGTACTCAGCCTGGTTGTTAGATGTAGGGAAGGACAAGGTGAGTGATACTTCTACGATGATTCCCTCTTATTTTTCCAATATGATGCCTGCCCCGCTCCCTGCTGAGCTGGATGCCCCGTCTACGAAAATGGTCTACTTGCGCGCTCCGCATGCAGGGGAATCTGCGAACGTCATTTCCGCGACGAAGTCAGTCAAAGCCTGGGCTTTGAGGGCTTTTATGCTTTCATACTAAATGTCGAATTTGGAAAGCTCTAACGACCATTTGAGCATTCTGCCGGCCATATCTGGTCGCCCCAACAACTGCTTTATGGGTTGATCTGTTCGGAACATGATTGTGTGGGCCAGGAAATAGTGTCTCAATCTCCTCGCAACATTGATGAGGGCCAGCGCCACCTTTTCTATTTGTTGGTATCTCAGCTCTGGTCCTTGCAATGTTTTGCTGGTGAAATATATGGGATTTCGCCCGTCAGGCGTCTCGCGGATAAGGGCGGCGCTTACGGCCTTGGTAGTCACAGCGAGATATAGATATAGAGTTTCGCCGTTGTTTGGCTGAGAGAGGACTGGCGGCTCTGATAGTGCTCGTTTCAAATGGAGGAGAGCCTGGTCGCATTCCTCCATCCATTCAAACGCTGCCTCCCTGCGGAGGAGTTTGAAGAAGGGTAGGGCAATGCTGGGCGGACTTGGCCAAGAAACGAGACAAAGACACGAGCATCCTGTTGAGGGACTGGATGGATTTCTTTGAGTTGGGCATCATGAATTTGGAGAATGCCCTGCACTTGTCGGGGTTGGCCTCGATTCCTCGCCCTGCAAATAGAAGCCGAGGAACTTGCCCGCCCGAACTTCGAACGTGCATTTTTCTGGGTTGAAATGCATCCGGTATTTCCTAGCTTGTTCGAAGACTTTTCATAAATGGGCCATGTGATCGGTCTCCTCGTGGGATTTTATGATCATATCATCCTTATAGACCTCGAGCATGTCACCTATTTCTCCTCGGAAGACCTTGTTAATCATCCTCTGGTAGGTCGCGCCGGCGTTCTTCAGGCCGAAGGGCATTACGTTGTAGTAATAATTGCCCTATTAGGTCATGAAGGCCGTGTATTTTTTTATCGCTCATTGCCATTGGTATTTGATTGTAGCCCGAATAGGTGTCCATGAATGATAATAGTTTAAAACCGGCAGAGTTATCAACAAGTTTATCAATATTGGGGAGGGGTAAGCATCTTTTGGGCATGCCTTATTAAGGTCAGTATAATCAACACACATTTGCCATTTGCCATTAGATTTTTTCACGAGTACAACGTTGGACAGCAAAGTGGTGTACTTGGCTTCCGAGATAAATTTTGCCTCGAGGAGGTCTTTTAGAGCTTGCTTTGCAACCTCCGTTTTCTCCGAAGACTGCCTCCTCCTACGTTGTGCTACTGGTTTGACGATGGGGTCAATCGTGAGTTGATGGCAGGCGACGGCGGGATCCAAGCCGGGAATCTCTGCGGCACTCCAGGCGAATAAGTCTGCGTTCTCTCGAAGGCAGGCTTTGAGTTGCTTCCTCGCGATGTCGGGAAGGCCGGTCCCTATCTTTACTCCTCGCTGAGGATCTCTGCCGAGCGGGACGAGCTCGAAGTCGCCATCCGGGATAGGGCGCATCATATGGGAGTTGTTGCTGGTCGAGGCGAATGAGTTGCTCGGGTCTGCTTAGTCCTCCTTCTGGTCATCTTCGACGAAGCGGATGTTGAGGTTGACGAAGTCGACTTGTGGCACTGGCTTGGCCTCCTCCGAGCTGCTGGGTAAGGCTGGCTTGGAAGCGATGGCGTTGAGTCCCTGGGAGGCCGCCTCAAAGCATCTCCGCGCAGCTTCGATGTCCCCGTGCAATGTAGCGACCATACCCTTCAAAGTGTAGTACTTCATTTGGAGATGAACGGTGGAAGGTACATCTACCAGCTCGGTCAGAGTTTACTGTCCGAATATGCACTGATAGAGAGACGGGAAGTCAATTACCAGGAACTGAACTTTAATGGATCTGGTTGTCTCCGTAGATCCAAAGGTCACGATCAACTCAACGTACCCCCAGGGTTTCGTGACCGACCCATTGAAACCTTGGAGGTCGGAATCCACGTACTGAGTGAGGTGGGATTCGTCCAACTGGAGAATTGAGAACAGTTGTGAGTACATAATGTCGACCGAGCTGCCCTGGTCGACCAATATCCTGCGAACATCAAAATTTGCCATTTGGGCCAGAACGAGCAGTGGGATACTTGAGTTCGGGGATCCTCCGAGGAGCTCTTCCTGGTAGAAGGAGATATGGACTGACCCCTTCTCGGCCTTGTCGAGGGTTGTCACCCTGCTAGAGCTGGTGCTGATCAAGTGCTCGGACTTTCTCTTCACGGAGCCCACAGTGACTTTGTTGAAGCCCCCTCCGGAGATGACCATTGCGGAGAGGAAAGTTTCCCATGGGTTGTGGGCAGTGAAGTATGCGGGAGCGCTGAACTCATCTGGGACGTAGAAATCCTCCGGTCAGGATATACTCAAGGCGACTTAGAGGTTGGTTTCTCCCGAGGAAGGCGCCTCTTCCTCCACTTTCTTCGGCTCCTGGGTGTCTTGCCGGGGAGCATATTTCTTTTTTGTAAACTGCTTCAGATGGCCAACCCTGATTAGTATTTTGATGGCATCCTTCAAATGGATGCAATCTTCAGTGGTGTGGTCGTGACTCTTATGGAAACGACAGTATATTGATTTATCGGCATTGGACTTGGCCGGTATCTGCTTGGGGAACCGGGCTCCCGCCTGTTTGAACTCTGAATTGGCACATTTGGAAAGAATCTTTTCTCTGGAGACAGTCAGGGGAGTGTAATCGTGGAACCGGCCAGAGGGTCCCTTGTTGTCCCTGGATTCCCGGGGATGATCTTCGCGCCTTCTTTCCCCTCGACGGTATGTCGAGGGCTCGTCGCCTTTAGAGGCCCGGGCATTCTCCTGATGGCGGGAGGCTCGGGCGGAGCTGACCGCTTCCTTTTCTTCGTATTGAATATACGACTGCGCCTTGAGGAGGAAGGCGTCCAGGCTCCTTGGAGGTGCCAGACCGACAACTTTAGAAAATTCTGAATGCGGACGAAGTCCTCGCTCGAGCAGGAATTTCTTCATGGCGTCGGTAGTGGGGACTTGCACAACTTCTTTATTAAACCTCTCAATATATGCCTGGAGAGGCTCATCCTTCCCTTGAATTATAGCCTCAAGGGAGGCTTCAGTCTTTGGGTGGCGGCGCAACGCCGTAAAGTGCTTGGAAAACATCCTGCCGAGCTGCTTCCACGAGGTGATGGATTCCTTGGGCAGTTGCTTGTACCAGGTCATGGCCCTTTTTCAAAGCGTGGACGAGAACAGACGACACTTGATGGCGCCCCGGACGCCACGGTAGTTTAACAGCGCATCGATGTTTTCGATGTGTTCATCTGGGTCGGTTGTCCCGTCGTACGTGCCTAAAGATGGAGGTTTTTCCAAGCCTTTGGGGAGGCGTGTAGCCAATATCTCCTGGGACAATGGGTCGTGGGGCTTATCGTCGCTGCTGAAACTGGTCCTGGAGGGGGAGCGGGCGCCTCGCTCGTGACGGCGACTTCTTTGGGGCGATGGTGTACGTGTCCGGCCTTTTGGTCTGGCCGGGGGTGAACGTTGATCCCTCAAATGACAGACGTCTCCTCCAAGAAGGGATGTAGTTCCGTCAACATCGCTTTTGTTGATGGGGAGGACAGAGAGTTTGCGAGCATCTTGGACGTGATCTTGGGAAGCCATAATCGTAATCTTGGACGGAGAAAGTGCTTTGGTCTTAGAATCTGAGGTGGTTGTTAAGACGGGGACAACAAGTTCCCACAGACGGCGCCACTGATCGTGAAGGCTGATCAAATCCTGTGATGGGCTAAGAAGAACGTATGTGATGCTGATGCGTGAGATGAGGAGGGGGTGTACCTGCAAGACACTCTGATGCTAAAGTAAGAATTGGGAGAGAGAAAGGCAAGTACAAAAGTATGAGTTTCTTAGGATGATTTTTGGATACCTGACCCTCTCAAATGAGAGGGTTTTTATAATGTTCTCAGCACGTGGCCAACGGTCCCTATTTTCGGGGCGGAAAAACCGTTTTCTGAAGAATAGGTAACTGCCAAAAACTAGCCGTTATGACGGGCAGAGGTACCCAAAATTAGCCGTTGCCGCTGGCAAATGCGTAGTTTTGGGCACAGGCGTCATGATCGTTCTTGGATGGTGGAGCCGTGCGTAACGGACAGGAATGTCAGGGAGGAGCATATGACCTTGAGATTCATCCGTCCATAGGTACCCGGTAGAGGGGCAGAAAGGTAAATGCTTCCCTATCTCAGCTGGACTTAGGCAATTGGGCCGTTCTGGGAGCAGAAGTGGATTGGGTCATGCCTAGCCATTGGTCCAGTTCGGAACATTATTATTATTATTATTATTAGTTTTTCTTGAAATTGTGATAAAAGATGTGCAATGTGTTTTTGATGCAATGACAGTTGCAGGATACAACGGTGTGTTATACCAAAACGGAAATAAAGTAAAGAGAAACCAAAATGGAAATAAAGTAAAGGATCCTAATTTTCCTAATGCTTGTAATTTGTACTTTTGGATCTCTAATCTTTCTGTTTGTTTGTCTCATTTGTAACTCTTTGTATGAGTTCGAGTACCTCTTGTACTCGTTTTGGTTTATTGGATTGCTTCTTGCTTTTTAAAAAAATGGAAATAAAGTAAAGAGAATTAAAAAAGGGAAAAACAGATTACACAAAAAAAATTCCTTATACCAATACTATAACTCTATTTTATAATTCTTATCACTTACACACACACACACACACACACACACACACATATATATATATATATATATATATATAATTAACGATTATCTCAGGAGTAAGAATTATGAATTTTTAATTTTGAAATAAAATACAAGATGTCAACATTTTTTTTTAAATTGTATTTTTAAATATAAGTTTTGTCATTTTATTATTTAAAATTAATAATGAAATAAATGTTTTACCTTAGATATAATAATGAAATTAAAATGATGGTATGTGTAATGATGAGTTAAATAATTTTTTTTTATATATTTAATATTTTTTTAAAGAATTAAAATTATAAATAAGACTAAATTTATTAAAACTTATTTTTGTTAAATTTTAAAGACAACCTGACAAAATTGGATAAACATGGCTACGTATGAAAAATGAGAAAAAGAAATATAGTAAAATATTTTTATTTTTATACAGTTAATCAATAACGATGTGTATTCTCTCATATCACTTTTTTAATTTTAAAATACTATTATAATTTGACATTTTAAAATAATATAATTGAATATTGTGTAATATTTATTTACACTGACAGTCCATTTATCTTTAAATTCATAGAAAATAATGAGTCTATTACTCATTTATTTTGCAACAGCCCTTTTTCTGAAAATTTATGGAACTGGTTGCTACAAGTTAAACTTGTCCGGCAGCTTTGACACAATTAGTGACTTTTGGAAAGTTTGTGGGAACTCTTGGTCCCCTCTTTGTAAGCTTATCATTATCTCATCCATAGAGATTTTCTTAAATGATATTTGGATGGAAAAAAAAAAATCATCAAATTTATAGATAAAGCTCAGACTTAAAATTTCCTCATATGAAAGATTATCTCAATTGTGACTTTAATCTCCAACAATTTAGTCCTATCTTCTAAATAATTTATAATTGAATTTGTAAAGTTCAAATACTTAAGTATCCAAATCAAGCCTGCCAGAACAAATGTAGCACCCCAATTTGCTTTTTGCTTTTTGAAATATGGTATTTTAAATAAAATTGAATTTTATTATTGTAACAGTTGTATATTAAGTTTGACAAAATATCATAACTAAAAACTGTGTGCGGTATCACACCAAACTAAAATATATAAAAAAAAATAAATAAAAAAAGTGTGCTGTATATAGGCTTTAGTTGAGGAGCCTATGTATTTTAACATATGCTTTTTATTTTTTTGAATTATTTAGTGACTTAAAATATAAATATATATATATAAAATATTAAATTCAAACACGGACCTTTCCATATCAAAGTCCATGTGATTAGCGAACAACTGATTTTTTTTTTTTTCTTATAAGAATTTAATATATAATTTCTTTTTTGAAAAAATCAAATATAGAAAAGTCAATAAAAAAAATTGTGTTAAACATAAAATATGTCTAGAAGGGAGACAAATAAAATAGCTATCTTACTTTCTAGCTACAATTGCAAAGCGCGTTTTGTGCAACTAACATTCTTTCTAATATATATGAAATTTTGGATGATTCTATTGTGCAACTACCCTTCTTTCTTATATATGAGAATTTTAGTGATTCCATTGTGCATCATAGGTGACATGTATTTTATCTTATAATTCCCCATCTTAATTCATAAGACATTGTCATCATTTTTATGTAAATTAAACAAATATATATGTTATTTTATAAAATTGCCATTCAATGATGACATAAAATGATTAATTTTATATGAAAAAAAATAGGCTTAATACCTTTTTTAATTCTTTACCTATACCTCTGGGTCCATTTCGGTGTTAGAAATAAGGGGCGTGGCAACTGATGTGGCGACAGAAAGGACGTGGCAACTAGATGAGGTGGCAGAATTATTATTGAAATTAATTTTCACAAACTTTGAGATAAAATATTTGGACTTGAAACACATGCTCTTTACACTAGAAGCCTATTGACCAAGATTTATTATAATGTGTGAACAAGTGCTTTATAAACAAGTGATTTATTATAATGTGTTATTGCAAATTCGATGTGGAACTTTAAGAAAATGCTTCTGCAACAAAACTCAATCCACTCTAAGAAGCTCCAATTCATTCTGTTCCTGCCAAACAAATTAACAATGGCGGCGTATTTTCAAAATCCAATCCACTCTAAGAAGCTCCAGAGGCTCGCGAACAACTTGCCTGCTCAAGAGGCTCGTGAAGTGCTTCAGAGTAAAGGGGGAGGTGGAACAAGAGAAGGTTGGTCCAAGTATAATGTATATTATAGATAACTAGAATAGGACCCGCGCGATGCGCGGGTGATAAAGAAGATCGTGCGGGTAGTAAATAGAAGTTGTTAAAATAAAATAAGATTTTATTTATGGTAGAGCACTACAAGAAAATCAGTCTATAGCCACGTGAAGTTGTGACGTGATTATCACGTGGCAAAAAAAAGTTGGTTGCGGCGTGATAATCACGTCGCTACATTATTTTATAATAAAATAAAAAATGTAACGTTAGCACATGGAATGTCAGAATTTAAAATTTAAAAATATTATTTGCGACGTGAAAACCACGCCGCAAACAAAAAAAATAATTTTTTAAAAACAAATTGGGAATGTTGAAAATTTTTAACTTTTTTTTTTGCGACATGTATATCACGTCGCAACTTTTTTAGAGGGAAAATTAAAATTTTAATTCTGACTGAATGCAGGCTTTTGCAGGTAGTGGGTATATAATTTATGACCGTTGGCTGGTTGCGACGTGATTATCACGTGGCAAAGTTGCGACGTGATTTTCACGTCGCTAATGGGCTTATAAAATTAATTGCTTTCGTTTTCTTTCCCTCAGACCCTCAGACCCATTTTTTCAACTCTTTTTCCTCTCCATTTTTCCTCTTCTTCGCAGACCCATTTTCTGCTTCCTCTCTTCTTCTTCAAGCACTTCCATATTTTTTAAAGGTATTGAATATTTCTTCAAGCACTTCCATCTGCTTCCTCTCTTCTTCTTCCTCTCTTGTAATTTGTTTTATCATATTTTTTGGTTATTATTAATTTTTTATTTTATGATATTGAATAGAAGAAGATTGAAGATTCAAGATTCAAGAAGATTGAAGATTCAAGAGTGAAAAAAAGGTTGGACTAGAAGATTGAAGGAGATTGAAGAAGAGGTATTTTTTGCAATTTATTTTTTTATATTTGAAGTATTTTCGGAATTTTGGTTATTTTAGGTTAATAGTATATATGTTAGAAACAAATTTTGTTATAATTTATTTTGGTTATTTTCAGAATTTATTTGTTATAATTTATAAACAATTTATTTAGGTTAATAGTATATATGTTATTTTCAAAATTTATTTGTTATAATTTTTAAACAATTTTTTATTCTGTTAGAAACAAATTATATATTTTGTTAGAAATTTATTCTGTTAGAAATTTATAAAACATAATTATTTTATATATTTATATATATAAAAAACGAAAATATAAACATATTATATATAAATTCTGTTTTAACATATATAAATTCTGTTTTAACATATTATATATTAATTATATAAAAATTCTGTTTTTAAAAAAATTATATATAAATTCTATTTTAACATATTATATATAATTTTTTTTCTGAAATTTTTATTAAGTTATAAATTTTATAAAAACAGAATAATATATAATATATAATAACATTTAATAAAAACAGAATTATTTTATATATTTATATATATAAAAAACAAAAATATATTTAATATGTTTATATTTTAGGTTAAAAGAATATTATGAAAAGTTATATATTTAAAAAAAGTTAATTATAAAAAAAGAAAATATATTTAATATGTTAAAAAAAATATTGTATTTTATGTAGTGATTAAAAACATATATACATATATAAAAATGTTTTATAAAAAACAATTTTATTGTTAATATATTTTTTATATACATTTATAAAAAATTGTTTGAGTAAAAACATATACATAAAAAACTTTTTTATAAACAAAAAACATTATATAAAAACTGTTTTATAATTATTATATATTATATTGTTTTATGAAGTATAGTAAAAAAACTATTTTATGTAAAAACATATATATAAAAAACTGTTTTATAATTATTATTATTATAGTGTTTTATAAAAACTGTTTTATGTAGTATTGTTAAAAAGTATTAAATAGAATGTTAATAAAAACGCTTTTATAATAAAAATGTATTATATAGTATGTTAAAAAATATTATATATAAAAACATTATAGTATGTTATAAAACATTATAGTATATTATATAAAACATTAATATAGTATGTTAAAATGTTAAATAGTATATATATAGTATATTTTTAGTAGTAAGAACAAGAACAATATGTTTAGGACTATTATTAAGTTGATTAATTTAATATTTCTAATTAAAAAGGTATTGATTATATAAATTTGCAGTAAATGGAATATTATCGGTATTATCGTAGTTGGATGTACGATAGACTATATCCAGGAAGGCGCGCACTTAAACCCAATTTTATAGAAGGAGTTAATGGTTTTATCACGTGGACGTTTGCTCAGGAATGTTGTCGAAGCGAAGGAGGAGTTAGGTGTTCTTGTCTTAAATGTGGATGTAGATATATAATTAGTGACCCAGAGGAAATAACACGTCATTTGCATAGAAGAGGTTTCATTGAAAATTATTGGGTTTGGACGTATAATGGTGAAACACTGCCGAGTAACGTGCCAGAGACTAGCAACACGCATGCTTCAAGTAGTCGACCGCCTATGGAACCGCCTATGAAATTTGAGGAAAACTTTAATCTGATCGGTGACATGGTTGACGATGCTTTTGGTGTTAACGTGACCTATGATCAACCAGAAGATTTTGACGGGGAAGAGTTGCCGAATGAGGAAGCGCAGAGATTTTATTAGTTGTTGAATGAGATGAATACTCCGTTGTTTGAGGGGTCGTCAGACTCAAAGCTATCAATGTGTGTGAGATTATTGGCCGCCAAGTCAAATTGGAATGTTCCTGATCAGTGTTTGGAGCACTTCGCAAAAATGATGTTGGACTCAACTGCAACGAAAGACAACTTGCCTGCGAGTTTCTATGATGCAAAGAAGTTGGTGTCAAAGTTGGGTTTAAGAGTAAGAAAGATTGATTGTTGCATTAATGGTTGCATGTTGTTTTATGACAATGAGTTTGGTACTCAAGATGGATCGTTGGAGGAATGTAAGTTTTGTCAGAGTCCAAGATATAAAGTTCGCAGTAGAGCCATTAACAGTAAGCAAAAGCGTGTAGCAGTAAAGTCCATGTTTTATCTTCCAATAATACCAAGGTTAAAAAGAATGTTTTCTTCAATGCATAGTGCAAGTCAAATGACATGGCATCATACAAACAAAACAAGTCCAGGCACTATGCGACACCCATCTGACGGTCATGCATGGAAGCACTTTGATGAGGTACATCCCGATTTTTCCGCGGAACCTAGGACTGTCAGGCTTGGATTATGCTCTGATGATTTTGCTCCATATGTCCAAGCATCTGGAAGTGCGTATTCTTGTTGGCCAGTCATTGTAACCCCTTACAATCTCCCTCCTGAGATGTGCATGACAAAACCATACATGTTTTTGACGTGTGTCATTCCAGGACCGTCGAGTCCAAAAGCCGTAATTGATGTGTACTTACAACCTTTAATTGATGATTTGAAGAGGTTGTAGATTAATGGAGAATGGACTTATGATATATCCCGTAAACAAAACTTTTTAATGCGAGTTGCCTTGATGTGGACCATTAACGACTTTCCAGCATATGGCATGTTGTCTGGTTGGGGTACGCATGGCAGAATGGGTTATCCGCATTGGATGGAATGCACCAAGGCGTTTACATTGGATAAAGGGGGGAAAAGCTCGTGGTTTGACTGTCACTGCAGATTCTTACCATCAAATCATCGCTTTAGAAAAAACAAGACAAATTTCAAAAAAGACGAACGGGTAACAGATCTGCCTCCGCCTCGATTGTCACCAGTTGCTATATGGAACCAAGTTTGTGAACTTCCAAAGTTTACAGATACAGGCAAAGCCTGTAGAATTGAAGGATATGGAGTCACACACAATTGGACAAAAAGAAGTATATTTTGGGACCTCCCGTATTGGAAAGATAATTTGTTGCGCCATAATCTTGATGTTATGCATATTGAGAAGAATTTTTTTGATAATGTATTTAACACAGTGATGGATTTTTTTGTTGTTGCACTAACTACAGAAATACTCCATTTGAGAAACTTGTCTAATGGACCTCGTCAAAGCGCAAATAAATGGCACACATACTTCGTGAACGGATATAAATTTCACACTCAGGAATGGACTGAAGGGAAAAAGACCATAAACAGTGGCGTATTTGTGAAAGGAGTTACAGATGGTGGTGAAGATGACTTCTATGGTTTTGTTAAACATATCTACGAGTTAGTATACAACTACTTGGACTCAGAAAATAAAGTTGTCTTGTTTTATTGTGAATGGTATGATCCAACTAGAGGCACAAAAATAGATAAGACATATGGTACTGTTGAGATTCAAATGGACCGGAGGTACAAAGAGTATGACCCTTTCATAATGTCAAATATTGTTAGGCAAGTTTATTATGTTCCTTATCCTTCATTTTTGCCACGTAAACTAGGGTGTTGTGTTGAAATAAAAACAAAACCATTGGGTCATATTGAAACTGACGATCTAGTGGAAGATCTTGCTTAACAAGTTGATGAAGTTGAAGAAATTAATGATGTGATTCCAGATGAACACACTACAAGTCTGTCTGATACAATGGTTGAGGGGCATCAAGTTGATGAGGATGAAGATCATGAAGATCATGAATATGGATGACGAGCATGAAGATTTAGAATAGTGAATATGTATTAAATGAGAAATGTGTTTTGTAATTTTACTTAATGAACCATCTATTGAATGAGTTAATGAATATGTATTAATGAGAAATGTTTCTTGTAATTTTACTTAATGAACCATCTATTGAATGAGTTAATAATGAATATATATTAACTGTGTATTCTCTATAAATAGGTAAAATGCCACCCAAGGATAGTGGTAAGAAGTCCAAGCATACAAGGGTAGTAGTATGCCAGTCACCTCACTCTGCCATGTGTCCTCCCCCGCAGAGTCAGGTTCATCCTATGTCCATGGATAGTACTCAGCCTTTTACGCCATTACTCTCCTCTCAGTATCCTCTTCAGTTCCCATCTGGGAGTCCGTCTATTATTAGCCCATCTGGGGCCCCATCTTTTGTTAGGCCACCTGGTTTTCCATTCCAGCTGAGTCAGGTACCCTCATCCTTCCAGCAGAGTAGAGGATACAGTTTTCCACTTCCCACGCAGATTCCTTCATTCGTCCAGCAGACTGGAGGATCCAGCACCCCACTTCCTACACAGATGCCCCCATCCGTCCAGCAGACTGGAGGATCCACCTCTTCACGGCCCACACAGACTGGTCGCACCCCACATCCCACACATGTACCTGCATCTGATGATCATGCAGAGTTGGGTGATGGCGATATTGGTGTGGACGATGATGAGATAGATGGGAGAGATCTTTGAGGGGATGATGATCCGAGTGAGATTCATACCATTGATGGGAGATTTTGGATTTGGCCTGAAAGAAACTCGTAAGTTTCTTATTTATTGATTTTTATTTATAAGTACACATTTCCATTTTAAATATAAATTTATATAATTAATGCTAATTCAATTATTGTTGTTTAGTTTCGGGCCGAGTCGGACTGCTGCCAATGTTATAAGTTATATAATTCAGCAGAATTATAAGAAATTGTATAAGACTTTTGGAGAAGTTAAGGACAAAGACGAATGGTTTAAGCAATTTCAGGTATCATTAATTTATTTGTTAAGTTATTGTTATTTAAATTACTTTTTTTATTATTGTTATAATTTATCTAACTATTTATTTTAATGCCATACAACATTGCAGGAGAAATGTGTTTGGGATCCACTGAACCATGAAAAAGTAAAAAAAAATTATTTTGGCAGGAGTTCAAGACGACTTTCTGACATGCTACGACGTGTTAGAGAGCGTTTTGTACTGTTGGGCATCCGTCCCAAATGGATAAGAAAAGAAATTTTTGATGACCTTCTTAAGTATTGGGAAACGGATGAATTTAAGGCTAAATCTGAAAATGCAAAGAAGATGAGGGCATCAGAAAAAGGGGGTTGCCTTAATACTGTTGGAAGTATTATTACTGCTGAGCATTCTCGACGCATGGTAATTATTACCACTTTTTAAAGTCAGATTTTGATTTATAACATATATTATTAATTTAAGTTAAGTTTATTATTTAGGCTAAGCGTTTGGGGAGACAACCACTGATGATTGAGCTGGTTACCCAAACTCGGACAAAGAAATCGGGGGATTTTGTTGACGAGCGTACAGAAAATGCTTTGGTAAGTAAATTTATGTTGTTTATATTTTTTTTAATTTATTAGCAACTTAGTGACGTGATTTTCACGTGGCAAGTGAGATGTTGTGGCGTTAGAATCACGCGGCAACTGATAAGTTGTGGCGTTAAAATCACGTGGCTATATTTTTTTTATTATTTATTTTAATTTAATTTAATTTAATTTAATTTAACTTATATTAACTTGATTTTTTTAATTGTATGTGTAGAAGGATTATCAGGTCTTGATGGCAGAATTTCTGACCCATAATCCCCAGTATACTCCTCCTCCAGGACAACCGGTTCATCCAGGTGTGGATTTCTATATTTGGAGTCAAGCTATTTGGGGAAAGGGGGATAACGGGTGCTTTTTTGGTGTTGGAAATTTGGCGGGCACCTTGAAGACTGGGGATAGAACTCTGTATCAAAGAGTTATGGACGGTGAAGGAGGGTCACGTCAAACAAATTTGACACCGTAGCAGTTAGAAACGGTAAGACAATTGGCTTGACGCGAGTCAGAGGAACGTGCGGCTGCATTGAAGGCCCAAATGGAGGCGACAACGAAGGCCCAAACGGAAGCAATGGAGGCAATGGCGAAGAGGCAGACTGATATGGAGGAGCAAATGCGGCAATTTATGCAAGCATTTGGTGGAAATCGCAACGATGTTGGTCAATCGAGGAATAATAACAACCAAAATGATGTTGACTTTACCGACGACCCGGATGATCCAATTATTTAGTTTTATTTTTATTTTCTTTTTACTTTTTAATTTGTGTACTAATGAATTTATAATTATATTTTATATTTAGAAATATTAAATTTAAATTTTAGTTTATTAATTTTATTATATTAAGTTTATTAATTTATATATTTAAAAATATTTAGTTTTATTTTTATAAATTTGATTTATAATATTGAATTTAGTAATATAAATTATAATATTTAATTAAATAAAACATAAATTATATAAAACAGAAAATTATATTTAAATAATATAATTTTTTTAAAACAGAAAATTATATTTAAATAAAATATAAATTATATTTAATAATAATCAGAAATTATTTAAATACAACAGAAAATAATTAAAAAAAAATACATCATTTGCGACGTGATTTATATGTCACAAATAAGTGACGTGAAAACCACGTCGCAAAACACAACGTACAAATAAAAAAAACATTTTGCCACGTGATTTTCATGTCACTAATTTGTGACGTGGAAATCACGTCGCAAATAACTTTCTGCATTTTCTGACCCACCTCTGCACACCTGCTCTGACTCTTTCTGAAGGGATTTCTATCAACTTTTTTGCGACGTGATTATCACGTGGCAACTTTGTGACATGTTTATCACGTCGCAACAGGGTTGCCACGCGCTCTCCTGCGACCTAGAAGCTCACGTCGCAAAAAACTAGTAGTGACGTGTTTTCATGGTTTGCGACGTGGTAAATACGTCGCAAAAGACAACATATTTTGTAGTGAATAATGTTAAATATTTAGAATATAATAGTACATTTTGTTAACAACTAATACAATATTTTGGATAAAGAGTCAATAACTTTTCATCTAACAAAATCATTTCTGAAAATGTTTGTTCTTCATCGTTTCGTAGATTATAAACGTACCACAATCGAACGACTCAGACTCGAAGTAACCAATCATCACGATTTTCATTGCTGATTGTCTGGTAATATGAATATATAGTGAATATGATCGTTGTTATGGTGTGATATTAAAAAAGTTAACAAATTGTTGATTATATAGGACAATGTATTCTTATGATTTTTCCTATGACGTTAACGTATGTGTTTTTCTATGTTTATAGTTTTTAAACGGCTAAATGAATGCAATTATGATAATAATAAATGAATATTTTATGCAATGGTTAACCACTGATTATAATATTCAAATCCAATTAATTCTTAATTATAATAAAATTGAAATTATCAATAATTAAATACGGAAATAACTCAAGTCCATAAATTCATTTGTTATCTTTCACGATTTAAAAAATAATTTAATTTTTTTTTATTGTCATTATTTCATGTGTTATATTTTTAACAAATATGGTATAAATATTAATAATAATAATAATAATATACGTCTTTATAAAAAGAAAATATTCTATTTTTCTAATATTTTATTATATATGGTATTAATATTTGAGATAAAATATTATATGTATTATTTTTTGAATGTTCAAGTAAAATAAAATAGGATATTCATTATTCATATGTATTTTTCAATTTTTTATAATAATCAAAATTTAAATATTTATTATTTTCATTACTTAATTTAATTGTGAACGGCTTTCAATATAGTTTATTGTAAATATTTTATCAAGATTCGGTTTGTTCTATTAGTATTACAAATAAACACTATTTTTTACAAAGATTAAATAAATTTTTTTATGATTCAAATGAATTTAATTTGAATATTTTAATTAATGGGTAGCAATGTTCATATAACTATAATATATGTTAAATGGTTTTTATGATTCAAATGAATTTAATTTGAATATTTTAATTAATGGGTAGCAATGTTCATATAACTATAATATATGTTAAATGGTGATGCATGAATTTTAATAAAATTGATTATATATATATATAATATTTAATCTTATTAATATTTCAAATAATGATATATATATATATATATATATATATATATATATATATATATATATATATATATATATATATATATATATATATATATATATATATATATATATATATATATATATATATATATATATATATATATATATATATATATTAGTCAATTATTTAATATTAATATTTCAGATAATTAATTATAAATATTTAATCTTATTAATATTTTCAATTAATTCTTAATTATGATAAAATTGAATTAGTCAAGCTCATCCATTCATCGTTTTTCTATATGAGCTATGAGTTATAATGAGCTATGAGTTAAATTGAACCTGTATGAGTTATAAATATTTAATCTTATTTATTCTTATAAGCTATATGAGTTATGAGTTATAATGAACCTTAAAAAAGTATAAAATTTTATTATTATATCACCATAATATGTAACTCAAGCTCATTCATTCATCGTTTTTCTTTCATGATCATAAAAATAGTCTATATTTTTTTTAAGTGATATAAATGTTTCAATTTAGTTCACAAATGAAATTGATAATTTTTTTATAGTCATTATGAAATAAATAGTTGTAAATTTGATGTGATTTCATTGTTCAGTACTAAAATTAAATTAAATTATAGATGGATAGAAAAAATATAATGTAATAGAATTTAATTAATTTTTCAAAATTAATAATGTTAACAATATAAAATTTTAATATTTATTATAATCATCATTGCATTTAATCGAGAACAACTTTAAATATACTTTATTGTAAATATTATACCAATATTTAGTTTTTTTAATGATGGCATTAATTTTATGACATTAATGTTTTTAAAAAAATTTACTATGATTTATAAATTTTTGTCTTAAAAATGAAAAATAAACTTTATTTTTTTTAGAGAATAAAATTATTTTTTGTAATATTTTATTATGTGTTATTAATATTCAGGATAAAATATTATATGACTTATATTTGTTAATGTTCAAGTAAACATAAACGGGCACTCCCGTGTCCGTTTGTCCGCTTTTTTATATGTGTGCACGCGTCAAAACATAAACGTAATTTTTAAATTTATTTTAGTCTTAATTTAAATTATTTATGTAATAAATTTTATGATATACATTTTTATATAATATATATCACTCTCTTTATTAATATTTAATTATTTAATGTATTAACAGCAAATTAAAGGTAAGTGAAAAATAAAATTACACATAGGTTTTGATGAGAGGGGAAATAATAGATTTTTTTTTTTTTATCACAAGTATCTAGTTAGTTGGACCGACTAATTCAATTTGAAAGTTAATTCTGATATCAAATGCTTTTATTTCATTTTCGATCGTAGTTGCGGAAGATCGATTCATAAAAATAATAAATTTAAAAAGAGCCATTAACTCAGAGTTATTAACTAATTCTCTAAATAAATAAATAATATTTTTTTGTCTTTCTATTTTTTAAATGCTCCATCAGAATTTAATATGTTTTATCAGTGACATGTTAATGGTAAGTGAAAAAATAAATTGATAATATGAAGGGAAAAAAATCAGCCCAAAAATTTATAGGAGATGAAATAGCCTCTTCAAATTAGATTAACTAAATCTTTGGGACTTTATTGAAATTGAATTGAATAAATAATTTTTTTATGAAACATAAAAAAATGAGAGAGAAATTACTCCATAAGTGATAATCTATTTATTTGGTAATATGTTTCATAATTTCTAATGTTAATTCAATTTCACATTATATTTTGCATATATGTTTAAATGACAAACTAATTTGTATCGATTGAAAAAAATGAAGCACTAAAAAAATAAAATGAAAAACTACTAAATAGAAAATGGAAAAGTGAGGCAATATATACTTTTAAGATTAGAAATTGATTATTCAATGCGATTTTGAAAAAAATTTAAAATGAAAACTCTAGAAAAAATTGTGTAATTTACAATGCTTCTTTGAAAATAAAAATTATACCATTTTAAAAGAAGAATGAAAACTAAAGAAAAAAATAGAGTCTTCTTAATTGATGCATTGAGAAATAAGATGGGCGTTAATAACTGCACATAAGAATATGATATTAATAATCACTAATTTGTATATGTGCGTGTGTGTGACCTAGTGGTGAAACGTTTGAGTCTTGAAAGTGTGCTCTCAAAGTTTCAGTTTCGAATTCTACTAGATACAAATTACTTATTAAAAAAAAAACTAATTTGTAACCTCTATGAGCACTTTTTATTGATGTGATTTTTTTAGTAAATATATAAGTGGTCAAAGGGTAATTTTGAAAAAAAAATAGAGCAGCTTATTTTTTTCTATCCCCTTTATGTATATATATATATATATATATATATATATATAGATTTGTAAGTATGATTTATGTGTTGCCTCTCCAATTCATTCAGACAATTGCCTTTAAAAAATGGTGTAGGCTTGTGTGTGTCTGTGCTGTATTTATTTTTTAATTCATGCCTAAGTTATTATTTATTGACAATGGAAAACATATGTCCATGTTGGAATGGTTTCTGGCAGGATATTAGGCATAAAGTATGAAAGCAATATGATGATTATGAGTCGAATAGAATGGCTAATGTGAACAAAATAATTGTGTTTCAGTGTAATAGTGGTGAATATTTAGTGGTCTGCCAATATGACGCTGAAGAGTAGAATAGAATAGCTGAACAGAAGAATTGTGTTTCAGTGTAATAGTGTCGTATATAACTATGACGGATAAGGTTTTAACGAACCTAAAATCGTTGCTATGATACCAACTTAGAGAATAAAAATTTGATACGAAATGACTTGGAAAAATTAGCTCTCAACTTTATCTTATTTATATTGAAAATTCCTTGATTAAAAATGATAAATTAATACAGAATCAATAGAATTTTTTTCTGCCCTGCCACACTTTTGGAGGGTAAATGTCGAATTTGAATCCACTGCAGTCAACAGTTTCACGCAATCATGCAGTCAAAGAGATTACTAGCCGTCTGATCCTGATCGGATGGATTAGAATAAATATATTTTATTTTTACTTTATAATTTAAAAATACGGTATTTAAATGAAGACCATCAGATCCTCATTAAACGGTCGAGATCACATGACTGTGTGAATGCAGAATTTGCTGACTGCAGCAAATGTGAATCCGTAAATGTCACATTGCCCTACTTTTTACACAATTCCAGAATGTCATCTTTTTCAAAAAACTTTTTTATCTTTCAAGGGTGCTACCCATTCAAAGGGTGAAAGTGTTGAAAATTTAAAGGTGCCGCCCTTCCAATGGCCGGCAGTGTACACTATTTTTTTTATTTTTTTTATTTTAATGTGGCAGGGGTGGAGTGTGGCAAGGGCCATGAAGAAGGGTGGCGGGCGCCACCTACAAGTTTTTTTTTTTTTGTTCTTTTTTTTTCTTTTCTTTCTTTTTTGTTTTGTTTCTTTTCTTTTTTTTAATGTACAAAAATAATAAAATAATAAAATAATATAAATTAATGTTATTCATTGATTCTTTATATACTATTAAATAATATATCATAATAAATAATTTTATTACTATTATTAATATTATTGTATATTAATTTATTTTATAAATATTATTATTAATATTAGAAACTTTAATATATATTATTTAATATTAATTAATAATATTATTATTATTTAATATTAACTAATATTATTATTATTATTATTTAATATTAATTAATATTATTATTAATATTATTAATATTATTTTATATATTATAATATTAAAGTACATAAAACAAAATAAAATAAAATAAAAAAAATATTGGACAGTGCCGCCCTTTCAATGGGCGGCTGTGTGTAAAAATCTTGTGTGCCGCCCTTCCATTGGGCGGCAGTGCCTATATAAAAGATTTTTTTTTTTGAAAGTGTGACATTGTGGAATATATACTGAAAAATAGGATATTTTAGAATATATTTTCTAATAGTGCAGCAGGAGGGAGAAAAATTCGAATCAATATCAATCCTAATAATAATTATATAAAAATCACATCCTATCTTCAATAAATCATATCATATTTTATCCAAATCATATCATATCTCAACACTATTTGTTTCATAGCATAAAAACAATTTTAAAATTACGAACAGAGGTGTTGGCCTGATCTTGGTGTGGAGGTGTTGAAAACTAATTTGGAAACAGTAAGCTGTGACATTCCACTATGAATTGGACTGGTGTGCTTAATTTAATATTATGCCAGTGTTTTCAATGTAGGTTATTATTGGCTTTTGCAGATATCTCTTAAGTGTCGGGTTTGCCGCAACAAGGAAACATTTAGTGTATGTATTATTTTTGTATTTGGTGTGGGGCTGTGGTATTCTTCTCTTTGATGCAACAACGGCTGAAAATCCGCCGCCATTGTTAATTTATTTGGCAGGTACAGAATGGATTGGAGTTTTTTTAGAGTGGATTGGAGTTTTGTTGCGGAAGTTTTTTTTAAAGTTTCACATTGAATTTGTAATAAAAATATTGAGTGTTTATAAAATAGTTGTTCACATCGTATAATAAATCTTTGTTAATGGGTTTCTAGTGTAAAGAACATGTATTTCAAACCGAAATATTTTATCTCAAAGTTTGTGAAAATTAATTTAAATAATAATTCTGCCACCTCTTCTGAAAGAGGACTAAAATAGACCCAGAGTTATAGGTAAGAGACTAAAAAATGTATTAAGCCAAAAAAAATGTTTTATTTTATAAATTTGTTTTTTCAATGATGACCCGAGAACGAAAAATTAAAAGAGTTGAAAGAATAAAAAAAAAATATTGTCTCCATCTTATCACGAATTATTTGCCTCTTGAAATATTAATGTAATATTTCTTTTGTTTTTTTTTAAGTGTTATTTTTATATTTTTTTTTTACGCATATTAAGAAAGCTAATAAATATTCTTACTTTTCATATAATAATAATCATTTTACTTATAATACTCTTAATTATTTATTACATTCATTTTATTTTTTTTCTCTATGTAATAATTATCTAAAGGTAATTTTGACACAAATACATTTAATACTACATTAAACTTTATAAGTGACAATTAAAAAAGAACAATAAATTATTTCAAAAATGACATTTATAAAGGAACGGAGTGAGTATTTAAAAATAAAAGTCAAATTTTAAAATTTGGTGGGATGAGAGAGTATTATATATTAAAAGTCAATTTTGTCTGTATGAAATGATTTATAATTTCAGATTGAGATGGTATTTATTGAAAATAAAAGTAGGAAGAGTTATGAATGATTTAAATACCGAATTAAATTGGCCGTTCGGATTGAGAATCAAAGAAGTTATTGATCTGATCTGATTGTTTGATTGAGTAAGTTATTGAATCGATCAGAATTTGCCAAAATTGGTAAAATAGACCAACAGACGATTTTAGAAAATCGACGGGTTAAATGCTTATTTTTTTCTTAGATAAAACGATGTCGTTTTAATAATTTCTTTTTTAAAAAATAAAATATAAATATAAATAAACTTTGCTCAAAATTTATTTGGAATAATTTGCCTCTTTAGAGTTATATTCATTAGACACAACAATTATTTTGTTATTTATTTTATGTTATGATTAGTCTTTGTTTAAAATTAATTTAAATGTATATTTTATAGTATTTGATGACTAAGTTTATAATTTAAATTTAAAAAATAAATTTGTGTAATGATGATTTTTAAACTTTCGTAGGTGTCAGTAATTTTGTAGAGATAAAATCCTCCGATTCGAACGACTTAATAAATATATACTTTGTTATAAAAATTAATTTATTTAACTGAATTATCCACTTTAATTTGATTTAATTATTAAGTTTAATCAATAATCCAATAATTCAACTACAAAGACCCATTACCAAGAGGCGGAGCTATTTACAATAAAGTATGGGCTGCTGCATTAAATATACAAATGGTTTATAAATTATCTGTACACCTCATATTACCACACTCACACCCTTTTATGTGAGTTGTCCTGCTGCATTAAATATAAAATGTTTTTTAATTAGTTGTGATTTTTTAAGTTAATTACTACACAATTACGTAACATTTTATGACCGTACTCCATAAGATATATAATCATTTTTTCATACCAAATTATCTACCACAATGTCATAGTCGGGTCCGCACGTTTAACCCACCAATCTGAGACAAGATTTTCAATTCGGTGTCTTAAATTAGTCCACCCCGCCTAATCAACTTTTAAAACGGGCCAAGGTCGGGGCGGGACGTGTTTTGCCAACGGGCTTTTTGTTTTAAAAAATTATTTTTTTTACTTGAAATTAAAACAATATTAACGTGGTATGTAGTATACATACTTTTAAAACAACCTTCATTTCTTCAAACTCTAATATCATTTTCCACATAACCACAAACACCTCATTTTGATGACATTAATTGGCCTTCACATCTTTATTTATTTTCACTCAGAGTACGAAAAGCCTTAATTGCAAAACATTGAGAATATATATATATATATATATATATATATATATATATATATATATATATATATATATTTTTTTTTTTTTTTTTTTTCTATTACTCGTTGTCATTTGAGATGAGTTCTAAAGTTATAAGGTAAGTTTTGCAAAGAGGTATTTGTTTCTCATTATGATAATTAAGTTTTGATTTGTATTTTATTCTAATTGAGTTCTCATTTTATTTATTTATTTACACTAAAATACTTAACTAAGTGCTTATTATTTGTATTGATAATTTTTAAATAACAATGCTTTGATTTTTTTTGGATTGTTTTATTTTTCAGATACTTCCATTGATAAATCTATTGATTTTTGTAAAATATGTAATTCATTATTTTAGAAAGATTAAATTTGATTTAGAAATATTAGATTTGATTTAGAAATGTCAGATTTGATTTAGAAATATTAGATTAGATATTTTTGGGCTTTTATAGTTTGCGCTTTAACTTGAGATGCAAGTTAACCTAAAGCTATAAATAGGGAGGAACTCTTATCACTGTAATCATCAAGTTTGATAATCACGGTTTTGCAGTTGCAAAGTGATAATAAAATTCCATAGTTGTGGGCAGAGAGTTACTCTGCAGTTCATACTCATCTTCTTTAAACATGTTCTTGTTTTTGTTCATTGTCATTACATAACAATCTTGAGATCAAGATTGAGAAAAATTCACCATATATCGTGTTGTGTTTACACTAGTGTTGTTCATTGTCATTACTTAGTTGTCTTTGCCTTTACACTAGTGTTGTGTCTGTTTTACTTATATGCATTGTGTTGTTGATGTTCATGTATGATTCGACTACTGCATATTGATAAGTTTTAAGACAAGAACTTTGTTTAATAATGCAATATCTGGCATTTCTCATAATAAATATATTAACTAGAACATGCATGAAAAGATACTACCAGTGGAGTATAAGCATTATCAGCACTGTCAAAATCTCAAATGCACTGTGTTATTCATTTTCTTATTTGATTTAGCTACTGTTTTTTTGTACTATGCATAATTTCATTTAGTTTCTGATTCCGCATTTTCTCCTTCACAGTCACGGTAGAATTATTTTGTCACCAACAATAATAAGAAAAGTCTTCTAAAACAATTCAAAATAATATTGATATTTTCTGTAAGAAAGTGTATTATCTTGTTCTGTTTCTATTGTTACTGCTACCTCAATAATAGAGTTTCAAACTATAAAGATTATAGTAGTATTCCAACTTGCTCAATTGTAGCATTTGTCAATTAATAGTTAATAATGCATATGTTTTGTTAGAGATTTATTATCTTGCATAATCCTACTAATATAAAATCCTTTTCATTGCAATATAAAACAAAAGATAATCAGAGTCTGCAATGGTTACATAAATAGTATGGTTAAATTATATTTTTTACTTAGACATGACTAATATTGACAGTATCAATAATTTTGATATAAAGAGTATCTGTAATGATGGTTCTGTTAAGCATTTTTCTGCTAACTGGCTAATGTCTGGAAGGAATGTTAAAGCTTAATTTGCTAACATTTGCCACCCTCTATAATGAAAGTATGTGTGTATATGATGAAATTCATGTTGAAAAGGTGCAAGATATAATGACAATGGATACATAGCAAAGCACCTTATACTTCTCCATCATCAAAAGCAATCAACAAGGACAACAATTCCAACACATACTTGGTTCCTTCCACTTAAGGGCAAATAGTGTTGGTGTCATCAAGTGGTATTAATATGTCATGTTTTCTACACCATATTATAAACATATTATTGTTGAACCTTAACGTGTAATTGTTAATTTCTAGCTAGCAAATATCCATTACTATGCTTAGAAATCATAACACATACCTCTTAAATTGTTGTTAAAGTGCTTGTACAATTGATAATTAATTTTGTATTTTTCAAATATATATAAAGGGTACTTTGATAATTTTACATTTTTTTAAAAGTTATACCAAACACAATTTTAGTTATTTCAGAGAATTTTGAAAAAACAATCCCAAGAATTCCAATTGGTAACCAAACACATTTTAAAAAAACTCCAAGGAATATGATTCCCATTATTTTATTCCAAGGAAACTTATTCCAAGAAATAATATTTACATCCATGAAACAAACACACCCTAATAAAAATTCAATAAATAAAAATATTAAATTAATCAAATATTAAAATAATTATAATTAAAGTTATTTTTTAATTAATATATAATTATATTTTTGATGAGTCATTTTTAATTATTATATTTACATATATATATATATATATATATATATATATATATATATATATAATTAGAATAAAGTCTCCAAATTATATATATATATATATATATATATATATATATATATATATATAATTTTATGCTATAAATATATAGATATATTTGCCCTAATTAATTAAGAGTTCTGACTCTATCATTGCCAGTACCCTCTTAAAATTTTATGCTATAAATATATAGATATATTTGCCCTAATTAATTAAGAGTTCTGACTCTATCATTGCCAGTACCCTCCTCGGTTTGATAACCAATCAAATTTTTAAAATATTGGGATTTAAGTTGAACATATCACATACACATAATTAAATGCAATTGATGTCACCATCTACCCAAGTGTTAGCATTTCAATACTTTGCTAGTACTTCCGTAAGTATTTTTATTTGTATTAAATATAAGAATTTTGAATCGGTGGAGCTCATCTATAGTACAGAAGCGCAGAAAAGAACTTGTAGGTTATCATTCTAATATCGAAGTCAGGTCATAATTCAAGGCGAGTGTAGTGAAAATGTTGAGATCAGAAAGTGTACCTTACATTTTGCGTGATATGGCTTTATACCTTGGGTCATTTAGAGTAGATTGACATTAATTCGGGTCTTATCTCTTTGGGCATTTGACCGGTTCAGAATATTTGCCCCAAAGGCTTGTCGGATCTTACATAGTCAGGGAAATCTTTAGCGGTCGTGGTCGACCTATGAGAATGATGTTCGCTTCGAGCCTGCTGTAGTTAATATGGTCGAAATCTCTGAGGATTTTGACATGAAATAATTTGAAACTGAAAACCAGATCGAAGTCATGTTCCCAAAAGCTGGTGAAAATCTTATTAAATTTCTTTACAGGTGTCAAGCAGATGACTCCAAAGTGATGTTGTGCCCTAGATGCAGTGCTTTGTTTGACAACTAGGTCATAAAAGGCAAAGCCAAACACCTATAAGCCTTCAACCGACGCCCCTAGGGGAAGTGGTCGAAGCCTGATGAAAGAGAACGCGACAGAAACCCAAAGTGGAGAAACTTTGAAATGGGTCGAGGGTCCTCCATGACATACAAGGAAAACTTCCAGATGTCCGAAAGACGTTCCTATGGTCCTAGCGCAAACTATAAGGGGAAGAATCCCATAACTAGGACCCAATGACGTAGGTTTCAGAGGAAAAAGAAGGCAGAAAGGGATGTTGTTAGGTCGAGTAATACCAGACCACAACAAAAGCTTGAGGACGGTCAGGCAAAGAAACCAGTTAGAAGGAAATTGTTTCCCTCCAGAAAGATCAGCAGTGAAGAGAAAGCCAAAGAATACGAGCTGGTAACAGATAATTTTGATTTCGATTCAGAATGTGACTTCGATGTCTTATGTAATATGGTCTCTGTACTGCCTTATGAGTACAACCGCGTGACCGAGGTCCTTTAAGAGGAAGATTATGAGGAAGAAGAACTGGCAAAACACAAGCCAGTATGCTACTTCGTTATGAACAACAGGTGCGTCAAAGAGTAAAATGCTTTCTTTGAGCGACCCCACGAAGAGATGAAGAGCCACCTGAAGCCTTTGTTCATAAGAGCTAAGGTCGAAGACACTACTTATACTTATCGACAGTGGAGCTGTTGTGAACCTAATGCCACATTTCATGTTGGCTAAGTTAGGTATGTACGACACGGACCTTAGGCCCCACAATATAGTCCTTTAAAATTATGAAGGAAATACTGGCCAAACCATGGGGGTTGTTCAGGTGAATGTGATAGTTGGGTCTATCACTCGACCTACCGTGTTCTTGGTGATAGCCGCAAGGGCCAACTACAACTTGTTATTGGGATGAGAATGGATACATGGCATAGGGGCAGTCCTTTTGTCCCTACACTAGTGGATAGCTATCTGGCGCGAAGATGAGATTGTCAAAAACATCGAAGCAGACCAAGGCTACTACATGGCTGAAGTTAACCATGTAGACAGAAGGAATTTTGACAAAATTTTGGCGAAGATAGCACCATGCTTACCAGCTGAAACTGGCTACGAGCCTCTAGAGGAGGAATTTTTCTCCTTGAACCTGCACCCCACCCACGGGTTCACCTGGGACGAAAGGTCATGGGGGAGAAAGTTTGGTATGCGAAGGGAGTCCGGCCAATAGGCTGGGTAGACGAATTCGGTGATGATGACTAAGTTCGAAGCGTTAGCTCGAATCACGGCCTATGTGGCCGAGAACAGACTACAAGTGGCTTTGGAAGCTGAGGTACCACACATGGCTGTTGAAAGCAACGAGATAGAAATGTTTGACGTGGATGTTAGAATCAACATTAAACCGCAGTCCATCGAAGAACTGCAGCTAGCAGGATCGGAGAGGGATGGTCTAAAAGACCAGAGGCTTGATTGTATCTATGCTGACGAGCCTTTAGGTTTCGAGAAGGACCCAATGAGATCCATCACCAAGATGCATCCACAGGATCAGCTAGAAGAAATAGACTTGGGAGATGGATCGACCAAAAGGCCAACCAATATAAGTGCCAACATCGATCCAAGCCTGAGAGAAAAGGTAATCGAATTACTTAAAGAGTTCAAAGATTGTTTTTCTTGGGATTATAATGAAATGCTAGGTTTAAACAGGGAGTTGGTGGAGATGAAGCTACCAATAAAGGCAAGCAAGAAGCCAGTCAAGCAGACGCCGAGGCGATTTGCTCCAGAGATAATGTCCAAAATTAAGGAGGAAATCGAAAGACTCATACGAAGCAGGTTCATAAGAACCGCCAAGTATGTCAAATGGCTCATCGTTCATGTTGTAAAGAAAAATGGAACGTTGAGGGTCTGCATAGATTTTAGGGATGTAAATGCTGCAACCCCTAAGGACGAATACCCAATTCCTGTTGCCGAGATGTTGGTCAACTCAGCAGCGGCTTTTGAATACTTTAGTATGTTGGACGGTTATTCTGGATATAACCAAATTTTTATTGCATATAAGGATGTGCTGAAAATGAGATTTCGATGCCCTGGAGCTTTAGGCACCTATGAGTGGGTAATAATGCCATTTGGCTTGAAGAATGCTGGGGAAAATTATCAAAGGGTGATGAACTCTACCTTTCATGATTATATCGAAACTTTCATGCAGATATACATTGACGACATCGTCATTAAATCTATCTCGGGCTATGATCATCTCGACCATCTTAGACAGTCGCTCGAAAGAATGAGAAAACACTACCATAAAAAAGACCTTAGACAGCGCTTTTTTTTCCCTTAGACAGCGCTTTTAAGCGCTGTATAAACCTGCGCTGCTATAGGTTTAGACAGCGCTTTGGGTAATACCAAAAGCGCTGTCTAAAGGGGGGTCTATTTAATGAAAAGCGCTGTCTATGGTACCTTTAGACAGCGCTTTTTGACATTATAAGGTACACCTTAGACATCGCTTTTGGAAAAAGCGCTTTCTAAGCCTCACCTTTTTTGACATTTTTTTGGTATACCTTAGACAGCGGTTTTGGTGAAAGCGCTGTCTAAGGTCAACCTTTTTGAATTTTTCTAGGTATACCTTAGACAGCGCTTTTGTCAAAAGCGCTTTCTAAGCCCTATCTTAGACAGCGCTTTTGTCAAAAGCGCTGTCTAATCCCTACCTTAGACAGCGCTTTCTCCAGAAGCGCTGTCTAAGGTATACGAAAAATTTTGTATAAATTTTTTTAAACCACAATTTTTACCAGGTTTTTTCAACCAGAATTTTACCTGTTTTTCAACCAGCAATTTTTTTCAGAAATTGGCAATTCAAACCATTGGCAATTTACACCAAAATTATATATGCAAAACAATTGGCAATTCAAACCAATATATATATTTAAAATTACAAACCAAAATTATATATACACCTATTTATAATTACAAATCATTACATTTTTTCTACAAATGCACATATTACTTATACTAATACTTTTGCATTCAACCAAAGCATTGCTTCAAATCTACATTATAGGTCCTGAAAACACAAAGATTGTAATTCAATTAAAAGAAAATATGGATAAATCCTAAGTTTTATCAAGTAGCATCACTAATATAATAAAACATGTGATAATTAATATACCTTCACATAATTCCATGTAATAATGGGGTTGACTCTCCACTGTGGTTAATTGCGACCAACAACCAATGTCCACTGTAAGATTAAACAAGTGTAAGATTAACAGCTATATATCATATAATTTGTTAGATGAAGTATAAGATATCCAATTTAACATTTTCTATGCATAAATATCATATAATTGTGATGTACCTGTTTTTTTGAAACAACGGACTCGGTATGCTCCGGAATCCGCTTATCCTTTGTTTTGGATCTTGTTGGAGTCTAAATAACATTACCATGTAAAAAATGAAAATAAAATGCTCTTTCACTAATATATAACAAATATGACATAATATATAACAAATATAATAAAGAAATCAAGTATATAACAAATTTGACCTCTTTCACTAACATCTCTTTCTTTTCTTGGTTGGAATATGAATTACTTGTGTCTTAGCAATGCGGATGGATGAATGGATCCAAATTCCCTCGTTATGGTCATTTCTGATATATGACTCATTCGCTATAAGATTCTCATCTTGATCATTTGTATTCAACTCATTCCGTCTAATGCATGACTCATTCTCAACATCAATATCACATTGATCTACACCGCTATCATCAACCACTTTGTTAGATAGAAGCACTATAGACCATTTCATAGTCGTCGGGTCAGTGACATAGAACACTTGTCTAGCTTGATATGCTAGAATAAAAGGCTCATCTTTGTACCCCACCCTATTAAGATCCACTTGCAAAAATCCAGACTTATCCATTCGTATGCCACTACTATTTACCCAGTTGCAACCAAAGATTGGAATCTGAAACTTCTCGTAATCAAACACCCAAATGTGCTCAATAACTCCAAAATATGACAGATTTGCATATTTGGGGTTTAAGTCCTTCATACTTGATATGTGCATTGCTTCAGCTAGGACGGTGACACCACTATTTTGCATAGTACTTTTATCGTCTTGGTCTTTGGTATAAAATGTGTATCCATTAATTGCGTATGCGCTATGAGAATACACATGCAAACTTGGACCATATGCCAAACATCTCAACCTTTCTGTTACTGAAGCAGGATCTGAAGAGCGCTTCGAATAAATATGATCCTATAACCATTGTATGAAACTTTGATTGTGCTCTCGTACTATCCAATTTTCATTTCTGTTCTGATTTAACCTTCGGAGTACATCCTTGTGCATCTCAACATATGGCTCAACCTCATTATCATTGTGCAGAACATACAAATGCACTTGATCCCGTTCATCCCTTGATACTGTCACAATTTTATTTCCAATTAATTTTTTACCATCCTTTTTTTCAAAAATATGAGCTTTGGGGAGTCCAATCGACTGAACATTGGACAAATATTCAGTACAAAACACAATCGCTTCTTCAACAATGTATCGTTCAACAATACACCCCTCTGGTCGACTTCGGCTTTTCACGTACCCTTTTAATATTTTCATATAACGTTCAGCAGGGTACATCCATCTCATATAAGCTGGTCCACACAACTGTGTCTCTTTCACAAGATGAACAACTAGATGTACCATTATGTCAAAAAAAGAGGGAGGAAAATACATTTCAAGCTCACACAAGGTAATAACTATCTCTTTTTGTAGTGTTGGTAAGATATCGGGATCGATTACCTTACTACAAATTGACCTAAAGAAAAAACACAAATTACTTATGGCGCTTCTTACTTTCACTGGCAAAATAGAACGTATACCTATTGGTAGAAAGTGTTCCATTATAACATGGCAGTCGTGTGTCTTTAAACTCTTCAACGTGAGGTCTTTCATAGACACAAGTCTTCTGACATCTGAAGAGTATCCTTCTAGAACTTTAACTCCACTCAGAAACTTACACAATATTTTCTTCTCCTTTCTAGACAGAGTAAAAGCAGCAGGTGGTAGATATGTTCGTCTTCCTTTCTTCACGGGTGCTAATTCAGGTCTAATCCCCATCGCTTCCAAATCTTTTCTTGCTTTAAGGCCATCCTTAGTCTTTCCTTTTATATTGAGTAACGTACCAATAACACTTTCAAATACATTTTTCTCAATATGCATAACATCGAGAAAATGTCTCACATACAAAGACTTCCAATATGGCAATTCAAAAAATATCGACCTCTTTTTCCACCCACCTTTGACAACCTTATGTGCAAAAGGTTTGCCAAACTCAGTACGCATATCTTTCACCTTTTTAAAAACTTGGTCACCTGACAACATAGGTGGAGCTCTACCTTGTTCGATGTCTCCATTGAATTCTTGTCTCCACCCACGGTAGTTATGTTTGGCATTTAAGAATCTACGATGACCGAGAAAGACATTCTTATGACCAAACTCCAATCTCTTCGAAACTGTTTTATCTTCACAAATAGGACACGCTTTTTCACCTTTTATGCTGTACCCTGATAGATTCCCGTAAGCTGGAAAATCATTAATTGTGCCAAACAACATCGCCCTCAAATTGAAACTTTCTTTCCTATATCCATCATAAACCTCCACACCGTTCTCCCACAATATCTTTAAATCTTCGATCAAAGGTGTCAAGTATACGTCTATGTCATTCCCTGGTTGTTTAGGCCCAGAGATTAACATAGATAACATCATGTACTTACGCTTCATGCATAGCGACGGAGGTAGGTTATAAATCATAAGAATCACAGGCCATGTGGTATGTGAGATACTTTGAAGACCATGCGGGTTCATTCCATCAGTAGATAATGCCAAGCGAAGGTTTCTTACTTCTTCTCCAAAGTCAGGATAATCATTATCAATTTTCGACCACTGTGGTGAATCAGCCGGATGTCGCAACTTTCCATCAATAATTCTTTCATCTGCATGCCAAGTCAGGTGTCTTGCATCGGTTTCACTACGAAACAAGCGCCTAAATCTCGGTATTATAGGAAAATACCATAAGACCTTGGCTGGAGACAATTTTTTCTTATATCGAGACAAACCGCATTTAGGGCACTCAGTTAACGATGCATATTCGTTTCGAAACAAAACGCAATCGTTTGGACAAGCATGTATCTTATCATAGCTCATGCCAATAGAACACAACATTTTTTTGGCCTCATAGGTTCGATTGGGAAGAACATTATCCTCCGGTAGCATTTCTCTCAAAAGGGCCAACAACTCTGTGAAACTTTTATCCGACCATCCATTGCCTGCCTTTAAGTTGTACAACTTCAATACCGCAGACAGTCTTGTGAATTTAGTGCAACCTTGATAGAGCGGTTTCTCTGCATCGCTTACCAACCTCTCAAACATTTCGGGACAATCATGAAGATCTTCTACAACTGCTTCTGCAATCTCTTCGACTCGATCACAATCGTATGTTTCAGTGTCTTTGTCATCTGAAGCATAGGTCGTATTACTTTTCCCCGCCGGTTCAACATTCTCGTTAATTTTCTCCCCATGATGTATCCAACACTTATAACTTCGATCAATTCCATTCATCAGTAAATGCGATTTCAATCCATCTGCGTCAACCCTACCCACATAACAACAACCCAAGCAAGGACATTTTATTCGATTGAGCTCTTCAGCGTCAGCGTGTTGAACAGCAAACTTAACGAAATCCAATACCCCATTCTCGTACTCTTTGGACAATCGATCGGCATCCATCCATTTTTTATCCTTGGTTTTCCTACTTATTAAGGTCAACAAAATAACATTAATTCAACCATATTAATCAAGAAATGAACAAGTTTGATAGTGTTTGATATGTAACTGGTTAAATTTCTTATGTTTTAGTGAAATGTTTATGTTCATTATATTTGTTTATTAACTCAACCATCTCAAATTCTAGAATTTTGAGGCTTCAAAAACAAGCTTTGAATTCTAAAATTCAGAGGACATTTCCATCAATTTTAAGAGTTTTTTAGAAGATTTAAGAGGTGGAAAAAATAAAACTAAACTAAACTATTTCCATCAATTTTAAGAGTTTTTTAGAGTTTTTAAGAAGATTTCATCAAACATACTCATTCACTACAAAACTTCATTAACAACACTTCAAACATACTCATTCACTACAAAACTTCATTAATAAAACAGAACAACATAACTTCATTAACAAAACTCACCAAACATAATCATTCACTACAACATTGTAAAGCAACAAAACCCTACAACAACAATGTAAAGCAACAAAACCCTATTCTTCACAACAACGACGTACCTTTAACGACGGTAACAACGACAATGCAAGAACGAAATGTATCAAAGAGCAGAAAGAGAAACGAACGACGACGGCAATGAGCAGAAACGAAAACGACGGCAGTGAGCAGAAACGGACGGACGGCAATGCAACGACGGTAACAACGAACGACGGCACGGTGGAGGACGGTTGACGGTGAAGGTTTTTCGTTCGCAAGGGTTTTGAGCTCTGTTCGCATGCAGGGGAGAAGAAAGAGCGGAAATATGAAAATGAATACTGACTATTCATATATTTTAATTTTATTGGACCTTAGACAGCGCTTGTCATAAAAGTGCTTTCTAAGGTGGATCTTAGACAGCGTTTTTCAAAGCGCTTTCTAAGGTTGGCCTTAGACAGCGCTTTTGATTTTATTTTTTTTTTAATTTTTAAGACCTTAGACAGCGCTTTTAAGGTAAGCGCTGTCTAATATTTTCTTTTAATTTTTTTTTTAAAATTAATAAGACCTTATAAAGCGCTTTTGACCAAAGCGCTGTCTAAGGTCTTATATTTTTTTGCGCTTTTACTTTTTTAAATGGCTAGTTTCCTTGTTTTTAACTTATAGCAGCGCTTTTGTATTAAAGCGCTGTCTAAGGTGCGATGTTATAACTTACTTTTGTTGTAGTGAAATATGATCTGAAAATGAACCCCCTTAAATGTGCATTTTATGAGCAGGCAGGGGACTTCCTTGGCTTTGTGGTCCACAAGAAGGGAATTGAGATAAATCAGAACAAAACCAAGGCCATCAAAGAGATGAAGCCACCGTCAACAAAGAAGGAGTTACAATCTCTTCTGGGAAAGATCAACTTTCTAATAAGGTTCATATCGAACCTAAGTGGCAAAGTTCGGATGTTTTCACCGCTGCTCCGCCTGAAAAAGGAATAGTTCGTGTGGAGACCTGAGCATCAGAAGGTGTTCAATGAGATCAAGGCATATCTAGAAAATCCTTTTGTCTTGTCCCCGTCTGTTAGGAATAAATGTATGAGGTTGTATATTTCTGCCTCCGACTTGACTATAGGGAGCATGTTAGCCCAAGAGGATGATAATGGTATCGAAAGAGCCATATATTACCACAGTCGAGCCTTGAATGACGCAAAAACTAGGTATAGTCAAGTGGAACATATGTGCCTATGTTTTTACTTATCTTGTATGAAGTTAAAGCAATATATAAAACCAATTGATGTTTATGTATCTTCTCATTTTGATATTATTAAACATATGTTGTCTAAACCGATTTTACATAGTCGAATTAGAAAATGGGCACTAGCTTTAACTGAATATTCCCTTACATATGTGCCTTTAAAGGCCATGAAGGGGCAAGTAGTTGCAGACTTCACCGTAGACCACGCAGTGGTTGAAACATCTTTAAATTATTTGGAGACAGAGCCTTGGAAGTTATACTTCGACGGTTCTAGCCATAAAAATGGCACTGGTGTCGGGGTATTAATTATTTCACCAAACAAAGTGCCAACGAAGTTCAAATTTAAGATCGAATGCGCCTGCTCCAATAACGAGGTTGAATATGAAGCCTTAATAGCTGGCCTTGAAGTCTTATTAGATTTGGGGGCAAAGCGGGTCGAGATCAGAGGAGACTCTAAGCTAGTCGTGAATCAAATCACAAAAGAATACAGATGTATCAAGGAGAACTTGATCATGCATTTCATGATAGTAAACCGAATGATAAACTGTTTTAACTTTGTGGATATTTAACATATTCACAGGCTTGAAAACCATGAAGCAAATGAATTGGCGCAGATTGCTTCAGGGTATGAAGTGCCAAAAGATAAGTTGGAGAACTTGATCGAAGTGAGAGGAAGAGTACAAGCAACAAGGCTCTCCCCATTAGATCTAGCATTGACAAAGTTAGGATCGGTGGATGCATACAACTTTAAGATCTGCACTGTCGAAGATTTGCTTAGCCATGAATGGAGGAAACTCATAGTTTATTACTTGAAGAACCCGGTCGGGTCTACATATCTAAGGATCAAGTACAAAGCGTTGAGTTACGTAATCAGCAGCAATGAGTTGCTCAAGAAGACTGATGAAGGAGTTTTGCTCAAATGCCTTGGTGAAGAAGAGGCATATTTGGCGGTGTCAAACACTTATAGTGGAACTTGTGGTGCCCACCAAGTGGGGCACAATATGAAATGGCTTCTATGTCGCCAGGGTGTTTATTGGCCTTCCATGCTTAAGGATTGTAACGATTTTGCAAAGGGGTGCCAAGAATGCCAAGTCCACTCAGGCATACAACATGTACCAACAATTGAGTTGCATGAAATAGTGAAACCTTGGCCGTTCAGAGGATGGGCTTTGGATCTAATTGGCGAAATTCGACATGCATCCTCTAAAAGTCATAAATATATCCTGGTCAGTATTGATTACTTTACAAAGTGGATCGAAGCAGTCCCTTTAGTGAAAGATAATCAAGAGGCCATAATTGATTTTATTGAGAGGAATATCATCTACAGATTTGGCATTCCCGAAACTATCACGACTGATCAAGGATCAGTGTTTATGGGTTGAAAGATGCAGGTATTTTTGTTAGAAATGGGAATTAGGTTATTAACTTTAATACCCTATTATGCTTAGGCAAATGGGCAGGTCGAAGCTGCCAACATGGCCATTATTAGTTTGATCAAGAAATACGTGGGAAAGAAGCTGAAGAATTGGCATCAAACGATAGATCACTTCCTATGGGCTTGTCGAACGTCTCCAAAGGAGGCAACTGCACCAACACCATTTTGATTGGCCTACGGCCATGAAGCTGTGTTACTTGTAGAAATTTATTTACAGTCAGTCTGAATCTAACGTCAACATGAAATTCCATCAGACCAATATTGGAGTATGATGTTAGACGAAATGATTGATTTGGACGAAGAAAGGCTTACAACATTAGATACATTGATACGACAAAAAGAGCGAATCGTTAAAGTCTACAATAAAAAGGTTAAGTCCAAACAATTCTAGAGCGGGGATTACGTTTGGAAAGTGATTTTAGCATATGGATCAAAATGATCAAACCCTAGGCAAGTGGTCCCCATATTGGGAAGGACCGTTTTAAATTCTTCAAGTGTTTTCAAACAACGCTTATGAAATCGAAGAACTGTCTGTGGTAAATGAATTCTTAGAGTAAATGGCAAGTACCTAAAATGGTACAAACCCATGCTACAAGAAGTTCGAATTAAACAAAAGTAATATACTAAACAAAGCGAAAGCTGCCACCATGGTATTTGAAAAGTGCCAAAATGGCCAATTCATTACAAACATTAAAACTCGCCAAAGATGGTTGAGTCATTACATAAGGTAGTCATAGCCACTACAAAATAAAAGATTAACAAAGATGTTGATCAGGCAGGGAATCACGATTTGAACCCTTCCAACTATGACTCAGATTCTTCTAGTTTGTCCTTGGAGAGTTCGAGCCTAGTACGAAGACGATCATTAAGACTTTCCAAAAGAGTCAAATCAAGTCCAAAGTTGGGTACAAGATCAACACGTTCGATCCCCTTGAGATATGTAAATTGGAGGATACTTAAAGGGGTTACCTCTTGGTTCGGAGTAGCTCTTTGATTAAGGGATATATCTTGATCATTGGTTGTGTCCTGATTGTCCTAAGTGAGGAAAGAAAATTATCAAAAAAAAAAGGAAAAAAAATACTGCAGAAAAACAAGGAGTGCAAAAGCACACACCCCACAAGGTTACCGCCGTTTAAGGGAAGCGTCCGGAAACAGTTTGTTTATGGTTGATTAGTAAATAGCAAGTGTACTATTTAACGATGTAGTAATAATTAGGGTTATCCCCAGAGTCGGTCTCTCGAGGACTGCGCGTCAATGTAAGTGCAGATGCTAATTCAATTAAACAAAAGTTTTCTTTGGGGTTTGTTTGGTTGAGAGAATTATAATAACAAAATAAAATAAGCAGAATAATAAAAAGTGCTTTTGACAAATATGATGAAATATGCTAGGGAAGGTGTATAAATTGCTAGTAAGAACCCGAAATTATCGTCAGAGATATATGTCTCAAAACCTTAATTTTACTAACCCTCAAATATTTTTTTTTAAATTCCTTTAAACGAAAAACCTTTGATATTCTCCCTTGACCCTAATTCCTTAGCAATCAAGAAAGAACATCAAGCAATAGTTCTGACAAAGTTGTTTTTAGCCACTACGGGATATCCCCATTCCTAGGCAATATCTACCATAATGTTATTATGCAAAATCAACAGATTGGTTCTTCAGGCCAAATCCCTAATCGTAAATCGTTCCCAATTTAACCGATCGAAAAATATAAAATAATTTGCACAACAAAAGATTAAGGTAAGAAAACATAAATTCATCAAATAATTCAACAAAGGTTCATTACATCACAATTTAGAGACACCCCTCTAGCATTATGGGGTTTAGCCTCTCATAATATTCGAAACAAAAACAATAATAGGATTAAAGAAAGACATTACAAATTAATCGGAGTCATTTGATCCTTCAATCGCTTCCGCTCATGAACAATCTCCTTCTCCCAATCTCCTTGATCGCCTAAAACTATTCTAAATTTGTTCGTAAAGTCCAAAGTCCATTTTTCCTTCCTAAAAACTCATCTAAATAGTATCAAATCATTCAGATCGGTCGAAAATACCCAAAGCGGCCCCACAACTTAATATATGGAGGAAATATGAAAAAATTCAGGAAATCAGCGTCAAAGCTGACACGGGCCGTGTCAGCCAACACTGCCGGCCGTGTCAGCTTGCTAGATTTTATAACCGAAATTGTTTCGATCATAACTTTTGATCCGTAAGTCTGTTTTGGTCCCCGTTCGAAGCGTCAGAAAGCTAATGAGGAGAACTACAACATAGTACAGACAAGGAACTTGGTTGCCCAATATTTTTCCATGCTTGTTGAATTTTAGGTCCAGGCATCCTCTGCTTCATTCCAAAAACTCTTCTAAATCCCCGGAACTTCCATTTTCTTCGCACGAGTTCTTTGGGCTTTTTCACTCAGACCTGAAACCATTGAAAACTACCAAACCAAAGCATAAAATGCAACATAATTGAAATAAAACAACAAATCATAAAATGCAAGAATAAAATAGGACAAGTAAAATTGAATTAAAAAACAATGAAAAGACAAACAAAGTGCTACCGATTTTATAGATTCATGCCGAATAATTGACGAAAAACTAGTAGAAATGGTGACCGATCACAACCCCAAACTTATCTCATTGCTTGTTCTCAAGTAATGCTAGAGACAATAGAAAGGTCACCCCCGAATTAATCAAAATTTTCTTACCACAACACCGCTGGGATCTTTCGCGACTATCTTTCCACTTTTCTTTCAACATTTCCTTCTTACCTGAATTTTGACGGTCTGCTACACTTCCACATCAAAGTACCTCTTTACCTGTCAGCTTTTCACACTCTCACCAAATCTCTCGGGTTAAAGTATTTACACTCAATAATCATAGCATGCAAAGTCAACTCATAAGCTTGAATAACATCTATTTTCATCTCATACGCACACAACACACACTTTTTGAGGGCTTTTATGGCTGTAACGGGGCTTAGGGATAAGGTGGGATAAACAAACAAAAGGGAAAAACAAGTGGTTTTTTGGCTCAGACTCAGTGTCGTCATTCTTATCATTGTGTTATTTGTTATGTTTCACAATCAAGGGTATCAGGCACTATTTTGCTAGGGTTCTTTAGTTTCTACTCAATTGTTTCTTTGAGCTTACTTTTTGAAAATTTCAAACTAAATCCTCCTCTAGGTAAGTGCTTTCTTCTTTCTTTTCTCTTTTTTTTTTCTTTTTCAAAACTTTTCATTTTTTTTTCTTTTTGCGCTTACCTAGTTCTTATAGGTATCCTAACCCCAAACTTAGAATTTTTTCACAGATCAAAAATCAACAACACTTATCTGAGCAGGGTGAGGGAGTGTTTGGGCTCATGGTTTAATTATGCAGTTAATAAACAAATAAAGGGAAGAAGGCTCGAGGGGGGTTAACGAAGGATAACATAAAAAGCGATGGCTGGAAAGGCTCGGGGTTAAAAATAAACAAGTGCCTCAGTGTGTATACGTGTGCATTGAAATTCCAACAGATAAGTACGCAAACTAAAAGTGACAGAGACATACCTGAAGAACTCTCATGATGATAATGTGTTTGGTTTTTTATGATCCTCACCATGTTTGGTATAGCTTACAGTTTTCAAGGTACTTTTAGTGTGATGTAGCTTCAACTCCGTCTCGGGTGCACAGTACTCTAGTATCAGTCCGATGTCAGAAAGTCGCGTCCAATCATTCACTTCAGTAGTACCAACTTTCATGGGTTTCTTGGAGATCAAGTAGGGGTTGCATCTTCTCATCCACTAGCTACAAGCCTCATCATTCATCAGGCACAAATACCTTCAATTTGTAACACACGAAATACAAAACACACCAATCAACGGTACGAAGATGAAATAACATAAATAAAAATACTGAAAGCAATAACCCCCCCCCCCCCCCACTTGAACAAAACATTGACCTCAATATTTTTGAACAAGCTAAAGAGGGGAGTTCACAGAGCCTCACTACGGAGGGACAAAGTTATACAAACTGAACGCCTGTCAGACACAGACCATGTCAGGATTCTGTCCTCAATCCACAAAAAAAAAAGAAAGAGAAAAAAAAGAAGTTTTTTTTTCAGTAGGCCTGACACGGGCCGTGTCAGCCTACTTTTTTTTTCAGTAGGCCGGACACGGGCCGTGTCATCTGACACGGGTGACCGTGTCAGCCTACTATTTTTTTTGTTACAGTAGGGCTGACACGCAGCCGTGTCAGCCTATTGAAATTCGACTTTTCTTCACTTTTTTCATGCCTTTTCTCGCCCTCCTGACACGGGCAATGTCTGGTGACACGGGCGGCCGTGTTAGGACCCCGTTTTCACATTTTTGCAGTATTTTCGATGTTTTCTTCGTTTTTTCTCTCTTTGTTTCCTCCGCTCTAATAGTGCCGCATCTGTGAGTACCTAACAAAATAAAATAGACAAACAAACAAAAACAAAACGATTAGCAATAAAACGCGTGGGTTGCCTCCCACGAAGCGCTTCGTTTAACATCGCATGGCTCGACGGGTTACTCCCCAATGCTATGGGGGATGCTTCAGCTTATGCTTTTTTTCGCTTGACCTTTCCGCAACAGAGCTCCTGTCATGTTCAGTAATACGAACTACTTCTTGCCTCAAGTCAACTCCAACTTCCTTATCCTTCCTTCTATGTTTCTTTCTCTTCTTTCTTTGATGTTTCTTCCTCTTCTTGACTTCTTGATTGGATTTTGGAGTCTTACTAAGTGCAATAGATGACTCAGATGGTGCAACCTGATGGATTATTTCAGAGACTTTTTCAAGAAGTGGTTTTGAGCTTTTGCTTTTTCCCACTGTTCGGATCATTCCAACTGCGGGGTGATTACTTTCCTCTTGACCTTGCTTCTCGAGTTCTAACACTTATAAGGTTACTTCTTCCTCAAATTATTTCAAGGTTAAAGTACCAGCCTCAATGTCCACACTGCACCGACTAGTCATCAAGAACGGTCGACCCAGTATGATAGTCGTCTCCTCATCCTCAGGTAGATCAATGATCTCAAAGTCTACTGGATAGGTGAAGTTATCAATAGTCACAAGCACATCTTCTGCTAAGCCGTACGACCGCTTGGTTGTGAGGTCGGCAAACTTCAGATTTGTTCCCGTTTCACTTATTTTCTTTATACCCAACTTTTTGAAAATTGAGAGGGGCATGAGACTCACACTAGCACCCGAATCAATCAAGACTCTCTTAAACGTCCTGTCCTTTATGGTACAGGGGATTGACACAGAACCAAGATCTTTCCGTTTGATTGGAATTCTCCTACCTTGTGACCCCCACTACTCTCTTCAATTAGACTCTTTATCTCCTCTCCACTAGGTTTCTTTTTTCCACTAGGTTTCTTTTTTCCAATGACCTCCTTCATGAATTTCTTGTATAGAGGCATTTGCTCAAGTGCTTCAAAGAAGGGCATATTAATCTCTAACTTTTTTTACCAATGAGCTGAATTTCTCAAAGTCTTTTTCTGGAGTCTCCTTCTTTGTCACTCTTGAGGGGTACGGTAAATTGATTTTAGGTTTAACCGCTTCTTTTCTCTTCTCTTCGGTTGGTCTGACTTCTTCTTCTGCAACTTCCTGGTTCCTTGTCGTAACAACATTGACATTCTCATGACTCTTCGGATTTGGTATGGTGGCAGTTGGGATGGCGCATGGTGCTTGAGAATTTGCAACTTGTTGAGCTATCTGACCCAATTGAACCTCTAGATTCTTTATGGAGGCTGTGGTATTCCTATAGCTATTCCGGGTCTCTTCTTGAAATTGCATGTTATGAGCTACCATCTTCTCAATGGCAATCTCCCATTGTGCTTTTTTGGGAGGTTGTTGCTGCTGTGGGTATTGTTGTTGATTCTAATCTTTTCAGGAGAAGTTAGGATGATTCTTCCACCCTATATTATAAGTTTGCGCGTAGGGATTATTCTGCTTCAGGAATTTTATCTCTTCAATTTGTTGCGGAGTCGCAACACAATGTGCAGTATAATGGGGTCCACTACAAATCTCACAACTAATGGGTTGACCAGTTTGAACTTGTACCACACGTTGAGTACCCACATTCATAGCCTTTAACCTTCTTTCAACTTCCACCGCAATCTGATATTCCACCTTCACAACCTGATTATTCAACTTCAAGTTAATCACACACTCAGATTTACTCACACTTCGTTCATATAACTCCAAATGTTCGTTAGCGGCTATGGCTTCAATGATCTTTTTGACACCAGTGGCTGTTGTAAAATTAGATGAGCCACCGGCAGCTATATCAATTAGTTGCTTAGTCTTTATCTAGAGGCCATTGACGAACACCTGCATCTGCTCAGTTTGATCCATGTTGTGAGTCGGACAGGCTACCAAAACTTTCTTGAACCTCTTGTATGCATCTCCGAGAGATTCTCCGTCCTTCTGTTTAAAATTCACAATATCATATCTTTTTCGGATATAAACAGAGGCCGGAAAATACTCATTCAGAAATGACTTCTCCATCTCTTCCCAAGTGGTAATACTCCCTGCAGGTAACGAGTAGAACCACTCTTCAGCCTCATCCGCCAGAGTGAAAGGAAACATTCTTAACTTCTTTGCTTCCTCCGTGTGCCCCTCAATCTTGAGAGTGGTGCTCATAGTCAGAAATCTTTGCAGATGTTTGTTGGCATCTTCATTAACCTTTCAGGTGAAAGGTCTTCTCTCAAGTTGAGTGATGGTGCTAGGATGCAACTGGAAATTCGGCACATTCACTGGTTGGTTCACAATTATTAACTGACCAGCCGATGTATGTGCTGCTCCATAATCCCCAAGGAGTCTCTCTGTTGGTTGCTCTACAGCCATGGTCACTGTATCTTTGTCTGATTCTGAACCTCAGTTTGAGTGCTCCGAAGGTTCAGCTTCAGATGCTGCAAGTTGTGATTGCCTACGCCTCTCGTGTAGCGTTCTTTCAATTTCTACGTCAAAAAGAAAATTTGCTGAGGATTCTCCTCGCATAAAAGGTTAGACGCAGATTAGTAGTAATAGTAATAATCCCAAAAGTTATAAAATAAAAATAAAAATTAAAAATAAAAATAACAAGAATCAATTTTAGCCACAGAGTGACAAAATTCCAATTGAATTAAAATCAACACTTATAATTTACCATTCCCCGGCAACGGCGCCAAAAATTTGATCGGTAAATAGCAAGTGTACTATTTAACGATGTCGTAATAATTGGGGTTATCCCCAGAGTCGGTCTCTCGAGGACTGCGCGTCAATGTAAGTGCAGATGCTAATTCAATTAAACAAAAGTTTTCTTTGGGGTTTGTTTGGTTGAGAGAATTATAATAACAAAATAAAATAAGCAGAATAATAAAAAGTGCTTTTGACAAATATGATGAAATATGCTAGGGAAGGTGTATAAATTGCTAGTAAGAACCCGAAATTATCGTCAGAGATATATGTCTCAAAACCTTAATTTTACTAACCCTCAAATATTTTTCTTAAATTCCTTTAAACGAAAAACCTTGATATTCTCCCTTGACCCTAATTCCTTAGCAATCAAGAAAGAACATCAAGCAATAGTTATGACAAAGTTGTTTTTAGTCACTATGGGATATCCCCATTCCTAGGCAATATCTACCGTAATGTTATTATGCAAAATCAACGGATTGGTTCTTCAGGCCAAATCCCTAATCATAAATCGTTCCCAATTTAACCGATCGAAAAATATAAAATAATTTGCACAACAAAAGATTAAGGTAAGAAAACATAAATTCATCAAATAATTCAACAAAGGTTCATTACATCACAATTTAGGGACACCCCCTAGCATTGGGGGGTTTAGCCTCTCATAATATTCGAAACAAAAACAATAGTAGGATTAAAGAAAGACATTACAAATTGATCGGAGTCATTTGATCCTTCAATCGCTTCCGCTCATGAACAATCTCCTTCTCCCAATCTCCTTGATCGCCTAAAACTATTCTAAATTTGTTCGTAAAGTCCAAAGTCCTTTTTTCCTTCCTAAAAACTCATCTAAATAGTATCAAATCATTTAGATCGGTCGAAAATACCCAAAGCGCCCCCACAACTTAATATATGGAGGAAATATGAAAAAATTCAGGAAATCAGCATCAAAGCTGACACGGGCCGTGTCAGCCAACACTGCCGGCCGTGTCAGCTTGCTGGATTTTATAACCGAAATTGTTTCGATCATAACTTTTGATCCGTAAGTCTGTTTTGGTCCCCGTTCGAAGCGTCGGAAAGCTAATGAGGAGAACTACAACATAGTATACACAAGGAACTTGGTTGCCCAATATTTTTCCATACTTTTTGAAATTTAGGTCCAGGCATCCTCTGCTTCATTCCAAAAACTCTTCTAAATCTCCGAAACTTCCATTTTCTTCGCACGAGTCCTTTGGGCTTTTCCACTCAGACTTGAAACCATTGAAAACTACCAAACCAAAGCATAAAATGCAACATAATTGAAATAAAACAACAAATTATAAAATGCGAGAATAAAATACGATAAGTAAAATTGAATTAAAAAACAATGAAAAGACAAACAAAGTGCTACCGATTTTATAGATTCATGCCGAATAATTGACGGAAAACTAGTAGAAATGGTGACCAATCAATGGTGATCAAACCAAACTTATCTTCTACAAGAAGGTTGAAACCACTAAGAAAATCGTTCTAAGGGTGCAATGTGAGGGCGAAAAACATTTTGCTCCACAGGACATCAAGAGGTGCAAACATTTTGAGATTGGTGGAAACAACGTCGAACAAGGTTGGCATTAATATGCCACAAGGTAGCTGAAGAGTGTTTGTTGAGCCTTCCCAAAAGAAGATCGACGCCAACAGCATCTATGGGCTGGACCCGGGGGTAGTTTTAGAAAGATTGACCATGCCATAGATGCCTATTTGCTCCTAGTATTGCAACCTGTAGCGTGCTATTTTTGTCGTTGACGTGACCACCTTATCGCCATGGGTTCCTCCTCACCGTAATGGTAGGAGTGGGATGCTACTTTCTGATTTCTTATTTATCCCGTGAAGCTGGAAGGGAAAAGGAAGCTATCTAAAACTAACCTTGCACGCGAATGTTTAACTGAACAGACGCTTAAGAGATTCAGGGAGTTCAGGGTCAGGTTATACAATGGGGAGTTGTTAATTACCCATCCTATATGTGGTTATCCACAGGTTGTTAGCAATTTTCCTTACTGCTTTCTACTTACTGGTGTTTGTCTATTGTGGGTTGGGAAAAAGTTTGGAAGAGAGTTTTTGTTGATATCGGGCTTGCCGATGTTTTTGATGGATGTGTGAAGGTACTGGACCTAGAGTTTTTTTATTGGTATGAATGTACTGGACCTGAGGTTTTTGATTGGTATGCTCGCTAATATTTCACAATCTTATGCCTACGTATTCCCGTTTAAAGAAACCGGGAAATCAAAGTAATCGTAGTTCCTCCTATTCTGTGGGAAGAAAGATGATGTTTTGGTGTCTTGTTCAAAGCCCAAGATTGAAGCTAAAGGAGTATTTGTGTCTTGTTCAAAACCCAAGATTGAAGCTAAAGGTTTGACTGAGAGAGAATTTGTCATCTCTAAAGGGAGACATCTTATCTATTTATCACAACTGTTGGGTAACTGATTATAAAGAAGGGTTACTTTAACTGGGATATAAGATTCCAACAATGCCATAATTTCCTTTATAGGGGATTTGTCCGGAACGGGGGAAACTTTAACTCAGTGTAGAGCAATGCCATTTTTCCTTAGGAATCTTTCATGCTAAGGGAGGGACAGTGGCATGGATGTAAATAATCCAGAGGCTTCCCACTTACAACAATTAGATGAAAGAAGGAAGTTTACCAGGATAAGAGATGGACAACAGCTTGGATATTTGAATCAACAAGTTTGCCACTTATAGCAGTTATCTGGGATTAGGGTTTGTTTTTGAATTTCTGTTTTGAAGAGTGATAAATAGAGAAATGTCTTCCTACAGAGAGTTTTTGATTTCCTCTGAGGGATGTTGATTTTTGTGTACCTTGATCAAATGCCAAGGTTGAAGCTAAGAGATTGATTGACTCCACTTGGGAAGTCCTTATACAAAGCCTAAGAGGAGGCTAGAAAAGACTGACTCAACAAGAGAGTGTTTATCTGTCTTGTACAAAGCCCAGGATTGAGGCTAAAAAGAGACTGACTCTTTTGGGGATATCATTATACAAAGCCTAAGAGGAGGCTAAAATTTGACTTTTCCGGTCTTGTACAAAGCCCAAGATTGAGGCTAAAAGGGGAAATTGACTCTACTGGTGAGAGGTTTTATCTGTCTTGTACAAAGCCCAAGATTGTGGCTAAAAGTAGTTGACTGAATCAGTTGAAGAGTATGATTTGTTTATACAAAGCCCAAGATTGAGGCAGACTTTACTAGGGAATATCATTATACAAAGCCTAAGAGGAAGCTGAAAAGAAGATTGATTCTGCTTAGGGAGATTTATATGTGTCTTATACAAAGCCCAAGATTGAGGATGAAAGATATTGACTCAACAAGAGAGTGTTTTAAAAGGTGATTGACTCAACAAGAGAGTGCTTAAAGAAATAAGATTGGCTCAACAAGAGAGTACTTTGTTTGTCTTGTACAAAGCCCAAGATTGAGGCTGAAAGAGGTGACTCAACAAGAGAGTGGGAAAAAAAATCTTTATACAAAGTGTTAGTTCTTGGATTGGCTGAAATTTTGGTAAAAGAAAGTATGTTCAATGTTGATGTCAAGGTGCTTATGTTGCAACATTGAAGTCTTAACACTGGGCTGTGTTAAGTAATTAATTGCTGAAGTTGGATGTCTGATGTCACATAGGTGATGTTGTAACATCAGATCTGCAGAATTAACAACAGCAGGCTGTGATGTTGTTAGGGTTGCGTATTAGCTGGAATTGTGGAGAGCAAGCTGTCTCATTGGATGCGAATATCTTGGGATAGATATTTGCTGCTGCATAGGAGATCTGTTGCAGATTTGTAGGAGATTTAAAAGGTTGAAGATTTAAAAAGATTTTAGGAGAAAATCTGTTTTAAATAACAAATCTGGGAGATATTGTAGCAAGTCTAAGACCAATTCAAGGAGCTATATAAAGCGTACAAGACCAAAGGAAAAAGTGACAGAAAACATTCAGAAGATCAGAAGCTGGAGGCTTAGTGTCTAGAGTTTGTTTAGAGTGCTTGTATTTACACTATTCTAGGGTTTGAATAGGTGTTGAGTTTCTGTCCTCTCTAGAAGCTGTGAAGAAATAGAGAGTGGTTGCTTGATCGAAGCTGTGAAGTAAGATCAGGGGTACTCAAAGTGGTTTCTTTGAGAGTTTGTAAGGGATTGAGTGGTGTTCTCATACCTAAGTGGTTTCTTAGCTAGGAAGTCATTAGTAGAGTATAAGTTTAGGAGATTGTCAACGGGTTGTTGAGTCTGTAAATTATATCTACAAGTAGTGAATTCCATCCCTGGCTTGGTAGCCCCCAGACGTAGGTAGTTTGACCGAACTGGGTGAACAATTCTTGGTGTTACTTTACTATTATTGCTATCCATTGTGAAGAGTGTGTTGTTGTGACATCACACCTTAACATCACACGTCTGATACCAGAATTTCAATTGGTATCAGAGCAGGCATCCTGTCTGTCTCTGGGTGAGATCTAGGGAAGTTACTTTCTGGTGTAAAGATGGACAAAGAAGTTAGAGGATTCGTCAACAGACCCCCTATTTTGGATGGATCCAATTATGATTATTGGAAGCCAAGGATGACCACCTTCTTAAAATCCTTGGACAACAGGGCTTAGAAGGCTGTTATTAAAGAGTGGAAAGCACCTGTTGTATGTGAGAAAGATGATGCTAGCAAAGATAAAGAAGGCACCTCAAAGCTAAAGCCTGAAGAAGAATGGACCAAGGAGGAAGATGAGCTTACCCTTGGAAACTCCAAAGCTCTAAATGCCATCTTCAATGGAGTGGATAAGAATATCTTCAGGTTAATCAATACCTGTGAAGTTGCTAAGGAAGCGTGGGATATCTTACAGACTACTCATGAAGGAACATCGAGAGTCAAGATGTCAAGACTTCAGATTTTAACATCAAAATTTGAAAGCCTGAAGATGAAGGATGATGAGACTATTCATGATTTCCACATGAATGTTCTGGAGCTGGCTAATGCATCCAGTGCTCTTGGTGAGAAGATGTCAGATGAAAAGCTTGTTAGGAAGATCCTTAGGTCCCTACCTAAGAAGTATAAGATGAAGGTAACTGCCATTGAAGAATCACAAGACATCAGCAAGATGAGAGTTGATGAGCTCATTGGATCTCTTCAAACTTTTGAGCTGGGGTTGAATGAGGAAGAACCAGAAAAGAAGCCAAAGAGTATAGCCTTGGTGTCAAATGATGCAGAAGAAAAAGGAAAGAGTTCTGAATCGCAGGAGGATCTATCTCAGGCCATAGTGATGTTGGGAAGACAGTTCACCAAAGTATTCAAGAGAATGAATAATAACTCCAGGCCTAATGTCAAGAACATAACTTCTGACACCAGCAAGAAGGATGAAGAGAAAACTACCCAAGATAAAGGAGTTCAGTGCTTTGAATGTGAAGGGTATGAACATGTCAAGAAAGAATGTCCCACCTTCTTTAAAAAGCAGAAGAAGGGCATGGCAGTTTCCTAGTCTGACTCTGATAGTGAAAGTGAAGGTGAGTCAGCAAAGCATGTGAGAGCTTTAACAGGAGCTGTGGGTTCTGATGATGATTCTAGTGATGGAGAAGTAACTTATGAGGAGTTAGATTCTACCTATCAAGAGCTGTGTTTAAAAAGTGCTGAGATTTGTCAAGAAAACAAGTGCCACAAACAACAAATTGCTCAGCTAGAGAATGAAAAGACTGATCTGGAAAATGAAGTGGTGCTAGTTAAAGCTTATCTTGATCAAATGACCAAGTTTGTTAGGATGCTGAGCTGTGGTATAGACACACTTGACAAGATCCTTCAGTCAGAAAAAGCTGCTGGAGACAAAGCTGGGATAGGTTATGTGGCTGAGGATAAGGGAACTTCAGAAGAAAGCACTTCAGGTTCAAAGAAGGAAGTGTCACAACTTTCATCTCAACATCAGCCAAAGAAGCAGGATCCTACCCCTAAGAAAGCTGATGTTTCACAACCTAAGAAGATTGAGAAGAAGACTGGTCCTTATCAGAAGAGAAAGCAGCCACAAGGAGCTAGTCAGTATATGCCCCCACAATACCACGAGAGCATGCAAGCTGCTCAGTTCAAACATCACATGTCTCATAAGGTGTCTCAACATCAGGACAACTGGTATGGTTATGGATATGGATACACCAATGCTGTTCCCCATGGAAGAAGAAAACCACACCATCATGGGAGACAATCCAGGAAACAACATTCTCTGCCTTCTTATGGGAGAAGATACCAGCATAATAGATGGCAGGGCAGTTATGGTAGGAGGAGAACACATTATGGCTGGCAGCCTAAGCAATCTCATCATGGCAGACGATTCAGAGATGAAAGGGTGAGATGCTATTATTGTGGAAGGTTTGGACATATGCAGTACTCTTGCTACAAGCTGCATGGATACCCTCAACCTCAAAACAGATGGAGAGAGCACAAGCCCAAAGTTGTTAAACAATGGGTACCTAAGGAGAAGGTGAAGTGCTTGTTGGCTCACTTGGCTGACAAAGAGGCTAAAGAAGGAACATGGTATTTTGACAGTGGGTGTTCCAAACACATGTCTGGATGTAGATCCATGTTTGTTGAACTTAGACCTTGCCCCTCTCATAAGGTTATATTTGGCAATGGAGAAAGAGGTGTTGTTGCAGGAGTTGGGAAAATGCAAGGTGATGGCAGACCTGAACTTGATAATGTTCTGTTTGTCAGTGGTTTAAATGCAAATTTGATCAGCATAAGCCAGTTGTGTAATGAAGGTTACAAGGTAAACTACACTAAGGATGATTGTGTGGTTTTTGATGAGCATAATCAGGCTGTTATGAAGGGTGCCAGAACCAAAGACAATTGCTATCAGTGGATTTCTCTTGAAGGAGATTCAACTGGTGATGTTCAAGTTGATGTTATAACATCAGACTATGACATCAGGATGCTGAAAGGTCACTCAGAGTTAATGAGTCCTGATGTGAATTGTTTAAAAGGAAAATCTTTATGGAGGGAGAAAATTAGTAATTGGTCTTTAAAGAGTACACAAAATCTGGCGCCTTACCTCAGACCCTCATTTCCTATTATAGCAAAATCACGGTTCATCAAAACTCATATCTCTCTTCTGTTCGTCCCCTTCAACAAGAAGAATTGTCTCAATATATACTCCCTCAAAGGAACCATGTCAAAGCAGACATCTTCTCCTTCAAAAAGTTCATCGCAGAATAAAGCTATGGTTTCTACAGATGAATACTCTGAAGACGAAGCTCTGAATATACAACCCATCTCCGTAATGTTATCAGCGTCAGGTAAACCTAGACCATCTAAACTTGCTTCTAAAAGGTCCGCAACTACTTTTAAGAATACTGAAACAAAGAAGTTGGTTACCAGTATCCTATTTAGTGATAAATCAACACCTAGGTCATCCACGTCTCAAACTGTGGTAGAAACGTTTGATGTTGACAAGAGTATGGGTAATCTGGCAACCAAAATACTGGACAAAGGAATACCTGTGAAAGGAATTTCTGTACCGTTGAATCAGATGCCAACAGAAAAGGTAGACATGCAAGGAGAAAAATATGATCTTCATAGACTTGCCGTGTCTGTCATTGAGGATTCTGAAAGAGGAGGAGAAGAAGAAGATGTGCATGAGGGAATTAATGATAGAACTACTCCTGAAGAAGAAAAGAGTGAGGACGTGATCAATGTGGATGACTTATCTGACAATGAAGTCATTGGAAATGCTGTTCCAAGTATTGCCAAGAGACTTCAGACAAGGAAAGGAAAGACCAATGAATCCTCTCCTAAGAAGCCTACTGAAGGAAAGAAGAAAACTGTTGTTGGTCCCACAAAACCTTGGAGCAAGGTTGTTACACCTTCCAAAAAGAGAAAGGTTAGAGAAGAATCTGAGTCTGAGGATGAAGTTGAGGAAGATGTCCATGACATCACACCAGTCAGAAAGACCATTCTAAAGAGAATTTCTGATAAGGTCCCTGAAGTGCCAGTGGACAACATATCCTTTCATTATGCGAGCAGTGCATCCTTGTGGAAGTTTGTGTGCCAAAGAAGGTTAGCTATGGAAAAGGAGCTTGGAAAAGATGTCTTGGAGATGAAAGAAATTATGGACCTCATTCATGGAGCTGGACTTCTAAAGACTGTGACCAGATTCTCCAAGTGCTATAGTGGACTTGTTAAGGAATTTGTTGTCAACATTCCCATAGACATTTCTGACAATAGAAGTGTGAACTACATGGAGGTGTTTGTTAGGGGACAGTGTATTGATTTCTCCCCTAGTACTGTCAATAAATATCTAGGAAGAGATGAGCAAGAGGAGTGTGAGCTGGAGGTGACTGATAATGAAGTGTGTAGAGAGATCACTGCTCCTCAAGTTAAGGTGTGGCTACTGAAAAATAAATTAACAGCCAGCAAACTCAGTATCAAGTATGCTATATTGCACAGAATTGGTGCGGCCAACTGGGTACCTACTAATCACAAAACCACTATAACTGTGGGATTAGGAAGGTTCATCTATGCTGTAGGGAAAAAGGTTAAGTTCAACTATGGAAGCTATATATTTGATCAAGTAGTAAAGCATGGTGCCACCAATGCCATCAAAATGCCTATATCATTCCTTCCCTTATCTGTGGAATGATCTTAGATCAACATCCTGGAATCTTAACCAGTTCAGATGTAGCATGTAAGAGGGAATCAGCTTTATCTTTGCATCCCAAACTGTTTGCTGGGAGTCATGTTCCAGACATTGTTACAATATCAAGTTCTGGGATTAAGAAGGTTAGTACAAAATCTGAGCGGATTGAAGAATTAAAGGCAACCTGCAAGGATTTTGATATGGTTATCAAGACCAGCACTGACAGGAAAATGAAGATTGAGCAGATAATTAAAGACTTGGAACAGGGGGAAGATAATGGGAATGGCGACTCTGAGGATTCCAGGTCAGATGAGGGTGATGAAGATGCTGATGGTACAAGCTCGGATGAAGACTAACCTCCATCTGCTGTTTTTAGATAGTAGTTTTAGTTTTTAGTTTAGTTTTTTTTGCTATGCTGGTTATGTAATTTGAATATTGTGCTACTATATGCACTAGTTTTGTTTCCTTCTATGATTTGTTTTGCCTGGTTGCTAACTGTGAGGCTAACAATGAGAGCTAGGGTGTACTGACTATAGTTAATAGGGCTTCTAATAGAAGCTTGTCTAATTGTGGATAAAAAGGGGGAGAAAATAGCCAAGAGAGTCAAGAGTATCAAAGAGTGTGACTGCCAAATGCTGCCAGTGTGATGCAGATATTAAGGGGGAGTTTTGACTGAACTAGTGAAGATATCATGACATTTGAAGAGTGCAGCCAAGCAGACATCAAGGGGGAGTAAAGTGCTGCACAGTGTGAGCTACTGAACAGCTGTGATGCTGGTTCATGTTTTAGAGGGGGAGCACCAATTGGCTGTTGTCAATAATGAAGATGGTGATGCAGCAGATCAAGTGATGAAGACTATGAAAAGTGTCAAACTGCTGCTGATGAGAGTTTCAAATTTTTGAAGTTATTCCGCTGCTGAAGTCTCTGAAGATGCAGAGATTTTTTTAGCCAAAATTAGCCAAAGGGGGAGATTGTTAGTTCTTGGATTGGCTGGAATTTTGGTAAAACAAAGTATGTTCAATGTTGATGTCAAGGTGCTGATGTTGCAACATTAAGCCTTAACACTGGGCTGTGTTAAGTAATTAATTGCTGAAGTTGGATGTCTGATGTCACATAGGTGATGTTGTAACATCAGATCTGCAGAATTAACAACAGCAGGCTGTGATGTTGTTAGGGTTGCGTATTAGCTGGAATTGTGGAGAGCAAGCTGTCTCATTAGATGCGAATATCTTGGGATAGATATTTGCTGCTGCATAGGAGATCTGTTGCAGATTTGTAGGAGATTTAAAAGGTTGAAGATTTAAAAAGATTTTAGGAGAAAATCTGTTTTAAATATTCAGTTTTAAATAACAAATCTGGGAGATATTGTAGCAAGTCCAAAACCAATTCAAGGAGCTATATAAAGCGCACAAGACCAAAGGAAAAAGTGACAGAAAACATCCAGAAGATCAGAAGCTGGAGGCTTAGTGTCTAGAGTTTGTTTAGAGTGCTTGTATTTACACTATTCTAGGGTTTGAATAGGTGTTGAGTTTCTATCCTCTCTAGAAGCTGTCAAGAAATAGAGAGTGGTTGCTTGATCGAAGCTGTGAAGTAAGATCAAGGGTACTCAAAGTGGTTTCTTTGAGAGTTTGTAAGGGATTGAGTGGTGTTCTCATACCTAAGTGGTTTCTTAGGTAGGAAGTCATTAGTAGAGTATAAGTTTAGGAGATTGTCAATGGGTTGTTGAGTGTTTAAATTATATCTACAAGTAGTGAATTCCATCCCTGGCTTGGTAGCCCCCAGACGTAGGTAGTTTGACCGAACTGGGTGAACAATTCTTGGTGTTACTTTACTGTTATTGCTGTCCATTGTGCAGAGTGTGTTGTTGTGACATCACACCTTAACATCACACGTCTGATACCAGAATTTCACAAAGCCTAAGAGGAGACTAGAACAGGCTTGACTCAACAAGAGAGTGCTGGAAAAGTGATGGCCTCAACAAGAGAGTGCCCTTGAGGCTAACTCTGCTGAGGAAAGTCATTATACAAAGCCTAAAAAGGGGCTGGATTCTGCTGAGGATTATTGAGATCCAGAGACAAGTCCAAAATGGGGAATTAACTCTTGCTGAGGATTCAAGAAGAGTTGAGGTATCAGATGCCTTGAGGTTCTGATGATATGCTGACCTTAGCTGGGGAAATTTAGGACGAAAAACTGAGTTTCTAGAACCCACGGGTTTTAACTCTATTGGGGATTGATTAAATGACCAGGGTTTTTTCCCGTGTTTGTAGAGAACTTGAGAATGTCTTTGAGATCCAAGATTAGACTGTCCAAGTCTACTGGTATGGAAGGTTTATCTTTGTATGGTGCCCAAGAGGAGGCTGGTGTTTTAAGGGATGAGAATCAACCCTAAAATGGTTTGAGGTCTTGACTCTTTAGAAAGACTGCTCTAACAAAGGATGACTAAGTTCTATCTTATACCTTTAAGAGGTCTTCAAGGCCCTTGTATTAAGCCCAAGAGAAGGCATGAGAACTTCTAAGTAGCCGGAGGGTCCTTGTACAAAGTCCAAGAGGAGGCTGAGATGCTTTTAGGAAGCCTGTAGGTCTAAACTTAAGAAGATTTCAAGAAAAGTTTCACCGAGAATAATCTTTTCTTTAGTGAATAGTTCTAGGGCTTTAATAAATTCAAGAGAGGTTTCACCGGGAATTAATCCTCTCTAGAGGAAATGAATTTCTTTGACAATTTTCTAATAGTGACAGTCTGAGAGAAGTTTCACCGGGAATAATGCCTTTCTCTTTGTTCCATATTGTATAAGCCCAAGAGGAGGAAAGACTGTATCTGGAATTCCTATAGGGAACTAGTTTTGACCGTTGAAAGAGTAACCATTGGCTTTATCTAATTCTAGACCTAATTGTCGGGGAAAACTCTAAGCAGATAATATACAGGTATATATATATATATATATATATATATATATATAGATGAAATATATACTGTATGTAAAAGAGAAGGTAGGAGGACTTACAGGTGAGCAAGCTTCCAACACAAACAAATATATATATGTGCAAGTATGTAAAAGAAAGCTGTTAAAACTTACAGTCGAGCAAGCTTCCATTGTAACAGCTGTAGGTTAGTTGTCCAAGAAATTAAAGAAAGTTTTGATAACAACTATGAATTTGAACCTAAATCAAAGGGGAAAGTTGTTTTTGAAAAGATTATCGGGGCTTATACTCAAGGAGAGGCCCAGATATAACAGTGATCGCACCGTTGTTTTGAAAAATTGTATCGGGACTTATACAACGACTGAGGCCCAAAAAAAGTTTTCTGTACAAAGGGATGGGTCTTACAACTCAAGGAGAGGCCCAAAGTGTTTGAAAAAAGAAAAGAAATGGGACTTACAACTCAAAGGTAGGCCCAGATGTTTTTGTTTTGAAATGGCGATCGCCCCGAGATTTTCTGAAATCGCAGTGGGACTTATACAATTACTGAGGCCCAAAAAGGTTTTCATGTACAAGGAATGGGTCTTACACTCTATTAGAGGCCCAAAAGTGTTTTGAAAAAGATTTGTGAGGGTGAAAATAATAGAAACCCTAATTTGATTTTAGAAAAGTATTTTAATTGAATAAAATTCAATTAAAATGATCAAAATTATCAAAAATGTGTGGAAAACAAGTTGTGATCTTGAATTAATGTTTGAAAAATCATGTTTCATTCATAAATTAATTTGAAAATGATTTGAATTTGCAAAATCAAGAGAAAGCAATATTTTTAAATGTTTAAAAACAAATAAAACATAATTCTTTGTAAAAATACTAAATATATGAAATAAATAATATTTTTGTGAAATTTTTATGGAATAAAATATTTTAACATTTTTTGGGAATTTTCAAAAAAAGAAACAATAAAAAATGATTAAAATTGAGATAGAAATTAATTTTGAAATTAATTAACAAAAACCATAAAAAATAGCAAAATATGGCAAAATAGCAAAAAAAAAATTAGCAAAATGGTATGGGTGGGTGTTGAACCCACGACCTCTTGGCTAAACACACATGCGCGCTACCACTGGGGTGGTGATACATCCGTGTATCAAAACCACCCCATGAACATATATGGGGTGCCAAGTTCTAGGCCTGGCCAAGGCGCCATGGTCTGGCCCTTGCCCAAGGCAAGGCCTAGTTTTGGCAATTTGCGTGAAGGCTCTAACTTTCTCATTTCTCCATGGATTGGGACAAAATTTAGGTGCATCTGACCTAGAATTTCATGAGGAATCCAATGGTGCCCTTGGAATTTTCAGAAAATATTTCCATTTTAAAATCCGATAGTGATTTCAAAATAGGCCAAATTTTGCATGTTCTATGCTATCTCATGGTACATGCAATAATAGCATGATAAATTAGATCAAACACAACATATATGATATGTATGAGAGGTCCATGATCAATGGACCTCAAAGCAATGCATGATTTAGAGAGTTCAAGTTGTGATGCACTTACCTTTTGGAGCTTCTTGTGCTATCTGCCAAGTTCCTTGTGCCAGAAGTAATTCAATACTTTGAACACTCTTAATTGATCCCTTAGAAGCTTTTAGGATGATCAGAACTAGCTAGAATCCTCAGGAACAAGTATAGGCATTTTCTTGCAAAATGGGCAAAAGTGACCAAGATAATAACTCTCTCAAATGGTGTTCCAGATGACGGAAACCAATTGGGACAATTTGAGGATGATATTTGGAGTGTGTTTGAGGTCTGGTTTGGTTTTGGAAGTGACTGAATCAAGACATGGCTTGAAAAATGCAGAAAAGTCAAATTTTGAGGTTTTGGAGGTTGACTTTCTGATTTTGGTGTTTCAGATCACAAGTGAGCATTTGAACAACTTAGATATGACATATTGGATGTGTTTGGATCATGAGTTGTGGTGGAATTGCTCTCTAACTCAAAAACTCAGAGATGACTTGCAAAAGAAGGCATTTTGGCCTAAAGAGAGAGATTTTGAGGAAAGCATAAGTTGTAGTGCTTTGGTGTACTCAAACTGAGCACAAGTGAGCTCTATTTATAGTGCAACAAGTTTGTTTTACAAGCAATAGTGAATGGCAGCTGGTACAGGCCTTTGGCCAATGTTGATCCAAGGGAATCTTTAGTCTCCGCTAGCCATTGACTTGAGGTTAGGGCACATGCCTATGGTCCTTTGATTCAGAGCTGAATCTTCACTTATTCAGTTAGGAATGTGTCAGTCCATGCCACCTTGATGCATCCATTAAATGCTTGGAAACAAAATTGGAGTCTTTTGCACTTTTTAGCCTTTTTAGGTTTGTTATGGCTATGTGTAGATTCTTCGACTTGGGAGGCTTGGGGATCAAATCATCCCCCTTTGATTTTATCCTCTGATGTGTCCAAATGGATGTCAAGGCATAAAGTTGTCCAATTTTTCCAAATCGAGCAAAATGCCAAAATCTGCCTTGTATAAGACAGTTGGAAATGGTGATTTTGAGGGAATCATATCTCCTTGCTCAGGTTGAGTTATGGGAGGCTCTTCTGCTTTTTAGAAAGCCTTCATATGATACAAAACATGTGTGATCATAGTTTGTTTTGAAATTATTTGGATCCCATTGAAAAATCCTCATGAACATTAGTGTTCAAGGCTGGTAACTTAGGCAGATTATCACTAAGTGTTGGAAAAGTGCCATTTTCTTCATTTTTGCCATTTTGAACAATCCATAACTCAAAATCCATGAGGATTTGGAATCTCTTGTAGTTGACACTTTAAAAGTATGTCAGGTGGACTTTCATTTGAGCTTTGAATGAGAGAAAAAGGCCTTGTGGTTTAGGAGTTATGACCTTGCAAAGTTGGGTAAAAACCACATTTGTTCCATAACTTAGAAAAATTTTGGTTTCTTATGGTTGCCCCTTTTGCAAGAAACCTCACTTTTCTTTATTTTCCTTAATGAATGATGATCAATACCATAAATTAACATTATTTTTGACTTAGGGGAACCATATTTGTGAAAAATTCCAAAAAGTCAAACTTGATTTTGTGTACAGTTGACTTTTTATCGGATGAAATCCAAACTGTGCGTTCCTTTGTGAAATCAAGTCCTTGACCTAATTCAAACCTAATGGATGGATTCCATAGGTGTTTTATGGTGTATTGAATCATGTCTCAAGGTTTGGGAGCATGTCTTGGTCAAAAGTCAAAGGCACAGTTGACTTTTTTCTTCAAAACCCTAATTGTGGTCCAGATGAAATTTAAACTTGTGAATCAAGCTTCTTGGATCAATAAATTATTGTAAATGGATCAATGTGGTGTATTTGAGGCCCTCAAATCATGTCTTGAGGTATTGGCTCATGCTTTGCCCCAAAAGTCATCTTAGGGTGAATTAGGTCAAGAAACCCTAATTCTTGATTTTTTATGAAAGCATCCCCTGAGGCTAAATTGACTTAATGATTGGGTACATGAGGTCCCTTGGAGTGTCTTGGGTTGTGCTTTGAAGCATTGGCTCATGCCCATATGAAAATTTCCATCTAGAGGCCTTGGTCGACCAAAACCCTAATTTGGTGACACTGGCGATCTTGAGTCTTGATCCACTTGGAATGTTGCAACCTTGTGCTTGATTCTTGATGTGGGAGTCCTTTTGATCCATTATGGGTGTTTAAGAGGTTTATACAAGTTGAAGATCATGTCATTCCTTGATTGATCCTTCGTCTAAGTGCTCTAAGAGGGCTTGAAACCCTAAGTCTTGATTATAGTAAATGCTCAACCATCTTTGAGGAGATTGATGAGGCATGATGGTTCATCCATATTGTGATGATGATTTGCACAATGATGGGAAATCTTGGTGGTCAAAATTTGGGGTATGACAAATGCCCATATTTAATCATCTTGGACCCGAAGGTGTGAATGGCGAAGATATTCAGACATTCCGGGTGCAAGAGGATTAAATATTGGAATACCCGAAATTTTGACGGTGGTTATGAATGGCAGTTTGCTTATCCATCTTCTTTTCCTAAGCAAGGTTAATTAGAAAAGGGTAAAACTTCTCCTAGATCCTGGTCTTAAACCATGGAGCCGGTCTCAGTTTCTAAACTAAACTTCCCCTCGATCCTGGTCTTCAGCCAAGGAACTGGTCTCAGTTTCTGAAATAAACTTCCCCTCGATCCTAGTCTTCAGCCAAGGAACTGGTCTCAGTTTCTGAAATAAACTTCCCCTCGATCCTGGTCTTCAGCCACGGAACTGGTCTCAGTTTCTTCTTGTCGAGTTTCTTCCTTGACAAGGGATGCTATTTGTAGCGGTCTTTATCAAACTTTTCACCGAATTTTCCTGGGGAGATGCCATTTGGTGGGAAAAAGTTTTGATGTCAGACTTGCTGGGGAAACCCATTTGTCTGAGCTGTAGAGGTGTGCAAACTTCTCAGTTGGAGACGCCATTTGTTGACTCTATTGGGGAAAAACGAGTCACTTGAGAGACTGCTTTTCTGCTTGGGGATATTACATCATACTTTTCTTCGAGATCTTCTCGAAGAAATGCCATGTGATGTAATCCAATTTTGAGGTGTTGATGACTTCATTAACATTGATTTTACCGGGAGGAAAACCAATGTGTTGCTGAGAGTCTTTAGTTGCGAGGCTTTCTCTGGGGATTTTCCTTAATCCGGGAAAGCGAAGATATCATCTTTAATGGTGAAGAGTGATGTTTGTCGAATGCCTTCTTGGCTTTCAGAGGTTCAAGTTATCAAAGTGGTCGAGGACTGTCTCCAATCCAGAAATAAACTGGGGGAGAGAAATTGTGCAGACGATACATTTCCTGATGAGGAAAGAACTGATAACTCGATTGATAAGAGACTTTATCACTTGGGGATAAGACCGATGATCAGTAAATAGCAAGTGTACTATTTAATGATGTAGTAATAATTGGGGCTATCCCCAGAGTCAGTCTCTCGAGGACTGCGCGTCAATGTAAGTGCAGATGCTAATTCAATTAAGCAAAAGTTTTCTTTGGGGGTTTTGATTTTTAAACTAATTCTAATGACAAAAATAAATAAGCAGAATAATCAAATAACTTTAACAATTATGAGAAATTATGCTAGGAAAGGTGTATGAATTGCTCAGTAAGAACCCTAAATTATCCTGTTCTGGACAGGACCGTGATTTCCTTCAATCAAACAGGCCCAATCCATACAACTTGAGGAAGCCCAACAAAGTCCTAGAGAAGGGCACATGACTACCATACGCAAGACCAAAAGCATGTCGAGCACCCTGAGAATCCGAGGACACTCGAGTATCCAAAGACAAAGGAAGACATCACACCCTGATGAGTACTTCCTCTACAAACTAGCTTCTCCCCGCGAGAACACTCCCAATCCCTGCTGACTCGTAGGTCCTCGACATACATGGTTCGCCTCCATTAGGCCAGGTCAAAACCACGACCACCGCATCTCCTCGACATTATAGACTCTTCCCCGAGGAGCCCATCAACGGTCTTATCTACACAAATATGTTTCATGTAACCGTCTAATAATGGCATTAAAGGGACGGTTACACTAGGGCTTTAACCACGAGCTGGTCATTATGACTACACGTAAGCCCTAGTAGTTACTTGGGACGGGTCACGCGCTGGCCCCACCCGTCGCAAGTAACCATTGGCCACACGCTGGGGGTCTCCTATAAATATCCTCTGACTTGAGAGGATCAGGTCAAGTTAACTCCTTACTCATACTCACACTCTCTATATTTATTGTGCACTCACTGACTTAAGCATTGGAGTGTCCCACAGGTACACCACTCCTGCTGTCTCTCATCATCACTGAAGTAGCAATTATTCCAGACACTGTTGGCCAATTTCAAATAATCTGATCCAGGTACGATCATATCCTCAAAGAGATATGCCTCCAAACCTTAATTTTACTGACCCTCAATTATTTTTCTTAAATTCCTTAACCGAAAAACCTTTGATAGTCCCCCTTGACCCTAATTCCTTAGCAGTCAAGAGAGAACATCAAGCAATAGTCCTGACAAGGTCTTTTAGTCACTACGGGGTATCCCTATTCCTAGGCAATATCTACCGTAATGTATTGTGCAAAACAATAGATTGGTTTTTCAGGCCAAATCCCTAATCGTAAATCGTTCCCAATTTGTACGATCGAAAAAAGTATGAAATCATCTGCATAATAAAAGATTAAGGTAAGAAAGCAAAATCTCATTGACTAATTCAGAAAATGTTCATTACATAAAAATTCAGGGACACCCCCTAGCATTGGGGGGTTTAGCCTCTCATAATATTCAAAACAAAAACAATAATAAGATTAAAAGTAGACATTACAATTTGATCGAATTGAAAATAATCCTTCAATTGCTTCCGTGCATGAACGATCTTTCTCTCCAAATCTCCTTGATCGTCTCTCACTATCGTAACTTTGTTTGTGAAGTCAAAAAGTGTCTCCTCTCCTTTCCAAACCTTGCCTAAGTAATTCCCAAAATAATTTTAACAATGCAAAATTCCCAGAATACCCCTCAGAGAGCTAGACTCAGACAGTATGAAAAGAATATAAATATTTCCTCTCCCAGGCTTGCTGACACGGGCCGTGTCAGCTGACACGGGCACCCGTGTCAGCCCTCTGTTTCTTTTGCGCAAACGAGTTTACCCCCAGGCCTGCTGACACGGGTCGTGTCAGCTGACACGGGCACCCGTGTCAGCCCTCTGACTCTTGCCCCATTTCATCATTTCATTGCTTCTCCTGACACGGGCCGTGTCAGCTGACACGGGCACCCGTGTCAGGCTTCTAGCTTCCTACTTAAACTCTTCTGAAACATGTAATTTTTATCGTACTTTCGTACCGATTCCTCTTGAATGTTTGTATAAACCTGAGTACACTAAAGGACACAACCAAGGCATAAAATGTGGTAAAAGAGATGTAAAACAAATAAACAATGACAAAATATTAACTAAAACAAATAGTGAAATAACCTATGAAAACGACCGATCAAAATCCCCCAAACTTAAACCGTTGCTTAACCTCAAGCAACAAGCTTGCATAAATATTTTTCAGATCAAACGGTACATATCAAATGAAAGACTTGTGAAGGTAAGGTGTATCGATACTCATACGTGAGTCTTTGTTCCGATCGACTAAAACTAGTTCTCTTGGTAATCGTCCGTTAACAAAGGTATTACACAAACACATACTGTGGTAAAACCACAGACCCAAATCCTCCTTTCGGTTACCTCTCCAACTATGCTCTGGGCTTAAGTCTTTTCTTCGATTTTCTACCCCTTTCATTCGGATAATCAAATTAAGGAAATTTTTCGTTTTCCCTCACATGTACAAGATTGATCGAAACTTTTTCTAGGCACCATTATCTCTTTTTCTCGCTCATTGGCGTTTATTAGTCCACTTTGGGACAACAATTGAGACTCAACCTCCGTTAGGCTAAGTAACCGGGTGAGGGTTACCCAACTTAGAAGGACAAGTTGTCTTTATCGCCATTATTCATTTTTTTCAGTGCCTTAGGTCATTCTCTCAATCAACCCTGTACATGCAATTCTTTTTAGTTATGCCGGACTATCACTATGAACTAATCGGGGAATACTTCTCAAATCCAAGTACTATGGCACAAATCTACACGTTGGACTCGTTTCCTTACTCTAGGGAATCTAGGGTGTTCAGGTCATTCCTAAGTTTTCAAACTTTCCCAATGTCCCTAATTCTAACTCCTCTTCCCTCAAACTCTATATACTTTCTTGACCACCTCAAAATCACAGTATTCACAAGAAAAATTTTAACGGTTCAAATTCGGGGAGAATTCAGAATGGTTTTCAACACACAAAATAGACATGACCCGTACAAAAAGAAAAAACTAAAAGCAGTAAATCCTCCCCCAAACTTGAACTACACATTGGCCCCAATGTGTTGGAACAAGAGCGAGAGAGGTCACTCACAGAGATCCTTCTCAGGATGCTGACGATAATGCAACACCACTGCTACATCATCGTTTGCACATGTAGGATCCAGATTATTTCCTGCAACCAAAACAAAACAAACAGCAAAAAGAAAGAAATTAATCAGACAAGGGTGGGTTGCCTCCCATGTAGTGCCTTTTTTAACGTCGCATGGCTCGACGGGTTACTCCCCAAAGCTATGGGGGATACTTCAGCTTACACACCTTGTCTCTTGACTTTTCCGCCACAAAAAACCAGTCAGGTTCAGAGATAAGCGTTACTTTGTCCCTTAAGTCACCTCCAACCTCCATATACTTCCGTTGAAGTTTATTTTTCTTTCTCTTCTTGATTTCATGAATGGACCTTGAAGTGTTGCCATGTGCAATAGATAACCAAAACACTGAAACCTTAGAGATTATGCCCGAGACTTTTTCAGGTGGTGGTCTTGCACTTCTGCTTTTTCCCATTATTTGGATCATTCCAACTGAAGCTTGATTTCCTTCACCTACACCCTGCTTCTTGATATCCAACACTTTTAAAGTTATTTCCCCCTCAAAAGATTTCAATGTCAGAGTACCTTTTTCAATGTCCACATTGCATCTACTAGTGAGCAAGAATGGTCGACCAAGAATGATGGGAGTCTCTTCATCCTCAGGAATATCCATGGTTTCAAAATCAATTGGAAAGACGAATTTATCAATCATCACCAACACATCTTCAGCTAACCCATATGATTGCTTAGTTGTGTGGTAAGTGTTAGACGGTGTGGCTAGTGATTGAGAGGGGGGGGGGTGAATAGATCACCTCTTTGAAATTCAGGGATTTAAAAATGCTTATCAGAGTCTTTCAAGTTAGCGGAAAAAATACGATCCCGAATCGACTTCTGTCTATTCTGAACCAGCTACTAGAAAACCGGACACACGAGTTTATGCTGGATTTATTAGGATGACAAAGATTTATTAACACCAGATTAGAATCGAATCAAATGCACTTATCATACAAATACTATTTCCAATGAACAAAAACTCAGCAAACAATTTTGTCAAACACTTGGTGTGTATGTGTTCAATGATTGACAATAATGGTGATTTTGACAATAGTTTTCATACCACTATTGTATCTTGAAACTTTAATACACCATACACCAAACGAATCACAAAATTGTTGAAAACGTAAAGAGCTAAAGATAGAATACAATACGCAGAGATTTGGTAAGGAAGTTCCCCACTTTCGTCCTCGCGAGTGGGTACGTCTCCCTCTCAATTTCAAACTGAAATTGAGACCTGTTATATCAATAATGCTGAATTCGTTGTTTACAAGGTTACAATACAAAGCCAGAAATCTAAACCCCAAGATCTTCCTATTGTATGAACCTTCACTTGATCTGAGCTTGATCAAGAATTTTCCCTGCAAGAAATACAAACAATTCACCGGTTCCACGACCTGTTTGCAAAATATCCAAATTTCCAAACCCTACGCTGCGGCTGAATATGTTCTGCAATCATGACTAACAAACCCTCAAGAACACACCCGTTCTTGAAGGACAAACCATATGGTTTTTCCTCGAAACCCCCTTTGAAACTTCAACTCAGCTAGATCCTTGATCGTACCACTGAACGTTATCTCGAAGATCCTTTAATCCGAAGAACAAAAATGATTATGTGTTGATGTTCTTGAATTAAAGAGATTGAGAAGATGATGAAGACAAAGTATCTTTCAGGTCTCTAAAGCTGCTCACAGAATTGATGCACACCAAACTTGCCCTTTGCTTTGATTGCACAATTTTCACTTTCACAAATTCTTTTTGTAAAACTGAACTGTCATAACATCTTATATGTAAAAAACAGAAACGGTTAAAAGCAACAAACAGCTTTATGTATCGATATAAATATCGTATCAGTCGATACATAGTGGGTATAACACATACATGAGTCGACACATAATTGTATGCATCGATGCATACTGTAACTATTAATTTCCAGAATGTAAAGTCAGTCATGCATCGATACATAACACAATTACAAAGGAGCATGCATCGATAGATGATGCGAATGAATCGATACATAACACAATTACAAAGGAGCATGTATCGATACGAGATTCGTATGAATCGACACATACTGAAGCAAAATTGTTTTTGTGAATTTATCAAAGGTATGTGTCGATGCAAGACACATATGAATCGATGCATACATAAGGAAAATTGTTTTTATGATTTCAATGATGATATGAATCAATTTGCATTGTCTTTTAAAGCATAGTATAGGTATGAAATCATATGTATGTACCAGCTAATCATGCATACTAATCTTATATCATTCATATCACACACTTTGCATTTATCACACAATTTGCTATCATACAAAAACTTAAAGGCTTGCTCACAAACTCCCCCTTTTTGATGATGGCAAATTTGCAAGATGTGATGGAACACTCCCCCTGAGTTTGTGCATGGCTGTCAACATCTTGGTGTCTTGCTTCTCCCCCTTTGTCAACATCAAAAAGAAGAAACAGACAGTCCCAAAGCTAGACAGCAAAATTGATGTAACAATAGACAGCAATATTGATATAGAAGCTCACAATCACCAAGAAAGAAGCTTAACATAAAAGAATCATTCACAAAGAATGACAAGAAAAGGGCAAGACTAACACAAGTAAACAAAACTAAAAGAAATAAGCATTAAATTGTTAAGACAGTACTTAGAGTTTACATAAGCAAAACCAAAGCATATAAAGTTTGAACAATTTAACAAGGAAACTGAAGCAACATTATGATGAAATGAAATGTAATGAAATGACATGATGATAGCTTAAAAAGGGTTATGGCCTCCACAGGACTCCTCATCATCTCTGTCAGGATCTCTGAAGCTTGGTGGAGGCGGCGGAGGAGGCATCTCATCAGGATTATGGCCCATGAAACTATATCGCCGGAACCGGTTCTGAACTTCAACACTTCTGAATCTGTCCATGATACCAGGATTGGCACGGCAATCGTCCATAAAACCAGACATTTCATTGTAAAAGACTTGATGCCATTTAACCAAGTCCGTGTGCCAAGCATGCTGATTATGATACATCCGTGTGTGTTCATCATGCCACTCACGATGCTCCTTATGCCACTCATTTTGCTGATTATGCCAAGCGAGCGCCTGTTCATGACGGGCTTGATTAGCAAGCTCCATTTGCTGAAACATTTGAGTCAAATATGCAGGAGCAGTTGAAGAAAAAGCAGCACCAGAGAACGGAGGAACATTTGGACCGGGTTCATAATTTGTTGGAGACCACCTTTGTGGCACCGAATCACCCCAGCCAGCATTAGTATTTGCTTCAGGCTGATTCTCTTCATTTGCATCATTCATTTCTTCATCCATCTGGTCTTCAGGCACAAACACTTGTTCAGAGGTATTAAGGGTGTGGTTATATTCCAGTATTTGATGATTCTCATGATCTGGGCAGCATATCCAAGTGTAATATTCTTCGCACTGTTACGCATAAGAAACATGCGTTTCACGAAGTAGTTTGGCCAATTTAACAAAACCCTATTGTGAAGAAGATACACAAGATGAATATCTGATTTATCCAACCTAGAATGACCACCGGACTTTGGACGCAAGATGTGCGAGACAATCCAGTGAAGTATTCTAGGTACGCTTGTGATCATACCAGATGTGAGTGATTCATCCTCACCCAGAGGTCTATCCAATTTTGAAATTGATGCCACATATTCCCTTATTTTAAATTCTGTATCAAAACTCTGGTCATGCCAGTTCTTCAGGCCAGGCACCCCAAACGGAATTTGAAACACTTTGTCCCAATCAGTGGCTTCAAAAGTGTAAGTTCTGGTGCCAATAGAGCATTTGAACATATAGCCTCTACCAGATTGCAGACCAGCATAGAATATACGAATAAAATCCTCATGATAATCATCATTTATGGTAAAAAATGTACCAAGGGTTTGTGCATTCAACAAATCAACAACATCTTTGAGATGGAGGGCAGATGCATCAGTTTTATCAAAGACATGGGGTTTCATAACTAACCTTGTCTTGAAAGAAGCCTCAAACTCCTCAGCGATGGCAGGATGAAGAAGATTGAGAGCACTAGGAGGGATTTCTGGAGGTTGTGGAGACTGACGAGACGTTCCAATGGGTTCCTTTCCTTTTCCTCTTCCTCTTTGTCTAGCCGGGATGATTCTTGGAGGCATGGTGATGAATTGGAGAGGAGTTAAGATGAAGGATAGGAAGTGAATTAGGGTTTTGGAGATGAAGATATTTGAAGAAGTTAGGGTTAGCCGTGTGGGTATGAGAGAAGAAAAGAGTCTAGAGTGAATTAACCCTTTAAAAATGGCTGATGTGTCGATCCATAACTTAATTTAACATGCATTTATGGTAAAAGAGACAGTATGTATCGACACAAGGGGATATGGATCGATTCATTTCACGAATTGATTAGTTTTGAAAATGTCCTATGTGTCGACACAAAGCACGGATGCATCGACACATACTGAAACAAGTTTTGAAAAATTTGAAATAAAAGGACATGAATCGACTCATATCACGAATGCATCGACCGGAAACGCTAATGTATCGACACATGCACTTGTTGCATCGATACATACTGATGCTAACCTAAATTTGAACTAATTTTTGACTATATGTTGAGTGTAGAAACCTGTCAGCAGCTCTAAGTCAATGCAGTATGAATTATGTCATGATGATGATGCTCAAGTATACTTCACGAATCAAACATTTATGTTCAAACAACATATGCAATGAAATACATATAAACGATCTTAAAGAATTTGTTCTACCATACACTAATCACAAAGTTCCAAAGAGATTTAGAAAGGAATGATATTACCTCTGTTGATGTAACCTTATGAAGTCTGATTGAGGTCTAAAAACAAATCTCAACAGCCAAAGTGAGACATATATAAATAAGAACCAACATGCTTAAGACATCAATGAGGAGAGATCTAAAATCCCCAATTCACGACGAATGTTGAAGAATGGTTCCGTTGCTAATGGTTTCGTAAAAATGTCAGCAAGTTGGTTTTTAGTATCAACATGCTCAAATACAACGTCATCTTTTTCAACATGATCGCGAAGAAAGTGATGCCTAATCTCTATGTGTTTAGTGCGTGAGTGTAAAACAGGATTCTTAGTAAGATTTATAGCACTTGTGTTATCACACTTTATTGGAATACGTTTGAGTTGAATATCGAAATCTTGTAGTTATTGCTTTAGCCACAAGATCTGAGCGCAACAACTACCGGCTGCAACGTACTCAGCCTCAGCAGTTGACAATGCGACAGACACCTGCTTTTTGCTATGCCAACTAACCAAAGAATTTGAAAATAAGTGACATGTACCACTAGTGCTTTTCCTATCTGATTTGCAGCCAGCAAAATCAGAATCGGAGTAACCTACTAAGCTACAATCGCTTCCTTTGGAATACCAGAGCCCATATTTAGACGTTCCATGAAGATATCTAAATATACGCTTAACAGCTTTCAAGTGTGACTCCTTAGGATTTGATTAATATCGTGCACACATGCAAACACTAAACATGATGTCAGGTCTAGACGCAGTAAGATACAAGAGAGACCCGATCATACCTCTATACCTTTTGACATCTACACTCTTACCGTGTTCATCTTTATCTAGATTCCCGTTGGTAGGCATAGGGGTGTCTATTGATTTTGAGTCGTTCATTCCAAAGCGCTTGAGCAGCTCTCTGCAGTATTTTGTTTGACACACAGCTGTACCCTCATCAAGCTGCTTTATTTGGAGACCGAGAAAGTAATTTAGCTCCCCCATAAGACTCATTTCGAATTCCCCCTGCATAACCTTTGAAAACTCTTCGACCAAGTGTATGTTAGTTGAACCAAAAATTATATCGTCTACATAAACTTGAACTAAAAGAATGTGTTTTCCCTTGTGTTTAATGAAGAGGGTGGTATCCACTTTACCTCTTGAATATCCATGATCAAGTAGAAATTTGCTAAGCCTTTCATACCAAACCCGAGGGGCTTGCTTAAGACCGTACAAAGCTCATTTTAATTTGTAAACATAATCTGGATATTCAGCATTCTCAAAACCAGGAGGTTGTGAGACGTATACCTCTTCATTTAGGACACCGTTTAGAAATGCACTCTTTACGTCCATTTGGTAAAGCTTAAAATCTTTAGAACACGCATAAGCAAGTAAGAGACGTATAACTTCGAGGCGAGCAACTGGAGCATAAGTTTCCTCATAGTCTATGCCCTCCTTTTGGTTATACCCTTGTGCCACTAAACGTGCCTTGTTCCTAGTTATCACTCCGTTTTCATCAAGCTTATTTCTAAAAACCCATTTAGAACCTATGATATGATGATCTCGCGGACGAGGAACAAGTTCCCAAACGTCATTTCTTTTAAATTGATTAAGCTCTTCTTGCATGGCCATTAGCCAAAATTCATCAATCAAGGCCTCTTTGGCATTTTTAGGTTCTACTTGTGAAACAAAAGCGAAGTGAGAGCAGAAATTACTTATCCTAGAACGAGTCATTACTCCCTTTGAAATGTCTCCCAAGATATTGTCAATAGGACGGTCTTTTGAAGATCTCTAAGCTGGTGGAAGATCATTCACTTCAGCTTGTCCTTCTTCCTTATCTTTTACATGACTGGTATCTTACTCCTCCTCATTGTCTTCTGTTTTGGACTGATCAATTTCCGAAACAGCTTCTTTGAGTATGTCTTCTGTAGATATACCTGTGTCATCAAAAGAAATACCTTTTCCGACATTTTTCGAATAAGACTCATCAAAAGAGACATGAACAGATTCTTCAACAGAAAGTAAACGCTTATTATACACTCTATATGCTTTACTTGATTGTGAATAACCAAGAAAAATACCTTCATCCGCTTTTGCATCAAACTTCCCAAGTTTTTCCTTACCATTATTCAAAACAAAACACTTACAACCGAATACGTGAAGATGTGACAAGTTTGGCTTCCTTCCTTTTAAAAGCTCATAAGGGGTTTTGTTTAAAATAGGGCGAATTAAAATCCTGTTTAAAACATAACAAGCTGTGCTAACTGCATCAGCCCAAAAATATTTTGGCAATCCACCCTCATTTAGCATTGTTCTTGCCAGCTCTTCTAAAACGCGATTTTTACGCTCCACAACGCCATTCTGTTGTGGAGTTCGAGGAGATGAAAAGTTATGCTCAATACCATTCTTATCACAGTACTTATCAAAGAGATAGTTTTGAAATTCTCCTCCATGATCGCTTCGAATTGTAACTATTTTAGAATTCATTTTATTTTGGGACAGTTTTGCAAAACTCTTAAAAGCGGAAAACGTTTCATCTTTGCTATGAAGGAATATAGTCCAAGTAAATCTAGAATAGTCATCAACGATTACTAAACCATAATAGTTTCCACCTAGACTCTTTGTCGTAGAAGGCCCAAAGAGATCCATATGGAGAAGCTCAAGGGGTCGTGAAGTTGAAATTACATTTTTGGATTTAAAGAGACCCTTGTTTGCTTTCCCATTTGGCACGCGTCACATAGGTGGTCTTTTGAAAACTTTATTTTTGGAAGACCGACTACTAGATCCTTAGATACAACCTTGTTAAGCAAATCGAAATTAACATGCGCTAAGCGTCTGTGCCAAAGCCAAGAATCATCATTCAAGGCAACTAGACACTTAGAGCTTGTTAAAGGTACATCAAAAAGGTCAAGCATATAGATATTGTTTACTCTTACACCCTTAAACACAATATTCTGTTCAGTATGTTCAATTATGCAGCAAGTTTTTGTGAAAGAAACCTTGTAACCCTTGTCGCACAATTGACTAATACTTAACAAATTGTGTTTAAGCCCCTCTACTAGATGGACATCAGAAATAGTAGTGGTAGAGGGATTACCTACACTACCTTTGCCAAGTATAGCTCCTTTGTTATTGTCTCCATAAGTAACATATCCCTTCTTCTTTGCTTTGAAGTCTATAAAAAGCGACATGTCACCCGTCATGTGCCTTGAGCACCCGCTGTCTAGAAACCATCTTCTATCTACGGATGCAAGACACTCATCCTACAATATCAAAAGAGAGAAACAGGTACCCAATTTTCATTGGGTCCATGTGGGTAAGTGGTAACATGGTTGCCTTTAGGCCTCCATTGATAAATGCCTTTAGGAACAAGAAATCTCCTAAACTTACATTTTTCAATGGTATGACCAGCATGACAACAATAATGACATAAGCCACGATGATGTATTTGTTTATTTTTGGTCATTAAATCCTTTGAAATAAAAGAGTATTTTGCATATGGTGGATTTAATGACTTCTTAAACAACCTAGAATCAACGACATAAGTAACCTTGGGTTGTAAAGCTTTTTCCAATTTGACTTTAAGAGTTTTAACCTCTTGTTGCCAAATATGACAAGCTTCACAATACCTAACTTTACTGCATCCGTTAAAATTAATATCTTTTGAATTTTCTGCAATACTAGCTTTCAAGCTTTCTAAATCTTTTTCAGCTTTGTATACTTTACCTTCCAAGAATGAAAAAAATTGTTTATCGGAAGATAATCTTTTAAAAACATCTACAGCTTCGTTATGCAGTTTTTCAAAAGCTATTTTCAGTTCATAAAAAGACATAGAGGAAACATTACTATAGTAGGCTTGTCTTACTTTCTTATCGTTGATTTTGTTCTTGTGGTAGGACTGATTTTTGGTGTGAGCCATAAGACACAGATTTGCTGTCTCATCACTATCATTTGAACTTTGTGAGCTTGATGAATCACTATCACTTTCCCATGCTATGTAAGCTCTTCTTTGTTTATTTGACCTTTTTGGTGGAGCTTTTCCTTTGTCCTTTTTCTTCATAGGACATTCTGTTTTATAATGTCCAGATTTACCACAATTAAAACACGATCCTTTTACTTTATGCTTCTTATTCTCTTCCTGTTTTGACTCTATAGATTGTCTTCGAAACTTAATGAGATTTTTGTCGGAATGCTGGATTCCATTCTTTCGAATGAATCTATTATATCTCCTAACAAAAAGTCCCATTTCTTCATCACCCGAATCTTCGTCACTACTTGAATCATTGTCGCTTTTCTCTTTTTGTGAGGACTTTGAGTTAGAGGCCACAAGAGCTATTGGCTTCTTCTCACTCTCTTTGTCTTTATTCTTTTCCTTTTTGCTCTTTTTCTCAAATATTTCGAGACTTTCCAGTTCTTGCTGATGTTCTTCCAGCTTGCCGAATAAAGTTGTAATCGTAAGCGTCGTGAGGTCGTTGGCTTCCTTAATAGCTGTTACTTTAGGTTGGCATTCCCTGCTAAGACATCTCAGAATTTTATTAGTGGCTATTTCATTGGAAACAGGTTTTCCAAGTGCATTCAACCGATTTATGAGATGAACGAATCTCTTTTGCATGTCAGAGATAGATTCTCTTTGTTTCATGCGAAAGAGCTCGAACTCTTGATTAAGTGTGTTAATACGGGACTGTTTTACTTTAGTAGTACCCTCATGGGCAATTTCTAAAGCATCCCATATTTCTTTAGCTGTCGAGCAATGGGATACCCGATAATACTCATCAGCACTAAGTGCTGAGATTTGTATATTTCGAGCTCTCCAATCACTCGACCACTTTTTCTCATCTTTCTCATCGTAATCATCTTCTGGTTTAGGAACTATGGCGCCAGCCTCATTTCTCATAGTAATTTGAAAAGGACCATTTTGGATGGCAGCCCACACATTCCTATCCACAGAATTTATGTGAACTCGCATGCAGTCTTTCCAGTAGCCATAATTTTCACCGTTGAAAACAGGCGCTCTATTATACGCCCCCTTTGGTTCAGAATCCATATCGTTACAAGCAGCCACAAAGCACCAGCGAACCGGCGCTCTGATACCACTTGTTAGACGGCGTGGCTAGTGATTGAGAGGGGGGGGGGGGGGGTGAATAGATCACCTCCTTGAAATTCAGGGATTTAAAAATGCTTATCAGAGTCTTTCAAGTTAGCGGAAAAAATACGATCCCGAATCGACTTCCGTCTATTCTGAACCAGCTACTAGAAAATCGGACACACGAGTTTATGCTGGATTTATTAGGATGACAAAGATTTATTAACACCGGATTAGAATCGAATCAAATGCACTTATCATACAAATACTATTTCCAATAAACAAAAACTCAGCAAACAATTTTGTCAAACACTTGGTGTGTATGTGTTCAATGATTGACAATAATGGTGATTTTGACAATAGTTTTCGTACCACTATTGTATCTTGAAACTTTAATACACCATACACCAAACGAATCACAAAATTGTTGAAAACGTAAAGAGCTAAAGATAGAATACAATACGCAGAGATTTGGTAAGGAAGTTCCCCACTTTCGTCCTCGCGGGTGGGTACGTCTCCCTCTCAATTTCAAACTGAAATTGAGACCTGTTATATCAATAATGCTGAATTTGTTGTTTACAAGGTTACAATACAAAGCCAAAAATCTAAACCCCAAGATCTTTCTATTGTATGAACCTTCACTTGATCTGAGCTTGATCAAGAATTTTCCCTGCAAGAAATACAAACAATTCACCGGTTCCATGACCTGTTTGCGAAATATCCAAATTTCTAAACCCTACGCTGTGGCTGAATATGTTCTGCAATCGTGACTAACAAACCCTCAAGAACACACCCGTTCTTGAAGGACAAACCAGATGGTTTTTCCTCGAAACCCCCTTTGAAACTTCAACTCAGCTAGATCCTTGATCGTACCACTAAACTTTATCTCGAAGACCCTTTAACCCGAAGAACAAAAATGATTATGTGTTGATGTTCTTGAATTAAAGAGATTGAGAAGATGATGAAGACAAAGTATCTTTCAGGTCTCTAAAGCTGCTCACAGAATTGATGCACACCAAACTTGCCCTTTGCTTTGATTGCACAATTTTCACTTTCACAAATTCTTTTTGTAAAACTGAACTGTAATAACATCTTATATGTGAAAAACAGAAACGGTTAAAAGCAATAAACAACTTTATGTATCGATACAAATATCGTATGAGTCGATACATAGTGGGTATAACACATACATGAGTCGGCACATAATTGTATGCATCGATGCATACTGTAACTATTAATTTCCAGAATGTAAAGTCAGTCATGCATCGATACATAACACAATTACAAAGGAGCATGCATCGATAGATGATGCGAATGAATCGATACATAACACAATTACAAAGGAGCATGTATCGATACGAGATTCGTATGAATCGACACATACTGAAGCAAAATTGTTTTTGTGAATTTATCAAAGGTATGTGTCGATGCAAGACACATATGAATCGATGCATACATAAGGAAAATTGTTTTTATGATTTCAATGATGATATGAATCAATTTGCATTGTCTTTTAAAGCATAGTATAGGTATGAAATCATATGTATGTACCAGCTAATCATGCATACTAATCTTATATCATGCATATCACACACTTTGCATTTATCACACAATTTGCTATCATACAAAAACTTAAAGGCTTGCTCACAGTAAGCAAATTTAAGATTTGTTCTCCCATCACTCACCTTCCCAATTCCCAACTTTTTTAAAATGGATAATGGCATGAGACTTACACTCGCACCTGAATCAATGAGGACCTTCTTGAAATTTATGTTTTTTATGGTGCAAGGTATTGCGACCGATCCAGGATCCTTCTGTTTGATTGGGATCTTCCTTTCCAGCGAGATTGCACTGCACTTTTCCTTTGGAATAACTGGCTCATCTCCAACAGGTCTTTTATTAGTTATCACTTCTTTCATGAATTTCTTATACAAGGGCATTTGGTCGAGTGCTTCAAAGAATGGCATATGGACTTCTAAATTTTTGAACATTGAGATAAATTTCTCAAAGTCCTTCTCTTTAGGATCTTTCTTCGTCACTCTCTGAGGGTAAGGTAGCTTAATCTGTGGTTTATCCTCCTAATTCTTTTTCTCTTCAGTTGGCTTCACGGGTGGTAAAGCTCTTGCTGGTTCTTTCCTGTTTTCTCTCACTTCCAGATCCACCTCTATACATTGATAATCATTTGTTTCCATTTCTTCCACAACTCTCTGACTTCTCGTTGTGATAAGATTAACATTCTCATGATTTTTTGGATTCGGTATTGTTGCACTCGGGAGGGATCCTTGAGCATGCATGGAGATTTATTGTGCTATTTGTCCCAACTGAACTTCAAGATTTTTGATAGAAGCTGTATTATTCCTTTGATTATTTCTGGTCTCTTCTTGGAATTGCATACTGTGAGTTGCCATCTTCTCAATTGCTATCTCCCATTGTGCTTTTTGGGGAGCCTGTTGTTGGAATTGTTGCCGAGGTTGTTGATATTGTTGCTGGTATGGTTGGTGATATTGGATGGGTCCTTGCTTCGGAACATTCCCTTATTGATCCGTCTAGGAGAAATTTGGATGATTTTTCCACCCCGGATTATAAGTATTGGAGTAGGGAGTGTTCTGCCTCAAAATTTTAATTTCTTCTACCTGTTGTGCTGTAGCAACACATTGCATGGCGAAGTGAGGCCCCCTACAAATTTCACAATTTACTGCTTGAACTGGTTGAACCTGAGCCACAGTCTAAGTACCAAGATTCATCTTCTTAAGTCTTCTCTCGACTTTGGCTGCAATCTGGTCTTCCATCTTTACCACTTTCTCAGTAAGCTTCAAATCAATCAACTTTTCTGGTCGGCTCAGACTGCGATCATACAACTCCAAATGCTCGTTCGCGGCTATGGGTTCAATGATCTTTTTGACACCAGTGGCTGTTGTAAAATTAGATGAGCCACTGGCAGCTGTATCAATTAGTTGCTTAGTCTTTATCTGGAGGCCATTGACGAACACCTGCATCTGCTCAGTTTGATCCATGTTGTGAGTCGGACAGGCTACCAAAACTTTCTTGAACCTCTTGTATGCATCTCCGAGAGATTCTCCGTCCTTCTGTTTAAAGTTCACAATATCTTATCTTTTTCGGATATAAACAGAGGCCGGGAAATACTCATTTAGAAATGCCTTCTCCATCTCTTCCCAAGTGGCAATACTCCCAGCAGGTAACGAGTAGAACCACTCTTCAGCCTCTTCCGCCAAGAGTGAAAGGAAACATTCTCAACTTCTTTGCTTCCTCCGTGTGCCCCTCAATCTTGAGAGTGGTGCTCATAGTCATAAATCTTTGTAGATGTTTGTTGGCATCTTCATTAATGTTTCCGGTGAAACGTCTCCTCTCAAGTTGAGTGATGGTGCTAGGATGCAGCTGGAAATTTGGCACATTCACCGGTTAGTTCACAATGGTCAACCTACCAGCCGGTGCATTTGCCCCACCGTAATCGTCTAGAAGTCTCTCCACTGGTAGATTTCCAGCCATGGTCACTGTATCTTTTTCTGACTCTGAACTTGAGTTTGAGTGCTTTGAAGGTTAAGCTTCAGACACTGCAAGTTTTGCTTTCCTACTCTTCTCGTGTAGCGTTCTTTCAACTTCTGCGTCAAAAAGAAAATTTGCTGAGGGTTCTCCTTGCATAAAAATGTTAGACGCCGATTAGTAGCAACAGTAATAATCCGAAAGTAACAAAAATTGCAAATAAAAATAACAGAAAAATAAAATTTTAGTCACAGAGTGACAAAATTCCAATTGCACTAACAAACACTTAAAATTTGGTAGTTCCTGGCAACGGCGCCAAAAACTTGATCGGTAAATAGCAAGTGTACTATTTAACAATGTAGTAATAATTGGGGTTATCCCCAGAGTCGGTCTCTCGAGGACTGCGCGTCAATGTAAGTGCAGATGCTAATTCAATTAAACAAAAGTTTTCTTTGGGGGTTTTGATTTTTAAACTAATTCTAATGACAAAAAGAAATAAGCAGAATAATAAAATAACTTTAACAATTATGAGAAATTATGCTAGGAAAGGTGTATGAATTGCTCAGCAAGAACCCTAAATTATCCTCAAAGAGATATGCCTCCAAACCTTAATTTTACTGACCCACAATTATTTTTCTTAAATTCCTTAACCGAAAAACCTTTGATAGTCCCCCTTGACCCTAATTCCTTAGCAGTCAAGAGAGAACATCAAGCAATAGTTCTGACAAGGTCTTTTAGTCACTACGGGGTATCCCTATTCCTAGGCAATATCTACCGTAATGTATTATACAAAACAATAGATTGGTTTTTCAGGCCAAATCCCTAATCGTAAATCGTTCCCAATTTGTACGATCGAAAAAAGTATGAAATAATTTGCATAATAAAAGATTAAGGTAAGAAAGCAAATTCTCATTGACTAATTCAGAAAATGTTCATTACATAACAATTCAGGGACACCCCCTAGCATTGGGGGGTTTAGCCTCTCATAATATTCAAAACAAAAACAATAATAAGATTAAAAGTAGACATTACAATTCGATCGGATTGAAAATGATCTGTCAATTGCTTTCGCGCATGAACAATCTTTCTCTCCAAATCTTCGTGATCGCCTCTCACTATCGTAGCTTTGTTCGTGAAGTCAAAAAGTGTCTCCTCTCCTTTCCAAACCTTGCCTAAGTAATTCCCAAAACAATTTTAACAATGCAAAATTCCCAGAATACCCCTCAGAGCACTACACTCAGACAATATGAAAAGAATATAAAAATTTCCTCTCCCAGGCTTGCTGACATGGGTCGTGTCAGCTGACACGAGCACCCGTGTCAGCCCTCTGTTTCTTTTGCACAAACAAGTTTACCCCCAGGCCTGCTGACACGGGCCGTGTCAGCTAACACGGGCACCCGTGTCAGCCCTCTAACTCTTGCCCCATTTCTTCATTTCATTGCTTCTCCTGACACGGGCCGTGTCAGCTGACACGGGCACCCATGTCAGGCTTCTGGCTTCCTACTTAAACTCTTCCAAAACATGCGATTTTTATCGTTCTTTCGCACCGATTCCTCTTGAATGTTTGTATAAACCTGAGTACACCAAAGGACACAACCAAGGCATAAAATGTGGTAAAAGAGATATAAAACAAATAAATAATGACAAAATATTAACTAAAATAAATAGTGAAATAACGTATGAAAATGACTGATCAACTGACCAGAGTGATAGTGATGCAATATGAACATGAGTATGAATCAATAATGCATGATGTATGTATGTTTATGCTGACAAAACTTACGCGACATACAAACTATATGGATAAACACGACTGGATACTCAGCTACGGTGGGGGATGAAAAGTATCAATGTTCCAAGATAGCAATCCTGCCTTGCTTAGGAGAGATGATCCCGGTGGGGGAGAAAAATTTGTTCAATCGGTCTTAAGAGGTACGAACTCTGCCGGGGATGTCAGATGAAACATGGTCTTTGACACAGTTGATCCTTCATTCAGGCGTACTGGTTTAGAAGGAGTACTTTGATTATGCACTTTGAGGTTCAACCACCTTCGGAGAAGCGATCGATGTTCTTTCGATGTTCAACAGTCAAAAGAATTGCCATCTTTATTTTAAAAGCATAAAATTTTTGACAAGTAAATTCATTTTTGTTTTATTTCCCGAATCGTTGATCATGTTAAAAATGCCATTCTGTAAAGTTAAAACAAATGAGAATTGCAAACAAAAGCACTAGGGTTCAAATTTTATTGATAGGATGGAAATCAGCCAAGCGCGTGATTCCATAGAGTATTTACAAAGTTTAGAAAATATTAATTTTAAGGGAAAAGGGCTACATTGAAACATAACGACCGTTATCCTTTTACCAACTTTGAATTCTGGACATCCTGAGCTTCTGCCAAAGATGACCTTTACTGGAGTTTTCTTGATGGATGGCACGACTGCTGAGGAGTTGAACTAATCAGACGTAGTTACTTGCCATTAATCCCTAACTTTTTCCTGGATTGTACTTTGAGATTTCCAATCCATCGGGATGAATTTTTTTTTGCTTGTGTCTCTAATTTTTTCCTGGACCGCCCTTTCGGGTTTTCAATCCACCGAGACATTTTTTTTTATTTAGGCGAAGTATTTCTTGACTACATCAACATTTGTGGGGTAGGCAAATTCCTCTCCATCCATGGTCGTGAGTCTTAAGGCGCCGCCTGAGAAGGCTTTCTTGACCACATAGGGGCCATCATAATTCGGATTCCATTTTCCCCGGGAATTAGTGAGGAATGATTGTATCTTTTTTAGCACAAGGTCTCCTTTTCTAAAGACACGGGGTCGGACCTTTTTGTCAAACGCTTTCTTCATTCTCTGCTGATACAACTGACCATGGCATAGTGCCGTTATTCGCTTTTCTTAAATTAGGTTCAGTTCATCGTGTCGGCTTTGACACCATTCAGCTTTTATTAGCTTAAATTTCATCAATATCCAGATTGATGGGATCTCTACTTCTATGGGGAGCACTGCCTCCATGCCATATACTAGAGAGAAAGGGGTTGCCCCTGTTGAAGTGCGGACAGATGTGCGATAACTGCGAAGAGCAAAGGGTAGCATTTCGTGCCAGTTTTTGTAGGTTACAACCATATTTTGAATGATCTTCTTGATATTCTTGTTAGCCGCTTCTACCGCTCCATTCATCTTAGGCCGGTAGGGAGATGAGTTATGGTGTTCGATCTTGAACTCAACGCACACCTTTTTCATCATCTTGTTGTTCAAGTTAGATCCATTATCAGTAATGATCTGGCTTGGAACACCATAACGACATATGAGATTGTTCTTGATGAAACAGACTACCACTTGTTGGGTTACATTAGTTTATGATACTGCTTCGACCCATTTGGTGAAGTAGTCAATGGCTACCAAGATTAACCGATGTCTGTTTGAAGCCTTGGGTTCGATCATGCCAATCATGTCGATTCCCCATATAGAAAAAGGCCATGGGGAAGAAAGAGATTTGAGATGTGTTGGCGGTACATGGATTCTGCCTGAGTATATCTGACACTTGTGACATCTCCTCATGTACTTGTAGCAATCAGATTCCATTGTCAACCAATAGTACCCTCCTCTTAGAATTTTTCTCGCCATTGTGTGTTTGTTGGCATGAGTGCCAAAGGATCCTTCGTGAATTTCTTTTATCAGCATGTTTGCTTCTGGTCTGTCTACACATCGGAGCAAGACCATGTCAAAGTTTCTCTTATAGAGTGTATCACCACTCAGAAAGAAGCTGCCAACCAGTCTTCTGAGAGTCTTTCTGTCTTTTCTGTATGCCCCAGGTGGGTACTCTTTTTTTTGAAGGAAGCACTTGATATCGTGATACCAAGGTTTGTCGTCTATGACTGCTTCAATCGCGAAGATGTAAGCGGGACTATCAAGGTGTATTATGTCAATCTTAGGTATGTCATTCCTTTGACCCACACTAATCATGGAGGAGAGAGTGGCTAATGCATCAGCCATGTGATTCTCTTCACGAGGGATGTGATGAAACTCGATTCTGTTGAAGAATGGTAACAACCTTCTCACGTAGTCTTTGTAAGGAATCAGTCCTGATTGGTATATGTTCTAATCTCCTTTGATTTGATTGATAACCAGGGCTGAGTCTTCATACACATCTAAATTCTTAATCCTTAAGTCAATAGCTTATTCGAGACCCATGATACAAGCTTCGTATTCGGCCTTGTTGTTTATGCATTTGAAAGTCAGTCGGGCGGTGAAAGGAATGTGGGTACCCTGAGGTGTTACGATGACTACCCCAATTCCGTTTCCGTAGATGTTGATAGCTTCGTCAAAGATTAGTCCCTATTGGGAACCTGGTAATGACCCTTCATTGGGTAGTGGTTCATCGCAATCTTTCATTTTCAAGTACATGACATCTTCGTCTGGGAAGTCAAATCCGACTGATTCCTAATCGTCAATTGGTTGATGAGCCAAATGATCGGCTAAAATACTTCCTTTGATGATTTTTTAAGCATGGTATTCTATGTCATATTCTGATAACAACATCTGTCAACGGGCGATCCTTCCCGTGAGAGCAGGTTATTCAAAGACGTACTTGATCGGATCCATTTCGGAGATTAACCAAGTAGTGTGACAAATCATGTATTGGCAAAGATGTTTGGCTACCCAAGCCAGAGCACAACAAGTTTTCTCAAGCATGGTGTACCGAGTTTCACAGTCAATAAATTTCTTGCTTAAGTAGTAAATGGCAGACTCTTTTCTTTTGGTTTCGTCTTGTTGGCCAAGTACACAACCCATAGAGTCTCCCAAGATTGTTAGGTATATAATCAGTGGTCTTCCCTCTACTGGAGGTGACCGGATCAGGGGATTCAATAGATACTCCTTGATACTGTCGAAGGCTGTTTGGCAGTCTTCTGTCCATACACAACTTTGATTCTTTCTAAGTAGTTTGAAGATTGGCGCGCATGTCGTGGTCATGAGGGATATGAATCTGGAAATGTAATTCAGACGTCCCAGGAATCCTCTAACCTATTTTTCTGTATTTGGAGAAGGCATTTCTTGAATGGCCTTGATCTTATCAGGATCAACCTCAATTCCTTTCTGGCTAACGATGAACCCTAAAAGTTTCCCTGAGCGAACACCGAATGTGCATTTGTTAGGATTCAAGCGGAGTTTTTATTTTCTCAGACGCTCAAATAGCTTTGACAAGTGGGTCACATGTTCCTCTTCTATTTTAGATTTGGCAATCATATCATCGACATACACTTCGATTTCTTTGTGCATCATGTCTTGAAACAGAGTAGTCATGGCCCTTTGATAGGTTGCCCCGGCGTTCTTCAAACCAAACGACATTACCTTGTAACAAAAGGTGCCCCATGGGGTAATGAATGAAGTTTTATCCATGTCTTTTGGCACCATTTTGATTTGATTATAGCCCGAGAATCCATCCATGAAGGAGAAGACTTTGAACTTTGCTGTACTGTCTACCAGCATGTCTATGTGCGGTAAGGGAAAGTCATCCTTTGGACTGGCTTTGTTCAGATCCCTGTAGTATACACATATTCTGACTTTTCCGTCCTTTTTCGAAACTAGTACTATGTTGGCTAGCCATTGAGGATATTCTGAGGTGGCGAGGAAACCTGGCATGCTGGTATCCAACCCTGGCATGTCCTGGTAGGACCAAGCAAACACATCTGGAAACTCTTTGAGAAGTTCTATCAAGCTTTATTTGACAGTCGGACTGAGCAGTGCCCCAATCTTGACTTCTTTCTTCTCTTCTTCTGAACCCAAGTTGACCATTTCCAACGGCTCTTTGTGAGGTTCAATGGACCTTTCCTCTTGTCTGAGTAATCGGGAGATCTCTTCTGGAATTTCGTCGTCAACTTCTTCTTCAGCCCCAAATAAATCCTGACCGCGAATGGCATGCAGTTCCTTCTGCATCTTCAGGAATTTCTCCTGGAACTCATTCATTCTTTCGTACATGTTTTCGTTCCCACCAGAAGTTATTTGTGGAATCTATCCTTCCGGGACAGTGTGTACCACTGGTTGTGGTATAGTCATTACGGCAATGACTTTTGGTGCTTCTATGCCCCGAAGTTTGTAACCTTCAGGAGTTGTTGTCATCACTCTTGCGTCTTCGCTTTCCCGAAGTTTGTAACCTTCAGGCCCAACGGTTCCTGCTGCAGTTTCTGGGTCTTAGTGACCAACGAGATGTATCCTTCAGAGATAAAGTTGATAGGCATGCCCCAGGGACGATCTTTAGGCATGTTGTACCGAGGATCACATGTCTCCACTATGGGCGTAGATGTGATCTCTGAGATCACAGTCCTTTGTTGTTGTCTCCGAGCTGCTGCCAGAGATTAAATGTCATTGTGAAGTTTCCTCTGATCTTCCTTCAGAGCGTCGACTTCTTCTCTCAGCTCTCTGTTCTCTTCCTCGAGACCGTCCTTTTTCTTTTGTCGATTAGCCCGAGTATTATATGAATGAGACAGTTTGACTCTAGAATCGTGACACATACGTGACATTCGAAGATAAGAAGACCGCATTATATGAGAATGATGAATGCAATAATATATATATATATATATATATATATATATATATATTTTTTTTTTTTTTTGTTTGTTTTTTGTTTTAATAAAAAAGAAACTTCAACAAATAGATTGCAAATATCATACAGTGGGGAGACCCCGCTTTATTGAATTTGAAAGATTACAGAAAGGGAAATACAGTATTTTACAAAGTGGTGTAAAAGGAAATGTCTAAACTTATGGATCCTGAGTCCTCTCTGAAGAGAACTCAGATGTTGGTTCTGGTATTTTCCTTTTCTTTGACCGGGGCTCTTTAGCCGTTGTCGGGTCATCAGTCCTTTGCCAAATGAAAGGAGTGAGAAAATTTCTTCGGTCTTCTTGATTCTCCACAACATGTTGCTCTAATATCTTAACTAGAGCATCCTTTTCTTTTAACAGTTGCTGAATTTTGGTACACTCTACATTGAGGATACAATACTTATTTTTCCAAGAGTTTTTCTCCCTTTGAACTTTGTTGAGAGCTACTTGGAGTTTTTCCGTGTCAGACATAAAATAAAGGACAGATTACTTTAACGGAAGAACTTCTTGATAAGGGTAAGGTATCTTCAGCTTGAGAGCTCTAGTTTGTACCCAGTGGAGATAAGGTTCCACGGAGATACAGTCTGGCTTTCCTAGAGACTCTCTTCCTTTCCTATGAACATGTTGCCAGGCATGCACTATTTCCTTCTTTAGTGCTCTGTCATTTTCTCCTTCCTTGAAGAAAAGACCTTCCAGATGAACATTAAGCGGTATATGCTTCATTGGGTATCCGAGTTGGTGGCGAACTAAAATTGGATGATAGTTGATTCCTCCTTTAGTTCCTATGAGGGGTACATTAGGGAAGTTTTCGCATCGGTCGATGATCTTTATCCCCTCATCAATCCTATTGTACCAATCTATGTCAAAATTGGTAAGAGACATGATTCTCTGTGACCAACGTAGAGCACTCTTATGGTCCCAAAAAGTAGCAGACATGGGTAAATGAGAGGTGAACCATTTGTAAAGCAGGGGTACACAACATGTGATCATTCCTCCGCTGTACAGATTCCTTAAGTGTACAGAATGATAAGCATCTGCGAGTAAGGTTGGTACAGGGTTTCCAATCAGAAATGTCTTAATGGCATTGATATTGATGAAGTTATCAATGTTGGGAAAAAGGAACAACCCGTATGTGAGTAGAACAAATATATCCTCGAAAGCGGTAATGTTTCCTACTGGCAAAGTATAGGGCTTTCTCTACCAAAAACTTGGCCGATAAACCTTGGATTCCTTCCTTAGTGGTCATGTGAGTCCTGACTTCTGACTCGTTCAAATAGATTGCTCTTGCAATGGTTTGATCTTTTGGAATTTCTTCCAGTCCAGAAAACAGAGCTTGGTCAGTGATGGGTAAATCAGTTAGGTGAGATTACTCTTCCAACGTTGGTGCTAGTTGATAATCCAGGAATGTGAAACAGTGATAAACCGGATCGTAAAACTGAATTAGCGTAGATAGGATTCCTTACACTACATAGACCCTTAACAGAGACAACAGTCCTCCATGCTTAGCTCTGAAAGCATCAGGGTTGGTGATTATCCTTGCCAACCCCCTTAAATCCTCTAGCTTTGGAGCCTTGAAGATATACTTGTGCGTCTTTCTTCTACCGAAATCCATAACGCAATCTTTTTAATATTTGCAGTTATTGTTTTAGTTTAATTTTGAAAAAGAAAGAGAAGAGAAAAGAGAAGATTTTTCTTTGTTTGAGAGTTTTTTAAATGAATGCATGAATGCAGCACACAAAAACCTTGAAAAAACATGGGTTCAAGGGTTCAACGTTACGAGCATGGAGTCACGACTCTACCCATCCCCAAAGGTTGTATTCTGGTCAATTTTTGTACTTGTAGAACAGGTTAAAGGTTCCCAAAATCATTGACCCCCTAGGGATAACAACAGCAAGCGGGTTCACCCGAGCGAGATGTAGCATCCTAGGGTAATCTCAATTTGGGTGTAGTATCGTGTATCAACTATTTCCAATAGTCACCACACTACCAAATGGCCACATGATTAATGTCTACTAAATCCTCAGTTTCACGGATACCACATTGGGACAATCTGCTTTCACTATGATTGTCGTTCAACATTGAATCTGCAAAGGGTATCTCCACTGGTTTAATGGTCTACCAGGATCGCTTATTCGGGAATCACTCCCTGTAAAACCACCCATCTATGCCATCACCTATCTTAGGGTTCTCTCAAACTTTCCACATATGACATCACTTGCATTCCCATTGACAGAAAAATAAACATGGATATCAAGTGGGAAAAGTAGTATATATATATATAGTATGATTTCTAACAACCTAGACCTCTTAAGAATTCTAATCCTAGTCCTAGACAGATAAAATAACTCCCCAGCAGAGTCGCCATTTTGCTGTTGGAAAATGGGGACGAATGATGACTAAAGTAAGACAGATCCTAAAATGACTCCCCACCAGAGTCGCCATTTTCCTGTTGGAAAATGGGGACGAATGATGACTAAAGTAAGACAGATCCTAAAATGACTCCCCACCAGAGTCGCCATTTTCCTGTTGGAAAATGGGGACGAATGATGACTAAAGTAAGACAGATCCTAAAATAACTCCCCAGCAGAGTCACCATTTTACTGTAGCGTGCGATTTTTGTCGGTGACGCAACCACTTTATCACCATGGGTTCCTCCTCACCTCAATGGTAGGAGTGGGGTGCTACTTTCTGATTTCTTATTTATCCCGTGAAGCTGGAAGGGAAAGGGAAGCTATCTAAAAATAACCTTGCACGCGAATGTTTAACTGAACAGACGCTTAAGAGATTCAGGGATTTCAGGGTCAGGTTATACAATGGGGAGTTGTTAATTACCCATCCTATATGTGTTTATCCACATGTTGTTAGCAATTTTCCTTACTGCTTTCTACTTACTGGTGTTTGTCTGTTGTGGGTTGGGAGAAAGTTTGGGAGAGAGTTTTTGTTGATGTCGAGCTTGCCGATGTTTTTGGTGGATGTGTGAAGGTACTGGACCTAGACTTTTTTGATTAGTATGAATGTACTGGACCTAATGTTTTTTATTGGTATGCTCGCTAAGATTTCACAATCTTATGCCTACGTATTCCCGTTTAAAGAAACAGGGAAATCAAAGCAATCGTAGTTCCTCCTATTCTGTGGGAGGAAAGATAATGTCTTGGTGTCTTGTTAAAAGCCCAAGATTGAAGCTAAAGGAGTATTTGTGTCTTGTTCAAAGCCCAAGATTGAAGCTAAAGGTTTGACTGAGAGAGAATTTACCATCTCTAAAGGGAGACATCTTATCTGTTTATCACAACTGTTGAGTGACTGATTATAAAGGAGGGTTACTTTAACTGGGATATAAGAATCCAGCAATGCCATAATTTTATTTATAGGGGATTTGTCCTGAAGGGGGAAAACTTTAACTCAGTGTAGACCAATGCCATTTTTCCTTAGGAATCTTTCATGCTAAGGGAGGGACAGTGGCATGGATGTAAATAATCCAGAGGCTTGCCACTTACAGCAGTTAGACGAAAGAAGGAAGTTTACCAGGATAAGAGATGGGCAGCAGCTTGGATATTTGAATCAACAAGTATGTCACTTATATCAGTTATCTAGGATTAGGGTTTGTTTTTTAATTTCTGTTTTGAAGAGTGATAAACAGAGAAATGTCTTACTTCAAAGAGTTTTTGATTTCCTCTGAAGGGATGTTGATTTTTGTGTGCCTTGATCAAAGCCCAAGGTTGAAGCTAAGATATTGATTGACTCCACTAGGGAAGTCCTTATACAAAGCCTAAGAGGAGACTAGAAAAGACTAACTCAACAAGAGAGTGTTTATCTGTCTTGTACAAAGCCCAGGATTGAGGCTAAAAAGAGACTGAATCTTTTGGGGATATCATTATACAAAGCCTATGAGGAGGCTAAAAGTTGACTTTTCCGGGGAAATATTTTGCCTGTCTTGTACAAAGCCCAAGATTGAGGCTAAAAGGGGAAACTGACTCTACTGGTGATAGATTTTATCTGTCTTGCACAAAGCCCAAGATTGTGGCTAAAAGTAGTTGACTGACTCAGTTGGAGAGTACGATTTGTTTATACAAGCCCAAGATTGAGGCGGACTTTACTGGGGAAAATCATTAAACAAAGCCTAAGAGGAAGCTGAAAAGAATTGATTCTGCTCAGGGAGATTTATATGTTCTTGTACAAAGCCCAAGATTGAGGCTGAAAGATATTGACTCAACAAGAGAGTTTTTTAAAAGGTGATTGACTCAACAAGAGAGTGCTTTAAGAAATAAGATTGGCTCAACAAGAGAGTACTTTGTTTGTCTTGTACAAAGCCCAAGATTGAGGCTGAAAGGGGTGACTCAACAAGAGAGTGGGAAAAATCTTTATACAAAGCCTAAGAGGAGGCTAGAACAGGCTTGCCTCAACAAGAGAGTGCTGGAAAAGTGATGGTCGCAACAAGAGAGTGCCCTTGAGGCTAACTCTGCTGAGGAAAGTCATTATACAAAGCCTAAGAGGAGGCTGGCTTTTGCTGAGGATTATTGAGATCTAGAGACAGGTCCAAAATGGGGAATTAACTCTTGCTGAGGGTTCCATAATAGTTGAGGTATCAGATGCCTTGAGGTTCTGATGATAATCTGACCTTAGTTGGGGAAATTTAGGATGAAAGACTGAGTTTTTAGAACCCACGAGTTTTAACTATACTGGGGATTGAACAAATGACCACGGTTTTTTCCTGTGTTTGTAGGGAACTTGAGAATGTCTTTGAGATCCAAGATTAGACTGTCCAAGTCTACTGGTATGGAAGGTTTGTCTTTGTATAGTGCCCAAGTTGAGGCTGGTGTTTTAAGGGATGAGAATCAACCCTAAAATGGTTTGAGGTATTGACTCTTTAGAAAGACTGCTCTAACAAAGGATGACTAAGTTCTATCTTATACCTTTAAGAGGTCTTTAGGGTCCTTGTATTAAGCCAAAGAGAAGGCATGAGAACTTCTAAGAAGCCGGAGGGTCCTTGTACAAAGCCCAAGAGGAGGCTGGGATGCTTTTAGGAAGCCCGTGGGTCCAAACTTAAGAAGAGTTCAAGAAAAGTTTCACCGGGAATAATCATTTCTTTAGTGAACAGTTCTAGGGCTTGAAGAAATTCAAGAGAGGTTTCACCGAGAATTAATCCTCTCTGGGGGAAATAAATTTCTTTGACAATTTTCTAATAGTGACAGTCTGAGAAAAGTTTCACCGGGAATAATGCCTTTCTCTTTGTTCCATATTATATAAGCCCAAGAGGAGGCAAGGCTGTATCTGGAATTCCTTGGGGAACTAGTTTTGACTGTTGAAAGAGTGACCATTGGCTTTATCTAATTCTAGACCTAATTGCTGGGGAAAACTCTAAGCATATAATATATATATATATATATATATATATATACAGATGAAATATATACTGTATGTAAAAGAGAAGGTAGGAGGACTTACAGATGAGCAAGCTTCCAGCACAAACAAATATATATATATATATATATATATATATATATATATATATATATATATATATATATATATGCAAGTATGTAAAAGAAAGCTGTTAAAACTTACAGGTGATCAAGCTTCCATTGTAACAGCTGTATGGTTAGTTGTCCAAGAAATTAAAGAAAGTTTTGATAACAACTATGAATTTGAACTTAAATCAAAGGGGAAAGTTGTTTTTGAAAAGATTATTGGGGTTTATACTCAAGGAGAGGCCCAGATATAACAGTGATCGCACCGTTGTTTTGAAAAATTGTATCGGGACTTATATAACGACTGAGGCCCAAAAACAGTTTTCTGTACAAAGGGATGGGTCTTACAACTCAAGGAGAGGCCCAAAGTGTTTGAAAAAAGAAAAGAAATGGGACTTACAACTCAAAGGTAGGCCCATATGTTTTTGTTTTAAAATGGCGATCACGCCGAGATTTTCTAAAATCGCAGTGGGACTTATACAATTACTGAGGCCCAAAAAGGTTTTCATGTACAAGGAATGGGTCTTACACTCTATTAGAGGCCCAAAAGTGTTTTGAAAAAGATTTGTGAGGGTGAAAATAATTGAAACCCTAATTTGGTTTTAGAAAAGTATTTTAATTGAATAAAATTCAATTAAAATGATCAAAATTATCAAACATGTGTGGAAAACAAGTTGTAATCTTGGATTAATGTTTGAAAAATCATGTTTCATTCATAGAATAATTTGAAAATTATTTGAATTTGCAAAATCAAGAGAAAGAAATATTTTTAAATGTTTAAAAACAAATAAAACATAATTCTTTGCAAAAATACTAAATATATGAAATGAATAATATTTTTGTGAATTTTTTATGGAATAAAATATTTTAACATTTTTGGGAATTTTCAAAAAAAGAACCAATAAAAATTTATTAAAATTGAGAGAGAAATTAATTTTGAAACTAATTAACAAAAACCACAAAAAATAGCAAAATATGGCAAAATAGCAAAAAATAGCAAAATGGTCTGGGTGGGTGTTGAACCCACGACCTTTTGGCTAAACACACATGTTGTCATACCCCAAATTTTGACCACTAAGATTTCCCATCATTGTGCAAATCATCATCATAATATGGATGTACCTTCATGCCTCATCAATCTCCTCAAAGATGGGTGAGCATTCACTACAACTAAGAATTAGGGTTTAAAGCCCTCTCAGAGCTCTTAGACAAAGGATCAATCAAGAAATGACATGATCTTCAACTTGTCTAACCTCTCAAACATCCATAAAGGATCAAGAGGACTCCCACATCAGGAATCAAGCACAAAGTTGTAGCATTCCAAGTGGATCAAGCCTCAAGATCGACAGTGTCACCAAATTAGGGTTTTGGTCGACTGAGGCCTCCAGATGGAATTTTTCCTCTGGACATGAGCCAATGCTTTAAAGCCTAACCCTAGATACTCCAAGGGACCTCATAAACCCAATCATCAAGTCAATTTTATCTCACGGGATGCATTCACAAAAAAAAAATCAGGAATTAGGGTTTCTTGACCCAATTCACCCCTAAGTTGACTTTTGGGACAAAACACGAGCCAAGACCTCAAGACATGATTTGAGGGACTCCAATACACTACAATAATCCGTTTGCAACAATGGATTGATCCAAGAAGCTTGATTCACAAGTTTCAATTTCATCAGGACAACAATTAGGGTTTTGAGGGAAAAGTCAACTGTACCTTTGACTTTTGACTAGGACATGCTCCCAAACCTTGGGACATGATTCAAAACACCCTATAACACATATGGAACATATCCATCAAGTTTGAGTTAGGTCAAGGACTTGATTTCATAAAGGATCACACAGTTTTAAATTCATCTGATAAAAAGTCAACTGTGCACAAAAGTCAAGTTTGACTTTTTGAGATTTTTCATAATTATGGTTCTTTAACCCTAAAACAATGTTAATGTGTGATTTGAATCATCATTCATAAAAAAAATCAAAGAAAGTGGGATAACTTGTAAAAGGGGTAACCATAAAAACTTAGAATTTTTCTAAGTTATGGAACAAAATGGCTAGGGTACCAACTTCCAAGGATCATAACTTGAGATCCAAGCAACCATTTTGAATGATACAAAGATGTATTTGTAGCTCTCATGGCATAATTTAAAGTGTCAACTACACCTCATCCAATTCTTCATGGATTTTTAGTTATGGAGTGATCAAAATGGCTGAAAACATGAAATGTCACTTTTTCCAACACTTAGTGAAATTTTCACTAAGTCAGAATCTGTCTTGCTTTTTTTTCAAAATGTAGGGGCATTTTCCACTTGGATCCAAAAAGTTTCAAGATAAACTATGATCACACATGTGTTGTGTCACATAAGGGCTTTCCAAAATGTCCAAGAACTCCATCAAAATCCATCTGAGCTAGGAGTTATGACAACTGCAACATGCCTTGCTGCAAACTGTCTTGGCAAGGCAGATCGTGCATTAGGGCTCGATTTGATCAATTTGTGCAAATGACAAACAAGTTTATCCATCTACACACCTCAGGGGGAGACCAAGGAGGAACAAACACTGATCCATAAGCCTCCCAAGTCTTTGGAACTACATATAGGTTTGGCACCCCTAAAAGCTAAAGATGCCTCAAGACTCCAATTTTGTTTTGAGGCATTCAATGGATGCTTATGTGAGAGCAAGAGTTCTCTCTACAAGTTAATCTATGTTTTGATGATAACAATACGTATTTGTGAAAGAACTATTTTATGTTCTAACGTGTGTTGTGTACAGATCATAATCATAGAAGATATCAGATCCAACAAGCACCAGCCAGATGTGCGTAATTGATAATATACGACGTTACTATGTGTGACACAAGTCGCAAGAAGCAAGAATGCTTCTGTATCTGATCATGACCAGTCAGATCCAAGGATGCTGATATTGTTGTTGCAATGCTCTTGTGGATGCTCTCTGAAAGTGGTTGAGATTTTGAAGATATCGAAGCTTCTGAAGAAGATAATCTTCTGGAGAACCGAAGTGCTGAAGACTCTCATGACTTGAAGCTCTAAAGGCGGAAGGCTCTGAAGACCAAGTGCAGAAAGAATCTGAAGACTTATGTGTTCTGATGATTACGGTTCCAAAGGTCAAGTGCTGAAGACTCTGAAGACAGATTCCTAATGGACGAGTTCTGAAGTTTCGGAAGACTTGAAGTAGTAAAGGATAATGTTCTTAAAGATAAGTACTGAAGTTCTGAAGACTGATTCCTAATGGACTTCTTCAAAAGACTAAAGACTTGACGTATCAGATATCCTGTTAAGAAGGCTCTACTCATGCTTTAATAAATTACCATCAGAAGCCTATGAAGTTTGGAAGTCAAATGTTACTGTTGTGAACGACTGTACACAGTGACCAAGAAAGATATATCCCGTCACTTCTCCCACAGCAAAAAGGAGATGTGTCAGTACAACTAATTATTACACAATGTCTCTTTTCTAACAGCCAACAGTATTTCAACGACTATATTTTACTGGGGTATTTAAAGAAAGGAGTAAACACTTCTGAAGGTAATCAATTCAGTCCATGAATGGAGAATTGATCAAAGTCATTTTGTGAAGATAGGAACAACGATGAGGTCTCATTGTAACACTTAAATATCAAAAGCTATCACCATTTACACATGGCCATTGTTGTTGAAGCTCAAAGATCATCATTCAACATAAAAACAATGAATTGGTAGAGAAGCTGTTGATGAAGAAGACAAAATTGCAAATCAGTCAAGTCATCAACCACCTTCTCATCAGCGCTACATTGAAGATCTGAATCAAGGAGTTGTTGCTCGAAGCTTAGTCAACCAAGAAGACGAAGAAGAAGAAGATCTACAAGATGTCAACAACTGTCAAATCATTATACATCTATGTTGTTTCTTAAGATAACAAGGAGTTGTTGCTCATATCTTGCTTGAACACTTGTGGGTTCTTTGTACTTAAACTTAGGAGTAATCTGCTTGTTAAGAAGCATTATTGTAATCTCTTGTATAACTAATTCTTGGTGAATTAGGATTCATTAAGTGGTCAGTGTGACCGGAGACTCGAGAAGACAATGGCGAGATGTCATTGAGGAAAAGCCTGAAATAGGGTCAGTAGCGTTATATTCACTGCGATGAATCCCTAAACGTCTAGCTGTGAAAGCCTAGCAGTAGATCTTACGAGATTGGAACCTGCAGGTCAATGTTTATTATATTCATTAAGTTGAATTCCTGAACGGTTCATTGCATGTTAGTCACAGTGCGACTGTGCAGTTTGTTAGTCGTCGGCTGTTGCCCGTGCATCTGTAATCGAGATTGATTATAGTGGATTAAGACCTTGTATTCAAGGCGAAATCACCTGAGGAGCGTGGACTGGATTAGCCTTTATGGTGAACCAGGATATATCGTGTGTTCTTTACTCTTATGCTTAATGTCTTTGTTTATGTTTCTATATTGAGGATCAGAACCTTACATAAGCAAGCCAAAACCTTGCAACTCTGATAAGCTTCCTCTCTGCAAGTTCTGAATGATGTACATAACATTCAGACTCTTATTGGTTCTCACGCTCTAAGCATTGCCAAGTCTGAATATAACTTCGCAAGTCAGAGTCTTTCAACGAACTCTGATGTAACGTAAAGTGTCTTATTGACAAGAAGCGAAAAGTTGTTAAAAGAGTAAATACACAATTCAAACCCCCTTTCTTGTGTCTTTCTCGCACCTTCAATTGGTATCAAAGCCTGGTTCTATTATTGATGGATATCAAACACTTAACAGTGTCAGAAAAAGATCCAGATGCGGTGGGTTGAAATTCTCTGGGTGAGATTGAAATCCACTTACAATTTCTGTAACAGTTCAGAAGATGACTGTGTACAAAATTGTAATCAATCTGAGTACTTGAGCAAATCACTGATTCTGGAAGTTTTGCAGTTGTCAAACAACTAAATCTTCCTCACTTAATTTTTAATGAAGATTGAAGAATCAGCTGATAAGATAGATTCATCTGATAAGAAGTAGTATCTGTTGAATGATTATCTTGGAAGATACGTGTGGATGAACCACGTATTTGCTCAAAGTTGAATCATCAGAAAACAAGAAGTCTTGTTTGCTGAAGATTAATTGTTTATGAGTTTTTGAGATGTTTTCAAGAAACAGATTAGGTCCACCCTTGACTTTCTCGTTTAAAGCTCATTTAGAACTTCTTCATGTAAAGAAGAAAGATTGTCGTTCTATGATTTTGAACTTCAGAGTGAAGTCTATTGAAGTCATAAGATCTGAAGAATTCAAACTCTTAGAAATGATTCAACATCTGAATCTTGAATGATCTAGAGGTTAAAAGATTCATGAAGAACTGAATATTGTTTTCTTGGTAAGTTATGCAGAAAACTGAAAGAATATTCAGGAAGAAGAAATTCAATAATCCATCAAGAATTTAATTGAGAATGAATTCTAAGTCTTGGTTGAATCAACTCAAATGATTAAGTTCTGTTACTCTTGAGGTTCTATCTCAGTTGAATCAGATGTTATTGGTCAGATTCTATCTGATAAGTTTCTCAGAACCGTATCAATCCGAAATCAGAAGATGTTCGATTTGATGCATTAACTAAAGTCATCCCTTTAAGTAAAAAAGACTTAAGTTGCTGATGTCCTTCAGAATGAAGAAATCAGCTGACGTTCCCTTCAGAAGTAAATATGATGTTTTAAGTTGGATCAACATTGTGAGACCAAGGTGTATCATGCAAACTATGTTTCATGTTGTACACATGCTGGATGATAGCCAGCTTTGAATTTGATCTGCATCAGTTTGAAGAAACAATGTCAGAAGATGTTATGGAAATCAATTCTAGAAGCACATAATCTTAAATGGTCGATGATTATATATTAATGATCTTCTAGAGAGCTTAATGGATGCTTGTAGTTCTGACTACACAGATTCAAAGTCTTTGATTGGTTGTTCTCAGAAGTCAGATGAACAGCTCTGAACAAGAAAAGAATGGATCATCTGAAATATGATTCTTATGATCAGAATGTAGGAGATATCTACATTGTTCAAAATTCAGCCAAAATCCGGTAGCTCTCTTGAAGGAAGTTGAAGATGAAAAACGATGATTAGGTGGCTCAAATTGGAATGCACTCAATTGCAGTAGGCAATAAAGTCGACATTTTTCCAAGAAAGGAAGATCAGAGTCAGAGTGAAAAAGGACTTAGATAGTCTGAAATGATCTCTGTAAGAATCTGATGAGTATGTTTGAACAAGAAAAAGGAAACTATTTTTGCGTAGAATGATTCCAGCTCTCTACCTTGAATCAGAGCTCATAAAATAATCACGTTCTTCAGGAACCAGAATGCAAGAGAATCTTGAAGAATCCAAGAACCCATAGAAGTTTACTCGGAAGTAAGCAGAATCAGAAAGAAAATGGGTAATGGCTCAGAAAGGAATGCACTCATAAAAGGTATGACATAGAGATTCCAGATTCCTTAGAAAGAAAGATCGGAGTCAAAATGGAATGCATTCAAATAAGTCTGTAAAGATCTCAAGTACCATCCCTCTTTCATTTATGAATTATTTAAATTCATGATAATAACCAGAAACACTTTATCAAGTTTTTTTTGGTTATACTGTGTTAAGTTTCGTGAGAAGTGATTAGAAATATATTTAGAAAATCTTTTGTCCTTTTTCGTATGTGTCTGCATATGCTTTTTGAAATAGTTAAAGTAAAACAGTCACATATGTAAGATTCTCCTCATCATGTCATTCACTCTACTTGACCACATGCTATAACCCATAAGTACACTACAACTAGCACTCCTATTCTAGACCTAACTCTCTCTCTCTCTCTCTCTCTCCTAGAGTCCCTCTTCCTAACCTAGTTAGTCTAAGAAACCATGTGTCGCTCCCAGGATTTTCATCCAGGTACAAACGCGAGAGTGGCGCGGAAAACAGAGTCGCCAGCCGTGTAAATTTATCACAAGAGAGGGAAAGGGAACACCGCATAAACCTGAAGAAGAGGGAAAGAAATGGTCATCGCAACCATAACCTGGGTTCGGGAGTCGGTTACGCGAGGGGAAGGTGCTAGCACCCCACGCGTCCATCGTACTCGATGGGATCCACGCTTGTTGTCTAACCTAAGGGTGAGTTATCCTATCATCTATGGCTGTACTAAGACGGGGGAGACAAAGACAGACTCGGTAGGACGTCGACGTCCTAGGCCTACGTACCCCCTTTGTGCAATGGGGAATTTAGAGTCAACGTAGTTCGGACCAAGTTCTTTTTGTGTTTTTATGAGCGACGTTAAGTCCGCGTCTGGCTGTTAGGGTCGATGCCTGTTTGCGACTCAGACGGAAGGTAACGTGCCCTTTTTGAAAATATCCTTTAGTTTGACAATCCCGAAGGACAAAAAGGTTTGAAGTTTGTTTGTGTTTTTTAAGACAGAAGTGACTTAAGTTAGTTCATAAGTTGCATTGCACCAAAGTCTAGGGCACAGGGGCGAATACTTAATGCATCGTCCCAAGACAGGACGCTCGCTAAGCACTCTAGAAAGATGAGAGGAAGCCCCTCATTTCTCATTCCCCACGCTTAAGGCTCATGCGCAATACACTTTATACTTATTAAGTGTTTTCAAGAAGTTTGAGATGAGAAGAGAGAAGACACAAAGGAAACTCTAAGGGGGACTAAGAGTCCTAAAGTTATCATGCATGGGTGACCTACGGTTAGTGAGGTTTGACAACAACCTAAGCCTAAAGAAAGGAAAAGATGAGAGAAGGAAAGAGTAAGGGTGAACATGGATAACTATCCACACCCTTAAAGAACTTTCCTCAGCCCCTGCATAAAAAGTTAGTACAAAACAGACACAAGTAACATTAAGGCAAATGAAATTCAAACAATGACATGAGATAGTGATCAAGTGACCTATAACAGTCCAAAAATGAATTAAGAAATCAAAGAACAAACCCCCAAGCAATGGCACAAGTGCCTCTCAAACAAAAACTCAGGCATGGTCAGAAATATGCATACAAGAAGATCTCAAGTGAAAGCATTCAAATAATTAGAGAAACAACTTCTAAAATTACCAAAATAAATGTCAACATTTCTCAACCAGAGGCAAACAACATATCAAAAACTCCTGCAAAAATTCAAGATGTTAGTCACTCAAACAATTATGCAAAGCTCAGATGAGAAGTAGGGTTCAATATGCAAAAGGAAAGGACTAAAATGCAATGTGAAATGATTTTAAAAATGAGGGAAAAATATTTTAATGCACTTCAGAATATTATCTAACAAATGCAAAACTAATGGATCGAAAATGTTTTATGGATGCAGAGAAATAAAATAAACAAATTTAAGTATGCATGATATGAGTAATTCAAAAAGAAAATAAAAAAATATTTAATTTAGATGATAAAAAATAAAATAAAAATAAAAAATAAAATTTTTGAAAATTTTACAAAATGATAAAAAGTATGCATGAATTTTCTGGGATTTTTTAATGCAAAAAACCCATTTTTAAAAATTAAAAATGAAATGCAAATAATGATTAAAATAGAAATAATGAAATGCGCATGGGGGGTGCAATGAGTAAGAAAAATGTATTGGAATTGTTGATGGGCTAAAGGGTGGGGGTGCCATTAGCGAGGCCCAATCCAACAATTAATCAGGAAAATAAAAAAGAAAATGAAACATGCGTAGACCTTAGTCAACCCAGTTGACTCACCATCACCTTCAGATTGATCTAACTCACCCTGATCAGTCAAACAAATCAAATAGTAATAATGATCAACGGTCAAGATTAAATGCACATTATAATTATGATACGCACACACACACGCAACCCTTCAGCGCACCCTACACTCCCATGTGCCAGGCACGTGACTTTTTAATTTGTTGGCAGCTTACCAACCGTCTGATGAAATCAACGCATACGATCAGTCAATTCAAAACAAAAGTAAGCATGACGTACAATACAGATTGAGGGTGTACACTAATAACCATGGAATGTCAAACATACAAGTAATAAAAATTAAAACAGATTTTAAAACACGCGGCGCATTGTAGACCGTTAGATTTCCAAAATGGAGGGCTGTGATTGCATCTCCTACCTCCAGCCTTTCCCTTCGCCGGACCACCACACCAGTCGCCGGAGCCCTAGCTCCGGCCACCGTCCACGGCCACCTGCAACCTAAAAGAACCTAGAAAATGCAAAGGCCTATACCATTTTGTCCAGAATTTCATGAGGATCACAAATATGTCATCAAAAATCACAAACCATTAGCACACAATAAAAAACGCATGAAATAATGTTAGGGTTCAAAACTTTAAACACACCATACAAGCAAACCACACGTCCAAATTCAAAAATAAATACATCAGAGTTATCAGTGACAATCACACATCAATATGCGCAACAAAAAGGATAGTTTTATGATCATGAAAATCATCACTAACCTGAGATGGTACAACACGTATCTCCACTTTTAGCTTCAAAGGGTGATTGGTTCGTGCTCTAGAGATCCCAAGGGTTCTAATGGTGAAAGAATTTTGTGAAAACTCCTTGTAGATTGAGAGATACGAATGTGAGATGCTTTAGGGTTCAAGCTTTGGTTATCCTCCAAAATCACGTGTTCTCCCCCCAACTAGTGCATGAATTGGTTTAAATACATTAGGGGTTTTTTGCTGATAATGATTTGGGCCTTGGTAATTCCTTGTTTAGTGAGTTTTAGGCAATTTTGGAAAATTACATAACGTTAAGTACACTCTCTTCCATGCATGGATATTCAAACATTTCATGATGGATCACTTAACTTCTAATTGCTAATCACAACCACATTGAAATTGGGCCTTGAAACATTTTGATTCATGAGTTTTCAATGACTTGGCAATTTTGAATAATGGAGAATAAGTGATAAATACACCATGGATTCACTTGATTCAAAGGCCCAAAATGACCCTTATGGATTATCCTTTGATGTTAAAAAGTACCTTGAAGCAATGGAATCAATTATAGGTCCATATGTCCCAAAATCCAAAAGTTGTGAAAATGAAACCCTAAAAACCACTTTGCCTTCTTTTGACCATAACCTGAGTTTCACAAATGATATGGAGACCCACTAGTACTTGTTGGAAATAGGAGAAAAATATCTTCAACTTTCATGTTGGAGAAAAATTCATTTGAAGCTTTCTTGATGATGAAAAGTCAAGTTGAATGCAGTGCAGGAACTTGCCCAAAAAGGAAACTTTCAAATTATAGGTCATTTCCATATTTAGTAACTTTTGCACCAACTCCTGATTCTTGATAAATGGTATGGAATTTGACTTTTGAAAACCATATGAGGATGTGAGACCTTGAAAACCTTGGAGAGAACCTCAAAATTCCACAGTTGACTTTCCTTTTCACTGTTGACTTTTACCCAATTCACCTGATTTACAATCCATTGGCCAATTAAATCTCTCCTGAACCAAACTGATGGCCAAACTCCCATCCCTAGATACTTAGGGACCCAAGGAATACCATGGAATCAAGTCTTGCCCAAAAAATCAGAAATAAACTGACTTTATAGCAAACCCTAGTTTTGGTACCCTCAGTCTAGGAGGAAATAACACAGTCTCCAAATCCAAATTCCTCTGAATATGATGTGTATCCTCTCCAACAAAGATAAGATATGCCATTTGGTGATGATAAAAACCCAAGGAGCTTGCCCATTGGAGTAATAAATCCAAGAATCTCAAAACCCTAATTTCTGCACTGGTTAGGAGAGAGTAATCCACTTGAACTCTCTTGCTTGACCCTTTGAAGAACATCTTCTCCTCTTGAACATGCCTCAGGCACCTTGACCCCATGCTAAGAACCAATGATATGCACACATGATAATGCAAAAATGAAATGAAACATAAGCCAGTTAGTAATAAAGTAAGGAGGGCAAATTTTGGGGTGCTACACCATGATGTTCAATTAAACTAAACGACACTCTTTTGATTTTTAATCTGTCCAAATCTCTACGTAGGAAAATCTCAAGCCATCCAAAGTTCCTTGATATGCGCATATTGAGTGGTACTGTTCAGCTATGAAATAGGGAAACGTGCAACCCTGACCAAAATAGCTCATCACCTAGGCAATAGCATCTAACTAGGCATGGTCATGAACTGACAGATAAGATTTAAGAATTAGGAATAGTAAAAATCCTCTAGCTAATATCCTTGGCCTTTCTCTCATTAGTATGAATTTTTCTTTTGAGATCGCGTCTCTTATGTTTCACTATGAGTCAATATTTTCAATTGCGTCAAACAATACTCAACCACATTTACTGCACATTCTTAACTCCTGCCTAAAAATTAATTAAATCACATACGTGATCTCTTGGCCTCTCGAAGATTAAAAGACCGTTAGACTTAGCGCCTATAAACTGTCTAAAACCTTGGAAATGAAAACCTATCGTTTGAAGTCATAAGCATTCATTAACTTTCACTATGCTCTGCCTATTTAAGGTATCATGCTCACTCCCTTACCCATAACTCAAGCATATATCAGTTGTGATCCTCTCTATCTCTCTCTCTCTCTCTCTCTCTCTCTCTCTCTCTCTCTCTCTCTCTCTCTCTCTCTCTCTCTCCTCTCTCTCTCTGTTCTGTGTATCATCTCAAAAAATGTCTAACTCACAAACCTTGGCTGCTAAGGGTAAATACTCAGAATCAGAGTCCTGAATGAATTCTCTATACACCTCAATTCTCTCAAAGAACTCGGATTTATAAGAACATCTTCTGAATTACAATGTAAGAATTGGGAAGGTTACCTTGACATGCTTCCAGGTATCATTTACACAGATTGTGTTAAAGAGTTCTGGGAAAATGCGGATGTGTTTTCAAATATGCATAACCAACACATCATTCAATCAACCATCTCTGGAATCCATGTGTTGATTAATCCATCCATCATTGCTCAAGCAATAAAGTGTAACGAAAGCGGTGACACCCTTGAAGATTACAAGGAAATAACCATCTTCAATGATCTTATTTGCCAAATTCACAATGGAAATGGTGCCTCCAACTGTGTCTCCACACTCAAACCCCCAGCTAAAGTCTGGCACAGAATAATGGAAACAAACCTTCGACCTAAAGAAGTAGGAGAACAAGTGCTAACCCATTCAGATAGACTATTCATCTTCCTTCTGATCTACAGAAGGAAAATAAACCTTCCACTAACTATGTTCAATCACTTGAAAGAACAAATTCTTTTGTCTAGAGACAAACCCTCTCTTAGCATCCCATATGGAAGAGTCATATCTCGAGTCCTAGAAATTCAAGATGTGATTACCAGACTAAACCACTTAGGAGCAACCACTGAATGTTCACCCATAAATCTTACAAATCTATCTGGATATTCCTAAGAAGAAATAGAATTAGGTTATAAGGTTTCTGCCATGCTATGCTATTTCTTGCTCTATGTATTCTTGTTAAGATTATTAATTGAAATATCTTTTTGGAGTCATAAAAATACAAAAGTCTTTTACCATAAGATTCTACTCTAAGAACTGCATGAAAACTTTAATCATATCCAAAATGTTCACACTACTTAAAATGATTAAAATACTTGCTCTTTATTACAATATAAAATGATACAAAACTGTCAATATCGCATTAACATCCTTCAAGGATAATGCCATCAACAAAATCCAAAGCTTAGTGGATGCTTCCATTTCCTGTGTGGACCCCATGGAAATAAGAAATATCTGGACTGAGTTCCATGAATGGATCTCAGAGGAAATTGTGAAGAGCAAGAGGCTGGAAATTACTCAAGTAGAAGAAAAGCTGCATACCTCAAGAATTGATGATTCTGAAAGCTTACTCTCACCTTCCTCATCATCAGTATGCTCCTTTTAGTCTAATCCTTAGGAACCCATCCTTATTAGGTCTGTGTTTTAATTACCTTTAGGATTAAGCTTAACCTATGCCTTATATTTTAAAACCATTTTGTGGTTCTGCGTTAAAATTCCATCTAGGTATCCATTAATGAAAATGCTATGACTAATCTCTAAAGATGTTGATCACTAGAACTATTCCTCATCATATCAATCTTCGTATGCTTAATGCTTATATGATAACATCCTTTGAGTCTATTTATTTTTACTATCATATTTATCTACATATGCTTAAATGCTCAAATGCTCTAAAACTTTTTGATGATGTCAAAAAGGGGGAGAAAGAAATATGATTTTGATTGGAAAGAAAGAAATCTTAAAAGGATAAGAATGCAACTCAAACAAGTAATCAATCATATAAAATGCGTTACTACTAACGTTTGTTGTTTGATGTTTAACCGAGGAACTCTAAACAAGTTCACTAGGCATTCTAAGAACAGGTTAAGAAAGAAGAACTCTGATAGAAGTTCTTAAGAACTGCTGGTCATATGATAGAATTTGTATACTTGGTGAACATGTGTTCAGAATCAGATCTACCCAGTACTGTTCAGAAGTTGAGAACTGTCTGAAAGTCAAAGTTTATCTTGATCTCTGCCTCACTTGGTTCAGAAGCTGTAAGCTGTCTAAGAATATGAGATTCAGAACGTAAGAATCAGAAGAAGAAAACTCTGAAAGCAGTCAAGACAAAGTCTACATCTCAAGATGCTTATTCAGAAGAACTGTACAAATCAGAAGTCAAGAATTGTCTGAAGATCCAAGAACAAGTAGTTCTGATGTCTACCAAGAACCAATTAAGAAGAAAATGATTTGGTATCAGACTAAATCAACAAATGGTAATCAGACTCAGTATACATAAAGATTGGTATCAGACTCAGTCTCCAGCAATATCAATCAGAGCTAAGCTGTGAAATGTTTTCTATACCTTCATTGGTATCAATCTCAGCACACTAAGGAAATACCCTTCAAGCGGTATGAAAAGAATTCCTTCAGTTGGAATCAGACACAACATACTCTGGTATAACTCAGTATCAGACCAAGATTAAAACATGTGTACCAGTTTCAGAATCAAGCGTTGATTGATCACTAAAATTAACCTTAAATTGGTATCTGATCAAAAATCAAGCTTTGATGAACCACTGAGTTGTGACAGTAACAAGGTTCTGAGATGAAGACCTGTGTTCAAAAGTCAAACTCTGAAAAATTCATGATCCATATTGGTGATTAAAAACTCATATTCCTGAATTATGATTCTGAAGATCCCAATATCTGACTTATGGAAATTAGGGGGAGACTACCCAGAAGATTCAATTGCAAAATCCAAAATCTTCACAAAGTCTGAAACTCAGGGGGGGTTTCTCAAAAGACAGTGTCTGTCTCTGATGAATAGCGATGCTATGTTATAGATAAGAACTATTCTGTTTGTGCTTAAATGAATCTGCTGAAAAGTAGAAATGCTTCAGATGTCTCTGAAGATTATAAGCTCTGATACGACTACTAAGGAACTGAGTTCTAAAGATCTGAAGATGGAAGTTCTGATGAACTAATCCAGATGCTAAAGACTCTCTGTTTTCTTATAGACAAGATAGAGAAGTAATCATTTTCTATTCTTTGTTCTGGCAACTCAAGTTGTTATTTTGTATGTCTTTGGATCATATAAGATTCTAGATGATCACAGATAAAACTTTGAGGAAAACACATTCAGGGGAGCTGTTGTTCCAGACTCTGAATATGTTTGTTTGGTGATTACCTTGTATAAAATGTTCAACCATAATACTTGGTTTTGTCATCATAAAAAAGGGAGAGATTGTGAGAGCAAGAGTTGTCTCTACAAGTCAATCTATGTTTTGATGACAACAATACGTATTTGTGAAAGAACTATTTTATGTTATAACGTGTGTTATGTGCATATCATAATCATAGAAGATATCAAATCCAACAAGCACCAGCCAGATGTGCATAATTGATAATATGCAAAGTTACTATGTGTGACAGAAGTCGCAAGAAGCAAGAACACTTCTATATCTGATCATGATTAGTCAGATCCAAGGATGTTGATATTGCTGTTGCAATGCTCTTGTGGATGCTCTCTGAAAGTGGTTGAGATTCTGAAGATAGCGAAGATTCTGAAGAAGATAATATTCTGGAGAACCGAACTGCTGAAGACTCTCATGACTTGAAGCTCTGAAGGCGGAAGGCTCTAAAGACCAAGTGCAGAAAGACCCTGAAGACTTATGTGTTCTAAAGATCACGGTTCCAAAGGTCAAGTGATGAAGACTCTGAAGACAGATTCCTAATGTACGAGTTCTGAAGTTTTGGAAGACTTGAAGTAGTAAAGGATAATGTTCTTAAAGACAAGTGCTGAAGTTCTGAAGACTGTTTCCTAATGGACTTCTTCAAAAGACTAAAGACTTGACGTATCAGATATCCTATTAAGAAGGCTCTACTCATGCTTTAATAAATTACCATCAGAAGCCTATGAAGTTTGGAAGTCAAATGTTACTGTTGTGAACGACTGTACACAGTGACCAAGAAAGATATATCCCGTCACTTCTCCCACAGCAAAAAGGAGATGTGTCAGTACAACTAATTATTACACAATGTCTCTTTTCTAATAGCCAACAGTATTTCAACGACTATATTTTACTGGGATATTTAAAGAAAGGAGTAAACACTTCTGAAGGTAATCAATTCAGTCCATGAATGGAGAATTGATCAAAATCATTTTGTGAAGATAGCAACAACGATGAGGTCTCATTGTAACACTTAAATATCAAAAGCTATCACCATTTACACATGGCCATTGTTGTTGAAGCTCAAAGATCATCATTCAACATAACAACAATGAATTGGTAGAGAAGCTGTTGATGAAGAAGACAAAATTGCAAATCAGTCAAGTCATCAACCACCTTCTCATCAGCGCTACATTGAAGATCTGAAGCAAGGAGTTGTTGCTCGAAGCTTAGTCAACCAAGAAGACGAAGAAGAAGAAGATCTACAAGATGTCAACAACTGTCAAATCATTATACATCTCTGTAGTTTCTTAAGATAGCAAGGAGCTGTTGCTCATATCTTGCTTGAACACTAGTGTGTTCTTTGTACTTAAACTTAGGAGTAATCTGTTTGTTAAGAAGCATTATTGTAATATCCTGTATGACTAATTCTTGGTGAATTAGGATTCCTTGAGTGGTCAGTGTGACCGGAGACTCGAGAAGACAATGGCGAGATGTCATTGTGGAAAAGCCTGAAATAGGGTTAGTAACGTTATATTCATTGTGATGAATCCCTGAATGTCTAGCTGTGAAAGCCTAGAAGTAGATCTTGCGAGATTAGAACCTGCAGGTTAATGTTCGTTATATTCATTAAGTTGAATCCCTGAACGGTTCATTGCATGTTAGTCACAGTTCGGTTGTGCAGTTTGTTAGTCACTGGCAGTTGCACGTGCATCTGTAATCGAGATTGATTATAGTGGATTATGACCTTGTGTTCAAGGCGAAATCACCCGAGGAGGGTGGCTGGATTAGCCTTTGTGGTGAACCAGGATATATCGTGTGTTCTTTACTCTTATGATTAATGTCTTTGTTTATGTTTCTATATTGAGGATCAGAACTTTACATAAGCAAGTCAGAACCTTGCAACTCTAATAAGCTTCCTCTCTGCAAGTTCTGAATGATGTACATAGCGTTCAGACTCTTATTGGTTCTCACACTCTAAGCATTTCCAAGTCTGAATATAACTTTGCAAGTCAGAGTCTCTCAACGAACTCTGATGTAACGTAAAGTATCTTATTGACAAGAAGCGAAAAGTTGTTAAAAGAGTAAATACACAATTTAAACCCCCATTTCTCGTGTCTTTCTCCCACCTTCAGCTTAGAGGTGGCATGTATCAGAGCAAAGATGAACACTTCAGTCAAGCCTTATCCTTGAATCAAAGAACCATAGGCCTGTGCTCTAATCTCAAGTCAATGGCTAGAGGAGACTTGAGATTCCAAAATGATCCAATTGGCCACAGACCTATACCAGTTGCCATACACTATTCCTTGCAAAACAAACTTGCTCTACTATAAATAGAGCTTATTTGTGTTCAGTTTGAGTACACCAAACCACCCAAACTGATGCTTTCCTCAAAATCACCTTCTCACTTCCAAAATTTCCTTCTAAAGCAAGTCACTATCGGGTTTTGAGTTTGAGAACAATTCCAACCAAACCAATCACACACACACGTCATAAACATCATATAGAAGTGATCCAAACACTTAAACAACATCTGGAATACCAATTCACAAAATCACCAGCCAACTGCTCAAGTTTTCAACCAAGTTGCAGTTAAGGTGCCATAACCTGTTCCAGTCCATTTCCAATCACTCCAAGCATTCAAACACATTCCATATGGTGTAGGGAAGCTGTTCAGATAATCACAACTCATCTGTAACACCTCCAACTGAAAAATCAAATTGGTCTTGCTGCCACGACCTTCAAGTAAGCCTAAACTTGGTCATTTCATGATTCATGCATATTTCCTCGCACAATAATTTTGCCATATGTTCATAATCATGTATGAAGGATTTCCCCTCAATTAATTGCTTTGTATGAATCATGTATCAAAATTCCCAGCCTTCATGCAGAATTTAGGGTTCTTGAGGTTTTTTCTTGATTTCTTATTCCATGCTTAAAATAAATGAAACTAAAGACCATAAACATGATCGTGAGTTGAAAACGAGTAGATTGATATGTGGATTGTGTGATTTCATCAAGTATTCAGTGAGATTGAGGGGAAAATGCAAATCTGAAGAAATAGAGGGCGCGGGAAAGAACTTGATGTTCTTGGCGCCCTTTTTTTGAATTTTTAAATATTTGGATTTTTGTGATTTTATTTAATTGATTCAAAAATTAATTTCTCTCTGGTTTTTAATGATTTTGAGTTGATTCTTTTTTTAATAATTCACAAAATTGTTAAAATATTTTATTTTACAATAATTTCCCAAAAACATTATTTATTTCATATACTTGACATTTTTGCAAAGAATTAATTTTTATTTGTTTTTGACATTTAAAGTATTTTTTCTTTCTTGATTTTCCAAACTTAAATGGTTTCCAATCATTTTATGGATAAAAACATGATTTTTCAAACATTAATCCAAGATCACAACTTGTTTTTCACACATGTTTGATAATTTTGATCATTTTAATGAAATTTTTATTTAATTAAAATGCATTTTGAAATTAATTTAGGGTTTTGATCTTAATCACCCTAAACAAATATTTTTCAAACTCTTTGGGCCTCTAATAGAGTGTAAGATCCAACCCCTTTTGAAAACCAAAATAATTTGGGCCTCGGTCATCGTATAAGACCCACCGTGTTTTCAAACCTCGGCGCGATCGCCATTTTTCAAACAAATAATCATCTGGGCCTCTCATCGAGCTATAAGTCTCATTCCTTTTCTTAAAAAACCTTTGGGCCTCTTGATAGAGTGTAAGCCCCACCCCTTTGTAAATAATACCTTTTTGGGCCTCACACATTGTATAAGTCCCTCTGTATATTTTCAAACGTTCGGCGCGATCGTCACCTTTTTAACAAAATTAATTGGGCTTCTCTCTGAGCTATAAGACCCATCTTTATTCATTTTTAAACTCTTTGGGCCTCTAATAGAGTGTAAGACCTATTCCCCTTTTTACCAAAACTTTTTGGGCCTCAGTCGTTGTATAAGTCCCGATATGATGTTCAAAACAACAGTGCCATCCTTGTTAAAATTTTGGCCTCTCCCTGAGCTGTAAGCCCCGATCTCTTTTCAAAATACTTTCTCCTTTGATTTTGAGTCCAAATGTATAGTTTCTATCAAAACTTTCTTTAATTTCTTTGTTGAACAACTAACAAAACAACATGGAAGCTCTACAATGGGTAAGTGTTTATCCGCTTTCTTTTATATGCTTTCATATACATAACTGTATTGTGGGAAGCTGCGCATGGTTAGTATTCTTTCATATCCATTTAAATACTTGTAATATATCAACTGTATATATATACTAGTATAGTTGTTTAGAGTTTTCCCCGGCAATTAGGTCTAGAACTAGGTAAAGCCCTGTTGGTCACTCTTTAAATACAAACAAAACTAGATCCCCATAGGATTTCAGATACACTCTTCCCTTCTCTTGGGGTTAAACAATATAGAACAAAGAGGAAGGCAGTATTCTCGGTGAACCTTTTCTCAGACTGTCACCCCTAGAAATTGTCAAAGAAATTCTACTCCCCAGAGTTGATATATTCTTCGTGAATAACATCTCTTGAGTTTCTTATAAACCTTCGAACTTTCATGGAATGATCTCTTCTCTGTGAATTGCATTTCTTGAACTTCTCTTGGTTTGGGGACCCACAGGCTTCCTAAAAGCATCCCCGCCTCTTTTTGGGCTTTGTACAAGGACCCTTCGGCTTCTTAGAAGTTCTCTTGCCTTCTCTTGGGCTTAATACAAGGACCCTAACGACCTCTTAAAAGCTATAAGACAGAACTTAGTCATCCTTTGCTAAAGCAGTCTTTCCAGTGTCAAACCTCAGACCACTTTAAGGTTGATTCTCATCCCTTAATGCCCTTTTTTGGGCATTCTACAAAAGATAAAACTCTTCAACACCAGTAGACTTGGACAGTCTAAAGCCCCTTTGAGTCTCAAAGACATTCTCAAGTTCCTTTCAAACATAGGAAAAAACACCGATCACTCTGGATAAATCTCCAGCAGAAACCCGGTCTCTCTCATGAGAGTTCCCCACCCTTGGGCCTGCCTATGGATCTAATCCTCAATAGTAAGATAGCCTCTTCTTAGGCTTTATATAATGATTTTTCCTCAGCACAGTCAGCCTCCTCTTGGGCTGTGTACAATAATTCTCCCCCCTAGCGAGGCTAACCTTTTCAGACTCTCTTGTTGAGTCCATCACTTGTCAAGACTCTCTTGTTGGGTCAATATCCTTTTAGCCTCAATCTCGGGCTTCGTACGAGATAACAAATCACTCTCTTATTGAGTATAAAAGACTCTCTTATTGAGTCAATCAACTTTCAGACTTTCTTGTTGGGTCAATCACCTTTGCAAGACTCTCTTGTTGAGTAATCTCTTTTAGCCTCCGTCTTGGGCTTTGTACAAGACATATAAAAGCACTCTCTTGTTGAGACAAACTCATTTCAGACTCCGTCTTGGGCTTTGTACAAGACACATATAAACCTCCCCAACAGAGACAAAAATCCCTTTTAACCTTAATCTTGGGCTTTGTACAAGACAGAAAGAACATTTTCCCCAAAAAATTCAAACTGTTAGCCTCCTCTTAGGCTTTGTATAATGATATCCCCAAAGAGTCAGTCTCTTTTAGCCTCAATCTTGGGCTTTGTACAAGACATATATAAACACTCTCTTGTTGAGTCAGTCATCCATAGCCTCCTCTTAGGCTTTGTATAAGGACTTACCCAGTGGAATCAATCAACCTTTTAGCATCAACCTTGTACTTTGATCAAGGCACACAAAAGTCAACAATCTCTCTTTAGAGATGACAAATTCCCTCTCAATTACCCTTTTAGCTTCAATCTTGGGCTTTGAACAAGACACAAATGCCCTTTTAGCTTCAATCTTGGGCTTTAAACAAGACACCAAAACATCTTTTTCCTCCCTTAGAATAGAAGGAACTACGATTGTTCTGATTTCCCTGTTTCGTTAAACGGGAATACGTAGGCATAAGATTGCGAAATCTTAGCGAGCATACTAATCAAAAACTCTAGGTCCAGTACCTTCATACATCAATAAAAAAAATTAGATATAATATCTTCCCCAAAGCCTCGTGAACAGTCAAGACACTCTATTCTTAAGCCAAATAACCTAAGAGAGGCCCACTATTTTGATAGCATTTGTAAACCAACAGTCATCTGTTTAAACTCGGTATGCAAGCAGGGTTAATTGGAGACATTTATTTCCCTTCCTTAATCAACTTCACAGGATAAAAAATGAATCGAACTGTAGCACCCCAAAGCGATAGTGATTCGAAACCACAAAAACCGCGCTACACATGCGCGCTACTGTAGCGAGCAATTTTTGTCGGTGATGCGACCACTTTATCTCTGGTTTTCACCTCATCGCAATGAGGAGGAGTCGGGTGCTACTTTCTAATTTCTTATTTATCCCGTGAAGCTAGAAGGGAAAGGGAAGCTATCTAAAACTAACCTTGCACGCGAATGTTTAACTGAACAAACACTTTAAAGAGATTTGGGGGGTCCGGGGTCAGGTTATACAATGGGGAGTTGTCAATTACCCATCCTATATGTGGTTATCCACAGGATATTAGCTTTAGGTTTTGCTTTATACTTGATAGTGTTTATCCGTTAATAGGTTGGGAAAGTTTCATGGAAAATATGAGTGAGTGAGTGAGTTTTTGTTGATGTTCGGGTTATTCCCGATGTTTTTGGTAAGGTACTGGACCTAAGGCTTTTGATTGATGTGTGAAGGTACTGGACCTAGAGTTTTTGATTTAGCATGCTCGCTAAGATTTCGCAATCTTATGCCTACGTATTCCTGTTTAAACGAAACAGGGAAATCAGAGCAATCGTAGTTCCTCCTATTCTAAGGGAGGAAAATGATGTTTTGGTGTCTTGTTCAAAGCCCAAGATTGAAGCTAAAAGGTTTATTTGTGTCTTGTTTAAAGCCCAAGATTGAAGCTAAAAGGTTTGACTGAGAGAGAACTTTTCATCTCTAAAGAGGGATTGGACTTCCTCTGAGGGAATTGTTGATTTTTGTGTGCCTTGATCAAAGCCCAAGGTTGAAGCTAAGAGGTTGATTGACTCCATTAGGGGAATTCTTATACAAAGCCTAAGAGGAGGCTGGAAATGATTGACTCAACAAGAGAGTGCTTATGTGTCTTGTACAAAGCCCAAGATTGAGGCAAAAAAGAGACTGACTCATTGGAGATATCATTATACAAAGCCTAAGAGGAGGCTAGAAGTTTGACTTTTCCAGGGGAAAGTGTTTTATCTGTCTTGTACAAAGCCCAAGATTGAGGCTAAAAGGGGATTTTGACTCCGTCGGGGAGGTTTATATGTGTCTTGTACAACGCCCAAGATTGAGGCTGAAATGGGAAATTTAACTGACTCGGTTGAGGATTTTTAAGTGTGTCTTGTACAAAGCCCAAGATTGAGGCTGAACAGAGTTTGACTCTGCGGGAGAGTGTTATCTGTCTTGTACAAAGCCCAAGATTGAGGCTGAAAAGAGTTTGACTCTGCGAGAGAGTGTTATATGTCTTGTACAAAGCCCAAGATTGAGGCTGAAAAGAATTTGACTCTGCGGGAGAAATCATTCCTCAAAGCCTAAACGAAGGCTGGGAGGAAATAACTCTGCTGGGGAAGATGTCTGTCCCCGGTTTAAGAGATGAAGATTTATATCTTGTATAAAGCCCAAGATTAAGGCTAAAAGGGTTTGACTCAAAAAGAGAGTGCTTTTATCTGTCCTGTACGAAGCCCAGGATTGTGGCTGAACAAGCTGGAGAAATCATCCTACCTAAGAGGAATCTGATTTCTGTTAGGGGAAATCTTTATACCCGACCTACGAGGAGGCTGGAAAAGATTGACTCAACAAGAGAGTGTTAAAAGGTGATTGACTCAACAAAAGAGTCTTGAAAAGTTGATGGACTCAACAAGAGAGTCTGAAAAGGTGATTAACTCAACAAGAGAGTCTGAAAAGGTTAGCTCCGATGGGGAGAATCATTTGTACAAAGCCCAAGACGAGGCTAACTTCCCTGAGGAAGGATCATTATACAAAGCCTAAGAGGAGGCTAACATTCTGCCGGGGGTAATTGAGATCCCGAGGCAGGTCCAAGTGGGGAATCAACTCTTGCCGAGGGTTCCAGAAGAGTTGAGATATCAGATACCTTGAGGTTCTGATTTGGGATAGTGTTATACTGATGATAAACTAACCCTAGTTGGGGAATTTTTTGGATAAAGACTGGGTTTTAACTCAGCTGGGAATTGATCGGATGATCAGGGTTCCTCCTACGTTTGTAGGGAACTTGAGAATGTCTTTGAGACTCATGGGGATTTAGACTGTCCAAATCTACTGGTGTGGAAGAGTTTTATCCTTTGTATGATGCTCAAGAGGAGGCAAGCGTTAAGGGATGAGAATCAACCCTAAATTGGTATGAGATTTGACACTGGAAAGACAACTCTAGCAAAGGATGACTAAGTTCTATCTTATACCTTTAAGAGGTCGTCAGAGTCCTTGTTTTAAGCCCAAGAGAAGGCATGAGAACTTCTAAGAAGCCGAAGGGTCCTTGTACAAAGCCCAAGAGGAGGCGGGGATGCTTTTAGGAAGCCCGTGGGTCCCAAACCAAGAAAAGTTCAAGAAATGCTATTCACCGAGAATAGATCATTTAGTGAAAGTTCTGAGGTTTGAAGAAACTCAAGAGATGCTATTCACCGAGAATAGATCAACTCTGGGGAGTAGAATTTCTTTGAAGATTTCTAATAGTGACAGTCTGAGAAAAGGTTCACGAAGAATACTGCCTTTCTCTTTGTTCCATATTGTTTAAGCCCAAGAGAAGGCAAAACTGTATCTGGAAATCCTATGGGGATCTAGTTTTGACTGTATTTAAAGAGTGACCAACTGGCTTTACCTAGTTCTAGACCTAGTTGCCGGGGAAAACTCTAAATAAATATACTAGTATATATACAGTTGATATATGACACGTATTTAAATGGGTATGAAAGAAGACTCACCGTGCGCAGCTTCCCATAATACAGTTATATATATATATATATATATGACATGTATTTTAAAGAGGTGAAAGAAGGCTTACCGTGCGCAGCTTCCCACAATACAGTTATATTTATATGAAAGCGAATAAATGAAAGCTGTTTAAAACTTACAGGTGAGCAAGCTCCATGCTGTATTGTTAGTTGTTCAAAGAAATTAAAGAAAGTTTTGATAGCAACATGTATATGGAATCTAAATCAAAAGAAGTTTGTTTTTGAAAAGATTGTTGGGGTTTATACTCAAGGAGAGGCCCAAGTTTTAACAGTGATCGCACCGTTGTTTTGAATATCGTAATCGGGACTTATACAACGACTGAGGCCCAAAAAGGTTTTTGTTCAAAGGGATGGGTCTTACAACTCAAGGAGAGGCCCAAGAGTGTTTTGAAATAAAGAAAGATGGGACTTACAACAAAGGGGAGGCCCAATTGATTTTATTTTGGAATGGCGATCGCGCCGGGGTTTTCTAAAGCACAGTGGGACTTATACAATGACTGAGGCCCAAAGAGGTTCCTGTGCAACAAGGGTTGGGTCTTACACTCTATTAGATGCCCAAATATTATTTAAAGAAAAGAAATGGGACTTATAACACGAGGTTAGGCCCAATTAAAAGTAGTTTGAAAACGACAATCGCGTCGAAATTTCTGAAACTGTATCGGGACTTATACAATACACTGAGGCCCAAATTATTTTATTTACAAAGAGGTGGGACTTACACTCTATCAAGAGGGCCAAAAAAGTTTGAAAAAATGAATAAAGATGGGTCTTATAGCTCGAGGAGAAGCCCATTTGATTTTGTTAAAAAGGCGACGATCACGCCGAACTTTTGAAAATATACAGAGGGACTAATACAATGTGTGAGGCCCAAAAATTATTTATTTACAAAGGGATTGGGTCTTACACTCTATTAGAGGCCCATGAGTGTTTGAAAAATATTTGTTAGGGATCAAGAACAAAAGAAACCCTAATTTCATTTTCTTTTAAAAGTAATCCTTTTAGTAAAATAAATAAAATGATAAAAATACCAAATAAGTCTAAATAGACTACTTACAATTTTTTATTAAGGTTTGAAAAATGAGGTTTTAATCACAAGATGATTTAGGACTCATTGGATTTTGATTTTCAAGATGAATATTCATTTTTGAAATGTTTAAAAACAATTTAAAATGAATTTATTTTCAAAAATACCAACTATATTAAATAAATAATATAAATTTAATTTTTTTGTGGAATAAGATATTTTAACATTTTTGTGATTTTTTTGCAAAAAGAACCAATAAAAAATAATTAAAATTGAGAGGGTTATTAATTTTCCAAATCATTTAAAAATAATATGAAAAATAGTAAAAGAAAATGGAAAAAGTGGTAAAAAAAAGGGTCTGGGGCGAGGGGGATTCGAACCTCAGACCTCTAAGTCACAGCGCGCGCCTTCTACCACTGGGGTGGTGATACATCCGTGTATCAAAACCACCCCATGAATACATAAGGGATGCCTTGTTTTAGGCCTGGGCAAGGCAAGGCAAGGCCAGCTTTTGGGCCAAAAACGTAAAGGCTGTAACTTTCTCATTTCTCCATGGATTGGGACAAAATTTAGGTCTATCCTGCCTAGAATTTCACAAGGAATCCAATGGTGCCCTTGGTTTTTTCAGATGAGGCCCCCATTTTAAAACCCGGTGGTATTTTTGAAATAGGTCTATAATTGATTTTTCTATGCTAACACATGGTACAGACAAGAATTACATGGAAAATTGGTTAAAACATAACATATATAACATGTATACGATGTTTATGATCAGTGGACTTCAAAGCAATGCATAATTCAAAGAGTTCAAGTTGTCATGCACTTACCTCTTGGAGCTTTTTGTGATATCTGCCAAGTTCCTTGTGCCAGAAGTAATTTGATGCTTTAGACACTCTCAATTGGTCCCTTAGGAGCTTTTAGAATGGTCACCACTAGCTGGAATCCTCAGGAACAAGTTTGAGCTCTTTCTTGCAAAAGGGGCAAAAGTGACCAATATGGCAACTATCTCAAATGGTGTTCCAGATGTGGGGAACCATTTGGGACAGTTCAAGGATGATATTTGGAGTGTGTTTAATGTTTTATCTGGTTTTGAAAATGACTGAATCAAGACATGAGTTAAAAAATGTAAAAAAGTCCAATTTTGAGGTTTTGAGAGGGGACTTTGTGATTTTGGTGTTACAGGTCGCATATGAGAGTATGAACAACTTAGATATGACATATTGGATGTGTTTGGATCATGAGCTGTGATGGAATTTCTCTCTAACTCAAAAACTCAGAGATACCTTGCAAAAGAAGGCATTTTGGCCTAAAGAGAGGGATTTTGAGGAAAGCATCAATTTGGATGCTTTGGTGTACTCAAACTGATCACAATTGAGGCCTATTTATAGTGTGTCAAGTTTTTTTTGGCATCAATAGTGAATGGTGGCTGCAGCAGGCCTTTGGCCAGTGTTATGCAAAAGGAATCTCAAGTCCCCTCTAGCCATTGACTTGAGATTAGAGCACAGGTTTTGTAGCTTTGGTTCAGAGATAAACTTGGACTGAATTCAGTTGGAATAGGCTCAGTTCATGCCACCTTGGTGCATCCATTGAATGCTTGGAAACAAAATTGGAGTCTTGGCACTTTTTAGCTCTTTTAGGTTTGGCATGGCTACTTGTAGATTCTTGGACTTTGGAGGCTTGGAGATCAGATCATCCCCCTTGGATTTGATCCTTAGATGTGTCCAAATTGATGACAAGGCTTGGATTTATCAGATTTGGACAGATCGAGAAAAATGCACAAATTCTGCCTTGTAAAAACCAGTTCACACTACGCCAAAATTGCTTTTTGGCAGCACAACATAGACATCGCTTTTAATCAAAAGCGCTGCTATATGTTAAAAAAAAAACACGCTGAAAAAAAGCGCTGCCTAAACCCTACTTTAGAAAGCGCTTCCTTAAAGCGCTGCTAAAAGCCATACAAATGTGACACCTTAGAAAGCGCTTTTAGGAAAGCGCTGCTAAAGACACACTTTAGAAAGCGCTTTTAAAAAGCGTTGCTAAAGGCCTTACATAGGTCACAAATTAGAAAGCGATTTCTGAAAGCGCTGCTATAGGCTATTAAAACAAAAACGCTTTTAGAGAAAAAGCGCTGCTAAAGCTAATACATAACAAAGCACTTTCCAAAAGCGCTGTCTTATGTTATTATTTTATAAATATTAAAACACTTTTCATTATTTCAGAACGCCCTAACATTTGTTTTCTTTCTCCCTCTCTCTCTCGCTACTTCTCCCTCTCTCTCACGACTTCTTTGTTCGTGTTCCTATGTTCGTCTTCTCCGTCCGTGTTCCTCTGTTCCTCTTCTCCGACCGGCACTGTTCCTCTGTCCGTCTTCTCTGACTGGCATTGTTCCTCTATTCGTATCTCCATCTTCTCCGACCGGTATTCTTCCGTGAGTGTCACTGTTTCTTTTGTTTGTTCTTGAGGGTTTGTTCTTGAGCATCTTGTTTTGTTTTTGTTTTGTTTTTAGTTTGAATGTGTTAGTTTGAATGTAGTTTGAGTGAGTGTTGTTATGTTTTTGTTTTGTTTTTAGTTTGAAAGTGTTAGTTTGAATGTAGTTTGAATGAGTGTTAGTTTGTATGTAGTTTGTTTGAGTGTTGTTATATCCATTACAAAAATGAGGGTTGTTAGAAAAATGAGTGTTATAGAAAAATGAGTGTTGTTAGAGTATCAAAGTGTTGATGTGGTTGTTGTCAATTTGGTGAATTAGTGTTGATGTGGTTGTTGTTTGAATTTGATTTTGAAATTGTTGTTGTAGTAAAGTTGAAGATGATAAATAGTGATATTTGTGGTGGATTTATGTTGGGAATTGGTGTTAATTTTGTAAGTTGATGTTGAATGTTAGTGATGATTTGTTGAAATTAATTGATGATAATGACATTGTTGATGGATACTTTTTAGTGATTACTTTATTTTAATCTAATTGTCGATTGAAAATGATAATGAAATTAATTGTTATATTTGGTATGTTAGTGATGAAAATGAAAATGAGAATGTTGAAATTAATTGATTCTTGAGACTTTGACTTGTTTCTCCGATATATCTTGTTTGTCATATTATATACTAAATTTGTCCTGTTATATTTGGCATACACCATCAATTCTAACTTAGTGAATTTGCTATAGGGGTTACTTGTGAAGAGTGAAAGTCTGATTGTTTCCTAGAATCTTACACTGTGTTGGTCCAGAAGCTGTTGACTTCCCTACATGTAAAGAGTTTTTATTTTGTTTTTGTTTAGCTTAATTAGTAAAACCATGGATAAGAAATGGATGTCTTCAAGTCGATTGTCGAAAGAGTATGAGAATGGGGTATCAGAATTCGTTAAGTTTGCTGTTCCGCATGCCAAAGACCCCAGTCGAATGACATGTCCTTGCTTGGATTGCTGCTATGGGAGTCGGGTTAACGCGGTTCAGTTGGCATCGCATTTAATGAGGCATGGAATTGATTGAAGTTATACATGTTGGAATTTGCATGGTGAGAACAGTAACGAGAATGTTGAATCGGGGGATAATATGACCTATGCTTCAAACGACAATTGTACAGATACATACGATTGTGATCCAGTCGAAGAAATTGCAGAAGTACTTGAAGAAGATCTTAAGGATTGTCCGAAAATGTTTGAGAGGTTGGTAAGCGATGCAGAGAAACTGTTGTATAATGGTTGCACTAAATTCACAAGATTGTATGCGGTATTAAAGTTGTTCAACGTAAAGGCGAGCAATGGATGGTCGGATAAAAGTTTCACAGAGTTATTAGCCCTTATGAAAGATATGATTGCAGAGGATAATGTTCTTCCCAATCGAACATATGAGGTCAAAAAGATGTTGTGCTCTATTGGCATGACTATGATAAGATACATGCATGTCCAAACGATTGCGTTTTGTTTCAAAATGAGTATGCATCGTTAAATGAGTGTCCTAAATGCGGTGTATCTCGATATAAGAAAAAGTTGTCTCCAGCAAAAGTCTTATGGTATTTTCCTATAATTCCGAGATTTAGACGCATGTTTCGTAGTGAAACCGATGCAAGACACTTGACTTGACATGCAGATGAAAGAATTATTGATGGAAAGTTTTGACATCCGGCAGATTCACCACAATGGAAGAAACTTGATAATGATTATCCTGAATTTGGAAAAGAAGCAAGAAACCTTCGCTTGGCATTATCTACTGATGGAATGAACCCACGCGGTCTTCAAAGTATCTCACATAGCACATGGCCTGTGATTATTATGATTTATAACCTACCTCCATGGCTATGTATGAAGCGTAAGTACATGATGTTATCTATGTTAATTTCTGGGCCTAAACAACCAGGGAATGACATAGACGTATACTTGACACCCTTAATCGAAGATTTAAAGACTTTGTGGGAGAACGGTGTGGAAGTTTATGATGGATATAGGAAAGAAAGTTTCAACTTGAGGGCGATGTTGTTTGGCACAATTAATGATTTTCCAGCATACGGAAATCTATCAGGGTATAGCATAAAAGGTCAATGTGCGAGTCCTATTTATGAAGATAAAACAGATTGGACGCGATTAGAGTTTGGTCAGAAGAATGTCTTTCTCGGTCATCATAGATTCTTAAATTCTAATCATCATTACCGTGGGTGGAGAAAAGCCTTCAATGGAGCCCCAGAACAAGGTAGAGCTCCACCTATATTGACAGGTGATCAAATTTTTGAAAAGGTGAAAGATGTGAGTATTCAGTTTGGCAAGCATTTTGCACATATGCTTGTTAAGAGTGGGTGGAAGAAGAGGTCAATTTTTTTAATTGCCATATTAGAAGTCATTGTATGTAAGACATTTTCTCGATGTTATGCATATTGAAAAAAATGTATTTGACAGTGTTATTGGTACGTTACTTAATATACAAGGAAAGTCTAAGGATGGCCTTAAAGCGAGAAAGGACTTGATAGCGATGGGGATAAGAACTAAATTAGGACCCTTGAAGAAAGGAAGTCGAACATATCTACCACCTCTGCCTATACTCTATCTAGAAAGGAGAAAAAAGTATTGTGTAAGTTTCTAAGTGAAGTTAAAGTTCCAGAAGAATGCTCTTCAGATATTAGAAGACTTGTGTCTATGAAAGACCTCAAGTTAAAGAGTTTAAAGACGCATGATTGCCATGTTATAATGGAACATTTTCTACCAATAAATATACGTTCTATTCTGCTAGACAAAGTAAGAAGCGCAATAACTAAATTGTGTTCTTTCTTCAAGTCAATTTGCAGTAAGGTGATTGATCCTGCGATCTTACCAACATTGCAAAAAGAAATAGTTATTACTTTGTGTGAGCTTGAAATGTATTTTCCTCCCTCGTTTTTTGACATAATGGTACATCTAGTTGTACATCTTGTGAAAGAGACACAATTATGTGGACCAACTTATATGAGATGGATGTACCCTGCTGAACGTTATATGAAAATATTAAAAGGGTATGTGAAAAACCGAAGTCGACCCGAGGGTTGTATTGCTGAACGATACATTGTTGAAGAAGCGATTGAGTTTTGTTCTGAATATCTGTCCAATGTTCAATCAATTGGACTCCCCAAATCTCATATTGTAAAAAAAAAAGAAGGAAAAAAGTTAATTGGAAATAAAGTTGTGACAATATCAAGGTTTGAACGTGATCAAGTGCATTTGTATGTTCTGCACAATGAGAACGAGGTTGAGTCGTATGTTGAAATGCACAAGGATGTTCTCCGAGGTTTAAATCCGAATAGAAATGAAAATTGGATAGTACGAGAGCACAATCGAAGTTTTATACCTTGGTTTAAGGATCATATTTATTCAAAGTATTATTCAGATCCCGCTTCAATAACAGAAACGTTGCGATGTTTAGCATATGGTCCAAGTTTTGTTGTGTTTTCTTATAGCGCATACGCAATTAATGGATACACATTTTATACCAAAGAACAAGATGATAAAAGTACTATGCAAAATAATGGTGCCACCGTGGTAGCTGAAGCAATGCACATTTCAAGTGTGAAGGACTTAAACCCCAAATTTGCAAATCTGTCATATTTTGGGGTTATCTAGCGCATTTGGGTGTTTGATTATGAGAAGTTTCAGATTCCTATATTTGGTTGCAAGTAGGTTGAAAATAATAATGGCTTATGAATGGATAAGTCAGGATTTTTGCAAGTGGATCTTAATAGGGTGGGGTACAAAGATGAGCCTTTTATTCTAGCCTCTCAAGCTAAACAAGTGTTCTATGTCACTGATCCGACAAGTACGAAATGGTCTATAGTGCTTTTATCTAACAAAGTAATTGATGAAAACATTGGATATTAATGTGATATTGATGTTGAGATGGAATCGTTTACTAGAAATGATCAAGATGAGAATATTATAGCAAATGAATCATATATTAGAAATGATCATAATGAGGGTATTAGGATCAATCCAACCGTCCGTGTTGTTAAGAGACGAGTAGAACATATTCCAACCAAGAAAAGAAAGAGACGTTAGTGCAAAAGGTACTATTTCGTGTCTATTATTTAATAAGTTGAACAATTTATTTACACATTTCAATGAAAATAGTCTAATGTTTATTATGTTTTTATTTAATTGTCAAACAGATTCTATTTCGTGTTTTCTGCCCGTATAATACTGGCAACATGTTAGATTTTCATTCTAATTTCATTCTAATCTTAGTATCTTTTGCGTAGAAAATTTCCATCTAAACTTTTGTTTTTTTTACAGTGGTCACTGGTTTGTTGGTTGCTATTAATCCGATCACAAAGAGAAGCTCGAGTATCACGGTATAAAGCGAACAACATTACATGGATCAGAGTGGAAGTATATTAATTTTCACAATTTTACTTATAATAGTGATGATACTTGATAAAACAAGACAGCTATATATTCTTATTTGTTTTTATTTTGTTTTCGCAATACAAGTATAGATTGCGTTTATTACGTTTTGAGGTTTACGAGAGAAAACCTTCATTTGGATCAAATAGAGATTCCAATCATGGTATGGATTTATAACTTAGGATTTATTTTAATATTTATCGAATATTTCATATAATTTATTACTTTTAACTAAATCATGCATATTATGTTTTATTATGTAGTACTTTGATGAATACAATTGTGCTCATTACTCGAAAGATAAATTGGAAGAAATCAAGGAGGAATTGTGTGAATACTTTATTGAGAAAAGAATCATATAAGGTATGAAAGTTGTTGTGTTGATTTATATCAAATGGTTTATGTGTTGAATTATAATGGTGTATATATTTTGGATTATAATGGTATATAATGCCTATGTTTGAATAAAAGCTTGTTTGTTGAAATAAAGGCTCAATGGTTGAAATATAAGGCCTATGTGTTGAAATAAAGGCTTGTTGAATGTTATATAATGCCTATGTGTTTGAAATAAAGGCTTGAATTATATAGGTTTAAGGTATTATTTCCAAAAATATGCTTTCTAAATTAGAAAGAATAGGCAACACATTTAAATAAAAAATGCTTCCTAAATTATGATTTTTAAAAAAGTGCTTTTAAAAAGCACAATTTACGTGAAGAAAAGACAGCGCTTTTCAGAAAAAGCGCTGCCTATAGTTCACAATAGAAAGCGCTTTCCATTAAAAGCGCTGCCTTAAAGTGAAATAAAAAATACATTAGACAGCGCTTTAAAAAGTGCTGTCTAAAGGGGGACAATAGAAAGCGCTTTTTCCTGAAAAAGCGCTGCCTAAAGATGCCAATAGAAAGCATGAAAGGCCAGAAAAAGCGCTGCTAAAGGCCCACTTTAGACAACGCTTTTCCAGAAAAAGCGCTGCTAAAGGCCTACTTTAGAAAGCGCTTTTCCAGAAAAAGCGCTGTTAAAGGCCTACATAAGGCAGCGCTTTTGCATAAAACAAAAGCGTTGTCTTTACCTATAGCAGCGCCATCTTAGGCAGCGCTTTTAAGCACTATTAAAAGCCAAAAAAGGCATTGCCTTTTCCCTTCTGTGGCATAGTGTCAGGATGCCATGTTCCAAGGGTTGTATCTCCTTGCTCAAATGGAATTTGGAGATGATCTGGTACTTGTTGGAAAGCCCTCATGGCATACTTTAACTTTGATGTTTACCCCTAGACCTGGTATGACTTGGATCAAGGTGAAAACTGCCCCTACATTTTGGAAAAAGTAAGGCAGATTCTGACTTAGTGAAAATTTCACTAAGTGCTGGAAAAATGTGATTTTCATGTTTTTAGCCATTTTTATCACTCCATAACTAAAAATCCATGAGGAACTGGAATGAGATGTTTGACACTTTTAAAGTATGGAATGAGAGCTACAAATCCAGCTTTGGACCATCCAAAATGGTTTCTTGGATCTCAAGTTATGGTCCTTGGAAGTTGGTACCCTAGCCACTTTGTTCCATAACTTAGAAAAATTCTAAGTTTTTTATGGTTACCCCTTTTACAAGTTAGCTCACTTTCTTTGATTTTTCTTGATGAATGATGATTCAAATCATATATTAACATTGTTTTAGGGTCAAGGAACCATAATTATGAAAAAAACCAAAAAGTCAAACTTGATTTTGTGCACAGTTGACTTTTTATCGGATGAAATCCAAACTGTGTGATCCTTTGTGAAATCAAGTCCTTGACCTAAATCAAACCTAATGGATATATTCCATAGGTGTTGTAGGGTGTATTGAATCATGTCCCAAGGTTTGGGAGCATGTCTGGGTCAAAAGTCAAAGGTACAATTGACTTTTCCCTCGAAACCCTAATTGTGGTCCTGATGAAATTGAAACTTGTGGATCAAGCTTCTTGGATCAATCCATTGTTGAAAATGGATCAATGTAGTGTATTGGAGACCCTCAAATAATGTCTCGAGGTCTTGGCTCATGCTTTGTCCCAAATGTCAACTTAGGGATGAATTAGGTCAAGAAACCTTAATTCCTGATTTTTAGGTAAATGCATCCCCTGAGGTTAAATTGACTTGATGATTGGGTCCATGAGGTCCCTTGGAGTATCTTGGATTGTGCTTTGAAGCAATGTCTCATGCCCAGAGGAAAATTTCCATCTGGAGGCCTCAGTCGACCAAAACCCTAATTTGGTGACACTGGCGATCTTGAGGCTTGATCCACTTGGAATGTTGCAACTTTGTGCTTGATTCTTGATGTGGGAGTCCTCTTGATCCTTTATATGGATGTTTGAGAGGTTAGAAAAGTTGAAGATTATGTCATTTCTTGATTGATCCTTTGTCTAAGTGCTCTGAGAGGGCTCAAAACCCTGATTCTTGTTAGTAGTGAATGCCTAACAATTCCTGAAGAGATTGATGAGACATGATGGTTCATCCATATTGTGATGATGATTTGCACAATATTGGGAAATCTTAGTGGTCAAAATTTTGGGTATGACAGCTACCACTGGGGTGGTGATACATCCGTGTATCAAAACTACCCCATGAACATATATGGGGTGCCAAGTTCTAGGCCTGGCCAAGGCGCTATGGCCTGGCCCTTGCCCAAGGCAAGGCCTATTTTTGGAAATTTGCGTGAAGGCTCTAACTTTCTCATTTCTCCATGGATTAGGACAAAATTTAGGTGTATCTGACCTAGAATTTCATGAGGAATCCAATGGTGCCCTTGGAATTTTCAGAAAATGTTTCCATTTTAAAATCCGATAGTGATTTCAAAATAGGCCAAATTTTGCATGTTTTATGCAATCTCGTGGTACATGCAATAATAGCATGATAAATTGGTTCAAACACAACACATATGATATGTATGAGAGGTCCATGATCAATGGACCTCAAAGCAATGCATGATTTAGAGAGTTCAAGTTGTGATGCACTTACTGTGAGAACAAGATTTGGTTATGCAATTTTATCTCTAAGTTTTGATGATACCAAATGAGTATTTTTATATGAACAATTTTGTACAACTAATGTTTGTTATTTGTAAGAATATAACAAACAGGTTATGCTTCCGTAAATTGGTGCGAACACAATGCTTAACGTAAAATACTCTGCCTACACACTCTGATATAAAACGAAAAGAGAACGGGTTCTGAAAATCTGAAGACATAGGTTCTGATCAAACGAAGTCCAGATGCTAAAGTCCTAAGCTCTCTGAATCAAGGTTCTGAAGACCTAAATCAAGTCTCTACTCATGCTTCAACCAAATACTATCAAAAGCCTCTGAAGATATGAAGACAACACACCAAGCGATCGAGGTTCTGAAAACCAAGTACTAAAGACTCTGAAGATTTGAAGACTTGAGAATCTCAAGAACCTAGCTAAGTTTTCCCTTCTTACTCATGATCGTAAAAAGCCTCTGAAGTTGAGAAGCCAAGAAGACAAAGCTACATAGTACAACTGTACCTTAATTCAAGTGAAAATAACTTGGTAACAGTGCAACGGTACAATCAAAGATATTCTGACAAAAACAGGATGCGCAGCATGCAAAAGCTATTATGTGTCCTCACGCTTCTAGCCGCCAGCCTAGTTAAGCTATCATGATTACATTTTAACGACTCTTTCTACATGGCTACAAAAGAGAGCAAAAGGCTTGAAGAAAGATACACATGAATGCTACTGCAAATACTCTCTCTATCTGAAATCTTTCTTAAGTCATTCTAGTCGAAAACGTGTTTACATTTTTAGCTTGTATAGAAGCATTTCATTGTAAACGAAATTTATTCAAACTTAGGTTTGTGTTCCTTGAGAAAGACCTGTGAGGTTGTATTTCTTGAGAAGTCTAAGTCGTGTGTCTTAGAGGTTTTTCCTTGAGTAAGACCTGTGAGGTTGTATTACATGAGAAGTCTAAAACTTATGAGTTTTAGAGGTTGTGTTAGTCACCAGCGGTTTGGCTCGTGCATTGTATTGATTTGATTGAATACTGGATTAAGACCTCGTTGAGAGAGGCAAAATCACCTTGGCAGGTGGACTAGACTAGCTTGAGTGTTTCTCAAGTGAACTAGTATAAACATAACGTGTCATTGTGTTGTGATTTAAAAGAGTTTTTATTGATAAAAGAAAGAGTCTAACAAAAGTAAGTTTTAAATAAAAGAAACAATTTTATTTTGCAAAACCAATTCAAACCCCCTTTCTTGAGTTTTTCACACCTTCAATTGGCATCAGAGCTCCGATTCTGAGGTGATAAAAAGTTTGAATTTTTATCAAGCACTTAACAGTGTTCAGTACCGATCCAAGTGTGAAAAACAATGTCTATACCAAATGTTGAGATAAGTGTTATTGTAAATGAAAGAGATTCTTATAGTGCAAAACCTCCTATCTTTGATGGAGAAAAATTTGAATACTGGAAAGATAGAACTGAAAGTTACTTTTTGTCGTTTGACTTAAATCTATGGGATCTGGTAGTCAATGGCTACAGTCACCCTGTAGATACTGCAGGCAAAAAGATTGATAGAAGTGCATTTACAGATGCACAGAAGAAAACTTACAAAAATCATCACAGAGCAAGAACGACTCTGTTAAACGCAATTTCTTATACAGAATATGAGAAAATTACAAACAAAGAAACTGCGAAGTCCATCTTTGACTCTCTTCGTATGACTCATGAAGGCAATGCTCAAGTCAAGGAGACGAAGGCTCTTGCACTAGTTCAAAAACATGAGGTCTTTAAGATGGAAGATGACGAAACTGTGGAAACCATGATCTCAAGATTTCAGATGCTTGTTGCAGGACTCGGAGTTCTGGACAAAGGCTATTCTACTGCAGACCATGTCAAGAAAATTATCAGAAGTCTACCTGTCAAATGGAGACCCATGGTGACCGCCTTGAAACTAACAAAGGATCTGAATAGTATAAGTCTTGAGGAACTAATCAGTTCTTTAAGAAGTCATGAAATAGAGCTCCAAGAAGATGAACCCCAAAAGAAAAGCAAATCCTTGCTCTAAAAGCTAAACCTGAGAAGAAAAAGGCGTATCAAGCAGAGGAGGAAGTGGAAGAATCTGAAGAAGAATCAGACGAAGATGACATATCTCTCATATCAAGAAAAATTAGTCAGCTATGGAAATACAGAAGAAATAATTTCAGAGGACCAAGAAGAAGATCTGAGTCAACATATGGTCAAAAGAGAACTTATGAAAGAGATGTTACGTGTTTTGAATGCAAGGAACCTAGACATATCAAAAATGACTGTCCAAAGGTTAAGAAAGATGAAAGACCTAAGAAAGCTAAATAGGGTCTTATGGCAACCTGGGATGATTCAGAGTCCGAAGATGATTCTGATGAAGAACGTGCCAACGTAGCATTCATGGCTAAATCAAACGAGATTCTATCAGAAGGAGAACCTTCAGACTCCGATGACGAAAGAGAGGTACTTTCTTCCCTATCTCACTCTGAACTTGAAATAGGATTATATGAACTTATGGAAAGATATCAAACTCTTTGAAGAAAACACAAAACTCTGAAAAAGACTCTTGGAAGAACGTGCCAACATAGCATTCATGGCTAAATCAAACGACATTCTATCAGAAGGAGAACCTTCAGACTCCGACGACGAAAGAGAGGTACTTTATTCCCTATCTCACTCTGAACTTGAAATAGGATTCTATGAACTTATGGAAAGATATCAAACTCTTTGAAGAAAACACAAAACTCTGAAAAAGACTCTTGTGATTCCTTCAGAATATCTTACTAAAAGCAAACAAACCATTCTTGGATTAAATGAAAAACTACTTTCTCTAGAAAATTCAAATACTGCATTAAAAACCAAAATCTCCAGGTTAGAAAAAGAAATCATCTCTAACAAAACCAATACTAATGAAGTAGTCAAGTATGATAGAGCTTTCCAACGCTTTCTTGCTAAAAGTATAGACATAAGCAAAATGGTTTCAATGATATATGGAGTCAGCAGGAATGGAAACAGAGGTCTAGGATATTTAGGACCATCACAACCACATGATTAGACCAAAAGTATCAAGATAATACCTCTGTCCAAACATTTTGTATCCTCTGGCACTATTTTAAAATGTTTTGAACAAAAAGGTTCAAAATCAATCACTACACAAACACAGACACTGAAGAAAACTCCTAAACTTAAACATTATGCACAAGTTCCACACTATTATTCCAATATAAGGAAGTCCAAAGGTGTCAGAACCTCTGGAAAGGCTAATGTGAAAGGACCCACAAAATGGGTACCTAAGAATAAGATAATTTATGTTGCAGACATCCTTAATGGCACCATTGAAACACCAATCATGGTACCTAGACAGTTGATGCTCGCGACACATGACGGGAGAAAGGCATATGTTCCAAGATCTGAAACTTAAACCCGGAGGTGTCGTCGGTTTCGGAGGAAATCAGAAAGGAAGAATTATCGGCTCCGGAACTATTGGAAATGGTAAGCTTCCCTCTATTAATAATGTTCTGTTAGTTGAAGGTCTAATGCATAATCTATTGTCAATCAGTCAGCTTAGTGACAATGGTTATGACGTTATTTTTAATCAAGCATCCTGTAAAGTTGTAAGTCAAAAGGATGGATCTGTCCTGTTCAACGGAAAGAGGAAGAACAATATTTACAAAATTAAATTATCAGATTTAAAACACCAAAATGTAAAATGTCTTATTTCTGTAAATGAAGAACAATGGGTCTGGCACAAACGCCTTGGTCATGTTAGCTTGAGAAGAATTTCTCAGCTGAACAAGCTAGGTCTTGTCAGAGGCTTGCCAAATCTGAAGTACTCTTCAGATGCTCTTTGTGAAGCATGCCAGAAATGCCAGAAAGGCAAGTTTTCAAAAACCTCTTTTAAAGCAAAGAATATTGTTTCCACCTCCAAACCGTTAGAACTTCTTCACATTGATCTCTTTGGACCAGTGAAAGCTGCTTCGATCAATGGTAAGAAATACGGACTAGTCATCGTTGATGATTATAGTCGTTGGACATGGGTGAAATTCTTAGAACATAAGGATGAGTCACATTCTGTGTTTGCTTCCTTCTGCACCCTAGTACAAAATGAGAAAAATTTCAAATTCATCAAAGTCAGAAGTGATCATGGTGGAGAATTTGAAAACAAAGACTTTAAAAACCTTTTTGATTCACATGGGATATCCCATGACTTTTCTTGTCCTAGAACTCCACAACAAAATAGAGTTGTAGAAAGAAAGAACAAAACTTTACAAGAAATAGCTCGCACCATGATCCAAGAAACTGACATGGCTAAGCATTTTGGTTAGAAACAATCAACACTACGTGTTATATTCAAAATAGAATCTCTATTAGACCTATCTTGAATAAAACCCCTTATGAATTGTGGAAGAATAAAATTCCCAACATTTCCTATTTTCATCCATTTGGATGTACTTGTTTTATGCTAAATACTAAAGAGAATCTTGACAAGTTTGATTCCAAAGCACATAAGTGTCTGCTGTTAGGATACTCTGAACGCTCAAAAGGATACAGAGTTTATAACACAGAATCACAGATTGTGGAAGAATCAATACATTTTAGATTCGATGACAAGCCTGACTCTGAAAAGTCAGAGCTAGTTGAAAAGCTTGCAGGTTTGGAAATAAGCTTCTCAGAACCTAAAGAAAAGACAGATGAAGTCAAAGACCAGCAAAACCCTACGCCGGATACCACCGATGTAACTTCGAATACTCCACAGCAAAATAAAAGAAGAATGTCTATATCTCATCCCGAGGAACTAATTCTTGGTAGCAAGGACTCTCCAGTCAGAACCAGATCAGCCTTCAGACCATCAGAAGAAACACTCTTGGGACTCGTGTCATTAATTGAACCAGCTACGGTTGAAGAAGCTCTTATGGACAAAGACTGGGTTCTGGCTATGAAAGAAGAATTAAATCAATTTTCAAAGAATGATGTTTGGGATCTAGTTCCAAAACCTAAGAATGTTCATGTTATTGGAACCAAATGGGTATTCAGAAATAAGCTAAATGAGAAGGGAGAAGTCGTCAGAAATAAAGCACGACTTGTCGCTCAAGGATACAGTCAACAAGAAGGAATTGATTACAATGAAACTTTTGCTCCTGTCTCCAGACTTGAAGCAATACGGTTATTAATTTCCTTTTCAGTAAATCATAACATCACCCTATATCAGATGGATGTTAAGAGTGCATTCTTAAATGGCTATATATCAGAAGAAGTCTATGTCAAACAACCTCCTAGTTTTGAAAATTCAGGAAAATCAGATTTTGTTTTTAAACTCAAAAAATCACTCTATGGTTTAAAGCAAGCTCCCAGAGCTTGGTACGATAGATTGAGTAAATTTTTTTTAGAAAACAATTTCACCAGAGGAAAGGCTGACACAACTCTCTTCTGTAAAACATACAAGAATGATATTCTTATAGTTCAAATCTATGTTGATGATATTATTTTTGGTTCTACTAACCCCTCTTTATGCAAAGATTTTTCAAAGCTAATGCAAGAAGAATTCGAAATGAGTCTGATGGGTGAGTTAAAGTTCTTATTGGGAATTCAAATAGATCAGAAATCAGAAGGCGCCTACATTCATCAAAGTAAGTACACAAAAGAACTTCTGAAGAAATTAAACATGATGGATTGTAATACAACTAAAACACCAATGCATCCAACATGTGTCATGAGAAAAGAAGAAATAGGAGTTAAGGTTTGTCAGAAGCTCTATCATGGTATGATAGGCTCTCTCTTATATCTAAATGCTTCTAGACCGGATATATTATTTAGTGTACATTTATGTGCTAGATTCCAATCATATCCAAGAGAATCTCATTTAACTGCTGTTAAACGAATTCTAAGGTATCTGAAAGGAACAACAAACCTTGGCCTTTTGTATGAGAAAACATCAGAGTACACTCTTTCTAGTTACTGTGATGCAGACTATGCTGGAGACAGATTGGAAAGAAAAAGCACATCAGGAAACTGTCAGTTCCTAGGAAACAATCTAATCTCATGGTCAAGCAAGAGGCAATCTACAATTTCTCTCTCTACAGCAGAAGCATAATACATCTCCGCTTCTCTATGCAGTACACAAATGCTTTGGATGAAAAATCAGTTGGAAGACTATCATATATATGAGAGTAACATTCCAATTTTCTACGATAAAACTGCTGCTATTTGTTTAAGTAAAAATCCAATTCTACATTCTAGGGCTAAACACATTGAAATAAAACATTATTTTATCAGAGACTATGTTCAGAAGGGAACTTTATGCTTAAAATTTATTGATACAAACTATCAATGGGCTGATATTTTTACAAAACCCTTAGCTGAAGATAAATGTCGAAATATTTTAAAACATCTGAAAATGGTGTACTGCTTAGAATGAGATTATTTCAGAACCAAATGTGTTTAGTCAGAGGAAATAAGTATTTTTAAATCATCAGAACCACTTCTGTGAAAAGTATCTCAGTTCTGATTAATTTTTCTTCTGAGTCAATTCTGACGCGTCATTTAATTAGAAAATGACTTTTTGCATGTGATTAGATTACATCTAATACACTATATTTACCCAAATCAAACGAACAGTAATTTTCTTGGGATTGACTCAAAAATTAATTTCATTTATTTACTTATCCCCTGTACGTGTCTATCTCTTCAAGTTTTCAAAAACCATTCATATTCCCTCTTTCACTCAAATGGAAACCCTAAAACCCTAATCACTTTTCCTTTTCTATCTCTTTCAAACCAACTCAATCCTTGTTCTCATCCTCTCCGATCCTAATGAATCACATTCAACAAGAAAATGTCAATTTCTTCAAATAAACAGAAGCATCTTTGAATCCCTCCAAAGGGTCATCATCATCGTCAGTAGTGCTGTCTACTACTTCAACAATGTCTACAGCAACTGTGACAGTCACGCCATCTTCTTCACAATCTTCTAAGTTATATAAGAATCATGTAACTCAACGAGAAGCCTCAGTCACCTGTACTCTTCAAAATCTACTTGTACTCAAGGAACTACATGTAGACTTCGAAAATCTTGCTGAAAATGGATTTAATCTGATCGATGATGTGAAAGCTCAAGGTTGGAGCAACTTTTTTGATAGGCTTAAAGGTCCAGTTCTTGAAGCACTCGTAAGGGATTTTTGGAGACAATCTATTTGTGATAAACTCCATGTCGTCTCCTATGTCTTGGGAAAAAAAATTGTCATCACAGAAAAATCAATTGCTGAAATTTACAAACTGGAATTTCTGAAGAACAAAAGAGTCTATGGAAGGGTCAATAAATCTCTGTTTGTGAAAAAGGTAATCAACCCAACTATTTTCACAAACCATCATCAAAATAAAACAGAGTACAAGAGAGAGGATCTGCATGTAAATCTAAAAATCTGGCACAAAATCATTCTTGGTTGCATCAATCCAAGACCCTCATCATATGCTGCAGATTATGTCAACACTGACCAGAAGTATATGCTACATTGTTTGCTCACCAAGGAAAGGATGTGCTTACCCTCCATCTTATTTTATCATCTGAGAGATATGGTAAAGAAGACAAGAACAACAGGTGAACGAAAAGGTGATACACCTAAGTACATTCCTTTTGGAAGAATACTTTTAGACATATTATATGAGAGCGTATAGTGGACACTCTAGTTACAGAAGTTCAACACACGGAAGATCTGACAGCAACTCTTGGAGAGTCAGCCAATGCCACAACACTCAAGCATATGAGAATAATTAATAAAGTAAGAGTGAAACCTTTTTCTGTCTCTGAGGACTTATTCAAATGCAGGATCACAGTACCAGACTATCCTGCCTATTATAGAAGCAACCTCATTGAAGAAATTGCTGCATCTATAGATGCACTGAAAGCACGAGGATATGATGTATCTGAAGTCAAGGAGGAATAAATTGAACTTTACAAAGAAGAAGAAGAGCAAACTAAAGAGGCTGATGAATCTGCTCCTGAACTAACTCTTGCAGAATCCTTCATAAGGAAAAGAAAGCAAGCTACTGTTATTTCTGAGCCCAAGAAAACAAAGAAGAATGATAAACCAGAAATCTCCAAAACTACTACTCTAACCCCTACTTTAAAGAAAACAAGTAAGTCTATTTCTGATCCATCTGTCTCTAGAGTTGAATCAGTTTCTACCTCATCTCTCAACAAACTATCTCCATTTCCACTCCACATCCACAAGTCAGTTTCGAACCTCCATCTTTTTCAATACCACCATCATCAATCTCTATTCCTGTAAATGAAATGATTTCTATTCCACAAATCTCCCTTTCACCCTTAGCAATTCCAACATACACTCCATCAACAACCACCTCAATCATCCAATCAGACGTGCCTGTCTCACCAATGTCTTACACTTCTCATCAAACCACTGATTCCTCGATTCAACACTCTGATACTTCACTTCCATACCCTGAATCTCTCATGGTCTCAGACACTCCAGAAGTGACATCTCCTGCTGATCAACAAATCAGTAAACATGCTCCTACTGAGATCGTTCCATCTCAGCAAACACCACCTGAAACGAATTCTGCCAAGCCTGACCTTGCCTTAGTCATCTAAACTAAACCACCTCCAACATCTTTTGAAGAATGCACAAGCCAATTTTATAACAAGGCATCAAGGAAGTTTGCGAACCTAAGAGTAGAGCTTAACACAAGTACCAAGCCTTTGGAACTTGAAAGATCTTGTCAAAACTTCCAGAAATGGTTGAGTGGTGACCTTGCAAGAATTGTAAGCTTCTCCGATGTAACCATCACAGATGGAATTCAATGGGGCAAAGGAGAGAGCAGAAGCTGAAGAGCAGATCAGGATACTTAAGTTCTTGGCTGCAAAGCAGAAAGAAGTTGAAGAAAAGGCTGCTAAGGAAGCAAAACTTCTTGCAGAAAAGGCTGCAGAAGAAGCCAGGATAGCACAGGAAGCTAAAGCCATGGAAAAGGCCAAGCAAGATGCTGCAATTGTTTCTACATTTGATCCTGCTGTCAAGCGTTTGGAAGACGTAATTTGAGATATCAGAGAAGAACAACAAAAGTTCAGAGAAACCCTTGAGGAACAAAACACTGTCAATGCTACTCTTCAGGGCATGCTTCAGAAGATATGGGACAAGATGTCCTCTGGAAGCACCTAATTCTTGTATCTCTTTTGTCCTTATGACTTTAGATCCTTGTTTTTCACCCTTTCACTGCTTATCTTTTTTATCAACGACAAAAAAAGGGGAGAAGTAATATATGAATGTGATATTTTGATTCCATAGTCAAATCTCTGAAAAACGCTGTTTACATGCTAATTGATAAAACTGTTATTTCTATTAGAGTGTTTTTCTTTTTCAGGTATTCTGATCCAAATCAAAGCTTTATTAAGAAAATCAGAACTCTACTGAAAAGAGAATCAAGACAAAGAGCTCATGATCTAGAAAAATCAGGGGGAGCCCCATAGCTCAGAAATTCATCAAGTCTAAGACTAAGGGGGAGCACTTCATACGGAGGATAAGCTATCTTTAGAATCTGTTATTCTCATGCACTATATATATATATATATATATATATATATATATATATATATATATATATATATATATATATATATATATATATATATATATATATATATATATATATATATATCAAAATTGTGTCATCAAAATACATAGTTTTGTCATCATCAAAAAGGGGGAGATTGTGAGAACAAGATTTGGTTCTCCAATTTTATCTCTAAGTTTTGATGATACCAAATGAGTATTTTTGTATGAACAATTTTGTACAACTAATGTTTGTTATTTGTGAGAATATAACAAACAGGTTATGCTTCCGTAAATTGGCGCGAACACAGTGCTTAAAGTAAAATACTCCGCCTACACACTCTGATGTAAAAGGAAAAGAGAACGGGTTCTGAAGATCTAAAGACATAGGTTCTAATCAAACGAAGTCCAGATGCTAAAGTCCTAAGATCTCTTAATCAAGGTTCTGAAGACCTAAATCAAGTCTCTACTCATGCTTCAACCAAATACTATCAGAAGCCTCTGAAGATATGAATACAACGCACCAAGCGATCGAGGTTCTGAAAACCAAGTACTAAAGACTCTGAAGATTCGAAGTCTTGAGAATCTCAAGAACCTAGCTAAGTTTTCCCTTCTTACTCATGCTCGTAAAAAGCCTCAGAAGTTGAGAATCCAAGAAGACAAAGCTACATAGTACAGCTGTACCTTAATTCAAGTGAAAATATCCTAGTAACAGTGCAACGGTACAATCAAAGATATTCTGACAAAAACAGGACGTGCAGCACGCAAAAGCTATTATCTGTCCTCACGCTTCTAGCCGCCAGCCTAGTTAAGCTATCATGATTACATTTTAACGACTCTTTCTACACGGCTACAAAAGAAAGCAAAAGGCTTGAAGAAAGATACACATGAATGCTACTGCAAATACTCTCTCTATCTGAAATCTTTCTTAAGTCATTCTGGTCGAAAACGTGTTTACATTTTTAGCTTGTATAGAAGCATTTCTTTGTAAACGAAATTTATTCAAACTTAGGTTTGTGTTCCTTGAGAAAGACGTGTAAGGTTGTATTTCTTGAGAAGTATAAGTCGTGTGTCTTAGAGGTTGTTCCTTGAGTAAGACCTGTGAGGTTGTATTACTTGAGAAGTCTAAAACTTGTGAGTTTTAGAGGTTGTGTCAGTCACCAGCGGTTTGGATCGTGCATTGTACTGATTTGATTGAATAGTGGATTAAGACCTCGTTGAGAGAGGCAAAATCACCTTGGCGGGTGGACTAGACTAGCTTGAGTGTTTCTCAAGTGAACTAGTATAAACATAACGTGTCACTGTGTCGTGATTTAAAAGAGTTTTTATTGAAAAAAGAAAGAGTCTAACAAAAGTAAGTTTTAAATAAAAGAAACAATTTTATTTTGAAAAACCAATTCAAACCCCCTTTCTTGAGTTTTTCACACCTTCACTTACCTCTTGGAGCTTTTTGTGCTATCTGCCAAGTTCCTTGTGCCAAAAGTAATTCAATGCTTTGAACACTCTTTAATTGATCCCTTAGAAGCTTTTAGGATGATCAGAACCAGTTGGAATCCTCAGGAACAAGTATAGGCCTTTTCTTGCAAAAGGGGCAAAAGTTACCAAGATAGTAACTCTCTCTCAAATGGTGTTCCAGATGAGGGAAACCAATTGGGGCAGTTTGAGGATGATATTTGGAGTGAGTTTGAGGCCTGGTTTGGTTTTGGAAGTGACTGAATCAAGACATTGCTTGAAAAATGCAGAAAAGTCAAATTTTGAGGTTTTGGAGGTTGATTTTCTTATTTTGGTGTTTCAGATCACAAGTGAGTGTTTGAATAGCTTAGATATGACATATTGGATATGTTTGGATCATGAGCTATGGTGGAATTGCTCTCTAACTCAAAACTCATAGATGACTTGCAAAAGAAGGCATTTTGGCCTAAAGAGAGAGATTTTGAGGAAAACATCAGTTGTAGTGCTTTGGTGTACTCAAAATGTGCACAAATGAGCTTTATTTATAGTGTAACAAGTTTGGTGTGCAAGCAATAGTGAATGGCAGCTGGTACAGGCCTTTGGCCAATGTTGATCCAAGGGAATCTTTAGTCTCCTCTAGCCATTAAATTGAGGTTAGGGCACAGGCCTATGGTCCTTTGATTCAGAGCTGAATCTCGACTTATTCAGTTAGGAATGTGTCAGTTCATGCCACCTTGATACATCCATTAAATGCTTGGAAACAAAATTGGAGTCTTTTTCACTTTTTAGCCTTTTTAGGTTTGTTATGGCTATGTGTAGATTCTTGGACTTGGGAGGCTTGGGGATCAGATCACTCCCCTTTGATTTTATCCTCTGATGTGTCCAAATAGATGACAAGGCTTGAAGTTGTCCAATTTTTCCAAATCAACCAAAATGCCAAAATCTTCCTTGTACAAGACAGTTAGAAATGGTGATTTTGAGGGAATCATATCTCCTTGCTCAGGTTGAGTTATGGGAGACTCTTGTGCTTTTTAGAAAGCCCTCATATGATACAAAACATGTGTGATCATAGTTTTTTTTTTAAACTATTTGGATCCCATTGAAAAATCCTCATGAACATTGGTGTTCAAGGCTGGTAACTTAGGCAGATTTTCACTAAGTGTTGGAAAAGTGCCATTTTCTTCATTTTTGCCATTTTGATCAATCCATAACTCAAAATCCATGAGGATTTGGAATATCTTGTAGTTGACACTTTTAAAGTATGTCAGACTGAATTTCGTTTGAGCTTTGAATGGGAGAAAAAAGCCGTGTGGTTTAGGAGTTATGACCTTGCAAAGTTGGGTAAAAACCACATTTGTTCCATAACTTAGAAATTTTTTGGTTTCTTATGGTTACCCCTTTTGCAAGAAACCTCACTTTTCTTGATTTTCGTTAATGAATGATGATCAATACAATACATTAACATTATTTTTGACTTAGGGGAACCATATTTGTGAAAAATTCCAAAAAGTCAAACTTGATTTTGTGTACAGTTGACTTTTTATCGGATGAAATCCAAATTGTGCGATCCTTTGTGAAATCAAGTCCTTGACCTAATTTAAACCTAATGGATGGATTCCATTGGTGTTTTAGGGTGCATTGAATCATGTCCCAAGGTTTGGGAGAATGTCTTGGTCAAAAGTCAAAGACACAGTTGTCTTTTTTCTTCAAAACCCTAATTGTGGTCCAGATGAAATTGAAACTTGTGAATCAAGCTTCTTGGATCAATCCATTGTTGTAAATGGATCAATGTGGTGTATTTGAGGCCCTCAAATCATGTCGTAAAGACTTGGCTCATGCTTTTCCCCAAAAGTTAACTTAGGGGTGAATTAGGTCAAGAAACCCTAATTCCTGATTTTTTATAAATGCTTTCCCTGAGGCTAAATTGACTTGATGATTGGGTCCATGAGGTCCCTTGGAGTGTCTTGGGTTGTGCTTTGAAGCATTGGCACATGCCCAGATGAAAATTTCCATCTGGAGGCCTTGGTCGACCAAAACCCTAATTTGGTGACACTGGCGATCTTGAGGCTTGATCCACTTGGAATGTTGCAACCTTGTGCTTGATTCTTGATGTGGGAGTCCTTTTGATCCCTTATGGGTGTTTAATAGGTTTATAAAAGTTGAATATCATGTCATTCCTTAATTGATCCTTTGTCTAAGTGCTCTAAGAGGGCTTGAAACCCTAAGTCTTGATTATAGTGAATGCTCAACCATCTTTAAGGAGATTGATGAGGCATGATGGTTCATCCATATTGTGATGATGATTTGCACAGTGAAGGGAAATCTTGGTGGTCAAAATTTGGGGTATGCCACAACCTCTTTGGGGGATACGGCTTAGCAAAGGCGTAAAGTTGATTACCCATGGAGTAAAGAATCAACATTTGTTTTTGCCAGATGGCAATCTTGTTGCTCTCTGAAGAAGGCTCAAGAGGGAAATCCTTAACCACTTTATCTTCAGAAGGAAGAATCTCGAAGGCCAAGGACTTTTTCCCAGTGGTGAGTTTGATGTAGACCTTTCTTTTTGTCATGATAAAAAGGGTTTGGCGTGTTTTCTGCAGAGGAAAAGGAGAATACAGAAAGACGAATTGAATGAATAAAGAAAGACCCGGGGGAAGCTATTTATAAACTCTAATGCATGCATAAAATCCGACACCTGGCGCCGACGTGGGAGGAACTAAAGAGTTGGCGTGGGGTTTCGATGAAAGCATTAATGGTGAGTGGGAGAAGTTGTTGAAAAATGTGAAAACCCACGTCTTCTTAGGAAGTAGGAGTGATGATGATATGCTAGGTGAAACTCATAGAAGTGACAATACGTTGTAAACAGGGTAATGATGACGTCAGCAACCGTGGAAACGACGTCGAAAAATAACGATAAAAAAGGCCATGTCTCTCTTGTTTGATGCAAATCGAAACATGGCCTTTTGGGGGGCAATTTGTTACACTGGATTTTTCAACCTAATTATGAATGGCAAGTATTTGTGAGGCTAGCCATAAATATGCCACGTGGAAGACAAAAATAGAGTCAACGTGATTAATATGACTCAAGGTCGGGGGTCACCTATAGTGATGCTGGTCGAAAGTGGTGTTTTCGAAAAGCATAGGGACATAGTGAATTAAGAACCATGCCACAGTAGCACTCAGTGAACTGGAATACCAGGTTATATTGGCTAAGTGTAAAGTTCACTATGATGGTGGGCAACGCGTCGAAGCATGTTACTTTAATATATTTGACGCATAGGTTTCGACGAGGATTATTAGTTCTTAGCGCCAACAGAGCAGTTGAAAGATTCAAAAGAAGGAGCGAGGCAGGAACTATTACATATGCGTCGACGGTTACTCAGAACGCGGGCACGTCAAGGGAAAAAAAACCGCTACATGATCTGAAGACGTGTTATCACAGGGATAGTTTTTAGTCTTGTACAATTATTTTAGACTTGTATATATAGCAACTTAGGTTTATTTTGTAAAGGGTCCGGAAATTGTACATATTTCTACTACACTCAAAGTACCTACGCTGTGAGAAACGAGTGAGGAAAATGTACGTATGTGTTCCACCAATTTAATACATTCCAACCTTTTTATCTTAAAACGTCTTATTTTTATGCATTTCAACCATTTTTTCCTTTCGACTGCCTTTACGTTTCCCACACTCTATTTTTGACTGCCTTTATCTTTTCAGTAAACTTTACTTTTCTGCACTTTACATTAAAAGTATTTTAACTTTTAGCCCTTTATCTTATTGAACTTTATCTTTCTACGTGTCATACCCTAATTTTTAACCCCAAGATCCCACTTATCATTTGCATCTTTACACAAACAAGATCACATATTGGTTTTCCCCCTCTTATCCTTTGGCGTTTTGTTTTTAAGATCACCAAGCACCCTTTTTTGTGTGTATTCATCTTTATGTTTATATGCTTATTGTTTAACTAACCACTAATCAAAATTAAAAAATATTTCTTGTTTCTCTAAGCTCATTGTGCACGGTAGATCATTTCATAAAGAGTACCATGTTTGGTTCCTCAGCTAGGGTTTTGATCCCCCAAGTCAAAGTGTGAACATCCATGGACTCTCAAGGACTTATTTCTCAAGATATGGCTTCTAATATCAAGGTCTATGTTCTCAAGCATCATCCTATATAATTTTGAGCAAGAGTACCTCAAGGTTGTGTAGCTTGTTTCTTAAGAAAGTCAAAGGTTCATGTGTTTATTTCCATGCCTTCTTCAACAAGTTATCTCAAGACTTGATCAATTCAATAAAAGGAAATTCAAGGGCATCTTATTTTGGGTTCATATGATCATCCATGTGCCTTGAATTGCAAGAAAATCTCAAGTATACAAGTTGGTTCAAGAAGGATTGACCAAAAAGTCAACATTTTCATGTCAAAGTTCCAAGGACCACAACTCCTTCAATTCTCCATATTTTTGAGTGCTTATTTTTGCATATGTATCTTCTCAACATCCTCCACAAATTCCCTTTACATGACAAGAGCCAATTATGCTTGGAGGACCATCAAAAGTTTGAAGACATTATAGGTCATTTGTGGATATAGTGAAATTTGACCTATTTCAAGTGACTTTTTCCCAACTTTCAAGGATCACAACTTCTTAAGTTTTTATCCTTTGGATCCAATTATTTTTGCACAATATCATTTACAATGCCCTCTACAAGTTTGCTTCAATGGTCAAGATCAAATTATGTTTGGAAGGCCTTGGAATTTGTTGGAACATTATAGGTCATTTTCTGCCTCAAAGACTTCGAATTTTTCTAAGTATGATGACCAGTTTTTCATGCCAACTTCAACACATCATAAGTTTCTCCTCAGATGTCCAAATGAAACCTTTCTTGTCACATTGTAAACTAGGCCATGAGGACTACACATTGCAAGAAGATTTGTGGAAAAAAGCCTTTTGAGTAGGATGTCCCATCATGGTGAACATGGTGACTTGAAACTGAAGAAAGCTCCATGATAATATTTTTGATTCATTCTAATTCTAATTATAGGCCAAATTAAAGTTCAATTTCGTGCCTAATCAAGTTTAGCAAGTATCCAAAAGTTGTTTAGCACTTGAAACACAAGTTTTGGTTGAGTTTTGATGACTGGAGAGTCACACATTTGGCATGATGAGGGTGCACACGATTACACTCAATTTCCACTCACTTCACCCCTCTTAGCATTCCATCATCTTTAGATATCAATAGAGGATCTTGCTACCTTCATTCCCAAACTTTTGAGAGCCCTTGAACTTCAAATTTTCTCTAAAATTTTCACTATCGGGTTTTGAATTCTAGCCAATTTAATCCATTTTCTTTGTTCTAAGACCTTCATCGGCCTCCTCTGAAGCTTTTGAATCAAGTATCAAGCTCCCAGACCCTCTGAAGTGCTCTGGCCATATCAAGCTTCTTCAACCTCCGACCACCATCTCAACAAGGTAGCAAGAAGCTTCAATTTTCTTCAAACAAGTTACCGAGATGTAGTTCACTACTCTCTGATCCTTTCCCCTCAATCATCTTGCATTGATTCTTATTGCTCATCATTTAATTTTTAATTTCTGAGTTGTTTGTTTCTGCATATTTTGCAAAATTCACCATGCTCGTTTTTAATAAATGAAAATGAAGCATATGGTTGAAGTCGTCTCAATGAGACAACCAGATTAGCATTAGTCTCATGACCCGAGGTAACTGTTTGCTAAAGCTTCAGTGAGAGGTCACCGGAGAATATGATCGAATATATTTGTGTTTATATTGAATCTGGTGTGTTATTTTCTGAGTGGTACATGGTGCTCTCTCTCATCAAGACTGAACTGAAAATAGCAGAATGATAAACAACACAGAATATGATGACCCAGTTCGGTGCAACTCACCTACATCTGGGGGATACCAATCCAGGAAGAAGTAATCACTATTAGTAGTATAGTTTTATGCAAACAACCTCAGGTTTACAAAAAGCACTCACGCTAACCTATCACTACCCAATGAAGACTTTATCATTAGAAGTCACATCTAAATGATAAGAGAACCCTCTCTCACTTCCTTAAATCATAACCTGTGATTATCTAAAAGTTACTACACCATAACTGTATCTATCCTATTGAAAGACACCCCTTCCAATACAAAGTTTAGTCAAGCATCCTTGACTAACAAGTTAACTTGGATTTGCTTCAAAGCTTCATCCAAGAACACTTCACGATTCATTTCCTACGGGCTTCTGAATCTGTACAAGTTCCTATGTCTACCACACTGCATCAAATCGATAGAGAGGGAGACTTACAAGAGAAACCTACAACTCTCAAAACCTAAACCCTACTTTACAAAATAGGATTCCTAAGTCTATGTCGTCCTCTCTGTCTTTTCATTCTTGGTTTTGGTCTTCTTTTATAGTCTTCTGCTGAGTTGGGCTTTGTATCTTTGATCCTTGATCCATTGCCAATCGGCGCCTTAAATCTTGGAACAGATTTAAACAAAACCTGATATGACAGTCATGATGTCGAATCTTCATGTTGTGACATTTCACTCGACATCTTTTGTCTGGGTTTGAAACCTTCATGTTGGAACATCTTTCCCAACATTATGTTTCACCAAAATTTAGTCAAACTCTTGGAGCTATCAATCTCCCCCTTTTGACAAATTTTGGATAAAACATCATTCTGCCTGATGATGCATGCAATGGAAAAGTACTTGAATCAAGTGCTAAGGAAAAGGGAGAAGATAATTTGGAGTTACCTTCTTCATTTCCTTGTGACACCGAGAACATAGAGAATGTAACTTAGGTCACAAAACACAACTTGCTTTCTAACTCTAATCACTAAACACAACTCCCCAAGATGTTATAACCAGAACGTTGGAACATCTTTTGGAACATTTTTGCATACCAGTAACAAATGCATACACCTTTTTAGCCAAAAGATGGCAAAAGTGACCCATGCAGACCCAAACCCAAATGATGCTTACCCACACCCGAACAAAACTCATTTTCCCTCAACTCAAGAAGAAGAGATTTTACAACTCTCCTTAAATAATGAGAAATCTATGTAGGTAGAGCCAATTCAAAAGACTAGCCAAAGATTCCATCGTTTCTGACTTGTCCTCGAAACTACTTCTGAACCTTGTCCTGATACCTAACCTGATATTATCAGGCTTATGGTCCCCATAGATAAGAATTTCTTAATCCAAATTTTGCAAACTCGATTACAAGCAGAATTCTTTCATTAGCAGAGGACCAATTTCTTCCTGACAGCAACAGAGATTCCCTAGATACTTGTACCAGAAGTGCAATGTCAGGACACTTCGTCTGACATCTCAACCCCAGTTGAGCCCATATATCACAATCAGTTTGAGGCCACAAACAATTCTTAATAGGAAATCTGCACCACTACAACAACCCATCTTAGATCAAGGAGCAACTCCCCCTATCTAAGATAACCAGTGCTCCTCCAATGAGCACTATGCTGATGAATGGAAAACATAAGACGCATCTTCATGTCTTCAAGAGCGCACCCTCAGTCCAAACTACCTGCTGAACACAATCATTAACACTCTTATTTCTTCTTCTGACAAGAACCAATAATCACTCACACATGAAACACCATCATGCTACCCGTGAGGAAAATATCAGGATTACTATCCTACCATAACAAACTCTTGGATTAAGATCAAAGTCCCATTGATCCCCCTCTTCCTGCAACCATTTACACACGATACGAACTCCTCTTGAATTCTCATGTATAGACCTCTAATTGTTTGAGGCACAATCCAATTGAATCAGAATGCTTCACACTCCTCAAAGAGATGCACATGGCCCCTTAGTTTGATATAACGATGTCAGATATCATATACATGCTCCAGAACTTCACAGCTGCCAAACTGATCCACTACTAGCATGAGTTGCAGCAAGGGGTAGTATCCCCTTTATAAGATTTTCCACTGACCTTACCAAGGCCAGCAACATAAATAGACACCCCATAATCCAAGACAGTCATTTCTTCATCATTCTCCCGTATGATAACCTGGAATACTTCTGATTTTCTGGTGAATATCCATTTCTGAACGCATCAGAATCCAGACCTTCATGCAATCACCCTGTGATACACTTCAGTCTTCTCAAAACCCTTACATCATACTTCTAAGACAATTCTTCTACTCCATCATTTTCCCATATGACAAGGTAGATACTTCTTAGACACGATGCAAGTGACCAGTTCTTCTCAGAACTTAAAATCCTCCTCCAAGGATAACCAACCCAAAAATGTTCTAACATCAGTTAGGACATCCTTCACACATCACAGACACCACACACCATGGTTCTTGATATGCTCCACCACTGGACTTACTATCAACATAGTAATCCAAACTGAAGATCTTCAAACAACACTGTGCCACCAGCTTGAACAAAGAAAACTTCAGAACCCCAGAGAGAAATAAACTCTCATCCACCAAAAGAAGGTATATTTCCATCCTCAACTCAGAACTTCTACCATAAGCTCCAAGAGAACCAGAACCTCCCTACGTTTTTAACCAACCACCCTTCTGCACAAAAGCAATTAGTTTCAAGCACCCTGCTTGAATGTGTAGCACCCCAAAATTTCCCCTCTTACTTTTCTCAACCTTTTTCCGGCTTTTGTTTCGCATTCATCTGCATCTCCATTAGGTCATAACTCATTCATTCATTTGCATTGGGCTCCTGAGGCGAGGGATGATGGTATCTTATAGTCTGTGCGATTTGGTTAATATTCATCAACTGAAGATGGTGGTCGGGATTCATGGCAAAGGCACCGTGACATGAGATCCAGTTGTGGCTTTGTATTATGGTTAGGGCATTGTTGTCCTCTCAGTTGATTATTGTTGGTTGCTTGTAGTGCAAGTCAATATTTGGGCCTGAGGATGGAAGTTGGCATGGATTCATTAGAGAGAGGCTTCATCCAAGAGATTTCACAAGTTCAATTGGATTAAAGGTTAAGACGGTTGGATGCTTTAAAGGGTTTTCGTCTTGGCACCCAAGCTCATCATTTCTCCACCATTCTAATTCAAATTCAAGTAGACATCCATTTTTCCACTCATCATCCAAATTCCAAAAAAATCCATATCTAATAACCAAATATTAAACATCCATAACCATTTCAAATCCACTTTTCAATCTTAATTCATGGTTTATGTTGGATATCCATTTTATTCAATTTTAGTTCAAATCCATTATCCAATCCATTTGTTTGTTTTTTAAACCAAACCCAAAAAGAAAAAAAACACTTTGAAAGCTCGAAGCTTATCTACCTCACTATCAATCATCTGATTCCTCTTGATGGATAAACATATCCTTATGTAAAATCATTTGACACTTAGAGCCATGTATGACTTTGGTTTTCTTTAGACTTAATACTACTTATGCGATCACACAAATGTCTTTGGCTCATTAAGAGTTCTATGTAGTAAACCTGAGCATGTCAGCAATTTTATGGATACTGTGTACATTTTTGGCCCAGATGCTCGACTTGTCTACAAATACTTCACAAATCGATGCCTCTATGTTGCGGGTTAATATTGGATGGTTCTAACAATGAGCTTGCTATGCTTGATTTGACTCAAATATTTGTTGAAACAATGGACAAATGCTTCTAAAATATATGTGAGTTTGATGTCGTGTTCAACTATGGTAAGATGTGAAATTCTGGTACCAGACGTGTGATGTTAAGGTGCGATGTCACAACAACACATTCTGCAATAATGGACAGAATAAGCAATAAGAAAACACAAGGAATTGTTCACCCAGTTCAGTCTAACTACCTACGTTTGGGGGCTACCAAGCCAGGGATGAAATTCACTACTTGTAGATATAATTTACAGACTCAACACACCAGTTGACAATCTCCTAAACTTATACTCTACTAGTGACTTTCTACCTAAGAAACCACTTAGATATGAGAACACTACTCAATCCCCTAAAACACTCAAAGAACAACCTCTTTGAGATCCCTTGATCTTGCTTCCTAGCTTCGATCAATCAACAACTCTCTATTGCTTCACAGCTTCTAGAGAGGACAGAAAATTCAACACCTATTCAAACCTAGAATAGTGTGATTACAAGTACTCTAAACAAACCCTAGACTCTAAGCCTCCAGCTCTTGATCTTCAATCTATTTTCTGTACCTTCTTCCTTGGTCTTGTGCGCTTTATATAGCTCCTTGAATTTGGATTGGATTTGTCACAATATTTGATCAGATTTGTTAATTAAAAACTGAATCTTTTAAAACAGATTTTATCCCCAAAATCTTTTTAAATCTTCCACCTTTTAATTCTCCAACAAACCTGCAATCAAATCTCCCATGTAACAGAAAATATCTAGCCCAAGATATTCTCATCCAACGAGTCAACACTCTCCACAATTCCAGCTAATACGCGACCCTAATAACAACAAGCCCATGATGTCATTAGCTTCAGTTCTGCAGGTCTGATGTTACAACATCACCTATGTGACATCAGACATCCACTTCAGCAACTAGCAACCTTAACACAATCCAGTGTTAAGTGCAATGTTATGACATCAAACATAGTTAACCTTCACAACTTAGTACAGCCCAGTACTAAGACTCAATGCTGCAACATCAACACCATGACATCAGCATTGAACACCTTGTTGTTTTACCAAAATTCCAGCCAATCCAGGAACTTACAAGATGCATACTATATTAGATGAGATCATTTTTTGGAGGCCATGTATTTAGAGATAAGTTCAACTGAGGTTGTGAAGGCTGTTGGGGAAATATCAAAGCTTGAAGCCGTATCCAGTGCAATCAATCTCTTTTCAAAATCTGTTTCTAGTTGGATGTAACAGTAGCATGGTTCCTTTTAATCTTATGGAGGGAACAACTTTCAAAAACAGATGGGAAAGAAGTCATATGGCAACTTTAAATTAACAGGTTCATAGCCGAATAATTGATCAAATAATTGCAGAAAAAAAGAGAAGTCCATATCAGGAAATTCAACAAAAAGAATTACAACAAAAGAATTCCTAACTAATAGTTTCTAACCCAAAAACTCACCTTCAATAACAGTTACAAAAACTCACTGCCAATTCCTTAACAAAAAAAAGCTATCTAACAGAAATAACCGGAAAAAAAAACTCCTAATAGCTTCTTCTTCCAATTCACAATCAACTAACAATTCCTCTAACAACCTAACAGTTTTTTCTCTTCATCATATCCAATTTGGTTCTCTAAAAAAAACGTCATAACCTCCAATCTTCATCTTCAATTTTTCTACCAGTTTTAACCATCTTCAATTACCTTTATACATCCTCTTCATCATTTCACCAACAACCGACGACGTTGCAGAAACCAACACCATCAACAGCATCAATTCTTACCGAAATCCGTGAGTGCATCGTCAACGAAAAGATTCGAATTCAACGCACGCAATCGCACCGCAAGATTCCAGAATGCATAGAAGCAACAACAACTCTGCAAAATAATAACGGGAAAAATCAGGTACGCAGAGGAGAAGAAGTGGAAGAAAAGTGCGCCGCAAGAACATTACCTGGATATCATCGTCCCATCGACGTAGTTTGTTCCGATTCAACACTTCATAACCTTCGTCTTCAACCGCTCCTCATCATCAAGAACGCTCTACAGCAACGTCAACCACGAGCAAAGTACAACGAATTCAGAAGCGACGTCAACACGCGAAGAAGAAACGAGGTAGAAAGATCCAAGAGCGAATCAAACCTGAACTTTCGTTCGTAGTCTCAAACTTGCAGGTACGTAATCTTCTCTGTCTCGCCGCCGCAAGCTCGTCGGCGATATTTATTGTTGAGAGTGATTGTCTCTTTGCGTGTTATTTATGTACCTCCGATCCGGTAGTTTGGCTGAGTATTTGAAAGATCCAGTTGCAAATTCGTGAATGTCATGAAATTCTAATTAGGGTTTGGTTAGGATAATTTGCAGAGAGAGGAATGGCGTGAGAGGAAAGGTGAGTGAGAAGGATTGATTCACGTTATATGTATTCTTACCCACCGTGTTTCAAGATAAGGATAACTAGGTGAGTAGCCATTCCGATGGTGACAAGTGTAGCCACCGTGGACACGTGTCACCGTCTGGTGCATCCTCCATGATACCATGTGTGTGACCCACTCTTACTATCGTGTGCCCTCTTGAATCCAGCACTTGGATAATCCCCAGAGTTAGATCCTAGGGCCCAGATTAAATGCTAGTCAACGGAGGACCACCGTGCACCCTCAGGCCCTGACCTTCCTTGGACCTATTTTCATTGTTGTCTACACCTTGATGCGTGTGGCCCAAGGGAATGTGACTAGGAATTTTACTTGTATGCACCCCCTTTTCTTTCAATGTTCCTTTTCGGTTTATATTTTTGTACACGTTTCATAATGTGATCTTAAAAATAGAAAACTTCATCAGAAAATTCTAATAAAATTCATGTATATTCTGGGAGGTGTTAATTAATTTTTGGTGAATTTTAATTTCACGTTTGGTGTGTTTTGATATTTTTCTGGAGTTTTGAAGAGGAATGTATTCTTAATGGTGTATCTTGTGATGCAAGTTCTAGAATGTGATCTTCCCTTGACCATTTGGAGCTAATTTTTTTTGTGCATTTAGACCTCTGATTATATGACCTAATGATGTTTGATTGGTACCTTGTACATGATTATTGAATTGCTTTTGAGCATCATCTTTGTGCCTTGTCTTGTAAGAGCATCATTCATAAATTGATCCATGTTTGCAATTGATTGAGTATGTTTGGTGCATGATATGAGCCCTATATTTTGCATGTGATTACCTACTAGACTTGGAATGACTTGGTTGATTACCCATAATTTTCAAGGGCATTTTTCTATTTTTCACCCATTTTCCAATGTGAACATATTTTGTGTAAGCATGCATAGAGATAGGTTATGTTTAGGACTTGTAGGAGGGCACTTTGAGCCAACTTTGAATGTGATTTTTAGCACATTATTAAGTGTATTTTGATGCACAATTGAGACATGCTTGAGTAATGTATTTAATCATTTCACATGCCTTAAATGATGCCTTCTTTGTGCGTATGTGAACTTGAATTTGTGTTTCACTTTGGCCACTTCTTTTGATGCCACTTGTATGCCATGTTCATGATTGTTTTTGGGATTCAATTAAGACATTTTATAAGTCATTTTCCTCTGGTGTGTGAGCTTTAACATTGCCTTACCATGTCATTTCATTTGTCTTACTTGAGTGACAATTTTACATACTTGTATGAGAAGTTTAAATGTGATTTTGCTCATGGAATGAATTGACTTTGGAGAGAGAGTTTAATGCAAACCTTTGTGACACTTTGAGATTGGTTTTAAGCATGCGTATAAGTTGTTTCACTTCTGACCTTGGTTCATTTTCACGTTTTATTTCAAGTCATCTAACTTGTAATGGTTTTCTTTTGTTGGTTTACTTTTAACTTTAAAGTAGATTAGTCTTGTAGCATAGTTGTAACTTGACTTGTAATTTCATAATCCTTTTAGGTCTTTCACTTTGACTAGTGTGACTCAAATGTACATAGTCATTAGACTTAGGTCTTTATGTTGTACATACACTCTCTTGTTATTACTAATGTCTTTGGTTCACATGTGCGAGGTGTATAAAGGAGACATTCCAAAGGTGGTTTGACCATTTTGGTTTGTAAATAAAAACTTGTTTCTAACTTGGTTTGTTATTTGTTTATAGGTGCTTTCGTGATTTTCTTTCGTTGATTTGCTACGGATTCATATCCGTTTGGTAGGACTCCTTATCTCTTCACTTCTCTTTAATGCTTTCAAATGCCATGAGAAGTAGGAGTAGTCGATGCCATGATAAGTAGAATTGTGTGGAAAGCCCTTAAGTGAGGCCATGATTGTGCTTGTTTAATATTGTGCCTAAAGACCTCCAAAGAGGCATCCCATTCCCCATTTCCCCTTGTAAGACCTCCAAGGAGGCAATTGACGGAAGGTAGGGTTCGCAATCGACCCCCGTCATTCTGGTTGAGTCGTTCTTAGCTCTCATTACATGACTGAAGCTTTGAACATTACCTACTCTTGTTATCGAGTCGGTCAAGTGGAATGAGGGTTTAACAATCAAACCCCCACGCCTTGTCTAAAGTTCACATTGACCAATGCTGATGCTTATGTGGTCTGATTCACATCTTTCTTCCTTACTCTGCTCTCCATGATTCTTGATACCATTGGGCGAGCACCCCTATTTCCCACACCTAGCTTGTTTGCCTCGGTTGATATGACCCCTTGGCTAAAGCTCCCTCTTTCTTATCGTGATTTTGTGATATTATTGTTAACTGACATTGTTTACTCCTTAGTTGCTTTTATTTTGTCTTGTGATTGATGCATCCTGTGGTTACATGTCTGATGACATGATCCCGTAGGATTCCTAACTCCACTTAATTTTCGATTAAGTTGGAGGTAGGAGAGACATTAGGATAGAAATCCATGCATGACAACATTAGGTAGACTTCCCTCTTAAACCTTGACCTTAGGGCCACTTTTGCATGATAACATTAGGAACGAATTGGATTCCCTTTAGTGTTTTCTTTTCAACTTGAGTCTTCTCTTCTCATCTCATAATCCTTCTAAAACACTTAATAAAATTAACGTGTATTGCACATGAGCCTTGCATGTGGTAAGTGAGGAATAGGGGGTTTCCTCTCTTTTTTCTAGAGTGTTAGCATACGTCCTGTTAGGACGACCATGCGACGCATTCGATCCTACGTTTTAGACTTGGGCGCAATGCAAGTTATGAATTAACTTCAAAAACACTTCTGTCTAAAAAACACAAAACCAACTCAAACCTTTTTCACCCTTCGGGATCGTTAAGTTTTAAACCTCATTTTCAGAAAAGGGCACGTTACTTCCGTCTCGTCACAAACAGGCATCGACCCTAACTGCTGGACGCGAACTTAACGTCATTCATAAAAACACAGACTTAGTTAAGTCAAACTACGACGGCTCTGATTTCCTCTCTCTGGTTAGATTGAGGATACGTAGGCACGAGACGACGATGTCTTGGCGAACAACCTCCCCCCTTAGTTCGTGTCCGAACTACGTTGACTCTAACTTTCCCATTCCCGAGGGAATACGTAGGCCTAGGACCCCGAGGACGTCCTATCGAGTCACTTCTTTTTCTTTTCTTCTTCTTTTCTCCGTTCTTTTCCGTTCTCGTTCCTTCTCCTTTCCGGTAGCAGTGGAGCTCCAGACGACGACACCCTTTGATCGAGACAACCAGCGTGGATCCCATCGAGTACGATGGACGCGTGGGGTGCTAACACCTTCCCTTTGCATAACCAAATCCCTTACCCGTTTCTCTTGGTCGTCAAACCATGCATTTCCTTTCCCCAGGTTTATGTAGTGTTTCCTTTCCCTCTCTTGGGATAAATACACATTGCTGGCGACTCTGTTTCAGCGCCACCTTCGCGTTTGTACTTGGATGAAAATCCCGGGAGCAACAGTTGGCGACTCTGTTGGGGAATTAAGATACCAAAATCTCTGGTTTCTTAAGCGAGTCGATCCTAGCGATTGTCTGTTTGTTTCATTGGGTGTTTTTGTGGAGCTGTAGTGCTGTATTTTGATGTTTTACTGTATTGCTGTTTATAGTATTACTTCTTTGCTGTATATTGTTGTATTCCTTTTTTTTTACTGCATTTACTGCATTAAATATCATTATTATGCTGGACTGTGCTGATTTTTTCTATTTGGTGGGAAGGGTGTTCTGAGAGATAAGCCCACTACCCAGGCTTGAGCATACACATAGGTATTAGAGTGGATAGTCGTGACGCTTGCGTGGTGGTGACCACGTATTGTTGTTCACGAGACCCACAACCAGACGAGGTTCTATCAGGAGCTATCTGCTATTGTATGTTTATACAGGCTAGTAGTTATTCTCTTGAGGAACCGTCGACTCTGGTGACCATTCCCGAGGACTCAGTTGCGGCACTCCTCCTGAGATGTGATAATGGCAGACCAGAAATGGAAAACCCATTACGCATCCTCGATACGAGGACCCAATGCTGGGAACTTGCTATAGGATATCCTTTTTGAAAGAGAATCAGTGGAGGCACTCCTCGATTGGCGATAGTACTGTACCCCGAGGGATGAATGTACTATTGCTTCTCGACCTTAGTGCCAGAAGCTGAGGACCTTTCGTTTTTGAGGGAAATTAGTTGAGGCCTCCTCGATTGATGATGATGCCAAACCAGAAATGGTGAACGTGTCATCATTTCTCGACCTGAGAGCCCAGGATACTGAGGATCCTTGGTTTTCTAGTACCCACATGTGAGAGGGGCAGGTTGTTTACAGGTTTGCAGGTAACCTTGACTTTCATCCTACCTGGTATTCTGGTTCTCTTATCAGTGCAAACTTATCAACCTGGTATTCTGGTATTCTGATTATTCTGGCACCCTGGCATTCTGGTATTCTGATTATGCCGATATTCTAATATTCCGGTATTCTGATTATTCCGGCACCCTGGCATTCTGGTATTCTGATTATGCCGATATGCTGGTTATTCTAGTATTCTGGTTATTAGGATATTCTGGTATTCGGGTATTCTCTTCAGAGTAGACCCTTGAACTTATCCATTCAGCAGCACAGCAGTACAGAGCTTTATGGAAGCCTTGATCCCATGTCTGTTGCATCTGCATCATCATTTTCGCATACATGTTCTTGTATATCCAAGGGATATTAACTTTGAGACTTGCTACTGAGCATTTCCACCTATTTCTTGTGGTTAGTGTAAGGAAAAAATTCTGAATCAAAGCATAATGATTCCTTGGAAATATTCGAACATGGCATTCTGCATCGCATTCTCATACTCATATGCATAGCAGGTGTTTCGGAGCAGATTTCTCAATCTGACTTGGTATTATCTTCAGGACAGCCAGCTTGACCTGCCACCACTACTCGACCTGTGATAATCAGAGGATAGCCATGGAACAACTCCATGCAGAAATGACCGAAATGAAGATTCAGATGGGGCAGTTTATGGGGAGGATGCAAGCCTTGGTTCAAGACCAGAAAGTGCTGAAGGAAGAGGTCAACCAACTGAAGACTCAGATGAGTCTGGTTATGGAGGTCGTGAGAGGTGTGCTAAGCAAAAATAATACTCTCATGCCTGAAGCTGCGGCTGGAATTGTCTCTCCTCCACTGTTTAAGGGATCCCTCCCAAAAAGTGAACAGATTGCCACTGTGACCGTCCCGGCTGTATCTCAACAGCAAAATCATGCTCCACGCCAGCAGCAATTTACGCCTAAACAGAATAGGCATTTTGAGACTCCGTCAGTGCCATATTCTCAGCTATTCCAGCATCTCATTCAGTTGCAACTGATACAGAAAAGGACTTTGGCTCCTCTCTCTAGTACTCCCCCACCGGGTTATGACGCAAGAGTCCATTGTGACTTCCACTCTGGTGTGCCGGGGCCTAATGTGGAAAATTGTAAGGCCTTTCAGCATGCCGTACAGGATCTGGTCGATTCAAGGGAAATTGAATTCACGCCGAGCGGCGTAAGCTTTCATGGTGGTTTCATTCCTACTCTAACTGCTGAAAAAGAAGTGGATATGCCTGTTGTCTCTCCTAGAGTTGCATCAAGTCAGGGGTATATCATGCAATCCTTGGTCTTAGAATCCCCACATCTACAAATTCTGCCAACGCCTCAACCAAGTCTGGAGAGAAAAGTGCCTGAAAAGATTGTGCGCTCGACTCAGTGTCAACAAGAGAACTGCTCTAGAAAGGGACAACAAAGGCAGAAGAAGCCTGAAAGACAGTTTGATGTTCTTCCCAGGCTATATGCTCAGTTATTTCCTGATCTACTCAAGTATCAGTTGGTTCAATTAAGGACTCTCACACCATGTCCAACAAATATACCACCAGGTTGGGACGCAAGTGCAAGATGCGAGTTCCATTCAGGGGCACCTGGTCATTTGATTGAAAATTGCAAAGCTCTGCAACACAAGGTGCAAGACTTAATCGACTCAAAAGTCATCACGATCACGCCTGATGGTCTGTACTTAACTTGAAGACTCCTTTCTAGAATGAGCATACAAATTGTAAGAGCATCGTCGGAAGCATGAAGTCTAGACGGAGTCAAATCTCCTCAACAATGGCAATCTTCGGATTCTTTACTGCAGTTTCATATGTAGCTTTCATTTGTTTGTTTAAACAGTGTTTGCATGAAAACTTGTTTGTATTTTGAATGTTGATTTTAATGCAATGAATGTGTTGTTCTTGAAGTAATTTACTTTTATGCACTCATAACATATTTATATGCATTGCAATACCAACTTTGTTGCCTAAACTCTTGAGGGAGGATGATGAAAGGAAAAATGAAAAATCTTTGGTTGTGTGCTTTTAGATAAAACCCTGTTGAGGATGTACATGCATTGTTTCAATCCCTAAACACTGGAGATATAAGGGAGATAGACCCTCGTTAACCCTTTTGACACTTGAAGTAGGAGTTTCTTTCGTACGAAAAAACCCTCACACTTAACCCAGGGGTAGGGTAGGCGTCAGTTAGTTTGACCGAGTGCTCAAATTTTAAAAGGAGTGTGCATCTGAGGATCCATCACCTTCTATTCCACCATCAAGAGGTCAAAAGATGTGAAACCACCATGGTTATCCATCAATGATCAAGGAGTGAGGCAGTCACAACCCTTTCAACAAAGTCAAGACAAGCCAGTGTCACACGATTTGTTCCGAAAAAAAAAGAATAAAAAAAAAAAGAAAAAAGCCCGCTAAGTCGAAAATTGAAAACAATCGACTTAGGCAAAAGTTAGGGCATCCCGCTGGACTTCAAAATTGAAAACTCAAAAGAGTCAGTCCAGGAAAAAATCAGGGAAAGCAAAAGAATGAAAAAGCAAAAAAGGATTACAAAAGAAAAATCCTCAAATAATAACAAAGTCGTGTGGCTACAGACACAAAAGACAAAAGGGTTGATTGTTGCTCCAAAACATCATTAGGTCTCAAACCATCAGTGCATGGATTCCTTAAAGATCATGAAACCTTTTGAGAGATGAGCGTTTGTGTCAGATTAGCTGAACATAGGACTGGAGAACATCACGAAGAGTGGGTGGGCACCAATAAACTTCGAGCCATGAATCCTTTTTTCTCAAAACCATGAACCAGGCCACGATACAACCCTTAAAAGTCCTAATTGAAACATGGTTTATTCCGAAAGCGTATTTCAGCGAGATAGCGTTCCTGACTCCTATGGGTTATGCTAATAATATTTTTGTTGGTATTGCATATGCGTATTGTTTTCCATTCAAAAATAAATGTCGCATCCCAACTAGTGATTCGTTCATGAGGCTTGGCGACACATTTTCAATAAAACTTCAAGGTTAACACGAGTGTTGCATTAGAATTCTCATTCTCATATTAAACATTTTCTGCTTGCATGCGTTTGACATCAAAGAAGCTTACATGATGAACACCAGTTGAGAAGCTCGATCACGCCAAGTTGAGATGGTGAAAACTCCGAAGGACAGTCAAGTCAAGGGGGTATGTGGCCAAGAGACTGTGCGCATCCTAAAGGTTCCCGATAAATGGTGATAAGAAGCAGCCAAACTGGGGCAATTATGTCGAGATTCAATAAATCTCTCCACAAGCGTTTAACATGGGGAAATTAGGTCGATTTGAAAAATCTATGTAAGATTAGTCAGGGGGAAAACTTCTTCAAGACTTGGGGTATGCCACCTCTAGAGTGTGAGAAGTTGTCCACTCCTGAAGACGGTTAATTGAAAGCACCTTTTCAAAGTTCAGAACACTGGGGCAGAGTATTTTCAAGTCATTACAAATCCTTTCGAGGTAATTTACTTCATGGAATATGCAGTCTGGGGCAGTTATGTCGAGATATGATAAATCTCTCCAAGAGTTTAAAGACCATGGGGCAGTGTGAATGCTCGGTCTTCTATAAAATCCTCTTGAGATGATTTCTTCCTTTAGACCTGATGGTCTGGGGCAAGTGGAGAGTTCAAAGGGACGTTTATGAGCATCGGGACAGGCCAGGCTGGGTAACAAGTTTGTTTTCCCTAGTAGCGTTACTCTCCCCAACACTGAAAGTTCATCGTCCTTAGCAGAACTTATTCTCCCCAGCAAGAGTACAAAGGATTGTGTTCCCCAGCCGAAGTCATGGTTAGTTTATTATTCCCCAGCAAGCAGTTTAAAGTGGATTGCTCCGAGGTGAATGTGGTTGTATCTCCGGCAAGAGATGTGATGGATGTCTTTGAAAAGACTTTATTTTCCCCACCGAGTATGGTACTCACTTTCATCAGCAGGTCAGGAAGTGTAATCCCGTCAGCAACAACACGCTCTAATCCCCAGTAGGGTAAAATATTTCCTCCAACAGCGGGTTAAGCTCAATGATATCCCTCGGAAGGTTTCATTGACTTCTCCCCAATACTCATCAGACTATCACTCTCCCCAGTAAGAGTACAAAAGATTGTTCCCCAGCCAGCTTCTAAAGTGGATTGCTTTAGGATGGATGTTGTTTTGCTACCATAGGAGATTTGTGGAGCACATTCCCGAGACAAAGATGTTGTCTTCCCAGCAGAGTATTGGTGTCTACTCCCCTCGGCCAGTCAGGAAACGTGTTTTCACCAGCAACAGCAGGATAAGGGTGCAGTCATTTCCCTTAATAGCGGGTTCAGCTCAATGGTGTCCCCAGCAGGTCTAGTACTTGTGATGTCTCTCACCAAGTAGAGTTTGGTGGTAATCCTCACAGGTTTGTTCAACAATGGTTGACATCCCCAGCAGGTTTTAAGTCCAAGTGATATTTGGCACTCTTCTGATTCAGGTCTTGGTTTCCTTTTCAAAGAGTTAGGTATAATCCCCAGTAGGGTGGATGTTCTTTTGGGATTTCATCTCCGGAAGAAGTCGTTGATCAAAGGGGTTGCTCAGTGTGATTCTTCTCAGCAGAGTTCTTGGACTCAGAGGACAATTTATTTTGTCATCCCCGGTGGAGTCGCCTTCGTTTTCAGCATTTATTTTGCTGGAACGTTTCTTTTTGCATTGCATAAGCATCGTTTGCATGGCATCCTCCCAAACGTGTAGCATTTCCATTTCGTATGGAGCATTACGCCATAGAAAAATTCAAACATATGCATTCGAAGCATAAGCCAGGTTTGAGTTCTCGTTTGCCAGGTGTTTCCCCGACAGGAAGAATGGTAATTTAGGAGATTTTGTTTGCCAGTTCTCTTTCTCAGCAAAGATGGCATAATTCAGGAGATTTTCTTTGCCAGTTCTCTTTCTCAACAGAGATGGCATAACTCAGGAGATTTTGTTTTCCAGTTCTCTTTCTCAGCAGAGATGGCATAACTCAGGAGATTTTGGTTTATCCTCGGTGAGATCGCTGAGGGACGTGTTTATCCTACCTGTGCTCCCCGACAGAGTCTTTTATTTAGACTTCTCCTTTCCCCAGCGGAATTATCTTATCTGTGGGTTGTAAGTCCGTTGATTTTACCTCTCACCCTTTAGGTTCACAACCGTATCTTTGCTAGGAGTTTGCCATTGATTGGCCAATCTCTTTCGTGAAATCCAGTTCTCGTCTGGTAGTCAGTTCTCGTCTGAATTATTTGGTTAAATCCAGTTCTCTTCTAGTAGTCAGTTTTCGTCTGACTTATTTGGTGAAATCTAGTTCTCGTCTAGTAGTCAGTTCTCGTCTGACTTATTTGGTGAAATCTAGTTCTTGTCTGGTAGTCAGTTCTCGTCTGACTTATTTGGTGAAATCCAGTTCTCGTCTGGCTTATTTGGTGAAATCCAGTTCTCGTCTGGTAGTCAGTTCTCGTCTGACTTATTTGGTGAAATCCAGTTCTCGTCTGGTAGTCAGTTCTCGTCTGACATATTTGGTGAAATCCAATTCTTGCTTGGTAGTCAGTTCTCGTCTGACTTATTTGGTGAAACCCAGTTCTTTTCCTAAGTAGAGATGGCATAACACAGAAGATTTTGTTTCACTTTATCCCCAGCGAAGTCCACATTCGGCTTGGCCCTTTTTTTTGAGTTCGCCCTCGGCCGTCCTCGCACCCTTTGTTTGAGAGTCTACCTTCGACATAGTCTTTCTTTGAAAGCCCACCTTCGGTTTGGTCTTTCTTTTTCGAGTCCACCTTTGGCTTGGTCTCGTATTGTTGGGTTTGAAAGTTCACCTTCGGCTTGGACTTTCTTTTCGAGTTCGCCCTCGGTCGTCCTTGCACCCTTTGTTTGAGAGTCTACCTTCGGCATAGTCTTTCTTTGAAAGCCCACCTTCAGTTTGGTCTTTCTTTTTCGAGTCCACCTTTGGCTTGGTCTCGTATTGTTAGGTTTAAAAGTTCACCTTCTGCTTGGCCTTTCTTTTCGAGTTCGCCCTCGGCCGTCCTCGCACCCTTTGTTTGAGAGTCTACCTTAGGCATAGTCTTTCTTTGAAAGCCCACCTTCGGTTTGGCCTTTCTTTTTCGAGTCCACCTTTGGCTTGGTCTCGTATTATTGGGTTTGAAAGTTCACCTTCGGCTTGGCCTTTCTTTTTGAGTTCGCCCTCGGTCGTCCTCGCACCCTTTGTTTGAGAGTATACCTTCGGCATAGTCTTTCTTTGAAAGCCCACCTTCGGTTTGGTCTTTCTTTTTCGAGTCCACCTTTGGCTTGGTCTCGTATTGTTGGGTTTGAAAGTTCACCTTTGGCTTGGCTTTTCTTTTCGAGTTCGCCCTCGGCCATCCTCGCACCCTTTTTTTGAGAGTCTACCTTCGGCATAGTCTTTCTTTGAAAGCCCACCTTCGGTTTGGTCTTTCTTTTTCGAGTCCACCTTTGGCTTGGTCTCGTATTGTTGGGTTTGAAAGTTCACCTTTGGCTTGGCATTTCTTTTCGAGTTCGCCCTCGGCCGTCCTCGCACCCTTTGTTTGAGAGTCTACTTTCAACATATTCTTTCTTTGAAAGCCCACCTTCGGTTTGGTCTTTGTTTTTCGAGTCCACCTTTGGGTTGGTCTCGTATTATTGGGTTTGAAAGTTAACCTTCGTCTTGGCCTTTCTTTTCGAGTCCACCTTCGGCATGGTCTCGTATCCTTTGTTTGAAAGTCTACCTTCGGCATAGTCTTTCTATAAAAGCCCACCTTCGGCTTGGTCTTTCTTATCGAGTCTGCCTTCGGGCGTTCTCGTAGTATCCTTATATCCCCAGTTTAGTCCGCCTTCGGCCGGTCTGCCTTTCCGAGTTCGCCTTCAGCCGTCCTCGTAAAAAACTCTATTTCGTTATCCCCACAGTTTGCAAATTGCAGGGTTCTTTTGGTATTCAATCTCCGTGTACCTTGAATGTCTAAAAGTCGTTGCTATCATACCTTCAGGACCAAGTTGATTGAATAGGGGTAGCTGTAGCACCCCAAAATTTGCCCTCTTACTTTTCTCAACCTTTTTCTGACTTTTGTTTCGCATTCATCTGCATCTCCATTAGGTCATAACTCATTCATTCATTTGCATTGGGCTCCTGAGGCGTGGGATCATGGTTTCTTATAGTCTATGCGATTTGGTTAATATTCATCAACTGAAGATGGTGGTCAGGATTCACGGCAAAGGCATTGTGACATGAGATCCAGTTATGGATTTGTATTATGGTCAGGGCATTGTTGTCCTCTCAGTTGATTATTGTTGTTTGCTTGTAGTACAAGTCAATATTTGGGCCTGAGGATGGAAGTTGACATAGATTCATTAGAGAGAGGCTTCATCCAAGAGATTTCATAAGTTCAATTGGATTAAAGGTTAAGACGGTTGGATGCTTTAAAGGGTTTTCGTCTTGGCACCCAAGCTCATCATTTCTCCACCATTCTAATTCAAATTCAAGTAGACATCCATTTTTCCACTCATCATCCAAATTCCAAAAAAATCCATATCTAATAACCAAATATTAAACATCCATAACCATTTCAAATCCACTTTTCAATCTTAATTCATGGTTTATATTGGATATCCATTTTATTCAATTTTAGTTCAAATCCATTATCCAATCCATTTGTTTGTTTTTTAAAACCAAACCCAAAAAGAAAAAAAAACACTTTGAAAGCTCGAAGCTTATCTACCTCACTGTCAATCATCTGATTCCTCTTGATGGATAAACATATCCTTATGGAAAATCATTTGACACTTAGAGCCATGTCTGACTTTGGTTTTCTTTAGACTTAATAATACTTATGCGATCACACAAATGTCTTTGGCTCATCAAGAGTTCTATGTAGTAAACCTGAGCATGTCAGTAATTTTATGGATACTGAGTACATTTTTGGCCCGGATGCTCAAATTATCAACAAATACTTTGCAACTCGATGCCTTTATGCTGCGTGTTAATATTGGATGGTTCTAACAATGAGCTTGCTATGCTTGATTTGACTCAAATCTTTGTTGAAACACTGGACAAATGCTTCAGAAATATATGTGAGTTTGATGTCGTGTTCAACTATAGTAAGATGCATACTATATTAGATGAGATCATTTTTTGGAGGCCATGTATTTAGAGATAAGTTCAACTGAGGTTGTGAAGGCTGTTGGGGAAATATCAAAGCTTGAAGCCGTGTCCAGTGCAATCAATCTCTTTTCAAAACCTGTTTCTAGTTGGATGTAACAGTAGCATGGTTCCTTTTAATCTTATGGAGGGAACATCTTTCAAAAACAGATGTGAAAGAAGTCATATGACAGCTTTAAATTAACAGGTTCATAGTAGAATAATTAATCAAATAATAGCAGAAAAAAAGAGAAGTCCATATCAGGAAATTCAACAAAAAGAATTACAACAACAGAATTCCTAACTAACATTTTCTAACCTAAAAACTCACCTTCAATAACAGTTACAAAAACTCACTGCCAATTCCTTAACAAAAAAAAGTTATCTAACATAAATAACAGAAAAAAAACTCCTGATAGCTTCTTCTTCCAATTCACAATCAACTAACAATTCCTCTAACAACCTAATAGTTTTTTCTCTTAATCATCTCCAATTTGGTTCTCTAAAAAAAATGTCATAACCTCCAATCTTCATCTTCAATTCTTCTACCAGTTTTAACCATCTTCAATTACCTTTATACATCGTCTTCATCATTTCACCAACAACCGGCGACCCTGCAGAAACCAACACCATCAACAGCATCAATTCTTACTGAAATCCGTGAGTGCATCGTCAACGAAAAGATTTGAATTCAACGTACGCAATCGCACCGCAAGATTCCAGAACGCATAGAAGCAACAACAACTCTACACAATAATAACGGGAAAAATCAGGAACGCAGAGGAGAAGAAGTGGAAGAAAAGTGCGTCGCAAGAACATTACCTGGATATCATCGTCCCATCAGCGAAGTTTGTTCCGATTCAACACTTCATAACCTTTGTCTTCAATCGCTCCTCATCATCAAGAACGCTCTACAGCAACGTCAACCACAAGCAAAGTACAACGAATTCAGAAGCGACGTCAACACGCGAAGAAGAAACGAGGTAGGAAGAGCCAAGAGCGAATCAAACCTGAACTTTCGTTCATAGTCTCAAACTTGCAGGTACGTAATCTTCTCTATCTCGCCGCCGTAAGCTCGTTGGCGTTATTTATTGTTGAGAGTGATTGTCTCTTTGCGTGTTATTTCTGTACCTCCGATCCGGTAACTTGGCTGAGTATTTGAAAGATCCAGTTGCGAATTCATGAATGTCATGAAATTTTAATTAGGGTTTGGTTAGGATAATTTGCAGAGAGAGAGGAATGGCGTGAGAGGAAAGATGAGTGAGAAGGATTGATTCACGTTATATGTATTCTTACCTACCGTGTTTCAAGATAAGGATAACGAGGTGAGTAGCCACTCCGGCGGTGACAAGTGTAGCCACCGTGGACATGTGTCACCATCCGGTGCATCCTCCATGGTACCATGTGTGTGACCCACTCTTACTATCGTGTGCCCTCTTGAATCCAGCACTTGGATAATCCCTAGAGTTAGATCCTAGGGCCCAGATTAAATGCTAGTCAACGGAGGACCACCGTGCACCCTCAGGCCCTGACCTTCCTTGGACCTATTTTCATTGCTGTCTACACCCTGATGCGTGTGGCCCAAGGGAATGTAACTAGGAATTTTACTTGTATGCACCCCCTTTTCTTTCAATGTTCCTTTTCGGTTTATATTTTTGTACACGTTTCATAATGTGATATTAAAAATAGAAAACTTCATCATAAAATTCCAATAAAATTCATGTATATTTTGGGAGGTGTTAATTAATTTTTGATGAATTTTAATTTCACGTTTGGTGTGTTTTGATATTTTTGTGGAGTTTTGAAGAGGAATGTGTTCTTAATGGTGTATCTTGTGATGCAAGTTCTAGAATGTGATCTTCCCTTGACCATTTGGAGCTAATTTTTGTTGTGCATCTAGACCTCTGATTATATGACCTAATGATATTTGATTGGTACCTTGGCCATGATTATTGAATTGCTTTTGAGCATCATCTTTGTGCCTTGTCTTGTAAGAGAATCATTCATAAATTGATCCATGTTTGCAATTGATTGAGTATGTTTGTTGCATGATATGAGCCCTATATTTTGCATGTGATTACCTACTGGACTTGGAATGACTTGGTTGATTGCCTATAATTTTCAAGGGCATTTTGCTATTTTTTACCCATTTTCCAATGTGAACATATTATGTGTAAGCATGCATAGAGATAGGTTATGTTTAGGATTTGTAGGAGGGAAATTTAAGCCAACTTTGAATGTGAGTTTTAGCACATTATTAAGTCTATTTTGATGCACAATTGAGACATGCTTGAGTATTGCATTTGATCATTTCACATGCCTTAAATGATGCCTTCTTTGTGCGTATGTGAACTTGAATTTGTGTTTCACTTTGGCCACTTCTTTTGATGCCACTTGTATGCCATGTTCATGATTGTTTTTGGGATTCAATTAAGACATTTTATAAGTCATTTGCCTTTGGTGTGTGAGCTTTAACATTTCCTTACCATGTCATTTCATTTTCCTTACTTGAGTGACAATTTTACATACTTGTATGAGAAGTTTAAATGTGATTTTGCTCATGGAATGAATTGACTTTGGAGAGAGAGTTTAATGCAAACCTTTGTGACACTTTGAGATTGGTTTTAAGCATGCATATAATTTGTTTCACTTCTGACCTTGGTTCATTTTCACATTTTATTTCAAGTCATCTAACTTGTAATGGTTTTCTTTTGTTGGTTTACTTTTAACTTCAAAGTAGATTAGCCTTGTAGCATAGTTGTAACTTGACTTGTAATTTCATAATTCTTTTAGGTCTTTCACTTTGACTAGTGTGACTCAAATGTACATAGTCATTAGACTTAGGTCTTTATGTTGTACATACACTCTCTTGTTATTACTAATGTCTTTGGTTCACATGTGCAAGGTGTATAAAGGAGACATTCCAAAGGTGGTTTAACCATTTCGGTTTGTAAATAAAAACTTGTTTCTAACTTGGTTTGCTATTTGTTTATAGGTGATTTCGTGATTTTCTTTCGTTGCTTTGCTACGGATTCATATCCGTTTGGTAGGACTCCTTATCTCTTCACTTCTCTTTAATGCTTTCAAATGCCATGAGAAGTAGGAGTAGTCGATGCCATGATAATTAGGATTGTATGGAAAGCCCTCAAGTGAGGCCATGATTGTGCTTGTTTAATATTGTGCCTAAAGACCTCCAAAGAGGCATCCCATTCCCCATTTCCCCTTGTAAGACCTCCAAGGAGGCAATTGACGGAAGGTAGGGTTTGCAATCGACCCCCGTCATTCTGGTTGAGTCGTTCTTAGCTCTCATTACATGATTGAAGCTTTGAACATTACCTGCTCTTGTTATCGAGTCGGTCAAGTGGAATGAGGGTTTAACAATCAAACCACCACGCCTTGTCTAAAGCTCGCATTGACCAATGCTGATGCTAATGTGATCTGATTCACATCTACTCTACTCTCCATGGTTCTTGATACCATTGGGCGAGCACCCCTATTTCCTATGCCTAGCTTGTTTGCCTCGGTTGATATGACCCCTTGTCTAAAGCTCCCTCTTTCTTATCGTGATTGTGTGATATTATTGTTAACTGACACTGTTTACTCCTTAGTCGCTTTTATTTCGTCTTGTGAATTCATCCTGTGTTTACTTGTCTGATGACATCATCCCGTAGGATTCCTAGCTCTACTTAATTTTCGATTAAGTTGGAGGTAGGAGAGACATTAGGATAGCAATCCATGCATGACAACATTAGGTAGACTTCCCTCTTAAACCTTGACATTAGGGCCAATTTTGCATGATAACATTAGGAACGAATTGGATTCCCTTTAGTGTTTTCTTTTCAACTTGAGTCTTCTCTTCTCATCTCATAATCCTTCTGAAACACTTAATAAAATTAACGTGTATTGCGCATGAGCCTTGCATGTGGGAAGTGAGGAATGAGGGGTTTCCTATCCTTTTTCTAAAGTGTTAGCATACGTCCTGTTAGGACGACCATGCGACGCATTCGATCCTACGTTATAGACTTGGGTGCAATGCAAGTTATGAATTAACTTCAAAAACACTTCTGTCTAAAAAACACAAAACCAACTCAAACCTTTTTCATCCTTCGGGATCGTTAACTTTCAAACCTCATTTTCAGAAAAGGGCATGTTACTTTCGTCTCGTCGTAAACAGGCATCGACCCTAACTGCCGGACGCGAACTTAACGTCGCTCATAAAAAACACAGACTTGGTTAAGTCGAACTACGACTGCTCTGATTTCCTCTCTCTGGTTAGATTGAGGATACGTAGGCACGAGACGTCAATGTCTTGGCGAACAACCTCCCCCCTTAGTTCGTGTCCTAACTACATTGACTCTGACTTTCCCGTTCCCGAGGGAATACGTAGGCCTAGGACTACGAGGACGTCCTATCGAGTCACTTCTTTTTCTTTTCTTCTTCGTTTCTCCATTATTTTCCGTTCTCGTTCCTTCTCCTTTCCAGTAGCAGTGGAGCTCCAGACGACGACACCCTTTGATCGAGACAACCAGCGTAGATCCCATCGAGTACGATGGACGCGTGGGGTACTAACACCTTCCCTTCGCGTAACCGACTCCCTTACCCGTTTCTCTTGGTCGTGAGACCATGCGTTTCCTTTCCCCCAGGTTTATGCAGAGTTTCCTTTCCCTCTCTTGGGATAAATACGCATTGCTGGCGACTCTGTTTCAGTGCCACCTTCGCGTTTGTACTTGGATGAAAATCCCGGGAGCGGCAGAATGCAAACTGTGAAACCAACCAAATGCCACATTTTGATTGATATCACTCTTCTTCAGAACTCCCACTAGATACACTGATCCACTAATGAAATCAGATCTTCAAGTCACATGAACTACTTGCACCATAGCAAGACATCTTGGATCCACCAAGCCTCTTAGACATGTAACATCTTCTCATCCATAACTCCTGCAAACTACATGAGATAGACCTTTTTGAAGCATCCACAACTTCCATTCTCCTATAGATCACCTTATCTTAAGCTGATGTGCCACATCACCAGCTGAGACTCTGATGTTAAGCTAGATGTTAGAACATTCTGATACGACATCCAGCTGCTGAATTCAGCTCCTCCTTCTGCCACTTAGAAGAACCTCCTCCCTATTACAGAACAAGAGTTCCATGCTCTCATAGACTTGATTCAACAACCAAGTTTGAGTAGACAACCTCCATCCTGCTTTAAAACTCCAAAGACTTCACACCTGCCACGTCTGCATCTTCAGAAAATAAGTAGTCCTAGACTACACCATAGCCATACCAAAGAATACCACTTTCCTTAGTAGAGCAGACTGTAGAAAGTCAGAGATAACTGCCACTTAGCTTTGACTTCCAATAAGAGCATGATCCATGTTCCAAAGTACCTAGATCAAAAATAAACTGATCCAAGCAGTAACCATCAAGAGTATGATGTCTTCATCTTCATCTTCAACAACATCAAAGTCCATACCAGTTTCTTGCTAGGAAACTCTCCAAAGAACAAATCCTTGTTCAATAACCCTTCTTCACTGTTGTAGCTATGCTCCAACAGATCACGTCATGAACACTTATCAAATATTCAATCTTTTGCAAGTATCTTCTTTGACAAACAGTGTTGAGATACCAAGGCTGCCACCCTTGACTCAAGTAACTAAGATTATCTCTGAACGAACCTTATTTACCTCAATAATTCTGAACGCTCTAATCATATTAGATCTACCCTTAGGGTTAAGAGAGATGAATCCTTCCTTGCTGGTTTTGGATGGTGAAAATAAATCACCTCCACTTTCTTCAGATTGTGTTTCAAAGAAACACCTTCTAGTTAGAAGAATAACTAGAAGACTCCAGATGCACGACTGAGATGCCTTTATAAGTGGACTTGAGAGAATTCTCAAGTATCTTTGACAACCTAGCCGATCAATTATTTATCAAACTCCCAGAGCAAGAACTTGATAAACTTAAACTCAACTCCTCCCCTCTTCAATTGACTTCAACTGCACCAAGAAACCAAGCTTCTAAGTACCAAGTCTCCATACCAGATATCTACCAACAACTCCCTTCATTCCATCGCTCCCGACATTGGAATAAAAATATGCAGGTATTTTCACATATAGAGGCCTACGATTGAGATATTCCACCAACTATCTTCAGTAACAACTCCAGAATCCCATAATTCTAGAGCTCTTCCATTAGAAACACATGCAGCGGAGCCACCAAGGAACAGATCCTGCTTGCCCTAATAAGATGTCAGAACATCTTATAAGACACCCCAACAAGAGAACTAGCCATTTCTCCTGCAGTTGTTGTAGAATCTCCTCAGCAACACGAACAACCTCTGGGTTGTTCCCTTCGATCCAGAACATCCATCTCATCCATTAATACCCTTGAGTATGTCTGGGTTGATTGATTTGATCTTCAAAACTCCTCCTTGTTTAAACGCCAGAAAGTATCTCCTAGAGATCTCATCCAAAACCATACAGGATGCCTGCTCTGATACCAATTGAAATTTTGGCCTATGCCGACAATAGATGTCCTAACACATGTCAAGACATTATGCTGCATAATCATTTAAACTCATAGGCGCAACAGCAGACTGATACCTTAAATATCAGAACTGCAGGATCACAGATGTCACGACATCTGATCCAACATGTTAATCAAGACTGAACTGAAAATAACATAATGATAAACAACACAGAATATGATGTCCCAGTTCGGTATAACTCACCTACATCTGGGGGATACCAATCCAGGAAGAAGTAATCACTATCAGTAGTATAGTTTTATGCAAACAACCTCAAGTTTACATAAAGCACCCACGCTAACCTATTACTACCCAATGGAGACTTTATCATTAGAAGTCACATCTAAATGATAAGAGAACCCCTTCTCACTTCCTTAAATCACAACTTGTGATTATCTAACAGTTACTACACCATAACTGTATCTATCCTATTGAAAGACACCCCCTCCAATACAAAGTTTAGTCAAGCATCCTTGACTAATAAGTTAACTTGGATTTGCTTCAAAGCTTCATCCAAGAACACTTCACGATTCATTTCCTACGGGCTTCTGAATCTGTACAAGTTCCTATGTCTACCACACTGCATCAAATCGATACAGAGGGAGACTTACAAGAGAAACCGACGACTCTCATAACCTAAATCCTACTTTACAAAATAGGATTCCTAAGTCTATGTCGTCCTCTCTGTCTTTTCATTCTAGGTCTTGGTCTTCTTTTATACTATTCTGCTGAGTTGGGCTTTGTATCTTTGATCCTTGATCCATTGGCAATCGACGCCTTGAATCTTGGAACAGATTTAAACAAAACCTGATATGACAGTCATGATGTCGAATCTTCATGTTGTGACATTTCACTCGACATTTTTTGTCTGGGTCTGAAACCTTCTTGTTGGAACATCTTTCCCAACATTATGTTTTACCAAAATTTAGTCAAACTCTTGGAGCTATCAATTTCTAACATGTTGTTAAAGTGATCATTTAGATCACTAACTTCACTTTGGAGTAATGATAGGTTGCCTTTGATCATTGATGGAAGTTCTTGATTAAGATGAGACCGCTCCTTTTTCTTTTTGTGTAGGATGCTTTGGGAGAATAATCTACATATCATTTCTCTAGCATGTATTAACACACAAATTTTTATTGACCGACCTCCCATAGTATGACCTTCCTTATAGGTTGTGCTACAATTTCTTAACATAGCGCTAAATTTGTCCTGAATCGAAAACTAAGTCATTTTTGTAAGTGAGATTGTCAACCTCCTATTCTCCATGGTATTGTGTGAAATAAATAGGAACTTTTGTTACCTAAGAGAGCTAGTGGCATACTTGTTGATTTTATCCAAGTTGGAGTCATTCTCTTGGTAATGTATAAGACCATGTTTTCATGCGTGTGGATGTTTAGTTGAGTGTTCTCCCAAAAATGACAAATTGGCCTTTCTTTTCTAATCATTAACTTACTAACATTTTTTTGATATAATCTTTACTTTAAAGTCATTTATATTATGCCCTTTACTTATTGCAATCTACTTTATGCTTTTACTTTAGCATCTCATATCATATTATCATACTGCTTTTTCTTTGTCCATTTGGACTTGTGTTTATGCTTAAGCTCTTTTTATTTTCTCCATTTGGACTTTCTTCTAAGACATTAGTAAATATCAAAACTCCTAAAAAACTTGGTTACTTTCATGGACTTGATGTTACTTCCTTATGCATTATTGAGGAGTTATGTACTTAGAATCAAGACCTTGACCTTTGCTTGGAAGTACATCTTAAGAGCTATTTGGATTCATCTGGTACCATTAGGTTAAGGATTCTCTTGAAGACTCATCTTGGTTACTATTGATTTCATCTGATGCTTGGATTGCTATTGCTTATTTGGCTTGCTTGAGGCTTAATCCAAATGAGGGAATTCTTGATTGACTTATGTCATGGGGCTTACTATCTTCTCTTGCTTAAATCTTTCTTTGTCCCTAGCTTTTATTTTATGCTTTAGGATAGTCTCTTCATCTCTTCCCCATTCTTAAATTTTCAAAATCTTCTCCCTTTTTCAAAAATCTTCTTCTTTCAAACTATAACCTCTTTCATAATAAATCTTGACTTTGTCAAGTGCATTTTCAAAATATTTTTCTTTAATAAATGCTAAGACGTCTTAAGCATATTCAAACCATTTCAAAAGACTTAAAAAATACAAAAAACTCATTCAAAATTTTTGTGCCTTTTGTGCACTTTTCCTTTTAAAACGTTTCATAAAGTTTAGACATGAGTAATTTCCATAGTTGAGATGTAATTCTCCTATCTCCATAGTATTGATGATAATTCTTTTCCACTTGTGAGAGTTAGTGGCATACTTGTTGATCTTTATCCAAGCTGGAGCCCTTCTCCTTGTGATGCAAAGTTCTCATTACTTGTTGGTGATTAGTTGTAGTATTCTCCTTAAAATTACAACTTGTCTTTTCATTTAAAATGAATCAAACCACACCATTTTTGTTATTATTACCAAGAACTACGAGGTTTTGATTGTAACGCCTGAATTTAATTAATTAGTTAATCAAATTATTGAAGGATTTAATTATTGGATTTAGACGAAGTTGAGAATTAATCGGAGTAGTTGGATTTGTCGTTATTATTTTAAGAGGCGTATTGGGATTATTAAGTTAAAGTCGGATTTTAGTCGGTTAAATCGGAGGAATAATATTAAGAATAATATTATTTATTTATTGGACTATCTTATTTAATTAACTAAGTTGAATTGTTGGACCATTTGGTTGATAATCGGAATTAATCTATTAAGCCGGGAGTAAGTAGTTGGTCGCGAATTATTATTTCGGTTAATTTCGTGTTTCGAAGAATTAAGTCGTTAAGTCGGAATATTAGTCGAAAAGTCAAAGAAATAATATTATAAGTGATATTATGGATTATTGGAGCATGTTGGGTAATGGGCTTGGATTTCGTCGGGATTAGCAATTAAGGGGTGTATGACTTAGGCCCATTAGTTGTTATATTGGATTATTATTATTATTATTTTAATAATAAGAAAAAGAGAAGAGGAATTAGTCAAGAGGAGAAAGAGGAACAGAATGGGAGAATGGGGGAACGAGGAAATTGGAGAAAACGGTTACGAGAAGTTGCCGTCGGAAAACCGATCGGAGATTCGAGCCGCCTTCAATCCAGGTAAGGGTGGGATTCGAATTTTATAACCGGGAGTATGATAGTTGATACGTAGGATTGGGGTTATATAAATTCTATCGTATGTGTTGAAATTGCACTGAATGAATCTTGTGTGTTTAGAAATTGATTTTTAGTAATAGTTTAGAGACCCATTTAAAGATTCGGATTGAAATCGAAAGTCGTAGAATTCGCGTTTGATGGTTCCAAATCACTACTATATGTTTGGTATGAATGAGTATGTATTTGTTTCGAAGAAAATTATTGAATCGGTCGGATTTTCGGGCGAAATTGCTCAAACCCGTAGCAGTTTTTATGAAGAAAATTCTGTTTTGGAAAAACTTCAAAAACTCATATCTTTTGATTCGTAAGTCGGTTTTGACCCCCGTTCGAAGCGTTGGAAAGCTAACGAGATGTTCTTTCCAGGAAAAATGGTTTTGAGGTCTGTATCTGGTCCAATTATAGCAGAAAAATAATATTGTCTTTAATTATAAGTAGCAGTACAATATTTATACAACAGTCCCTATTAGCCAAATTAAGCGGAAAATTAGTTGTCCGGAATTTAATAAAAATTGGCGGGATAACTAATATAAATTAGTAGGTATTCTTGGTTGGTTTGTTTTATGGTAATTATGTCGATTAAGTTGATTTGCAGGTACAGTTGGATAAGTTGTAATTGTCCCAATTTACGGGCGAACTAATTAAGTTACAGGTCTTATGACCAATGTTGTTTGAGTTGTGTTGTTGTTGTCTTGTTTATGCGACGTTGAATATGTTGTTAATTGAACCTGCTGATGTTAAATATGTTGTTGTTGATTAAGTTGTAGGTCGAACGACCAATGTTGGATTAAGTTGATGCTATTGATGCATGTTTGAGTTGTTGTTTTCGTTGTTGTTGTTCTGGTTATTCTTGTTGATGATGTAGTTGATTGTATGCCTTTGATAATTGTCGCATACATTGCATTCATGAGTCGGGGCTGTATGCTCACACCACGTTGGCCTTGATGGTAATGTTTAAGTTGGCCTTGATGGCAATGTTTAAGTTGGCCTTGATGGCACCTGATTAAGTTGAAATGCCTCGATAACCTGGCAATGTTTAAGTTGGGAGCTCTGCTCCAATGGTACCACATGCATGTGCATAGTTGTGTCACATTTTGAGTCGTTATGAATTTGTTGTTGTTATTGATTCGTTGTTGTTGTGAAGTTGTTGTTGTTGTGAAGTTGTCGTTGTTGTGAAGTTGTTGCTTGTTATAAGTTGCTATTGCTATATCTTGTTGCTTGATATAAGTTGCTAATGTCGTGAGCTGTTGTTATATATGTTGTTATTACTATAATTTGCATCTTTTATATAAGTTGTTGTTATATGTTGTTATTACTATAAGTTGCTGTCGATACAAGTTGTGGTTATGAGTTGCTGGTTGTTATAAGTTGTGGTTGCTATTAAGTTGTTTATTTCTAGTTGTTGCATAAATGTGGTATGAAGCGGTGAAATTTGTGTGATTCTAATCTAATATATTAATTATCATGCCTTTGATTATATTTTTCGATATCTCACCCCTTCTGTAATGATGTTACCTATTATGGGTAATTGAGCAGGTACTGAAGAATAGCTGTGGAAGTGAAGTAATTTTATGAAGTCCTTTAGTTGCTGTTAGTTCGAGTTGGTCTTGCTCTGATACGTAGCACTCGGGGGGAATGTTTATGTTGTTGTTTCTAAGTTGTTGTTATTACTAATTGTTGAATAATTATAAATTGAACGAAGTTTTGATCTAGTTGAACAAAGTTGTTAGCTGATTTATAAGTTGTGAATGCCGAATGCTATGTATCACTTTTAAATGAAATATAAGTTGTTTGTTGTTTTAAGTTGAAATGTGACATCCCATGTTGTGTTGAAATTTTTTTTTAAATACTCTGATATTTTTTTATTATAATTACCGGGTAAATTTGGGGTGTTATAATTAGTGGTATCAGAGCAGGTCGGTCCGTCCGGCCAATGTTGTCTAATGTTGTTTCTTCCTTAGTACTCGACATGTGTGTGGAACACTGTCGGTGCTTGTTTGTTAGTAGTTTCTAGTAGTTGTCTACAGGTTGGTTTGAATTAAGTGGGGGAGAAGTTTGCTCCCGTACGTGTTGTTGGTATGTAGAAGTTGTTTCAAGGTGATGTTGCTTGCAAGGGTGCATATGTTGGAGCGATGTTATTGCGGACCGGCGAGAGTTTGGACTCGCGCATCCGTATCAGTCAAGTTGGAGATGCGCGTAGAGTCTGGACGGTGAATCAAAGATGATTGAAATTAAGGAATTATTCCGAATGGAATGATAAGTTGGCGGATTAATTCGGTAAGTTGTATATCTTGAGTATAGTTGGATTAAAGTTGAGTGATTTTCGTAGTTGGACGAAAAGAAGGATGTTGGTAGATCTTGGAAGCAAGAGAGGGAAATGGAACTTATGTTCATCAACCGCAAATTCTGGTTTTTGTGATTTTGGAGCAGCTGTCAGTAAACGAGGTATAACTTTTGACTCGTGATTCGGATGGAAGCGGTTCTGGACTTTTTGGAAAGCTTACGAAATTCCCTACAGTTTGCATACAAGGTTTGCCTTCAGGAGGTTTGTGAAAAGGGAGAAAGGTGCATTTTATTGTTTGGGTCTGATGCTGATTTTTGGAAAATTCTGCATACGGAAATTCTGAACCAGTCTCGTGGTGTGGCTGATAACTTTTTACTCGTAAGTCGGATTTACGCGATTCTTGAAGTTCTGAAATCTACCCAAAATTCTCTTCATTTTGGAATATGATTTTGTGATTGAGAGATCTGTATTGAAGGAGATATATATGGTTGAAGTTGAGCGACATTTGCTAAAAAATTTGGAAGGATGAAAATAAGTGTGGAATATTATTAAGAATAAAATGTTGGTATTTGTAAGATGTGACTGTATCGGAGAATGCTTGGAGATGCAATTTATGTTGAATGAGGATGATTAAGACGATGATGTTAAGTAAAGGTAATGTTGAGAGAAGTGTGAATGTTGATTTGTGTTGCTAAGAATTTTCACCTTGGTTGAAAGTTGTAATTGGAGCAAACTGAATTGGATCGTTCTCAATGTTGTAGCGATTTCGGTGTTGGAAAAATATTTAAAGTCGTGTTGTACTATGAACCTGCATAAGAGGATGCGTAATGGATTTTGAACGTTTTTGTATCGTTGACGAAGTTGAAACTAAAGAAACTAAGAGTGGCATTGGTAAGCCTTAGAAAGTTGGCGGAGCATTATGCTTACGGACTTTGGGCACAAGTTGAAGTACGCTATTGTGTTGGGTACTGATGATTTATTTCACCGTTATGGTTGTCGGCTGTCTATTGACAAATTGAGGAACTGATCACCCTTAATCCATTGTTGATAGTAGACGGAGTCATAATTGATGGATAGATGTGTCGTGCCAACTAGTATAGTATGTACATTGAATTGGTCGAAGTCAAGCCAAGTGCTTGAAGGTTGTTTGTTTTTGCTGATACAAGTTCATATGTTAGAATATTAGTTGAATTTAAGGATGACAGGACGAAACTGTGTTTGATTGATGAGTAGTATGGAAAATTTCAGTTGAGACTGGATGATGTGAGAGTTGAGTTACAGGTAGAACAAGAAGTTAAATTATAAGTTGATTTGTAAAAGTGGAGTTTTGGTTGGTAATGATGAATTATCTTGTTGAATTTAAGTGGACTCGGGTGTCAAATGTTGTTGTAATGTTGTTATGCGCCTAAGGTGATTTTGGGAACTATGTTGATAAAAGATAGTAAAGTTGTAGTTTATGTGTGGTGTTAACGAGGAGATCCCGAAGAGTTAAGTCGAAAGCCTTGGTATTATGTCGATTTTGATGATTGAAAGTTGGAGGTCAACTGAGTAGAGTTAGTACCTTGAAAGTAATCAGAGTGCGCAGCGAACGCGTAGTGTATTGTGGTTGTTCAGACGTGAATTGTACCGATGTTGATATTTGGTTACGTTGATGTTGTGTTTAAGTTGGTATTCTTATGTTGTTGTGTTCTGGTTCTTAAACCGGTAAATTCTTAAGTTGGTTACTTCTTGTGTTGCGATGTTAGTTGTCAATTGCATCACTTGGGTAGTATTCGCATTGTTGTCGCCGTTGAGGTTAAGAACCGTTGTTTATGTTATATGCGGAGTTGCCTTGCGAGGACGAGATTTGACTACTCGGAAGAATTAAGTTGTTGGAATAGTCGTGTCGGATAAATTTTCGAGGACGAAAATATTCTAAGTGGGGGAGAGTTGTAACGCCTGAATTTAATTAATTAGTTAATCAAATTATTGAAGGATTTAATTATTGGATTTAGACGAAATTGAGAATTAATCGGAGTAGTTGGATTTGTCAGTATTATTTTAAGAGGCGTATTGGGATTATTAAGTTAAAGTCAGATTTTAGTCGGTTAAATCGGAGGAATAATATTAAGAATAATATTATTTATTTATTGGACTATCTTATTTAATTAACTAAGTTGAATTGTTGGACCATTTGGTTGATAATCGGAATTAATCTATTAAGCCGGGAGTAAGTAGTTGGTCGCGAATTATTATTTCGGTTAATTTCGTGTTTCAAAGAATTAAGTCGTTAAGTCGGAATATTAGTCGGAAAGTTGAAGAAATAATATTATAAGTGATATTATGGATTATTGGAGCATGTTGGGTAATGGGCTTGGATTTCGTCGGGATTAGCAATTAAGGGGTGTATGACTTAGGCCCATTAGTTGTTATATTGAATTATTATTATTATTATTTTAATAATAAGAAAAAGAGAAGAGGAATTAGTCAAGAGGAGAAAGAGGAACAGAATGGGAGAATGGGGGAACGAGGAAATTGGAGAAAACGGTTACGAGAAGATGCCGTCGGAAAGCCGATCGGAGATTCGAGCCGCCTTCAATCCAGGTAAGGATGGGATTCGAATTTTATAACCGGGAGTATGATAGTTGATACGTAGGATTGAGGTTATATAAATTCTATCGTATGTGTTGAAATTGCACTGAATGAATCTTGTGTGTTTAGAAATTGATTTTTAGTAATAGTTTAGAGACTCATTTAAGATTCGGATTGAAATCGAAAGTCGTAGAATTCGCGTTTGATGGTTCCAAATCACTACTATATGTTTGGTATGAATGAGTATGTGTTTGTTTCGAAGAAAATAATTGAATCGGTCAGATTTTCGGGCGAAATTTTCAAACCCGTAGCAGTTTTTATGAAGAAAATTCTGTTTTGAAAAAACTTCAAAAATTCATATCTTTTGATTCGTAAGTCGGTTTTGACCCCCTTCGAAGCGTTGGAAAGCTAACGAGATGTTCTTTCCAGGGAAAATGGTTTTGAGGTCTGTATCTGGTCCAATTATAGCAGAAAAATAATATTGTCTTTAATTACAAGTAGCAGTACAATATTTATACAACAGTCCCTATTAGCCAAATTAAGCGGAAAATTAGTTGTCCGGAATTTAATGAAAATTGGCGGGATAACTAATATAAATTAGTAGGTATTTTTGGTTGGTTTGTTTTGTGGTAATTATGTCGATTAAGTTGATTTGCAGGTACAGTTGGATAAGTTGTAATTATCCCGATTTACGGGCGAACTAATTAAGTTACAGGTCTTATGACCAATGTTGTTTGAGTTGTGTTGTTGTTGTCTTGTTTATGCGACGTTGAATATGTTGTTAATTGAACCTGCTGATGTTAAATATGTTGTTGTTGATTAAGTTGTAGGTCGAACGACCAATGTTGGATTAAGTTGATGCTATTGATGCATGTTTGAGTTGTTGTTTTCGTTGTTGTTGTTCTGGTTGTTCTTGTTGATGATGTAGTTGATTGTATGCCTTTGATAATTGTCGCATACATTGTATTCATGAGTCGGGGTTGTATGCTCACACCACGTTGGCCTTGATGGCAATGTTTAAGTTGGCCTTGATGGCATTGATTAAGTTGGCCTTCATGGCACCTGATTAAGTTGAAATGCCTCGATAACCAGGCAATGTTTAAGTTGGGAGCTCTGCTCCAATGGTACCACATGCATGTGCATAGTTGTGTCACATTTTAAGTCGTTGTGAATTTGTTGTTGTTATTGATTCGTTGTTGTTGTGAAGTTGTTGTTGTTGTGAAGTTGTCGTTGTTGTGAAGTTGTTGCTTGTTATAAGTTGCTATTGCTATATCTTGTTGCTTGATATAAGTTGCTAATGTCGTGAGCTGTTGTTATATATGTTGTTATTACTATAATTTGCATCTTTTATATAAGTTGTTGTTATATGTTGTTATTACTATAAGTTGTTGTCTATACAAGTTGTGGTTATGAGTTGCTGGTTGTTATAAGTTGTGGTTGCTATTAAGTTGTTTATTTCTAGTTGTTGCATGACTGTGGTATGAAGCGGTGAAATTTGTGTGATTCTAATCTAATATATTAATTATCATGCCTTTGATTATATTTTTCGATATCTCACCCCTTCTGTAATGATGTTACCTATTATGGGTAATTGAGCAGGTACTGAAGAATAGCTGTGGAAGTGAAGTAATTTTATGAAGTCCTTTAGTTGTTGTTAGTTCGAGTTGGTCTTGCTCTGATACGTAGCACTCGGGGAGAATGTTTATGTGGTTGTTTCTAAGTTGTTGTTATTACTAATTGTTGAATAATTATAAATTGAACGAAGTTTTGATCTAGTTGAACAAAGTTGTTAGCTGATTTATAAGTTGTGAATGACGAATGCTATGTATCACTTTTAAATGAAATATAAGTTGTTTGTTGTTTTAAGTTGAAATGTGACATCCCATGTTGTGTTGAAATTTTTTTTTAAATACTCTGATATTTTTTTATTATAATTACCGGGTAAATTTGGGGTGTTACATTGATCCTCCATTACACTTTGTGGGTACGTAGGCACGAGGCTTAGGAAGTCTTGTCAAACACAAAATTATAAAAAATACTTCTCTTATAACCTCCACCATCCTTTACAAGCAAACCATTTTCAAACCAAAAAGCGTAGATACTTCAAAGAGGTTCCTATAGAGTAGTATAGACATTTTTGGGTGCTAACACCTTCCCTTTGCGTAACCAATACCCCCTACCATCTCTCTGTTTATTTGTTCTTGTTTTAGAACTGCTTGGGTTTTGTTCGTTCTTTTTCCCTTTCCTTTGGAAATAATAAAAGCACGGTGGTGAGTCTTGCTTATGAGTTAAGTTAATCAATAGCTTATACTCATAATTTTTACCCCTACACTACGCAAGCACTTTACTTTGTTTTACCTTGCATTTCGTTCGCATTTGCCTTGTATTTCAGTCACGTTTCATTATCACGGCGTCGTTCCAGAAGTTTGCGCTAACTTTGGCGAACACCCCTATTTTCAATAAAAAACAACACACAAATATATCAAGGAGAGTTTCGAGTTTGATCCCTTGAGTATTAATATAAACTCACATTTATTCTGCGAGTTTTCACCGCAAACAGTTTCGTATTAGCATTTATTGGAAAAAACCCAAATCCCACATTGGTTAAAGATAGAATCCATAAAAGGTTTATATAGAGTGGCACCCCTCACCTTACAAGCCGATTTTGTAAGGATGAGATAGGCCAAAGTCTAATTCTATCATGGTATTAGAGCCTCGTTTAAGATCCGGTGGGCCACCTTCTACAGTTTCCGCTATCGGGTCACCCACCATTTATTTCCACGCCCTAGTTATCTAGTCCTGAGCATGAGGGGGTGTGTTAAGAGTCCGACATCAGATAATATATGGCATGAATATATCTTTATAAGCGGGGGCAATCCTCAGCTTACCAAACAGTTTTGTAGGGTTGAGTTAGACTCAATCACAATTTCTTAACATGGTATCACGAGCCTATCGATTCGGGCCACCCACCATTTATATATGCGCACCAATCCCCAAAAAAAGTGTTGGGCACAAGGGAGTGTATTGGAAAAACCAAGTTTGATATATCGATAACTCGTACCACCCACCGTTTATACCCACGCACCAAGACCAATAGTTTTGGGCGTGAGGGGTGTATTAGGGAAAACTCAAGTCCCACATTGATTAAAGATAGAATCCACAAAGGGTTTATATAGAGTGACACTCCTCACCTTACAAGCCGGTTTTGTAAGAATTAGATAGGACAAACATTTAAGAGCTTTAGTATGCATAATTTATGGAGATATATAATTATTTCTCTTTTTTGGTGGAGCTGTAGAGGCAGAGTAACTGCACAAACTTTCGGTACTCAAATGAGTTATTAATAATTTCATATCGGACCATACGAATTTGTTGAGGAACTTTGCAGTTACTAAATATGACTCCATTTTGTATGAATTCCAAAATCATTTTATAGGGACTCTAGGTAAAAGACATCCCTCATATTTTCAAAAATAGTTTTCCTTCAATGTGGTTGTTGGGTTTTGTCATTGTCACAACTTTACTAATTGACTTAATATACCCTGTTATGGTTTTGTGAATAATTTTTCCCAGTATTTAAATATGCAATTGTAAGCTTGTCATGATCTGCTGGAGGATATCTAAGATAATATGTTCTTTTATTTAAGAAAATTTTGAATTCATAACTAACTTGATCGTCAAAGTTTTTGCATGTTCCACACCTTTGCTGTGTCATGCTATGTTCATGAGTATGATGAAACAGAAAGGAAAGGCAACATCTAAAAAACATGGTAGGGAGTTTACTTTGGTGTGATAGGTTCCATTTCGAAACTGATGCAGGGACACCTTTGATCATGCTCAGAAATCGTACTCTCTATGTTCGACGAAATTATCACTCACCTACGAGAAAAAAGATTGTCTCTCTAGTGGAGGAGACTCAATTGAAAACTCGACATAATAAAGAGAGAGTTTTAATCTGTGAAGTGTTGGTTCAAAACAAAGATGGTGAAGAAATCGAGAGGAAGGACCTAGAAGCAGAAGCGGCTCAGGCTTTAAAAGCCTCTCGGCCTAATTTGGCTCTCACAGTTCGCGAGGTGCAAGACGATGTTCATCGAATTATCAATTATGGATACTTTTTTTTTCATGCGTTCCGGTTGTAGTTGATACTCGTGATGGTATTCAATTGGTATTTCAGAACCAAATCAAGAGTTCCAAGGATTGGTATGTGAAAGAGCTCAAGTTGTTCCGACGAAGTTTTTAGAGAACTTTTTTTGAAATGGACATGGGAAAGTTATCAATTTTAGGCGTTTGGATGAGGCTATATCTTTTATTTATGACTGGTATATGGAGCACGGTCTTTTTCCCATAGTACCAGCTGTTGAGATTCTATTTGGGGATATCCTGAGATTACAAGTTTCAAAGGTCGATGTCAATAATATTTCCATATGTTTTCTTGACAGGAAGCACAACCTGTTCTTTAACCCAACTATTAGTGGATGACTGTCATTGACTTGAGGGTCTGCTGGAACATTGGAAATAGGCCACTCACGTCGAGTAGCTTCCTTTTGATTGATCAATCTTTTATATGCTTTTTTTATACACATTACTCTCTCCGTCCCACAATGAGTGATCCATTTGGAAAATATGGTGTCCCAAAATATATGACCCATTTCAATTTCCAATGCAACTTTTCCTATTTTACCCTCTAATTAATATTACTTTCATCATTTCCAATACATCATAAGGGTACTTTAGTAAAAATATCATTCTCTTTCCTTCATTTATTCCTTTTTTTCTTAATCTGTGTGAAAAGTCAACTGAGTCACTCATTGTGGGACGGAGGGAGTACTATTATTATGCCTAGGTGGAAATGTGTGATTTATGAAGTTAATTAGTATTGTACTTTTAACTGTAGATGTTATTGATTGTTGCATTACTATTCTTCTAGCAGGTCCAAATTTTGGAGATTGTAGGGATTCCCAAATTAGATGTTATGTTCCCTGGTGTTGCATTGTTGGGGAGAAAATTATTCAGCGATCAAGTCGGCTTTGAGGCGACTGCTTATAATATCAACGACTTCGATGAAGCCATTAATGATACTGGGATAGCAATTTGGATAAAGTTGATAAAGACATTCCGACTATGATGTCGGTATAAGAACATCTAAATAGAAGCAGTTTTCATTTTTGCATAGGAGTTACACTATCTAGACGGGAAATCACAGAGCAAGTGTTCACCATGATTATTCATACAAGAAAAACCAACTAGCAAACCCTCAACAAGTGACCCCAGGCATGGGCAAGGGAGTGTACTTTACCAAACATGATACATGATAATTATGTTATCAATGTAATTAATTTGTAACCAAGTTAGAGATTACACTAAACAAATAGGTGTCACTCATATCCCTTGCGAGAGCGGGAAGCACCTCCTCTTTTCTAACTTGTAAAATTATTTAAAGGTAAAGACTCTTAGAACAAAATTTGTTCATGACATATATCACTTAGATTTTGATGATAACAAAGTATTGAAAAAACAATGGTGGTATCTAATCTGTGTTCCAAGTATGCAAGTTCTAAATCTTGAAGAGAAGACATTCAGAATCTGATATAAGGGCGTATTTGAGAGGAGTTAAGTTACTAGTTTATGGTGGATCAAAACCTGAAGAACAATTTCTAAGTGATGTTTGGCGTAGACTCTAAAGCTGAAGGCATCAACATTACAAAAGCAACATATTGTCTCTACACTAAGTTAATGTATCAGCTTCTAGTGAATATTTAGAGTTAGTAATAAAGCTTGAGTTATCCGTACTGCAGAAAACAAGATGCATTGTCAAATCAGTTTGTCAGCAAGAGTCTATATTCACAAGGCTCAAGAAGAGTTGACGTGATTTATGAATATGTACTCTCAACGGATCTATAGTACAAGATTACATAGAAGATACAATGGTTAAACATTTTACACAATGGATTAAGATTTTTTGGTGTATCTATCTTCAACGTCTCTTGTACTATGGAAAAATAAAGACACTTGTTCAGGTTATCTCTTCCAACGGCTAGTCTTCTACAACTGCTATATAAGCTGCTGAAGATTAAAACTGAAGTCTTTAACAAGGAGCAAAGAGCAAATAGAGAAGGAAAGCCAAGAAGGATAGAAGTGTTCTACACTTCTGTCTGGATGGAGGAATAACAAAATCAACAATAAGCAACACAATTGAGTATGCATAATTTCTGTTATATGTTGTAAATTGTAATAAGCCTTAAGATTTCTTAAACATTGAATATCTTAGAAATCCTAAGTGCTTAAGGTCTTTGTTATGGTGATTACCATGTACCTCTGACTTTGTATCAAGTACACTTTTATCTCTATTCTGCTAAACATGTTGTTTAGTAGTTCAGATAAAGTCTCTTGCTATGTGCTTGAGCACCAAAGTTTCTTGCTAAGAAGCTTGAGCCAAGTAACTCTCTTGCTATGTGCTAGAGCATTGAACGTCTTGACCAATTGTTGATTGAGTAGAAAGTCTTAGACTGTGAGTCTGAGCAGAAGTCTTGGGTTCGTGGAACTTGAGAAAGGAAGTATTGAGTTCGAGGAACTTAAGCAAGGAAGTCATGGGCCTGAGGGGATTGAGCAGAAGGCTTGGATTCGTGGAATATAAGCAGGGAAATCTTGGACCGAGGGTGTGAGAAGAAGTCTTGAACCTGAAGGGCTTAAGCAAGGAAGTCTTGGGTTCATGGAACATAACCAGAAGTCTTGTACTTGAGGGGTTTAAGAAGGAAGTCTCGGGCTGAGGGTGTGAGCAAAGAAAAGTCTTATGCTTAAGTGCATAAACGATTATAATCATGTTTTTCTTATAGTGAAAATCTCTTATGATGCAAGGGGACTGAACTACTCTCATTTGGGAGGAACCAGTATAAATCTTTGTGTGTTCTTTATCTTTTATTTGCTTCTGTTACCATTCTGCTGCAATGTACAATAAGAATCTGAATACCAGTTTAGATTTTGAATTCTGATTAGACGCAAAGTTAAGAAATGGAAAGTATAATTTAACCCCCCTTCTTGTGTATTTTTCTCACCTTCAGTTGGTATCATAGCATGGTATGTGCATAAGACTTAATAGTGGTGCATATAATGATCCAATGAGAAAAATATGCATGCTAAAGACTTTCCTTCAAGAAGAAGTTATGTACCACAGGAAAAGTATTACACTGCTAATCCTACCATATTCAAAGGGTTGTTATGCTGAATTTAAATGATGGATTAAGCATAACATATTTTAAATTCATTGGTCTTAATTAAGGGTTTTGATGAAGGCCTATAGAATAATCTTGAGAAAGATATTATTATAGAAGTTGATGGTGTAGGGATGATCAAAGTCTAAAAGTCTCTCACACCAGCTCAAAAAAAGTTTATTGAAAATATCTTTAGAGTTAGATGCATTCTGGTTGGTGCTCTATCTCATTCTGAGTATATCAACATCATTGATATGCCTAATTCTCAAGACCATCTTTGAATCCTTGTGTTCTTATTTGAAGGAAATCATGTTGAAGCTTATTAAAGTACACTTTATCTAATTTTCAAGCAAATTCTAGAAGTTTGCTTGCTGATATTAAACCATTAAGTCACATCTACTCAGGAAGTCAAAAGTTTGAGTAGATTGTGTCTTGAAAGGTTTGATAGAATTCTTCGAAGAAGAGAAATGGAATTAGATGATGAAAAGCTGTCAAAAATATCATCCTTCTTCAAGCCTGTTGAAGAAAGTTCCTTTGGAATGTTTGATGATGAGAAATTGACATTTCCTATCACATGACTCTTTTAACTAGCTGAATGGAATGTGACATATGTTGATAGAAGAGTAACTTCAGAAGCTTCTGAAATATTCTTATTTCAAATGATTTCCCAAATCCTAAGAACAAGGAAAAATACTATCAGAAAAACCCAATAAGAAAAATGTCAGAGGTCTTCAAAGTCTATTATAATGACACTGACATAGTTGAGGATTCAAAATCTGAATAAGAATGTAATCAGACATTGCTAGCCATTACTTCTTCTGAAGAACCAATCTGAATCCTGGAATAAAAATCATTTATTGAAGAGAAAGAGATAACTCCAATCTATCTTGCTTTAATATTGATAATAAGGAGTCTGCGTCTAAAGATAATATCTTAAGTGACTCCATTGTTCCTTTATAAATTTAAGGCTATCATAAAATCTGTGTTTAAGGACAATTCTATAAGAAACCTTTTATTTCTCCTTCTGTTTTTGGAAATCCTATGACAATGTTGTAAACTTGTTTTATACCAATCTCTGATAGCAAACACTATCTGAATCTATGCTTGTCAAATTTCAAAGTCAAAATATTTAATCCAAGACAATGAAATAGCAAACTCTACTAAGAACAAGATTTTGTTAGTATCATTACTCATCCTAGACTCATACTATGAAATGAATCATTGTACTACTATCAGGTTGAGGCATAAAGCAAGAGAAATCCTGTCAAGACTAATACTTCCGGACTCATAGAAATATGAGTACCAATATCCATATTTGCATTTGCTATAGATATGACAGAAGAAATGAGCAAGACATCTTCCATGGTACTTGATCAAAGGTTGTTTACAACATTTGATGGAAGAAGAGCCTACATCAGAGACTCAAGTGCTAAAAGCTTGAAGTTTGGTGGAGAAAGTAGAATCATTGGTTTAAAAGCCAATGAATCAGAATCCACTCAAGACAATATTCAGATTCCATGGTCAGATCTGAATACTCATCTGGAGCATGACCAAGAAAAAAAAAAGGTATGTTATGTTCTTTCCTTGTAAATTTCTTGACTCAATGAAATATTTATGTATGAGTAAATACAATGTCTCTATTATATCTCTATAGAAATTCTTTTAAGAATCTTCAAAGATCTTTAAAAAGAAACTATGTCGTATTTTTCTATACTGAATAGGTCATTAACTAGGTGATGATCATATTTATGGAGTCAGTGCCTTCACCTTTTGTGATGATATTGTTGCTAGTTAGTTGTCAAAGAAACCTATTTAATATTCATTAATCAAGCTTGACTCTAGTTCCAAGAGTAAAGGCTTGATTATGAATAGAATATTAAGAACTGATGACTAACAGAAGATAACTCACTCAAAGTCTAATCCTACTAGACTCTGATGACAGATAGCTTCTAAAAATTGTCAGTCTCTGAGATTCAGAAAAGGAATATTTACTTATGATAAAGAAGTTTAAGTAAAAAATCTTTTTTTTTTTAAACTCTGTTTACTAAAAACTCCATAAAATTGATTATCATCTGGTGGATGCAAGAAATGTGTTGGGTAAGAACCTTAGAGAAATGATGGTTTCTTTTATATATTTCTATTATCTTTATCCTCTATATTTATGAAACATTATTTCGTGTCTTCTTTCTATTCTCCTAACAAGATTCTTATTCCTTTAGAGTCTTGTTTAGTTTATTTTTTTATTATTTTCTTATGTATTGTTCAAACCAAACTTGAGATGATTTCTCTAGTCAATTCTACTTTGAATCAACTAGTTATCATCAATGAAAAGTTTATGGATTTTGATGAGGTGCTTAAACTTGGTTTTAACTTTCGAAAGACTGTGTTTGAACAATGATGGAATGGATACTTTGATATGCTTTGTGGTTTCACTTATCCATGTCTTGTCAAAGATTTTTGGATTAATGCTTCCATTGTTGAGCTAATTTTTTAGTGTGCTATTCTTTCCAAAGTTTCTGGTGTTTCTATAAAAGTAACCTCTAAGACGATTGCTAATGTAATGGACTGTGAGGAGATTGGAGAAATTCCAGGTACTCTTGTTTGGGAATATTATCTTCCAGCTTGGTGTACTTTTGTGGATCCATCAAACATCTCTCAGGTCTCAAATCTTTGTTCTAATGCAATTATTTGGAATCAGATTCTGAACTCAAACTTGCTACCTAAGGACAAAGATCTGGACATTGTGGACCCTATTGAAAAAGATTTGCTACTTCTTCTTAATTCAGACCTGCAGATTGATCTTCCTCAAGTTATGTTTGACTATCTGAAGGAGACTCTTTCATCCTTTCATAAGGGAAAGACATTCTTGATTCCTTATGGACGAGCTCTTTTAGAATTGCATATCCAAATGGGAGTTATCATAAGTTCAAAGGATGATTCTTCTAAAATCTGGAGAGAAAAGCTTGAAGCTATCTATGGGAGTTTCTGATATTTGATTTCTGCAAATATATGCCTTGTAATTGTTAAACATCTTGTATTAAGCAGTCTTATTTCTAAAAAATTGTTCTTGTTCTTGTTTATCTTAACAGTTATATATATATATATATATATATATATATATATATATATATATATATCATGTTGTTCAAAAGAATAATAAATAGGACTAAAACTCAAAAAATGCATCATTCTTATTGAAAGATTGGGAGCTGTTACATATTCTTAACTAAACATTCTAGATATTTGGATATGTCCTAAGGTATTTCCTAGGCTCATCTGACATATCCAGTTTGTTTAAATAATCTTCCCAATCTTCTCGTGCAAACTCAATAGCCTTCTTCCTCAGATGATTCCTACATTTTGACCTAGAATTTTTCTTTTTTCTTTGTGTCTCAACAAAGGTTGCTGAAGAAGTATGTGCTTCTGAAGTTGTTTACTTGCTTGTAGATCCTTCGGTTGCTGAATTCTTTGTGTTTGCTTGAGCTGGTACATTTAGCATTGCTGTCTTTCTGAAATCTCTCTTTGGAACCCAAATTTGTTTCCGCTTATACATTTTTGTTTTCAGAAGATTAAGAAAGTGAGTTTGCAAAGGGTTTTATAGAGTCTATTCATTCAAGTACCTTGAGTATTTAATTATTTTAATATTGATTAGTTAAATCAATCTTTTAACATTCTGACTCTTGGAAAATGATGTTTAGCATTCAGTCCTATTAAGATTCTCTTAACAACTGTAAATATTATTATTAACAAGTTAATTGTTGTTTATGTTCATCTTCTTACTTCATTTATGCTTTTGTCGGAAAATCATAGAGAAAAATTAAAAGAGTGCACATGCAAAATAAAATTGGTTCAAACAGCTTTTTCATTAATCAAAATAAAAAGGGATTACAACAAAAAGGGATTGGAAGGAACTAAGATTATTCTAATCTAACTCCTCGATGGCCTTATAACCAACCCAGTTTTCTCAACTGATGTCAGGCTTACCTTCATCCACATCCTAATCTTATGCTTATGGGATAACCGAAAGATAAAACATCTCGTTTATCTTCTTCTTATTTCTCTTCTTCATTGATTTCCTTCTTAGTTTCAACTCAGTGGTAGTGGACCTTCTTCTGTAGGTCTCTGAGGTGCTGAGGACGAACCCTCGTCAGAAGTATTTCGTGTAGAGGATAATGGACCAGTTGTAGACACCTCAAAATCTATTGGCTTCTGAAGATCTTGAGTTTTTATACTAGTAGAGTTCTCTGAGACTTCTATCACAACTGAGATGTTGACACTTTTAGTTGAGAACTCCATCGTGTTTTGTTGGATGTTGATGAAAATGGCATAGGCTTCGGTTGCTTTTTATAGTGGATTCTGGGTAACCCAAACGTTGAAATAAAATCCTTTGCTTGATTCTTGGAACTGTTACGACCAATAAGTAATAAACATGCATTGTACAACTCTTTAATGATCTTTGCAACTTGATTGTTTTCTCTTCCTTGAGAACTGGTCATGTAATGATGCTCTGTTATGCATTTATGACTGTAATTCTTTTCTATTTGTCTTTTTTTTTTTAATTCTTTTTGATGTGACAAAAAGGGGAGAAAGATATAATAGTATTTAATAAAGAATTTGAACCCTTCATATTTAATGTTGTTCATTTATTATTAATGTACTTTTAAATTTCAGTTATTTTCTGTTATTTTGGTTATTTTTTGTTTCAGTTATCTTGCCTGGGTGATATATTTTAATTTTCTTGAATATAGAACTAAGGGGGAGTTACAAACCTCAACCTTGGACTATTATAGTCAGAGGGAGCTTACAAACCTTATACTCTGATGTTGCTTAGAGAATTAAAATATCTTTTTCTTGAATATAGTACTTAGGGGGAGTTTAAAGAAATCAAACTTGGACTATTAGACTCAGGGAGAGCTTACAAACCTCATACATTGATGTTGGAAATAAAATTATAACTACCCAACATTGTTCTTTAAATACTTATGTTTGTCATCATCAAAAAAGGGGAGATTGTTTGAACAGGATGTGTTTATGACATATATCCCTTGGGTTTTGAATGGTGTTATCTAATGTGTCTTCCAAGTATGTAGGTTCTAAATCTTGGAGAGAAGGTATTCAGAATCTGATATAAGGACACATTTGAGATGAGTTGAGTTACTAGCTTTTGGTGGATCAAAACCTAAAGAACACTTTCTAAGTGATATATGGCGTAGACTCTGAAGCTGAAGGGCTCAGCATCAGAAGAGCAACATATTGTCTCTACACTAAGTTAATGTATCAACTTCTAGTGAATAGTCATAGTTAGTAATAACGCTTGAGTTATTCGTACTGCAGAAAGCAAGCTCCATTGTTAAATCATTTTGTTAGCTAGAGTCTATGTTCACAAGGCTCAAGAAGAGTTGACATGATTTACAGATATCTACTTTCGACGGATCTATAGTACATGATTACATAGAAGACGCAATGGTTAAACATGTTACACAATGGATTAAGATGTTTTGGTGTATCTATCTTCAACATCTCTTGTAGTATGGAAAAATAAAGCCACTTGTTCAAGTTATCTCTTTCAACGGCTAGTTTTCTAAAAGTGCTATATAAGCTGCTGAAGATTCAAAATGAAGTCTTCAACAAGGAACAAGGGGAAAATAGAGAAGGAAAGCCAAGAAGGATAGAAGTATTCTACACTTCTGTCTGGATGGTGGAAAAACAAGATCAACAATAAGTAACACAATCGAGTATGCATAATTTTTGTTATTTGTTGTAAATTATTATAAGCCTTAAGATTTCTTAAAAATTGAATATCTTCGAAATATTAAGTGCTTAAGGTCTTTGTTATGGTGATTACCATGTACCTCTAATTTTGTATCAAGTACAGCTTGTTCTCTATTCTGCTAAAAATGTTGTTTAGAATTTTAGATAAAGTCTCTTGCTACGTGCGTGATCCCAAAGTCTCTTGTTGAGAAACTTGAGCCAAGTAAGTCTCATGCTTTGAGCTAGAGCATTGAAAGTCTTGATCAATTGTTGATTGAGCAAAAAGTCTTAGACTGTAAGTTTGAGTAGAAGTCTTGTATTTGAGAGTATAAGCAGAAGTCTTAGGTTGGTGGAACCTGAGCAAGGAAGTCTTGAGTTCGTGGAACTTAAGCAAGAAATCTTGGGCCTGAGTGTCTTGAGTAAAAGTCTTGGACCGAGGGTCTGAGCAGAAGTCTTTAGCCTGAGGGGCTTAAGCAAGGAAGTCTTAGATTCGTGGAATATAAGCAGAAGTCTTGTACCTAAGGGGTTTAAGCAGGAAGTCTCAGGCTGAGGGTTTGAGCAAAGAAAATTCTTATGCTTAAGTGCATAAGCCATTTTAATCATGTTTTGGTTATAAGGAAAATCTCTTGTGATGCAAGGGGACTGGACTACTCTTATTTAGGAGGAACCAATATAAATCTTTGTGTGTTCTTTATCTTTTATTTGCTTCAGTTAACATTATGCTGCAACGTACAATCAGAATCTGAACACCAGTTTAGATTCTAAACTCGGATCAGAGGCAAAGTTAAGAAACAAAACACACAATTCAACCCCTTATTCGTGTGTATTTTTCTCACCTTTAAGGACCAAGAACTGCGAGGAATTCATCAAGGAACGAAATCGGCTTTGTCCGGACTATGCCCACTTGATGCCTTTGGCCAAAGTCCAAGTTAAATACCTTTGGCATAATCGACTTCGTCTGGGCTATGCGCACTTTATGCCTCTGGCCAAAGTCCAAGTTAATATACCTCTGGCATAATTAGCTTCGTCTGGGCTATGCTCACTTGATGCCTCTGGCCAAATTCGAAGTTAATATACCTCTGGCATAATCGAATTTATTCGAGATATGCGCACTTGATTCCTATGGCCAATTTCCAAGTTAATATACCTCTGGCATAATCAAATTTGTCCGGGCTATGCACACTTGATGCCTCTGGCCAAAGTCCAAGTTAATATACCTCTGGCATAATCGACTTTGTCCGGGCTACGCACACTGATGCCTTTGGCCAAAGTCTAAGCAACTTACAAGCCTCTGGCCAAAGACCATGAGCATTTTAAGACTCCTAGCATAAATATAAGACCACGAGAATTTTAAGACTCCTGGCATAAAAATAAGACCACGAGCATTTTAAGACACCTGGCATAAAAATAAGACCACGAGCATTTTAAGACTCCTAGCATAAAAATAAGATCATGGGCATTTAAGACTCCTAGAATAAAATTAAGACCAAGAGAATTTTAATATTCTGGAATAATTGGCTACGGTCGGGTCATGCAAAATAAAAATCCTCTGACCTCCATTTAACGTCAACCCCAATGGGGCTCTGAACGACGATAATGAGAAACTAACATATCTGTGACTATTAAACGGTTTGGTTAGCTTAAGTTGACCAAATATCCGACATAATCTACTCAGAATTAGCTAATTTGTGTATGATATTAATAAGACCTCTCAAATCATTAAGGTTCGATGCTTGGGCTTCAAAACCTATACGGTACCAAGACAAGCTGGTTCACTCAGAGCCGGCCATTTTTTATCTGATTTCCATTCAAACAAATAATTTGTTATCAAGGAGATAAAAAAGTATTAGGACTACACATCCATAAATATTAAACATGATCACAACTAAAAACCAATCTCATGAGGACTTGAATACTATCATAAACAAGGATTGCAAATCTTCAGGATGCTCCGACCTATTCAAAATTGTAAAATATGCATCAAGATAAAATTCCCTAGCAATGACCAGGATCATAAATTTATGAGAGCTTACTTGATTCAGTGTGTTTATGTTAAGTTTAGAAAACCTGGGATATAACTCAGAACACTTCATCCTTATAGGATTTGTGCTTTGGGATGTATATGAAGATCGAGGAAGGCCTTGGCTCAATGCAAAAAAGAAATTTCCAGGCTTTCTTTGTCCGAACATTTCAACCTTTTAGATCTCATGCTTGGGGGGCTTATGTACAATCCAGAAAATTAGTTTGACCAATCGGAATATAAGATCGGAGGATCATTGATGTACATACTAGAATTCCTTGAGGCTAAGTTGGTGTAACAACCGAGTATGTTTCATGTTAGCAGGTCGGTAGTCGTGTTATACTTACTAGCCGGAATCCGGTTAGGGTATCAAAGTAAGAAAGACAGAGCCGACCTCATATAAGCTAGTAATGATTTCGTTAGTGAAAGTTAGATTCAATGATAAAACCTAAAATTCCATTTGAAAGGTCATAAGAAACAGTTACAGGGTGATACATTTTGACAAATGAGTTAAAGTTAGTGAAGAGGCAGACATTCATGGTAATTATAGCAACGACTGTAACTATTTTTCTCCTAATGACCATCAAACCATACTCATGTCATAATAAAGTGAGGCTTTTGGGATCCTAGGCAGAAGGAGAGAAACAATATAAAAATAGATATTGGATACCAAAGTGAAAGGGGGAGAGACACATGAATGAATAACACAAAGAGGAGTAAAATATACAGAAACCTTGGTATACCAACAATTATGGCCATGAACCCTATTCTATTACAAACACACTAACCAATCGTTTAAGACTCTCTTGGGCAAATAACCGAGAAGTCAATCTTTTAATGTTTTAGCAAGAAGACTCATCATACACCCCAGCTCTAACCCATAAGTCCTAGACTAGATAAGGATATGTTGGTCCATTCAACATATCAGGGATTGAAGCCCATTATTGCACTTTAAATAAATTCCAGAGGGCTCAATCCATTCAAACCGAAGGTTTCAAAATCAACAATATTCTCCATAATGAGTTTAAGATCCTCCTTGCTAATATCCATGGTTCTTGGCTTGATATGAAGGCTTTTACCAAATTTGAAAACCATGGGTATTGGTTAAGAAGAAGATGATGAAGCCATTGTAGAAGGGGTTTTATGGTTTCTTTAAAATAGGTAGTTTTTCAGAGAAGACTTGAGAACAAAAGTGAGGGAAGTGAGAGAGAAGTGTTTGAGTCTGATTTGATAATGTGTTTTGAGTGAAAAACAATTTTTGATCAAAATAAAACTTAAAGACTCAGGAGGCGGGATGCACACCTTTTAAGATAAGTTATCATTATCTGAAGCATTTTACTCAACAGTTACAAACCACGTGTCATAAGACATTTCAGATTCATGACACATAAGTGGAGAGGTGCCAAAGGCAGTTGAAAAGGTTTTCCACTTGTGTGCTTATCAGAGGCAATTAGTCTTATTCTAAGCTTCAAAGGACGGGATGCTTCAGAGGCTACTATTCACCAGAAGCTACTTCAGAGCTTCTAATCACAATAGCTTCTGATCATCATCAGATTGTGATTCTCCATCCATAAGCAAGAAAAAATATTAAAAAGATTACTCAATGCTTGGTTATGAATTAGAATAAGATTCTTTGTTACTTAGATAGAGTAGTATTATCACAAGAAAGTGAAATTCTACTTTCACAGATATGATATTCTTCTAACTGATATTATGGTATCCTGTTTAGAAATTGTAAAGTAAAAGCAAAGAAAAATACATACCATTGTGCAACTTCTGATCTTCTAATTAGATTGTTCTTGAGGAACCACTTTGTTCCAACAATGCTCATTTGATTACCATCATGAGCCTTTTCAAAGGCCATTTCAACTGGATGAGCTTTAGAGGTTGATTAAGAATCTGAAGCACCAGCTTCTGATTAATCAGCTTTAGTCTTCCTAGTACCAGCGATATTTCCTTATTGATTTCTTCTGGATTCCACATTTTCTTTTTCTTTCAGAGTTAGGATTTGGAACATAGGCTTTTCTTTTGTTATATGTTGTAAGCAGCCATTGTCTTAGAATTGGAACTATTACTTTGTTCTTCCCTTTTAGCATATCTGCACTTTTGGGTATTATCGCGAAAGGATAATTTTGAGACTAACTTATTGATTAACTTAAATCGAAAAGCAAGAGTCTCCACTTAACTTTATTGTTTCCAAAGGGAAAGGTAAAAGGTCGAACAAAACAAACAAAAAGGTAAAAAAAAAAGACTGATCAGGATATGGGGGTTGGTTATGCAAGGGGAAGGTATTACCACCCATCACATCCATTATACTCAGCGGGAACCACTTGCAAATCTGTGTTTATAAAAAAGCTGGATTGTTTGTTGGTTGATTTTAAATGAAAAGACATTTTGTCGTATTCGAATAGAAAAATTAACTTACTACCCACAAGTATGAGGAGATGAGCATTTACATCATCTTGATATGGAGAACTTTTACTTGGACTTTCTCACAAGTATGTCTCAACATTCAAGTGGAAAATGTCAATCATTTATCAGCATCTTGTAGAATTATAGTGGTTTGCATCACCACAAGAATAGACTAATATCTAATCTTTTTAAAAAAAGGCTCTTAAAGAAAAGTGCACAAATGCACAAAAAGAAGTTTGATGAGGTTTGTCTTTTTTAAAGTTTTGAAAAGATTTTGAATATGCTTAAGTGTTTTAGCATTTATTAAGAAAAACGATTTTTTCGACAACTTGACAAAGTCAAGGTTTATTAAGAAAGAGGTGTGAAGTTTGAAAATAAGAAGTTTTTTAAATAGGGAGAAGTTTTGAAAATTTAAGAAGTGGGAAGGAGATGAAGAGACTATCCTAAATCATAAAGTAAGTGGTCTCATTGTGAGGTCGCCCAAGAGGAAGCCTTTGTATGTGCAAGTGTACTAACCACAAGAGGAGAAATCATTTGACATTGGTGTAAACAAACATTCTTTTCGCTTTGGATTGAGCCACAAGATAAACAATCAACATGAGCAGATGACTATCAAAAAAACCATATGAACCACAAATAACATCCAAGTCTTGAATTGAAGATCAGGGGGGCAGAGAAAACACTAGGTCTCAGATACCACTCCAAGCAAAGGAACATACTAAGTCCTAAGGCCCAAGGTCCACAATACTCTTTAAGTAAGGGATAGTAACACATAGTTCATAAGGTCAAATTAAAGTTTTTTTTAGGGTTTTAGCCATTTTATATTGTTTTTGTTCTTTTAAAATAAGAAAGCAATAAAGCAGAAAAGTAAAGATCAAAAATAAAAGGCAAGAATATAAATGGCATGGATGTAAATGACATAAGAGTAAATGACATAAATGTTAAGAACATAAAAGTATATGTTAGAAGTTAGCACAATTGATATGTCAATGTTAGTGTTAATGAGAATTTAATCAAGTCGGGACAATTTAACGCTATGTTAAGCAATCGTAAGTGGACTTATGTAGAAGTCACACGTATCACACCTATCTGAGACAGGTCAATAACAATTTATGTGTCAAACATGTTAGAGAACTAACACAAAGTTAGTCTCCTAAAACAATGTAACACAATAGTAAAAAAAAGCAAAAAAAAAAAAGAAGAAATGATAGAAGGGATGCAATGAGGGGTCAATCAATCACATATGGATCATCTATCAACAAGCCAAATGACTTAAAGCATGATCAAAAAAGGGATAATCTATCTCTGGTACAAAGTGCTAAAGATGATCAAATGATCATTCATCAACATGTTTGAACCAAAGAAGGTTGAATCAACCAAAGGATCACTAATCAAGGACTTGAGATGTTGAAAATATGTTCAACCAAGCAATCATCAAGAGCAAGAATCAATACTCCAAAAATTGAATAAAACCAAAATAAATAAGGATTTAAAATGGAAATTAAAAGGAAAATTCAAACAAGGCATCAAAACATCAAATAAATGGTCGGGAAAATTATGGGAAGTCAAGAATATTATGATAAATGAGATCTCAAAAGTTGGAGTGAAAAAATGTTTCAAAATGATTAAAAATAAAATTAAAATTAAAATTAAATGGGAAATAAAGGAAAATATCAATTAAATTCAAAATGATTTTTAAAAATTATGCAAAAAAATATATGTGATAGAAATTTTTTTTAATGGATTTATGGAAAAAAAATGGAGTAAAAATTTTTAAAAATCATTAAAAATAAAATCAAAAAAGAAAATGAAAATAAAAAAAGAAAAAAGAAAATATTTGAAAAATGGCGCCAACGACTAGTTTTTCAAACGCGCGAAGGCAGTCATCTTCAACCTTGAGTTGATTTTGCAATCTCCATGAACTTGTGTTTTTAGCATGAACCAAGCATAGATTTAGCTTCTAAACACTTCATCGTTCATGTCTCTCTACATCAGAGCCATTGAAAGACTCTGAGCAGAGAGAATTTTCTCAAGAACACGAAGAAACCTAGTTCTTCAAAGTAAAATTAAATGACTAATATGAAATATAAATTTCAGGTAAGTGAGGCCTTTTGATCAGTGAATCAAGGCGAACACACCGGTAACTTGTTTGCTCATAAATTTTACTCGTAGCTACCTTTTCAGTTGAAGCTTAGAAGGTAAATAATGGTGGATTCGAGTTGGAAGTTGTAGGAAGTTTCAAGCCACTTCACTGCTATAGCTAGCTTCAGAGGAGGCCAGTGAGTAATAATGGGCAAAGATTCGAAGCTAAAAGAACTTGAATCAAATAAATGGTTGACTGTTTTTTTAGGTATCAGGTTCAAATGGTTGCAAAACTTCTTTGGCTTTTCAAGCTTGAAAATGAAGGAAAATCAACCTTCTATTTATAGGGAAAGTGTTTCTGAGATCACACATGTGAAATAGATCAGAAATACGTGTGAACCGAGTTGAATTTGGTTTATTTGCAATATGCGTGAGAGTATGGCTGAAATGTGTGATTCAATCATGCAAATTGGTCGTTTAGCACTTGGTTGCACGCATTTTGGTTGTACAAAATGTTCACACATGTGTAGGTGGTCCCAAATTGAGAATTGGCATGAAAATCATGACCTGAAACTGATCAAGAAGCAGAGCTCAAGGTACCATGTTTGGAGCTAGGCCAAATGAAATCCCCTCGTGCGTTTTGAGATTTTCTTTGTGCCAAATGATCTTCACATTGCAAAGAATCAGATGCAAAAATAATCACATCAAAAGGATACTTGGATTGAAAATGGAATTGATTTAAAGTTGGGGTCGTGGCCTGAAATTTCAGGTCACGCATTAGGTTGACCAGGTCTTGGGCCTGCTTTTATGCATACATGGGCAGCTGAGCAAATCCTAAAATTGACGGACTTAGATGTTGAATTGATGCTTGACCCTTGAAAAAAAGCTGTAGAGGAGTTCAAATGTGACATTTGGCTCAAAGTAGATTCCAAAAATGTTGAGAAATGAGAAAGTTATGGTGTTTGACCAAATGACATACCATACTCGACTTTAGGCCAACCAAACATGTGCCAACTTGAGATTTCATGCTATTTCTTTGCATCCAAATGCCCAATGATGAACACTTGAATACCAAATGAAGGAAGTTTGATTGTCCCTTGAATAATTTTTTTATGATTGCTTGAAAATTGGATGAAAATGGCATGGAAATAAACACATGAACCATAATTGAATCAACTTTGAAAACATGCACCAAATTTGAACTTCTCTTGATCACATGATGTTGAATGAAGCTTTACATGATTGTGACCTAATATTTGTAATACCCCAAAATTTGCTCTCCCTTTTTATCATCATAGCATGGCATTATCATTTATCATATCATATTCACCTCATTAGCATTGCATTGCATGTAACATAGAAAAATGAAGCATAGCATCCCTCTTACCATCAGGGCATGTGATCAGGTGGAAGGTGGACAATCAATGGATCCTTAAAAGCACAAAAAAAAAGTCAATCAAGTTTCTTCAAGGTAAGCCAAGAGGTCTTTTATGTCTCATATTACCTCAATTGATCATCCACAACCTCAAGAAGGTGAGATTCAATAGGAGATTGAAGCACTACATCTTTCATTATGCAAGAGGTTCAAAAACTAAAGGAAAACCCTCAAAAGAGATAGCTCATTGATCCAAAATCATCCTCAAATGGTATATCTCATTATCCTTTAAGAGGATACACAACATACTCTGAGGAATTTGAAATTGAAGACTGCACATTTTTCTCCTAGGAGGTGGGCACCAAAACTAGGGTTTCCCATTAAATTAGGGAATCTTTGATTTTTTGGACAAAACTTGATGTCATGGTATTCTATATGTTCTTAAGTGTATGTATGTGGAAAATCACCTCTTAATTGGATTTAGAAGTGATTCAATTGAAAGAAAGATCAAGAATCAGAGAATTTTGGGGCCAAGTCAAATAATCAGGAGAAAAAGTCAACTCTTGACTTTTTGAGGCCAAACTCATAAAATTCATGTTATATGTGTCCAATGTACAAAATTTGGTCAAGAAACTCCAAAGAAATCATGAAAAAATCAAGAGGTGGAAAGTTGCCATTTTTGGAAGAAGAAAGGTTACTAAAAATAGCAAGTTTTGGCCATTTTGCATCAGAGTTTGAACCAAGGCCATTTAAAATTAAAGCACCAAATGAAAATTCCACTCAGCCACAATAAAAGGTCTTGCTTTAAGCTTCAAATCCATGTGTAGAACATCTCCATTGGATAAATATTGAGTGAGATATGATTGATCAAAGTTGAGACAAACTTGGGCAAAACAAGGTCATGACCAAGAATTTTCAGGTCATGCGCGCAGTCATTTTAACAAGCATGTGGTGGGACAAATGTCGATTCATTTTTCTCATAGTTAAAGGCATCAAATGGAAAACTTTTCAACATGAAAGTTGTTCATTGCAATGTCACCTTCAATTTTCATGTTGGACAAAATTCCATTTGATCAATTTATAAAGGGGAAATTTTGGTCTCAAGTTAGGTTGATTAGGTTGAAATTTCATGCAGTCCACTGCCATGCCATGACCTGCTTCCCACGCCCACCACACAGTTCCAAACCTTGATGTTCAAGGTTATTTTCCAACCTCTTACACACTTCATATCAACTCCAATCTCAAACCAAACTTGTTGCATTATATTCCCTCTTTCAATTGAATCCAAAAACACACTAAACCACCCATGGAGTAGAGAGTAATTCATCCTCAAACAACCCTATCTCTATTATGCTCAACTGTCATATAAACAAAAAAAAACAAAGGAATGTTATTGTTGTTGTCTTAGCTTGCCCGTGCATTGCTCACCATCCCAACATTGCTTCATTTAGCCAAACATATTTCCCATTTACTATACCACGTGCTACCCATGCTCATGAAAAAGGAAAAGGAATGGAAACTTGTAGAACAAGTTTGTTTGCTGCAGCACACATGAATTAGCTCATTCCATTAATCTCCACCACAACTGTCATACACCTTCTCCACCATATCACAGCCATGGATAACTCGCCCTAACTAACTTGGCTCAGTTAGTTAGGGTGGACTCAGCATAACCACTTTAACTCAGTTAACCTCACTCAGTTTAACCGTGGTTAAAGCCTACTATAAAACAAAATCTCACTTCACATTTTCATTCAGCTTCATTTTTTCACATTCAATCTCAAACGCTTCAATCTCTCTCTCCCTTCATCTCTATTTTTTTCTCTCCAAGTTGCACGAGTTCCTTCTCATTCTCCTCTGATTCATTCTTCAAGCTTCATATTCAATCATCACTAAGCTTGAAGCAGCTCTGGATTGTTGAAGCAAACACACTGCAACTCCATTGAATCATCCTCTATTTTTGCATCTAAGCCTTTATTTGGCCAAGTGAAGCTCAAGGAAGAAGCACTTTCCTCTGGTATTCTTTTGTATTCAAAGCTTCATCACTTTCAGGTTTGAACTCTTGAACTTGGATTGCACGATTTCTAGTCATTTTCACTTGTTTTTTGGTGCTTTAAGCTTGCTAGAAGCTCTGCTCAAACCGGCTAGTTGATAGGCCTTCTAAAGGCTTAGTTGCAAAACCTAGGGCATGTTTTAATCTTCTCTGTTCTCCATGTGTATGTGTATTATGTGAAAAATAGTGGTAGATTCATGATGTGCATGAGCTCAGCTTCAATTTGGTATGCGTATTGTACATTTTGGTGAGATGTGAAAGTTGCAGGTGGTGGTTCTCGCCGGAGAAGGTGACCGGAGGTCCCTCTCCGGCCGGCAGCTTTGAATGTTAGGGTTTATGTGTGTTCTAATCCTGTCCGTTCATTTTTCGTGATCGTGTGGTCCATAGCGCGCCAACACATAAAAATGCACGTGCTTCTCATGTGCTCATTCTGATTTTATTTTTAAAATTCGTGTGGCGTGGTACACGGTATGGAGTGTGGTCGTGCTTGTACATGCGTTAGATTAGCATACTTTGACTGCTTGTTTGACTTGACTTGATCCAATGGCCATAAGGGAGTCAACTTTGTTGACTGAGATTCCATGTTTGTTAATATGCACTGCGCGTGTGTTGGACTTAAGCCAGATTGATATCCACACCCCATGTTTTCAAGGCCCAATGATTTTGAACTGAATAATTACTATGCATGCACCCCCATTCATTTTGCATTTCATTTTTTATTTTCATTTTTTTTACACGTTTGCTTTTTTTTAATTTTTAAAAATACCAAATGGCATTATAAAATTCCACAAAAATTCATGAGCATCATTAAAACATTTAGAAAATTTTTCATGATTTTATTTCTTGATTTTATGACATTTTTAGCCTTGTTCTATAATTTTCTTTGATTTTCTTTTGTATGCATTCTTAATGTGGTACATGATTTTGTTTAATTTTGTTCTTGATCATTAAAAATTGTTTTGATGCTCTTCTTTTTACATTGAGTCATTATCATCTTGAGGTATGTTAAATGATTTCTATTTGATTTTTTTAGGTCAGTTTATGGCATGTTTGGTGTTCATTTTTGTGCTACTTTGTATGATGTGCATACTTGACCTAAGTGCATTGTTTGACATCATTTTGCCTTGAATTTTTACATGATACTTTGATAAGTGATTCATTTATGTTTTGTGTACCTCAATACCATGTTTGAATAATTTTCATGAACTCATTTGATTTTTGTTTAAGACATTCCATTTAATGCATTACAACATGTCATATCATTGTAATCTTTCTGCATGTTTACTTGATTTCTTTTGTACATACTTGCATGATCATTTGCATATTTGGTGGACCATTCATGTGATATTATAGGTCATTGGTACATGTTATGTGTCATCATTGCATGTTCATTTTCATTTGAACTTTGTGTGTCCTTAATATGAAATACTGGTGTTTTCTTTTGAATCTCCATTTCATTTCTTCTTCTATTGCTTCTTGAATGGCTTGATAGGTGTTTCATAAATGTTTGTGATGTGTTTATATATCATTGTTTATTGCATTTCAATTCTGATCCTTAGACCACATGTTCCATTCATGCATGTTTCTTTCATTTCTTTTCATCTTTCATTCTCCCTTTTCTTTTGGTAGCATGTTCTAATGCCATGGATGATGATTGTGGGTTGTTCACTTGAACTTGCTTGATGATAATCATTTGTTTTCCATATGATGTACATTCTGGTTGTGATTAATAGAATTTGATTTCTCATCTAATTCTTTTGAGCTTTATAGTGCATTAAATGTTCTTTTATTTTTACACTTCTTGTACATGTTTACTAACCATGTAGGGGCTTTGGTAAGTTGCAATTGAGTGTGGATAAGGAATCCACATTCAAATTTCCTTTCATATCTTTTACAATTCCATTTTGTGTTTTGTTAAGCACTTATGTGCTTTCTTTTAATAACTCATCACTTTCCCTTCTTGAATTACAATTCATCTTCTACTTTAGAAGTGAATTGTTTAATTCATTCTTTCTTTAGACTTTAGGTTGAAACTTCACAAACCATTAGGATCACTCCCTTTAATCTTCAATTAGGATTGAGTCTTAATCCACATAGATTTTACCTTTCTTCTCTCTTGAGTCTCTCTTCTCATCTTAAAGAAAACTCAAAAAATCTAATAAAGGTAGGCATTTATTGCATTTAGGCCTTTCATATAAAGAAAAGATTATAAGGGGTCTTCTCTTATAATCTTAGAATGTATAGCATATAGCCCATCTTGGGTCAATGTGTTAAACATTTGATCTTGTATGAGGGACTTAAATGCAATACTTGTTGAAGGTGCAAATAATAAAAAACACTTCTTCATTTCATAATCAACAAAAACACTTAATAAACACAAGTATGCTAGTGTGGTTGAACCTTGACAATTGGAACTAAGTGTGGGGGTCTTCTTCACTCTTAGTGTGCTTTCTTGCTCATTCCATCTTGGAATGTGAGAATGTACACATTCCAATATCTAAGATTCAGATACACTGTCATATGCAAACAAATGAAAAAACTTCTAAAAGACAAAACAAACAATTACGTCTTTTTTTCTGGAATTCTTTTCTCATCCCACTCACTCTCAGCGTACGAACGTGTTCCTCCTCGTTCTCTTGCAAGATGGTAACGCACTCGGACCAGCGAGCCTGCAACACCTGAGCTAGAACGTTAGCCGTTCCCTAAAAAATACAAACAATCCATCCCTAGTGAGGGGAACTACGTCGCTCTGATTCTCATGCTCCCGATGAGATACGTAGGCAGTGGGTAGGGCCCATGCGAGCACTTCTTTTATTTTCCCTACATTTGTTTCTCTTTCTCTCTCCTTTCCTTTTCCATTCCTTTTTCAGTTTCTTTCTCAGTATTCTTTTCTATCACCCTTTGATCGATACAAGCAAGCGTGGATCCCATCGGATACAATGGATGCGTGGGGGTGCTAATACCTTCCTCTCGCGTAACCGACTCCCGAACCCAGATCTCTTGGTCGCAAGACCATGCTCTATCCTTTCCTTCAGGTTTATGCGGTGTTTCCTTTCCCACTCAGGGGATAAATTCACATTGCTGGCGACTCTGTTTGGTGCCACTTTCGCGTTTGTACTTGGATGAAAATCCCAGGAGCGACAGCTGGCGACTCTGCTGGGGACCGAACCCAGAATCTCTGGTTTCCTTAGCGAGTCAATCCTAGCGCTTGTCTATTTTTCTTTCATTGGGTGTTTACTTTGATGCAGTATGTTGCTGTATTTACTGCTGTATTGTATTGCTATTTATTGTATTGCTGCTTTACTGTATTTTACTGTATTTATCGCATTTACTGCATTACATATCATTATTGTGCTGGATCGTGCTGTTGTTTTCTGTTTGGCGGGCAGGGTGTTCTGAGATATGAGCCCACTACCAAGGCTTGAGTACACCCATAGGTATTAGAGTGGATAGTCGTGACGCTTGCGTGGTGGTGACCACGTATTGTTGTTCATGAGACCCACAACCAGACGAGGTTCTATCAGGAGCTTTCTGCTACTACATGTTATGCAGGCCAGTAGTTATTCTCTTGAGGAACTGTCGACTCTGGTGACCATTCCCGAGGACTCAATTGCGGCACTCCTCCCGAGTTGTGACAGTGGCAGACCACATTCTGTGGCAAACCCATTGCACATTCTCGATCCGAGGACCCAATGCTGGGAACTTGCTATAGGACATCCTTTTTTGAAAGAGAATCAGTGGAGGCACTCCTCGATTGGCGATAGTACTGTACCCCGAGGGATGAATGTACTATTGCTTCTCGACCTCAGTGCCAGAAGCTGAGGATCTTTCGTTTTGGAAAATTAGTTGAGGCCTCCTCGATTGATGATGATGCCAAACCAGAAATGGTGAACGTATCATCATTTCTCGACCTGAGAGCCCGGGATACTGAACATCCTAGTACCCACATGTGAGAAGGGCGGGTTGTTTACAGGTTTGCAGGTAACCATGACCTCCTACATACCCGATTTTCTATCATCATCGTACAAAAGGAAGTTTCATCCTATTGTATTCAGATGGTTCTTATCTATGGTTCTATATTAGTCTCAGAGCTACACTGACACCGTTCACAGTTCAACACAGACACCTGATTACCTGATCACATTGCCCTTTGCATTGCATTATCATATCCTAACATACATGTTTATTCATTTCCAGGTGCATATATTACCCTTGATTCCAGTCATTAGGTCCCTGCAAAGATGAACACTAAAGAGAGGAAGAATATCATCAGCTATAAGTTCCTTATGCCTACTTTAGGCCCTATTGTTATGCTGAAGGGAATGGCGAGCCCTGCAGTACGAGAAGCTTTTGAAGAAAAATATGGGTGGATTTTATCTATGGTCCGTAATATCAGTGATTATGAAGCCAGAGGTCTCCATACGTTGATGCAGTTCTATGATCCGCCTCTGAGATGTTTTGTATTTCCAGACTATGTGTTGGTTCCTACCTTGGAGGAGTATTCCAACATGTTGGGGATTGCTATCAAGGAGGAGCCCCCTTTCTTTGGATCGGTGGGGGATCTTGACTTTGGAAAGGTGGCTGGTGCTCTTTATTTGAGCAAATCAGAGTTAGACGCCAATGTCTCCAACAAAGGAAAGATTCGTGGTTACAAGCTGGAATATCTGATTAAGAAGGCCCAGGAAGCAGCTAAAGGCGAGAATTGGCTTGTTTTTAATGCTTTGCTGGCCCTTTGTGTATACGGCATAGTGTTGTTTCCCAACGAGCCGGATTTCATTGATACGGACGCTATACGAATATTCATGATGAAGAACCCGGTGCCAACGCTACTGGGAGATCTTCACTACTCATTGTACAACCGAAACGAAAAGAAAAGAGGAGGGATAATTCGTTGCTGTGCACCTTTGTTCTATAAGTGGTTTGCAGGCCGTTTACCACAATCAGGGGCTTTTGTGGATTCTAAAGATTCTCTATAGTGGAAACAGCGTTTAATGGGATTGGTGGCCAAGGACATCGTATGGGTAGATCATGGGCTGATTGGCAAGAATATTATCCACAGCTGTGGTAAGTTCCCTAACGTTCCACTGATAGGAAGAATGGGTGGGATTAACTACAATCCTTCTTTGGCCATTCGACAATTTGGGTATGCCCTGACAGGTCCGCCTATTAAGAGAGATGTGGAGGAGTCCCTCTATTTTCATACATCAGATGGTTGGGAAGCAGCACAGAAAGCTTCTGAAAGCTGGGGTAGCATACTGAAAAAGGGGAAAGTTACTCTAGGCAAGCCTAACAACCGGGTTTATCCAGCATATGAAGAGTGGGTGAAGAAAAGAGTTGAAGATTTTCTCTTGCCTTTTGGTAAGGCACCCCTTTTGTATCCGGAGAATGAGAAAGCAAGAAGCACTGCTACTGTGGAAGAAGTTGACAAGTTGCAAGCCTTGGTGAAAAAGCTTCAAGGAGAGAATTCTGAGTTGAGTAGCTGTCTTCAGAATGCTCTACATGCCAACAAAGAACTGGAACGGAAGGCCCAAGATGCTGAAAGAGTCCTAGCAGCAAAAGAAAAGGATTTTGCCGAAAGAGCGCAATATTTTCAGAAAATTAGCAGAGGTGCTGATGATGCCACTCAAGCCCATAAGCAAACCAAACAGGCCTTAGCGCAGAACAAAGAGAAGTTATCTAAGTTTCAGCAAGCTTGGGATGAGGTCAGGCTCGAGAATAATGAGTTACGGGAACAGTCGCAGATTAAAGACGAAGAGCTTAAGAAGGCACATGAGCAGAGGAGAAGGTATAGGGAAAGTCTCGGTAAAAGTCAAGAACAGTTAGAAGAAGCCAGAAGAGAGTTGAAGAATACCAAGAAAGAGCTTGAAGAAGTCATGATAGAGAAGGAGATACTCAAGACGCAAGCTGGCATAAAGAGACACAGAGGAGTGTGTGATGACGAAGCTCTGATGCTGCATATGGGTTCTTTAACTGAAGCTCTTGAGAAAAGGGATGTCTTGATCAAAGAAATGATTGAAAAGCCGAATCACCAACGTACCCGTATACTTTTTTAGGAGATCAAATATTCAAGTGATAAGCTGAAGGATGTGGAATTGTCAGACTGATGTTCTTTTCCCTGTACTTTGTTGTCAATGGTTACCATCAGGCTTGTTGATGGATCCATTTTTTTTCCTTGTATTGCATTGGCGGATGAGCCTTTCTTAAATACGTGAATACTTTGTTGAATGAGTATGAGCAGTTTATTCAGAATTATTCTTTATCAGATATCTGTACACAAGCACATGACCGCGATACGTCTCTTTATATCACGATTTCTGGTCTTCAGATTTCTGTGGTTTGGATTGGAATCAGGGTGTAAAGCACTTTGGAAATGATAAACATAACATTGCATGGCATTGCATATCATTCTGCATTTCTGTTACTTGCTTTTCAGGTACTCGTTGCAGGGTCTCTAACCTTTATTTGGTTTCAGGCAGTATAGCTGAGAATTATATTCACCGATATTCAACGCGAAGAAATCAAGTAAGAATCATGGATCAAGTACAAAGTGATTTGGCTAAAATGAGGGCGCGTATGGACCAGTTCATGACCCTCATGACTGGCATGGCGCAAAATCAGGAGAGATTGAGACTTCTGGTCGAGCGTCCAGAAAATGGGCCCGAAGGTGATCAGCATGACAATTCACAGGGACATGGCATTCCTCCTCCCGGTGGCAACCCTCCTCCTGGTGGTAACAATCGGGGTAATGGAAATGGTAGGCATGCTGGTGTTACTCTTGAAGATCCTCTGGAAGACCAATTTACTCAGCTGGATGCTGATATGGGTAATCACGGTGATCGAAGGTATGATGAGCTAGCAGAAAAGATCAGGGCCATAGAATGCAAGAACTCTATGGGCATCGATGTTACTAGCTTGGGGCTGGTCCCAGGAGTCAGAATTCCTCCTAAATTCAAACCTCCCACTTTTGATAAGTATCACGGCAATGCGTGTCCCCAAACGCATCTTCAAGCTTACTTTGGGAAGATTTCAGCCCATACAGAGGACGAGAAGCTATGGATGCACTATTTTCAGGATAGTTTGGCTGGAGCGTCCTTGACCTGGTATATGAAGTTGAATAGAGCTGCTGTGAAGAGTTGGAAAGATCTGGCAGAAGCGTTCCTGAAGCAATACCAGTACAATATTGACATGGCGCCCAACCGCACTCAATTGCAGGGGTTGTCACAAAATGCCAAGGAGAGTTTCAAAGAATATGCACAGAGGTGGAGGGAAATGGCTGCACAGGTCCAACCTCCCTTGTCAGATAGAGAAATGGTAGATATGTTTATGGGCACCTTGCAAGGGGCCTATCTTGATAGATTAGCTGCTTGTCCGTCAACTGGATTTGTTGATATTGTGATTGCGGGAGAAAGAATAGAAAGTCTGTTGAAGCTTGGAAAGATCCAAGATGTGAGTGGGGCTGGCTCTTCGGGGACGAAGAAACCGTTTGCTAGTAGCCAGAAAAGAAGAGAAGGTGATACGAATGCTGTGTTTAGAGGACGAGGCAGAGGGCGTTCTCAAGCTTATTATCAGGTAGATGCTGTAACAATCCCCACACCGTCTGTTCAGGAACAACAACCCCAACAACAAGTTCAGCAGCAACAGCAACAACCTTTTTTCCAGCAAAGGTCTAGGCAGAGGGATCGTAAAATAGATCCTCTCCCTATGACTTATGCCGCGCTGTTGCCCCAGCTACTCGAGTTAAAGTTGGTAGAACTCCGTACTATGAAAGCTCCGGTTGCTGGAAACCTGCCACCTAACTTCGATGCTAATGCTCGTTGTGAGTTCCACTCAGGTGCTCAGGGGCACTCCATTGAAAAATGCTGGGCTTTCCACCATAAAGTACAAGACTTAATTGATGCTAAAGCCATCAATTTCTCTCCCGCTCCTAATATTACTCAGCATCCCATGCCTGATCATGGTGCGGCAAATGTGTACGCTATTGAAGATGGGAGGAGATTGAATTTGGTGTTAGACATCCATAAAGTGAAAACTTCTTTGTTGGTTGTAAAAGATCGTTTATTAAAGGGACAGGTGTTCCCGGGCTGTAAGCAAGATTGTTCCGAGTGTATGAATCAGGAGAATGGCTGTAATAAGTTGAAGGTGGGTTTACAGAATCTGATCGATGAAGGATGTCTACAGTTCAACAGAGTCGTGAAAGACACTGATGAGGTATCAACCGTGACCATCTATTATACTCCCGCTGAGATTCAAATGCCGGTCAATGTAGTTCCCGTGGCGAGCGTTGCGCAAGAAAGGCCCAGTCCTGTCACTATCACGGTGCCAGGACCAATTCCGTTCACATCTACGAAGGCTATCCCATGGCACTATGGGGCAGATGTGTATTACGAAGGTAAAAAGCAGGAAGTTAAGTCGTCAGTCAGCCCAAATATTGATAATGTAGGGGGTGTAGGGGGCTTTACAAGAAGCGGAAGGTTGTTCGCTCCCCAAACCTTGAGAAGTGATAAAGAGGCAGAAGCTGCAGCAAAGGCTAAGGGTAAACAGGTGGTTGAAAATGCGCCTACACTGGAAGCAGAGACAAAGATTACTTTTGATAAAGAGATAGAAGAATTCATGAAGATAATCAAGAAAAGCGATTATAAGATTGTGGACCAATTGAATCAGACCCCTTCAAAGATTTCAATCTTGTCACTATTGATGTGCTCCGATGCGCATCGGCAGGCGTTGTTGAAAGTATTGAAGAGTGCATACGTGCCACAGGAAATTACTGTTAATCAGCTCGAGGGCGTAATCTCCAATGTTAACGTTAGCCATGGCTTGGGCTTTACAAGTAGAGATTTGACGGTTGAAGGAAGAAACCACAATAAGGCTTTGCATATCACGATGGAGTGTAAGGGCGCAGTGTTATCTCATGTACTGGTAGACACTGGTTCATCACTTAATGTCTTGCCCAAGAAGGCATTAATGAAGCTGGAAGTTGATGGTTTGATCCTAAGGCCTAGTGAATTGGTGGTCAGAGCATTCGACGGGACTAGACGATCTGTGTTTGGTGAGGTAGAATTGCCCGTACAAATTGGACCACAGGTATTCAAATCCACGTTCCATGTAATGGACATACAACCTGCATATAGCTGCCTATTGGGACGCCCTTGGATTCACGGAGTCGGGGCTGTTACTTCCACTTTACACCAAAAGTTGAAGTATGAGTTTGAAGGGCAGGTTGTGACGGTGTGCGGGGAAGAAGACATCTTTGTGAGTCACTTGTCCACATTCAAGTACGTTGAAATGGATGGGGAAATTCATGAGATGTTGTGCCAATCATTTGAAGCAGTCAATATTGACGATGCACCTGAGTCTTCTTCTGTACCAGTTGGGGCCGGTACCTCCATTTCATCTTACAAACAAGCTGTCGAAGTCGTCAGGGCAGGCAACGCCCAAGGTTGGGGCAGGTTGATAGAGACCCCAATGAAGGAAGACAAATTTGGTATTGGTTATCATCCCTCTACAACTTCAGATGCGGGGAGCAGGGGACCCATTACTTTCAATAGTGGGGGAATTATCTACACGGACCAGTCTTGTGCAGCTACAGAGGATAATGTTGACAGTGATGGTGACCTGGACAACTAGGTACGCCCTCATGCTCCGGGACAACAAGTGCAGAACTGGTTCGTTGAAGAAGTCATCCTGGTTACTCTTCAGACAGAGTAATTTTTTTGTGTTTTTTTCTAACCATAATGCATGTCAAAATCTTACGCTCTGCCCAAGGCGTATAGATTCATTTGTAGGGCCACCCTGGTTGCATTTGCAATTTTTAATCATTAATAAAGGACATTTTGCAATCAAATTTTGTTCTCTGTCTTTCAGTTTTATTTTTGCACAAAAATAATAAAATGGCAATGTTTCATTTTCTTTTGTTTTCGCTTAAAAATAAATTCTAAAATAAGGCATGAACCCGTTCATGCAGACTTGATCCTCCGGATACCAATGATAACGATTTTTATATGGCTATGTATGACTTTGACAATCCGATTTATCAAGCCGAAGAAGGGGATGAGAAAGATTGTGAACTCCCTGAAGAACTGGCCAGATTGTTGAAACAAGAGGAAAGGGTCATCCAGCCTCATCAGGAGACTGTAGAAATCATCAATATTGGTACCAAGGATGCCAAGAAAGAGATCAGGATAGGTGCCAGCTTGCAAGCAGATGTGAAGAAAACTTTGACTGAAATGTTGCGCGAGTATGTTGACATCTTCGCCTGGTCGTATCAAGACATGCCGGGGTTGGACACAGATATTGTTGTGCACAGGCTGCCATTGAGAGAAGAATGTCCGCCCGTCAAGCAGAAACTTCGTCGGACTCACCCCGACATGGCTTTAAAGATTAAGGAGGAAGTCCAGAAGCAGTGGGATGCTGGGTTTCTTGCTGTGACAAAATATCCTCCGTGGGTAGCCAACATCGTGCCAGTACCGAAGAAAGATGGAAAAGTGAGAATGTGTGTGGATTATCGAGATCTTAATAAAGCTAGCCCAAAAGATGATTTTCCACTACCTCATATTGATGTGCTGGTCGACAATACCGCTCAGTTTTCAGTGTTCTCATTTATGGACGGTTTCTCCGGGTACAACCAGATCAAGATGGCACCTGAAGATATGGAGAAGACCACGTTCATTACTCCGTGGGGTACATATTACTATAAAGTAATGCCTTTTGGGTTGAAAAACGCAGGGGCAACGTACCAGCGGGCGATGGTAACATTATTTCATGACTTGATTCATAAGGAGATCGAATGTTATGTAGATGATATGATTGCCAAGTCGAGAACAGAGGAGGAACATCTGATTAACCTGAAAAAGCTGTTTGAAAGGTTGAGAAAGTTCCGTCTGAGATTAAATCCAAACAAGTGCACGTTTGGGGTGCGTTCTGGAAAGTTGCTGGGTTTCATTGTGAGCGAAAGAGGAATTAAGGTTGATCCTGCCAAGGTGAAAGCAATACAAGAAATGCCTGAACCGAGAACAGAAAAAGAGGTTCGTGGTTTCTTGGGTAGATTGAACTACATTGCAAGGTTCATATCTCACCTAACAGCCACGTGTGAACCAATATTTAAACTGCTAAGAAAGGATCAAACGGTCAGGTGGAATGACGATTGCCAATTGGAATTCGATAAGATAAAAGAATATTTGCAGGAACCTCCAATTCTAATGCCTCCAGTTAAAGGGAGACCGCTGATAATGTATCTGACAGTACTTGAAGGTTCCATGGGTTGTGTTCTCGGTCAACATGAAGAGACAGGTAGGAAGGAGCATGATATCTACTACCTGAGCAAAAAGTTCAATGATTGTGAGTCCCGGTACTCAATGCTTGAAAAGACATGCTGTGCGCTTGCATGGGCCGCTAAGCGATTGAGGCAATATATGGTTAGGCACACAACCTTGTTGATTTCAAAAATGGATCCTATCAAGTACATTTTCGAGAAACCAGCACTGACAGGCAGAGTTGCACGGTGGCAAATGGTCTTGACAGAGTATGACATTCAGTACACTTCCCAAAAGGCCATCAAAGGAAGTATCTTGTCCGACTATCTTGCGCAACAGCCGATTGATGATTACCAACCAATGAAATTTGACTTCCCTGATGAGGACATCATGTTTCTCAAAGCTAAAGACTGCGAGGAACCACTCCCGGAGGAGGGGCCAGACCCTGAATCCAAATGGAGTCTGATGTTTGATGGGGCTGTCAATATGAATGGGTGCGGAGTTGGAGCAGTTCTTATCACGCCGAAAGGTGTTCATATGCCTTTCACTGCCCGAATAACTTTCGGATGCACCAACAATGAAGCAGAGTACGAAGCTTGTATAATGGGGATGGAGGAGGCGATTAATCTACGGATTAAGACCCTTGATATATTTGGTGATTCAGCTTTGGTAATCAATCAAGTGAAAGGGAGTTGGTACACGCACCAAGCAAATCTAGTGCCGTATAGAGATTATACAAGGAGATTGCTGACATTTTTCACGACAGTGAAACTGTACCATATTCCTCGAGATGAGAATAGGTTCGCTGATGCCTTGGCCACTTTGTCTTCCATGATCAAAGTGCAAGGATGGAACCATGTACCTAAGATTGAAGTATCCCGCCTAGACAGACCTGCATTTGTGTTTGCGGTCGACGCAACATCCGATGACAAGCCTTGGTACCATGATATTAAATGCTTCTTGAGCAATCAAGATTACCCGGCCGGGGCATCGTCCAAAGACAGGAAGACGTTGAGAAGGCTAGCTGGTAGTTTCTTCTTGAACAAAGATGGCGTGATGTATAAGAGAAATTTTGACAAGGTCCTGCTTAGATGTGTGGATAGACACGAAGCAGACCTGTTGATGATTGAAGTGCACGAAGGCTCTTTCGGTACCCATGCCGGAGGGCATGCAATGGCTAAAAATTTGTTAAGATCGGGATATTATTGGTTGACTATGGAGTCAGATTGTTGCAAATATGCCCGCAAATGCCATAAATGCCAGATCTATGCAGACAAAGTGCATGTGCCTCCAAATCCATTGAGTATCATGTCGTCGCCTTGGCCGTTTGCCATGTGGGGCATTGATATGATCAGAAAGATTGAGCCTACAGCTTCTAACGGTCATCGTTTCATCTTGGTGGCGATTGATTACTTCACCAAATGGGTTGAAGCTGCATCCTATGCCAATGTTACAAAACAAGTGGTAGCTCGTTTCTTAAAACGGGATATCATTTGCCGATATGGAGTTCCCGAAAGAATCATTACTGATAATGGTTCTAATTTGAATAATAAGATGATGGCTGAGTTATGCTGGGACTTCAAAATCAAACATCATAATTCTTCTCCGTACCGCCCAAAGATGAATGGCGCGGTCGAAGCGGCCAACAAAAATATCAAGAAGATTGTGCAGAAGATGGTTGTCACGTACAAAGATTGGCATGAGATGTTACCATTTGCTTTGCATGGGTATCGAACGTCGGTACGCACGTCCACTGGGGCAACCCCATTCTCACTTGTATATGGTATGGAGGCAGTGCTACTGGTTGAAGTGGAGATTCCGTCCCTCAGAGTCATGATGGATGTTAAGCTAGATGAGGCTGAATGGGTACGAGCCAGATTTGATCAGCTGAGCCTTATTGAGGAAAAGCGATTGGCGGCTGTATGTCATGGGCAATTATACCAGCGCAGAATGAAGCAGGCATTTGACCAAAAGGTGCGTCCTCGGGTTTACAAAGTCGGAGATGTGGTACTCAAAAGGATCCTTCCTCCCAATACAGATCACAGGGGCAAATGGACTCCTAACTATGAAGGTCCATTCGTGGTTAAAAAGGTCTTCTCGGGCGGAGCCTTATTGCTTACAACCATGGATGGCGAAGACTTTTCATCCCCTGTCAACTCGGACGTAGTCAAAAAATCCTTCGCATGAATAGACCCGCTGGATAATAAAAATAAAAAATCCAGGCAAAAAAGGGCATCCCGGCGAACCAAAAACAGAATAAGGTTCTGGCAAAAATTAGGGATATAATTGAAAAAAATTGTACACCCGGTAAGTTGAAAACCCGAAAGGGCAACTTAGGCAAAAAAAGGGTATCCTGGTGGATCGAAAACCTGAAAGGGCGGTCCACGCAAAAGAGGGATTTAAGCGAATGACTACGGTCTGAGTTATCTGTACCCCATTACCGTTTGAACAACTGACATTCTGAAAGATAGGAATCGGTCTGATCATTCCTCAGAAGGCAAGGTCGGGGAGTTTTGAAGACATACTGGTCATAGCAGAATGGAAACTCAGTGGAATGCCATTTTCACATTGCCGTTAGGATAGTTTCTTTTCTCAATTTTTCAGTGATCACCTCTTTCCAGGGATTGCTTCCTGATGTAATTGCCTATTCTGGGCTCTCAGTCAATAAATTGAATTTCAGTAAAAAGCTTTCTATTTTTGTTTTATTGCTTTGTTTGCAAAAACGTCCTAATTTTTGATAAAACATTGCATTTGAAAACATGGCGGCTTTATAACAACATGCGTAGAAAAGGTATTTGAAAATTACTTTGAATGTCGAATACTCCCGGATGGTGGATTCTAGCCACGCAATATTCGGGGCATGTGTGCATATTCTTTTGTTGCAAGTAGCAGGTACAGATGATTTTAAGCACAAGACGAGTAATCATTTACCCCACGCAAAAGACTGGGGCAATCACGGGTAAGGAGGTCGGCGTTCATCGCTCGGTCGACGGTCGTTCATAACGGTTCGATATCAGTGAATTAAGTTCAACTGGGTACCGTTGTATCTTATTAAGTCAATTCTCTCATACAGTACTTCCAACAGCTACAAGCTTTTCTGCGTCGATAACGGTCACAAATTCCCCAAAAGAGTGGTCTCGCCGATACCGAAGCTGATGGTCATTATCCCCAGCGAAGTCGCAGGAGTTTGAGGAGGCTAAATCTTCTGTAAAATCCTCTTATGACATCCTCTTCGGGGACAAATTATTGGTTTGCCCAAGCATGGGGCATGTTTGTTTCCCCAGCATGAAGTGTTGATCATCCCCAGTAGAGTTTGAGGACAGTTGGTCTTCTGTAAAATCCTCTCAAAAGGCATTCCCCAGCACGAGATGCTTTAAAGCAGTTTTCTCCAGCAGAGTTTGTTATAAACTTGTCATCCCCAACAGAATTGTCTAAAGGAAAGCTCGCCTAACATGGGGCATTGTGGTACTTATCCTAAGCTCGACAGTCATATTCCTCAGCAGGCTACCGTGGATTTGCTTTGGGTTTTCCCCAGCAGATCTCTAAGGACTCTTTCCCAACAAGTTGCAGTAGAATGGTATAACCAGGATTTGTATGTCCCCGGCAGAGTAACCCTGATTCCCCGGCAAGATCGTATCTCTGGTCATTGTATTCCCCACAGAGTTCGGTGTTGAGTCCTATCAACAATAATCCCCAGCTAAGTTGTTGTTCTTCTCCCCACTAGAGGCCTATTGATCAACAAAATCTATGTCGCGGCAGAGTGATGATATATTTCCTCCCCAGCCAGGTTATCAGCAAGATGTCATGCAAAGAAATGCTCATCCCCAGTGGAGTTGTGGTGACCAGAATCCACCCCAAGCAGATGAAGTGATTCCTGGCAGAATCATCGTTTCCTCATATTTCCAAAGTCCAATATATTTTTGGCAAGAATGATAATTCGAAGCAGACGGATTGTTCATTCATTCTCCGGCCGAGACATTATCCTTTCAGGAGTCTCTAAAGTCAAATCATTGATAATGGTTCCTCAACAGAGTTGGCAGAAATGTCTGACGCAGATGCAGAGAGTAATTCAAGTTTGAAATTTTAAAAGTCCAACAGTGGATTGGCATAAGTCCGTCTTCGGGTGGCAAAAGTCCAACAGTGGATTGGCAAAAGTCCGTCTTCGGGTGGCAAAAGTCCAATAGTGGATTGGCAAAAGTCCATCTTCGGGTGGCAAAGCAGCCAAAAGTCCAACAGTGGATTGGCAAAAGTCCGTCTTCGGGTGGCAAAAATCCAACAGTGGATTGGCAAAAGTCCGTCTTCGGGTGGCAAAAGTCCAACAGTGGATTGGCAAAAGTCCGTCTTCGGGTGGCAAAAGTCCAACAGTGGATTGGCAAAAGTCCGTCTTCGGGTGGCAAAAGTCCAACAGTGGATTGGAAAAAGGTCCGTCTTCGGGTGGCAAAAGTCCAACAGTGGATTGGCAAAAGGTCCGTCTTCGGGTGGCAAAAGTACAACAGTGGATTGGCAAAAGTCCGTCTTCGGGTGGCACGAGGCTGCAAAGTCCACCAGTAGCGTGGCAGGCCAGTAGTCGTCTGGAATTGCATAAAAGACATTGTTAAAGTCCATCAGTAGCGTGGCAGGCCAGTAGTCGTCTGGAGTTGCATAAAAGACATTGTTAAAGTCCACCAGTATCGGGGCAGGCCAGTAGTCGTCTGGAATTGCATAAAAGACATTGTCAAAGTCCACCAGTAGCGTGGCAGGCCAGTAGTCGTCTGGAATTGCATAAAAGACATTGTTAAAGTCTACCAGTAATGCGGCGAGCCAGTAGTCGTCTGGTGTCGTTCAAAAGACAGATTTCTCCGACAATGTTTCATTGAGGATTCAATCCAGCAATGTCGGGGGGTTTCTTCTTCATCATCCAGAGCAAATTTTTGGTTATATTTGGTATTCAATCACTATATACCTTGAAAGTCCGAAAGCAATTGATTTCAGGCATTCAGGTCTACAGCGTTTGAATAGGGGCAGTTGTAATACCCCAAAATTTGCTCTCCCTTTTTATCATCATAGCATGGCATTATCATTTATCATATCATATTCACCTCATTAGCATTGCATTGCATGTAACATAGAAAAATGAAGCATATCATCCCTCTTACCATCAGGGCATGTGATCAGGTGGAAGGTGGACAATCAATGGATCCTTCAAAGCACAAAAAAAAAGTCAATCAAGTTTCTTCAAGGCAAGCCAAGAGGTCTTTTATGTCTCATATTACCTCAATTGATCATCCACAACCTCAAGAAGGTGAGATTCAATAGGAGATTGAAGCACTACATCTTTCACTATGCAAGAGGTTCAAAAACTAAAGGAAAACCCTCAAAAGAGATAGCTCATTGATCCAAAATCATCCTCAAATGGTATATCTCATTATCCTTTAAGAGGATACACAACATACTCTGAGGAATTTGAAATTAAAGACTGCACATTTTTCTCCTAGGAGGTGGGCACCAAAACTAGGGTTTCCCATTAAATTAGGGAATCTTTGATTTTTTGGACAAAACTTGATGTCATGGTATTCTATATGTTCTTAAGTGTATGTATGTGGAAAATCACCTCTCAATTGGTTTTAGAAGTGGTTCAATTGAAAGAAAGATCAAGAATCAGAGAATTTTGGGGCCAAGTCAAATAATCAGGAGAAAAAGTCAACTCTTGACTTTTTGAGGCCAAACTCATAAAATTCATGTTATATGTGTCCAATGTACAAAATTTGGTCAAGAAACTCCAAAGAAATCATGAAAAAATCAAGAGGTGGAAAGTTGCCATTTTTGGAAGAAGAAGGGTTACTAAAAATAGCAAGTTTTGGCCATTTTGCATCAGAGTTTGAACCAAGGCCATTTAAAATTAAAGCACCAAATGAAAATTCCACTCAGCCACAATAAAAGGTCTTGCTTTAAGCTTCAAATCCATGTGTAGAACATCTCCATTGGATAAATATTGAGTGAGATATGATTGATCAAAGTTGAGACAAACTTGGGCAAAACTAGGTCATGACCAAGAATTTTCAGGTCATGCGCGCAGTCATTTTAACAAGCATGTGGTGGGACAAATGTCCATTCATTTTTCTCATAGTTAAAGGCCTCAAATGGAAAACTTTTCAACATGAAAGTTGTTCATTGCAATGTCACTTCAATTTTCATGTTGGACAAAATTCCATTTGATCAATTTATAAAGGGGAAATTTTGGTCTCAAGTTAGGTTGATTAGGTTGAAATTTCATGCAGTCCACTGCCATGCCATGACCTGCTTCCCACGCCCACCACACAGTTCCAAACCTTGATGTTCAAGGCTATTTTCCAACCTCTTACACACTTCATATCAACTCCAATCTCAAACCAAACTTGTTGCATTATATTCCCTCTTTCAATTGAATCCAAAAACACACTAAACCACCCATGGAGTAGAGAGTAATTCATCCTCAAACAACCCTATCTCCATTATGCTCAACTGTCATATAAATAAATAAAAAACAAAGGAATGTTATTGTTGTTGTCTTAGCTTGCCCGTGCATTGCTCACCATCCCAACATTGCTTCATTTAGCCAAACATATTTCCCATTTACTATACCACGTGCTACCCATGCTCATGAAAAAGGAAAAGGAATGGAAACTTGTAGAACAAGTTTGTTTGCTGCAGCACACATGAATTAGTTCATTCCATTAATCTCCACCACAACTGTCATACACCTTCTCCACCATATCACAACCATGGATAACTCGCCCTAACTAACTTGGCTCAGTTAGTTAGGGTGGACTCAGCATAACCACTTTAACTCAGTTAACCTCACTCAGTTTAACCGTGGTTAAAGCCTACTATAAAACAAAATCTCACTTCACATTTTCATTCAGCTTCATTTTTTCACATTCAATCTCTCTCTCCCTTCATCTCTATTTTTTTCTCTCCAAGTTGCACGAGTTCCTTCTCATTCTCCTCTGATTCATTCTTCAAGCTTCATATTCAATCATCACTAAGCTTGAAGCAGCTCTGGATTGTTGAAGCAAACACACTGCAACTCCATTGAATCATCCTCTATTTTTGCATCTAAGCCTTTATTTGGCCAAGTGAAGCTCAAGGAAGAAGCACTTTCCAGGGTATTCTTTTGTATTCAAAGCTTCATCACTTTCAGGTTTGAACTCTTGAACTTGGATTGCACGATTTCTAGTCATTTTCACTTGTTTTTTGGTGCTTTAAGCTTGCTAGAAGCTCTGCTCAAACCGGCTAGTTGATAGGCCTTCTAAAGGCTTAGTTGCAAAACCTAGGGCATGTTTTAATCTTCTCTGTTCTCCATGTGTATGTGTATTATGTGAAAAATAGTGGTAGATTCATGATGTGCATGAGCTCAGCTTCAATTTGGTATGCGTATTGTACATTTTGGTGAGATGTGAAAGTTGCAGGTGGTGGTTCTCGCCGGAGAAGGTGACCGGAGGTCCCTCTCCGGCCGGCAGCTTTGAATGTTAGGGTTTATGTGTGTTCTAATCCTGTCCGTTCATTTTTCGTGATCGTGTGGTCCATAGCGCGCCAACACATAAAAATGCACGTGCTTCTCATGTGCTCATTCTGATTTTATTTTTAAAATTCGTGTGGCGTGGTACACGGTATGGAGTGTGGTCGTGCTTGTACATGCGTTAGATTAGCATACTTTGACTGCTTGTTTGACTTGACTTGATCCAATGGCCATAAGGGAGTCAACTTTGTTGACTGAGATTCCATGTTTGTTAATATGCACTGCGCGTGTGTTGGACTTAAGCCAGATTGATATCCACACCCCATGTTTTCAAGGCCCAATGATTTTGAACTGAATAATTACTATGCATGCACCCCCATTCATTTTGCATTTCATTTTTTATTTTCATTTTTTTTACACGTTTGCTTTTTTTTAATTTTTAAAAATACCAAATGGCATTATAAAATTCCACAAAAATTCATGAGCATCATTAAAACATTTAGAAAATTTTTCATGATTTTATTTCTTGATTTTATGACATTTTTGCCCTTGTTCTATAATTTTCTTTGATTTTCTTTTGTATGCATTCTTAATGTGGTACATGATTTTGTTTAATTTTGTTCTTGATCATTAAAAATTGTTTTGATGCTCTTCTTTTTGCATTGAGTCATTATCATCTTGAGGTATGTTAAATAATTTCTATTTGATTTTTTTAGGTCAGTTTATGGCATGTTTGGTGTTCATTTTTGTGCTACTTTGTATGATGTGCATACTTGACCTAAGTGCATTGTTTGACATCATTTTGCCTTGAATTTTTACATGATACTTTGATAAGTGATTCATTTCTGTTTTGTGTACCTCAATACCATGTTTGAATAATTTTCATGAACTCATTTGATTTTTGTTTAAGACATTCCATTTAATGCATTACAACATGTCATATCATTGTAATCTTTGTGCATGTTTACTTGATTTCTTTTGTACATACTTGCATGATCATTTGCATATTTGGTGGACCATTCATGTGATATTATAGGTCATTGGTACATGTTATGTGTCATCATTGCATGTTCATTTTCATTTGAACTTTGTGTGTCCTTAATATGAAATACTGGTGTTTTCTTTTGAATCTCCATTTCATTTCTTCTTCTATTGCTTCTTGAATGGCTTGATAGGTGTTTCATGAATGTTTGTGATGTGTTTATATATCATTGTTTATTGCATTTCAATTCTGATCCATAGACCACATGTTCCATTCATGCATGTTTCTTTCATTTCTTTTCATCTTTCATTCTCCCTTTTCTTTTGGTAGCATGTTCTAATGCCATGGATGATGATTGTGGGTTGTTCACTTGAACTTGCTTGATGATAATCATTTGTTTTCCATATGATGTACATTCTGGTTGTGATTAATAGAATTTGATTTCTCATCTAATTCTTTTGAGCTTTATAGTGCATTAAATGTTCTTTTATTTCTTACACTTCTTGTACATGTTTACTAACCATGTAGGGGCTTTGGTAAGTTGCAATTGAGTGTGGATAAGGAATCCACATTCAAATTTCCTTTCATATCTTTTACAATTCCATTTTGTGTTTTGTTAAGCACTTATGTGCTTTCTTTTAATAACTCATCACTTTCCCTTCTTGAATTACAATTCATCTTCTACTTTAGAAGTGAATTGTTTAATTCATTCTTTCTTTAGACTTTAGGTTGAAACTTCACAAACCATTAGGATCACTCCCTTTAATCTTCAATTAGGATTAAGTCTTAATCCACATAGATTTTACCTTTCTTCTCTCTTGAGTCTCTCTTCTCATCTTAAAGAAAACTCAAAAAATCTAATAAAGGTAGGCATTTATTGCATTTAGGCCTTTCATATAAAGAAAAGATTATAAGGGGTCTTCTCTTATAATCTTAGAATGTATAGCATATAGCCCATCTTGGGTCAATGTGTTAAACATTTGATCTTGTATGAGGGACTTAAATGCAATACTTGTTGAAGGTGCAAATAATAAAAAACACTTCTTCATTTCATAATCAACAAAAACACTTAATAAACACAAGTATGCTAGTGTGGTTGAACCTTGACAATTGGAACTAAGTGTGGGGGTCTTCTTCACTCTTAGTGTGCTTTCTTGCTCATTCCATCTTGGAATGTGAGAATGTACACATTCCAATATCTAAGATTCAGATACACTGTCATATGCAAACAAATGAAAAAACTTCTAAAAGACAAAACAAACAATTACGTCTTTCTTTCGGGAATTCTTTTCTCATCCCACTCACTCTCAGCGTACGAACGTGCTCCTCCTCGTTCTCTTGCAAGATGGTAACGCACTCAGACCAGTGAGCCTGCAACACCTGAGCTAGAACGTTAGTCGTTCCCTAAAAAACACAAACAATCCATCCCTAGTGAGGAGAACTACGTCGCTCTGATTCTCATGCTCCCGATGAGATACGTAGGCAGTGGGGTAGGGCCCATGCGAGCACTTCTTTTATTTTCCCTACATTTGTTTCTCTTTCTCTCTCCTTTCCTTTTCCATTCCTTTTTCAGTTTCTTTCTCAGTATTCTTTTCTATCACCCTTTGATCGATACAAGCAAGCGTGGATCCCATCGGATACGATGGACGCGTGGGGGTGGTAATACCTTCCTCTCGCGTAACCGACTCCCGAACCCAGATCTCTTGGTCGCAAGACCATGCTCTATCCTTTCCTTCAGGTTTATGCGGTGTTTCCTTTCCCTCTCAGGGGATAAATACACATTGCTGGCGACTCTGTTTGGTGCCACTTTCGCATTTGTACTTGGATGAAAATCCCGGGAGCGACAATATTATAGGCCATGCCTTGAAGTGAAAGATCTTGTGGACCACTTGATGACAAAACTTAAACTTTGAGAATCCAAACCCTAATTTTGAAACCAAGCTTGATCCTTTGATTTCAAGTCTTTACCTTGCACAATAACAAATATAGAACAACACCTATTTTTTTTATTTTGAATAAGGTTAGAAGTGTTAGAATGTAAGCAAACATAGAGGCAAAATGATACACGAAGGGTTCTTGGTGATCTCCCACAAAGTCAAACCCAAAGGGATGAGGGTTAAGAGGACACCATGCTTGTGATCTTAGTGAGATGAAAATGATATGATAAGTGGAATCTTAGGGATAAAAAATTGGGTATGACAAGTACCAATTGTCATACCCTAATTTTTTTACCCCTATGATGCCACCTCATTTACATCATTTGCATAACATTCATCATTACATATGTGTGTGTCTTTATGCATCACTAACCCATTACAAATATGAGATGTGTGTGCTTGCTTGCTTTACAAGTTAGGTGATTCCCCGAAGGGCTCAAGCAGATGAATTATCAAAGGATGTGCATCATATTCAAAATCTCAAGTCCCTTATTCATCTATGAAGATCAAGGGGTTCCCTCCATCAAAAATCAAATACAAGATTGCATTATTTCAAATTGATTAAGCCTCAAGATCCTCAGTGCACCAAAATTAGAGTTTTAACCTAATCAGGATCACAACTGACTTTTTCATCTGAGGATGATTCTACGATTCAAGACATGTTTCAAGGACCTCAAATGCATCATATTAGTCCATTCATATGATTGAATTAATCCAAGGAGCTTGATTCATAAGCAATGCAAGAATTCAAATTCATCTGGTCCACAAACTAGGGTTTCTGATGAAAAGTCAATTGCACCTTTGACTTTTGACCAGTACATGATCTCAAGCCTTGGGACATGATTCAAGACACTCAAAAACACCTTTGAAGTCCATCCATGGTGTTCCATTAGACAAAGGGTTTGATTTCATTGAAGATCACAAAGTTCAAGTTCATCTAATGAAAAGTCGACCACTGATCAAAGTCAAGTTTGACTTTTGACTTTTTTGGTCAAACATGGGCTCCTCAAGTCAAGAATGATGATAATATGTGATTTAGATCATGATCAATCAATAGAAATCAAGAAATTTGAGATTACTTGTAAAAAGGGCAACATTGAAGAAATTAAAATTTTTCTAAGTTTTGAAAGTTCATGATTTTTATCCAACTTGCCAAGGCCATAAGTTTCAATCCCAGTAACCATTTGCTTTGCTCCAAAGACCAAATTAGAGATATTGTTACATACTACAACTTTTTCCTTGAGGATGAATTCCCAAAAAATGCATAGATTGAGAGATATGATGCCATGAAGTTGGAGGTTCAACAATTTTTGAACCTAGACACTTAGAGAAATTTTAGACAAAATCTGTCTTATGTTGGAGCCAACTTTAGGGCCATTTTTATCCATGATCCACATTGATTCGAGACAAAATTTGAACATCAAACTTGAAGTATGACATATCAGCTTTCCAAAATGTTCAAGAACATTCATTTACCTTACTTGAGTAAGTTATGAATTTCAAAATAGGCTTTGTTGCAACTGTTTTGCAAGACAGATTTGCTACACATTTTGTTGTTACACTATTTAGATGACCTTGCAAGCCTAAAATCTTCACAGGATCAACACCAAAATGATTATACAACATGTGCTCTGCAACATCATAACAGAATTTTCAAGATTCTATCCTTGGCATGTGATAAAAATCATTTTAAAACCATGAAGTGAGGTTTTTTCCTCTAGAATTAAAGTGAAATAGTGAAATTGATCAAAATCCTCCCAATCTGTCCCAGAATTATCAAAACACCAAGGGATGATGTCATACCCTAATTTTTGACCCTAAGATCCCACATCATTGGCATTTCATTAGCATCATATGTGTGTATACTTATATGCATCACTAACCCATTGGGAGATACAAAGATTATTGTTTGTTTCATGTGATTAACAATTAGGGTTTTGAGCCTCAAAAGATACTCAAGCAAAGGATCAATCAAGGATAAGCATGATATTCACCATCTTAAGTACCTCATTCATCCATGAAGATCAAGAGCTCCTATTCATCAATAATTAAGTACAAGATTGCCTCATTTCAAAAATCAACAAGCCACAAGATCCTCAGTGCACCAAAATTAGGGTTTTGACCTAATCAATCCAAGGCATGATCCAATACCTCAAGATATTTTTCAAGGACCTCAAATACATCATGTTAGTCCATTCATATGATTGGATTGATCCAAAGAACTTGATTCATAAGCAATGCAAGGATTCAAAATCATCTGGACCACAAACTAGGGTTTATGACAAAAAGTCAACCATGCATTTGACTTTTGGCCAAGACATAATATCAAATATTGGGACATGATTCAAGACATTAAAAAACACCCTTGGAACCCATCCATGATGTTTAATTTAGCCCAAGGATTTTATTTCATAAAGGATCACAAAGTTCAAGATTCATCTGATACAAAAAGTCAACTGTGCCCAAAGTCAAGTTTGACATTTGGAGTTTCTGGTCAAACATTGTTTCTTCAAGTCAAGAACAATGTTAATATGTGATTTGGATCATGATTGGTCAAGAAAAATCAAGAAAAGTGAGGTTACTTGTAAAAAGGGCAATCTTAGAAAACTTAGAAATTTTTCTAAGTCATGAAAAACAATGATTTTTGCCCTACTTTGCAAGGTCATAACATCCAAACCAAGTAACCATTTTCTTGGATCCAAAGACCAAATTGAAGAGCTTGTTACATACTATAACTTTGTCACTTAGGGTGAATTCCTAAAAAGTTCATAGATTTTGAGATATGAAGCCATGAAGTTAGGGTTTCCAAACTTTTGAACTTTGACACTTAGAGAAATTTTGGACATAATCTGTTTTGTGTTTTAACCAACTTTGAGGCCATTTTTCTCCAAGATCCAAGATGAATCAAGACCAAATGCAAATATCAAAGTTGAAGTATGATATACCAGTTTTCCTGAAATTCTGGCATAACAGACAGCAGATGTCCTAACACATGTCAAGACATTATTCTGCATAATTATTAAACAAGAACAGAACAGCAGACTGAAACCCAAGGTATCAGTAACTGCAGAAACACAGATGTTTCGACATCTATTACAACATGTTTATCAAGAACACAGCAAAACTTTAAATAGAAGAGAGATAAACTACACAGAATATGTTAACCCAGTTCGGTGCAAATCACCTACTCTGGGGGATACCAATCCAAGAAGAAGACTTCACTATCTGTAGTATTATTATAAAGCTAAACTCCCTCATTTATAACTTTATCTCCTAATCACTACCCAATGAACTCTTTACCAAAGACCACCATCTCTGATATGAGAACCACAACTCACTTCCTCTAATCACTATCTGTGATCACTTACAGATATAGTCACTGGTAACTGATTCATCTCTGACAATACAACATTCTGCCAAGCATACTTGACCAACAAGCTAACCCAGATTTGCTTCAAAGCTTCATCTAAGAACAATGCACAATTCATTACCTAAAGGCTTCTGAATCTGTGTGATACCTATGCCTATCACAGTGTATCAAGCGACACAAAGGAAGACTTACAAAACCTAGAGAACCAATGAATCTCAAAACCCTAAACCCTTATATTACATACAAGAACTAGGTTACAAAAGGTTTGGTTATTCTGTCCTAGGTCTTGGTCTTCTTTTATACTCTTCTGCTGCCTTAGGCTTCAATCTTCTGTTGGCTGGTTCCTTGATCCACATTCTGATTGCTTCCTTAATTCTTGGACCAGACTTAAAAACAACCTGCCATATCAGTTTAAGATGTGAGGACATTCGTTAGGACATCATGTATCCTTCATGTTGGAACATTACATTCAACGCCTTGTTTTACCAAAAATTTGCTCAAATCTGCAGGGCCTTCAATCTCCCCCTTTTTACTAATTTTTGGTTAAAACTCCTTCGGTAGAAAAAGAAAGTCCGACGTTACGTAGATATGATTGGAACACCTCTGAGACTCTTTCTTACCCCTAAAATTCCTAGCTGTATGTTGGTGTACATGAGGAAGAGTATATAACCCACTCCCCCTCAAACCAATACTTGCCACGGAGGGATAAGTCTTCCTCTTAAGGGGCATAAGAGAACCCATAAGAAGGTCCAGAAAGATCTTAAGAAGAAACAGTTGTATCATACGTAAGACGGAGTCCATAGAATATGTAACTCAAGTTAGAAGACACAACCTGCTTCATAACTCAGATCACAAGGCACAAGGGAAGAACTCAAGGATGTCAGAACATCTCATCCAACACCCCTGCAGAACACTTGCAATAATGAGTATGTGTTGTAGAAACCAATACACAACTAAGATGAATCCATACCCCTTCTCCCCCTTTTTAGCCAAAAATTAGCAAAAGTAGCCAGTGTAATTCCATACCCACATGATACTAATCCAGACCTTAACAAAAGCCATGATGAACTTGCCCAGAATACTAACTTTGAAAACCAGAAGCAGACTCCACGTTTAAATACCCAAACATATTTTTCTTGAAAATTATGGTCCATAGAAGTACCCATAGAGCAATTCATGTAGAGACATAAATTAGGGTAGGTGAACATAAATGATTGTGCACCGTCCATCCAAAGTTTGACTGATTCAACTTTATGAGAGACCGTCCAAAGAGTGCACTTGCATCAAGACACATGATTAACACGTCTACACTCTATACCGTCCAAAATAGCCAATCATGTCATACCCATATTGTCCTGGCCCCTTGTCAGGCTTTGTTTAGCAAAGTTATCGTTCCTTTTATTTTCACAGGATAATCCTTTTAATCAGAAGACCAAGAATAACTGACCAAGATGTTAAGACATTTCTTCAAACATCTCTCAGTTAGCAGCAAAGACACCCAAATATTTGTACCACTTTTAATTCAATCTATTGACACCAATGATAGAATCAGAACAACCTGATAAGTTCACCCAGAACTTATACCAGTAGAGCAATGTCACCACATCTCGTCTTCCATTTCAACCTCACCTAAGGAAATCTATCACAACTACTTGAAACCACAAACAGTCTTGATAAACAATCTGCACCACTACAGTCATATATCCAGAATAGAAGTCTAACTCCCCCTGTCGTGGATATCCAGTGGTCCTTTGCCAGAAGAACACCCTAAATGAATGGAAAACATAAGACGCATCTTCATGTCTTCAAGAGCGCACCCTCTGTTCAACACACCTGTTGAACGCATTCACCTAATGCTTGATCCTCAAGCAATCCATGTACCACACCAGTACATATAAAAGACAGAAGTTCTCCCCTTATCTTTCTCAACAGATGCTTCTTCAGCAAGAACCACCTCAAAATCACCACATGATATCCCATGAAATTTTCATGAACATATACTGAGAGCACCAGGAACACATCCTTATACCACAACCAACAAACTCTTGGATTGAGACCAAAGCACCATTGATCCCTCTCATCCAGAAACCATCTAGACACCACACGAATTCCTCCCGAATTCTCATGTATAGATCTCCTTGTTCCCTGAGATATAACCCAACTGAATCTGAATGCTTCACATTCCTCAAAGAGACATACAGAGCCCCTTAGTTTGCTAGCTCGCCCAGACGTTCTTCACACTTGAAGAACATCAAACACATGCCTCAAAAATCCTCAGCTCATTTTCTCCACAAGCACCCAACTGATCCACTTCTAGCATGTCATAATCACATCAGACTTCCAAAACAGTCCTTTACCCATTATTCTCCCGTACGACAAGATAAATACCTCTTAGAAAAATTTGAACTAAGAATCCTACTCCAAGGATAACTAACCCAGAACATGTTCTAACATCAGTTAGGACATCCTTCACATATCACAGACACCAACCAACATGGTTCTTGATATGCTCCACCATTGGACTTACAATATGCATAGTAATCTAACTGAAGATCTTTAAACAACACTGCGCCACCAGCTTGATCAACAAGAACTCTAGATAACCACAGAGAGAGAAATAAACTCTCATCCACCAAAAGAAGGTAATCTTCCATAATCAGCTTAAAACTTCTACCACAAGCTCCAAGATAGAACTGAACCAGAACCTCCTTACGTCTTCAACCAACTACCCTTCTGCCCAAGAGTAATTAGTTCCAAGCACCCTGCTTGAACGGACAATAAATATTAACCAAATGCCACTGTTTGGTTCATCTTAACTTTTCTTCAGAGTTTCAGATAATCTTCTGATCTACCAATGAAACCTAATCTTTAAGTTACATGAACTAGTTTCTCCATAGCAAGCCATCTTGGATCCACCAAGCCTTAGACATGTAACATCTTCTCCTTCCACAGCTCCCACAAACTACATGAGATTGACCTTTTTGAAGTGTTAATTCCATTTCTTTATGAGAAGATCAACTTATCTTACGATGATGCGCCACTACATCAACTAAGACTTTGAAGCTTCTGCTTGATGTCACGACATCTGATCAGACATCCAGCTGAGGAATTCAGCCCTTCCTTCTGCCACTTAGAAGAACCTCCTCCCTATTATAGAACAAGAGTTCCATGTTCTTATAGACTTGATTCAACAATCAAGTTTGAATAGACAACCTTCATCCTGCTTAATCATATCACAAGTATTCCATTCAAGCTCACACCTTGATGAATATCTGCTTCACAACTCCAAAGAACTCAACGTGCCAAGTTTGATTCTCCAGAAGAGAAGTAGTCATAGACTACACCGTAGCTATACCAAAGGATGCCACTATCCTGAAGTAGAGCAGATTATAGAAAGTCAGAGATAACTTCCACTTAACCTTGACCTCCAAGATGAGCAAGATCACATGCTCCTATGTACCTAGATAAGAAATAAACTGATCCAAGTTGTGCCATCACCAACACCATATTTTGAACAAGTCTCTTACCAGGACACTTTCCAGATAAACATCAGATGCTTCTAGTAACAACTGGAACACACCAGCCGGACTACAATACTCCTAGATCAGAAACAAACTGATCCAAGAACTATTCATCAAGATTATGACGTCTTCTTCTTTAACTTCAACATCACCACTGTCTAGACCAGTTTCTTGCCAGGAAACTCTCCAGAGATCAGATGCTTCAGCCACACTAAACTGAAGCAGATTCTTAGGTTAACACCCAAGAGAAATAGATCCAAAAGCTTATGTAGTACCCCTCCCATGATTCTGCACAAACCTAGACGAAGAGATGTTTCAATATCGTGTTGAACATCAGCAATCTTGAACTTCACATACAAGGATAATCAATTAAATACTTGTGAATATCACAAATAAAAATTGATCTTAAATCCTTGTTCAGTAACCCTACTTCAATGTTGAAGCCATACTACAACAGATCACTCCATGAACACTTATCAAGTATTCAATCTTTGTAAGTATCTCCTTTGACAAACAAAGTGTTGAGATACCATGACTGCCACCCTTGACTCAAGTAACTAAGATTCTCTCTGAACGAACCCTATTTACCTCAACAGTTCAGAAATCTCCATTTAAATTGGATCCACCCTTAGGATTAAGAGAGATGAATCCTTCCTTGCACTTTTGGATGGTGAAAATAAATCACCTCCACTTTCTTCAGGTTTATAATTCACAGAAACACCCTTTAGTCAGATGAATAACTAGAAGACTCCAGATGCACGACTGATATGCCTTTATGAGTGGATTTGAGAAACTTATCAAGTATCTTTGACACCTTAGCCGATCAATAATTTATTAAATTCCTAGAGCAAGAACTTGATAAACCTAATCTCAACTCCCCTTCTCTTCATGTGACTTTAAACTGTACAATGGAACCAAGCTTCCAAGTACCAAGTCACCATAATAGACATCTACCAACCACTCTCTCCATTCCATTACTCCCGACTTTGGAATAAAAAGATGCAGATATCTTCAATTATAGAGGCTGACGATTGAGATCTTCCACCATCTGTCTTCAGTAACAACTCCAGAATCCCATAAATTCCAGAGCTCTTCCACCAGAAACATATGGAGCGGAACCACCAAGGAACAAATTCAACTTGCCCTAATAAGATGTCAGAACATCTTATAAGACACCCCAACAAGAGAACTAGCCACTTCTCCTGTAGTTGTTGTAGAGCCTCCTTAGCAACATGAACAACCACCGGGTTGTTACCTTCGATCCAGAACATCCATCTCATCCATTAATACCCTTGAGTATGTTTGAGTTAATGCACTGATCTCCAAAACTCCTCCTTGTTTAAAATGCCAGAAAGTATCTCCCAAAGATCTCATCCAGAAACGGACATGATGCCTGCTCTGATACCAATTGAAATTCTGGCATAGCAAACATCAGATGTCCTAACACATGTCAAGACATTATTCTGCATAATTATTAAACAAGAACAGAACAACAAACTAAAACCCAAGGTATCAGTAACTGCAGAAACACATATGTTTCGACATCTATTACAACATGTTTATCAAGAACACCGCAGAACTTTAAATTGCCGAGAGATAAACTACACAAAATATGTTAACCCAGTTCGGTGCAAATCACCTACTCTGGGGAATACCAATCCAGGAAGAAAACTTCACTATCTGTAGTATTATTATAAAGCTAAACTCCCTCATTTACAACTTTATCTCCTAATCACTACCGAATGAACTCTTTATCAAAGACCACCATCTCTGATATGAGAACCACAACTCACTTCCTCTAATCACTATCTGTGATCACTTACAGTTATAGTCACTGGTAACTGATTCATCTCTGGCAATACAACATTCAGTCAAGCATACTTGACCAACAAGCTAACCTAGATTTATTTCAAAGCTTCATCCAAGAACAATGCACAATTCATTACCTAAAGGCTTCTGAATCTGTGTGATACCTATGCCTATCACAGTGTATCAAGCGACACAAAGGAAAACTTACAAAACCTAGAGAGCCAAAGACTCTCAAAACCCTAAACCTTTATACTATATACAAGAACTAGGTTACAAAAGGTTCAGTTATTCAGTCCTAGGTCTTGGTCTTCTTTTATACTCTTCTGCTGCCACTACTAAAAAATTCGCTTTTAGTGACTGAATTAGAGACCGAAAAAGCTTAAAAATCGGTCACTATAACGTTTTGCAACCAATTTAGAGACCATAATTTTTCGGTTATAAAAGTGCTAGTCGTTAAGTTTTTACGACGAATTTAGTGATCGAAATTAAGAGACCGATTTTGTGACCGAATTTAAAGCCGAACTTAGTGACCAATTTTAGTGTTCTTTTTTCAAAAAATAAAATAAAAAGGTGTCTAACTTGGGAATCAAACCTATTACCTCCAACTATTTCAGTTATGCCTTACCACTAGACCACTTAATACCATTTGTTATGTTCTTTATATTTAAATATATATATATATATATATATATATATATATATATATATATATATATATATATATATATATATATATATATATATATATATATACATACATATAAAAAATATAAAAAAATCTAAATAATATTTAGAAAATTACTAATTATTATTTAATTTAATTGAATCTAATGTAAATAAAATTTGATTTTATTAATATTATTTCATCATGCACATATAAAAATTGCAAATAATAAAAAAAAATCACTTTTATACATATATATAAATAAAATAGCATAATTGTTTATATAATTATATGTTTTATTTTTTAAAATAATAAAAAGGTAAATCTTTTATTAAAAAATTAAAAAAATTAAAAAAAGGATGAAAATGTTTAAAAAAAATTGGGAGAGAAATACTAACATAATAAAGAGGATTAAAAAATAAAGGAAAAAAACAACAAAAATAATAGTGACCGAAATTTTGGTCTCTAAATTTTTTATATAAACTAACTATTGTATAAAAACATTTTTCGAGACCGAAAAGGTGGTCACAAACTTTTAGTCGCTATATCGGTGGCTAATTTTTATTTAGTGACCGATTTAGTAACCTCTAAAAATTTAATCACGGATATCAAATTTTGGTTGCTAATTCGGTGGCTATAGTGACCGATTTAGTGTGCCTTTGGCTTCAATCTTCTGTTGGCTGGTTCCTTGATCCACGTTCTGATTGCTTCCTTAATTCTTGGACCAAACTTAGAAACAACCTGATATATTAGTTTAAGATGTCAAGACATTCGTTAGGACATCATGTCTCCTTCATGTTTAGATATGGCAAGAAAATTCGGGCCCGCCGAGGCCCGCCCAGACCCTGCCCAAAATTAACAGGGAAAATCCGATTTGATTGGGTGAGGGTGTGGGTGCGGGGAAAACCCGGTTTGTAATTGCGGGTGTGGGTGCAGGGGCGGGGGATGTTACTACCCGCCCCGCACCCACCCCCGCCCCCGCCCGGTCTTATGGTATTTACTTTAATATTCATATTTTAATTATTTTATTACACATTTATTCACTTTTGCAGAAGTAATTAAAAATCCTCATTAGTCATTTTTCACCATTCACTCAAACTCTCATCTTTAGAAACAAGTTTTTTATTAAAATGGTCAAGTTTTTAATAAAATTATTAATTTTTATTATTATTTAAAAGAAATTATTTTTTCGGGTGCGGGCAAACTCGTTTCCATCGGGGGCGGGTCTGGGTGATAAATTTTCACCCCTGACATGGTTTGGGGTTTGGAGCAGGTTTGTAACAAGGAGGCGGGTGCGGGTGCGAGGCTAACTAAACCCGCCCCCGCCTCACCCGTTGCCATGCCTATTCATGTTGGAACATTACATTCAACGCCTTGTTTTACAAAAAAATTTCTCAAATCTGCAGAGCCTTCATTTCTAAAATGTCCAAGAACATCATCTAATTCCATTTGAGCAAGGATATATGAAGTGCACAATGTGCCTTGATGCAACTTTTTTTGCTAGGTAGATTTGGCATTACTTGGAGGGCACGATTTTGTGAGTCCAAGTGTGATGATCAAACAATGCCCATTCAACAAGAATCTGAATGAATCATCAAAAACCTGCAAGATAGAGCCACTAAGTCAAGAGGAATCCTTTGAAATAATGAGACATCATCACTTTAAGCCTTGAATTCAAGAGGCATTTATGTGGAATAGTGCGTTATCAAAGAAGCCATTCTCATCAGTCAAGATGCACTCTTAAACAACATTAAAAACATCTCCAAAATGTGGAATTGGTCAAAAGAAAGCTAGGCTAGTGGAAGAGATAATGTACCTTGGGATAGAAGTAATAATACATTGCCAAAACCATTGAACAATTAACTCATCCTTCAAACCAACACTATTCCTCCAAAACAAACTTGCTCCCCTATAAATAGAGACCACATTTAATGCTTCAAAACACACCAAAACAATCACAACACTTGTTTTCTCATTCTCCCTCTTTCACTTCAAATTTTCAAAGTTTCAAAGAGTAAGCTTCAAGTTTTCAAAACCAGAGCTTAAACCACTCAAACAACCATCCAAACACATCACAAATCATCCCTTGAAGGTGTTCAAATCTTCATCTTCATCTCAAACTACCAAAATCAGAAAGTTAACTGTCAAAACCGCATATCTTTGACTTTTTGCATTTTATAAGCCATGTCTTGATTTAGTCCATTTTAAAACCATCCAACACTTCAAACACACCCTAAATAAAATCCTTAAGCTGTTCCAATCACAGTTTCTCAACTGTAACACCATTTGGAGGAGTTTCCATTTTGGTCACTTTTGACCATTTTGCAAGAAGGAGCAAGATTTTATTCTAGTGGATTTCTATTGATTCCAAGCACTAAAAAAGCTTCATTAAGATCTAATAGAGGAGTCCAAGGCATTCATTCACTTCTGTAATAAGTATCTTGGAAGTTGGCTTTGTGCTTTAAGAGGTAAGTTTCACTTGAACTTGGTACTTTGTTAAATATGCATTTTTTTGACGTACATTAATTTTGAACATGTCATATATGTCTTACTTGTTGTGTTTGAACCATTTTATAATGCTATTATTGATTGTGTATAGTTGTAGCATAGAACTTGCAAATTTGAAGTCTTTTAGGAACCACTACCGGGTTTTAAAATGTAAACATTTTTAGAAAAATCTAAAACCACCATTGAATTCCTCATGAACTTCTAGGCAGGATCCATTTTTGTTTCATCCATTTTCATGGGGAAATGAAGAAGTTATGCCCTTCTTGCAAATTAAGAAAACTAGGTCTTCTTGGGCAAGAACCAGGTCATGGCACCTTTGTTCTGGCCAGGCCTACGTCATGTTCAACCTTATCATTTAATGGGTGTGGTTTGATACACGGTGTATCAACACCACAGTGGTTAAACCTGCGCACTCTTGTTACCTTTCACCTTTTGAAACTGGGGTTTGAATCCCCCTCGCCCCAGTTTCTTTTATTTTTCTGATTTTTAAATAGTGAACACATATAATAACCATCTTCCACCCTTTAGTCACCACACGCGTGTGGTTAAGTTGGCTATTGTTTTGATCTGTAGGTGAGGGAACCTGACTTCAAGTCCCATGGGGACCATTTCCCAAAATTTTTTATCACTTATTTTCCTACTTTCCTTCACAAATTCAAATGTCCATAACTCTCTCAGTTTTAATCATTTTGAACCCATTCTTTTTGCAATTTGTTCATGATAATGTCTATTTTCTATGTGTAAAAAGAAAAAACCAAAAATAATTATTTTTAATGCATTTATGAGTGTTCAAAGTGTGTGGCATTTTTAGGGTTTCTTAAAGGTTTCTTTGAATTCTTTTGAATAATACATTGCTTTTATTTGCTCACAATGGATTGTTTGAACCATACACATCTTGTATGAACCTTAAATAAGGTTGTGAATTTGTAGACCCTTGTTCTTATTTGATTTTAATGTATTTTCAAGTATATATTTTCGTGTAAATGTATGTTGAACTTTGTCCATACCATGAGACTTGTTGCTTAATATTTTGCCTTAACATGTGACTTTCTTACATGATTGCATGACCTTGATGTGTAAAGATACCTTTGTGTTGATCATACCATGTTTTTAAGTGTTCTAGAAAACTTGAATTTTGTCTTGAAAATAACATTGTATACATGTTTGTTTGTATGAACCTTTGTGATGTTTCCACTTTGTTCAAGACCATGTTTGAACCCTAATATCCATGTTTGGTTGTTACCAACTTGTCATTAACATGTTCAACTTATATCCATGCTTAAATTTTCAAATATGCTTGGTTGTTTCCCTTACTATATTCAGTGGATCCTTGATTCATTTTGAGTACATATACTTGCTTGAATTTCTCTATAATTGCTCCCATGGATTAAATCTTTGCTTACATGTTCAAGTATTTCCTTCATAAAATCTTACCATGATGAAAATATCTCTTTAAAATGCACATCATATATATTTTCAAACTCATGGGCCTATGTCAAGAGTGTAAGATCCATCACATTTTCAATCCACATTTTCAAACTCATGGGCCTCTATCAAGAGTGTAAGACCCATCACATTTTCAATCCACATTTTCAAACTCATGGGCCTCTATTAGAGTGTAAGTCCCTCCCCTCTCCTAAAAAATTTCTTCAATTTCTCAAAATTTTTTAATCTATTCAAACCTCAATCTTAAACTCTCATCAAAACACAACCCTAGTGGCATTCAATTTAAACTCACGGGCCTCTGTCAGTGTATGAGACCCACCACCTTTTCAAGTTCAACCATCCTTAGACATGGGCCTCTGTAAGAGTGTAAGACCCATCACCTTTTAATTCATGTCAATTATTTGTCATATACTTGTCATATTAAGTTTCTATTGACATTTATAACACCCCATCCCCAGTTTAGACTTAGTTCAAACATCAGGGTTCCCTCAACTGCAACTTAGTCCAAACACTAGTTCCCCTAAGATGAAGTCAAATTCATCGTAGTCTTCTCTTGGGCTTTATCCAAGCATCATAGCCTCCTCTTGGGCTTTATCCAAGCATCATAACCTCCTCTTGGGCTTTATCCAAGCATCATAGCCTCCTCTTTGGCTTTATCCAAGCATCATAGCCTCCTCTTAGGCTTTATCCAAGCATTATAACCTATTCTTAGGCTTTATCCAAGCATTATAGCTTCCATCTTGGGCTTCATACAAGCTACCATCAATTCAAAACTCTCCCCCAGTTAAGTCAGCCTCCTCTCAGGCTACAAGTAATAAACTTTTTAACTTCACATCTTGGGCTTTGAACAAGATACAAATAAACCTTTTAGCTTCACATCTTGGTCTTTGAACAAGATACAAATATTTTAACTTCAACATCTTGGGCTTTGAACAAGATATTCAAATAATTCAACTTCTCCCCAGAGATGAGACATTAAGTTATCTCTGTAGGAAGATATCTCTTCTATACACCACAATTCACAATCAAACATAAAAAACCGTTTCTTCCATATAGGTGATGTAAGTGGCACACTTGTTGATTTAAAATCCAAGCTGGAGTCTTTCTCTTATCATGGTCCAAAACCTTCCTTTCATCTAATTGATGTAAGTGACACACTTGTTGATACTATATCCAAGTCAAGGCCCTTCTCTTAGCATGCAAAGACTCATAAAGGAAGATGTGGCATTGCTTAGGATTCTTTAAACATCCAAGTTTAAAGCTTCTTACCTTATGATATTATTCTCAAATGTTTGTGATGAATATGTGAGATATCTCCCTTAAGAATGACAATTGTCTTTTCTTTCAAAACCAACAAATACCCTTTTAGCTTCATCATCTTGGGCTTTAAACAAGATACAAATTTCACCCATAGTTAGGTGGAACTACGAACACTCTGATTTCCCAAAGTCTTTTATTTTGGGAATACGTAGGCGTAAGAATGCGAGATCTTAGCGAGCACACGTTTAAATAAAACCCCTTATGTCCCCGTACATTTCATAAAGCAACAAAAACTCCCAAAACATCTCACATTTTCATCCATAGGTTAAGACTTCCCCAATAAAATAGTAAACATTATAAGAAGAGATGATAACTGATAGTAATAAAGAGTACTAAAGGTTCCTATAGAATACTATCGATACTTAGGGTGTTAATAGCTTCCCTTAGTATAGCTGACCCCCGATTCCAGATCTCTTTGCATCACCATCTCAGGATTGATGGGGGTCACGGAAATCGGTCCACATATAAGATGCAATATGGCGGGTTCAATCTCAAAAGATCAGAATTTTAGCTATGTGAAGAATAGGTTATGTGTACCTTGGCATCCAAGTCATGATACATAGTATGATTCATTGGATAATGGAGTGATCCTAATCCAAACTCTTCTCCAAATATTTGATTTATTTCTTTATAAATAGAGACCATCTTGTATCATTCAAAACACACCAAAACATAGCCAAGACTTGTTTTCTAAGCAATCTTCTTCGTTCCAAAATTTCAAAATTCTAATGGAGTGAAAACTTGGAACTTCAACTCCAAGCAATCCCCAACCAAACCAGTGATCAAAACATTTTATATACATCATATAGAAGTGATCCAAACACTCACCTTGTTTTTGTAACACCAGAATTATCAAGTCATATATCATTTGCTTCAAGGCTACAGATTGATTTGGCCAAGGTGTTCCAGAAGGTTTCATTTCATTCTAACCATTGCAACACATTCCTTGAAGGTCAAGGAAGCTGTTAGAATCAACAAATTGCTTTTGTAACACTTCCAAGCAAGAATTTTATTTTCACTTTTGCAAGGTAAGTTGCTCTAAACTGAACTCTATAATCCATGCATCATATGTGATTAATTGAGTTACACATTTTCTCTGTCAATATAATGATCATTTTCCCTCAATCAATTGCATGATATCTTGAACATATGGAATCCATTTTGAATTTTCAAATTAGGGTTCATACGGTTGTGTGATTAATTCCTTTTGATATGCTGAATATAAATGAAATTCAATAATTTCATTCAATTCCTCATGAAATTTCCAACAACTTTGGTCTTTACTTCATTCAATTTCGTTGAGAAATGAACAAGTTCAGAATTTGAAATGATGAAGATGATGATGGGGATCATGGAAGAAAAAGATGGCCATGACACCATTTTTTTAATATAAAAAGAATTTTTACTATATTATTATTTTGGTGAAATTAAAACAAAGAATGTATCACCACCCTAGTAGTTAAAGTGTGCGTTTTCAAGGATTTGAGTGTGTGAGGTCTGGGGTTCGAATCCCCCTCGCCCCAGACCTTTTGCTTTTTAAAAAAAACCATTTTCAACTTCAAAATATCTATATTATTTTCACCACACACTCCTTATCAACCCATAACGCGTGGCTCAGATGATATTATTTTAAACCCATCACCCCAAGGGCGTGAGTTCAGCACTTGTGAGGGATATTCCTTCTTTTCATCACTATTTTTCTCACTTTTCTTCACAACTTCGTTCAATTATTCCAATAAGGAAAATTAATCCTTTTAAGCCAATTTTTTGCACATTTATCATTTATCTTCCCTATTTTGAGAATCCACAAAAACCCCAAAAATAATATGGGTTAAATATGTTTTTGGTCCCTATAAAATTACCAAATTTAGTTTTTGGTCCCTATTAAAAAAATAGTGTGTTTTGGTCCCTACAAAATAATTATACACCTAGCTTTAGTCCCTAATGTTAAACCAATGTATATTTTTGAATGATTATTTTGCAGATATGTTTAGAATGTTTTAAAAAGTTCCTCGAAAAAAAAGGAACACAAAAGTTGATTTATAAGTCGAGAATTTCATTACTTTTATCATTATCTTTTGAAATTTAAAAAATTCATATTTAATTCTTTTCATTTTAAAAAATTATATAATTTGGTAAAGAAATATTTTATAGTAATATAAACACGTATGAAAAAATTTATTAAAAAATTTAAAAGTTTAGGGGTAATAAAATAGTTTTCAAAATTTTAGAAAATAGTAAGGACTAAAACTGCTTGCATAAAATTTTTGTAGGGATCAAAATATGTTCTTTTTTTTATAGGGACTAAAAATGAAGTGTGAGATATTTATAGGGACCAAAAACATATTTAACCCAAATAATATTTATTTTGATCATTTTTTAGGTGGAAAAGTAGTCCTTTTTTAAGTGTTTTATACCTTCTAAATGACTTTCTTTTGGTTGTTTCCTTAACCTAATTGGTCATAAACATTTGTTTAAACCTTGATTGATGTTCATAACATGTTTCTTTAACTTGTTTGTCTTTCATATCATGTTTAAAATGAGTTTCCTTTGAAAAATACTTTAACTTGACATTTATGTTTATAACATTTGCATTCATACAACTGTTGCATTTCAATGCTCATCCTTAAGTTTAGACTTAAGTTCAAACTTTATGATTCACTTCAAACTACAACCTAGTTCAAACCCTAGGAATCCCCTTTGAGGTTCTCAACTTCAATAAAACATTAGGATTCCCCTTGAAGTTTTCAAATTCATTCAAAGCTCAAACCATATCCCCCTTGTGGCTTCAAACCTTTCAAACTTCAAACCTTTTCAAACCTCAAACCTACATCAAACCCTAGCCAACCTTTGGCTTCAAATTCAAAACTTTTCCCCAGAGATGAGACATAAATCATCTCAATATAAGAGATGTATATTCTATTCTCCATAACATAAATAAAACATTTCAAACGTTTTTCCATTTAAGTGATGTAAGTGGCACACTTGTTGATTCAAAATCCAAGCTGAAGTCCTTCTCTTATTATGGTACAAAAACACTTCTTTCATTTAAGTGATATATGTGGTACACTTGTTGGTTCTATATCCAAGTCAAGGTCCTTCTCTTAATAAGCAAAGACTCATTTAAAGGAAGATGTGGCATTACTCTAGATTTTTTACATCCAAGTTTAAAGCTTTTTCCCTTATTATCTTCTTTCTCAAAATGTTTGTGGTGAGTAGGTGAAATATCTCCCTTAAGATGACAACTTGTCTCTTCTCTCAAACCCAATTCCACCCATTAGTAGGTGGAACTACGAATGCTTTGATTTCTCAACTTCCTTTTGAGAATACGTAGGCATAAGATTGCGAGATCTTAGCGAGAACAATAAAAAGTAAAACCTTTAGGTTCCTACACCTTTGTCTTAGTTTATTTCAACTAACAAAAACAACAAAAATATTTCCCACTCTTATCACTCACTCAAAATAGTCAACAAATCCCCAATACACAGCAGATGACCTAATCAACAGTAACACAAATATACACAAGAGGTTCCTATAGGATACTATAGATATTTAGGGTGTTAATACCTTCTCTTAGTATAACCAACCCTGATTCCCGATCTCTTAGTGCGTTGTTTTATACTTTGCACCACTCACGGTTTTATTTATATTTTTTTTCCCCTTCCCTACCATTGGGATAAATTAAAAGTTCACAAGTAAAGAGGGCGAACCCTTCGGAAAAATCGCTCGCGTACACCAACAATATTATGGGTCCTTTGAGGTTAGTTTTAATATACTTCCTCTAATTATGTGCCTTAGCTTTCTAATTAGGCTTTGGAACATTTAAAGATTTAGGTTTAAGAGTTTGTTGTCTTGAATGAATTGTAGCCTTCAGTCTGGACCTTTCATAACCTTGTAACTCGATGTCTTAGGTTCTAGCTTCTTCAGAACCTTTGACTTTGAAGTCTCAGGTTTTGATTTTTTTAGACCTTTGACTTAAGAATCATTGGTTCTGATTTCTTCAATATTTTTGACTTTTAGGTCTCAGGTTCTGATTTCTTTAGAACCTATGACTCTGTAATTATAGGTTCTAATTGGTTTAAAGCCTTTTTTTAACACCAGGTACAAAATGAGAGTACAACCCTTTTTGAACAGAGCTTGAAGAAGAAGTTTCTGTTGATTTATTCAAGTTTTCAGAATAACCAATACCTTCTCTTTTGCTTCTACATACACCATAGATCATGAATGTAAGTTTGGTTCTGTTGAAGCCATTTATGAAAAAAATCTTGAAGAGCCATTTCATACTCATCAAGGGGTTTGTCAGACATATCCTTTAGTAAAGAAATCTGATCTTTTTCCAAATTTTCAATCTTATTTTTAGAGAAATTTAATTCATCTTTCATAAGACCGTCTTGCTTTTGTATAATTTTCATATGTTTGTCTTTTTCATGACAACGGCCCATAAGGTCTTGACAGAAAGTAATTAAATCAGATCTAAAGAGTATAAATAATACCTCATCTTCATCCTCTAAATCTAAGTTAGAATCAACTTCTGATTCTATGTCTGAGAATGTTGAAGCCATTAAGGCTAGATTGGCTTCTTCTTTATTCTTGTTAGTTTCTTCTTCATCATCAAGTTCATCTCATGTTTCCATGAGAATTTTCTTGAACTTGCTTCTGAAGTTGTTCTACTGCAAGTTTCCCATTTTGGTTATGTCCTTCTAAAGCTCAAAACTATCAGCTATAAAGTGACTAGGCTTCGGGTAGTTTAAGAGTCCTTTTTTATCATCTTTATTAACTATGGATCTTGTTCCTCTAAATCCAGATCTTCTCCTAGAGAACCTTCCGTTCTTGCTAGAAATATACTGAAATTTCTTAATGATGAAAGCCATTTCATCATCATCTGTATCTTCTTCAGAAGCTTCATCATGAATGACTTCATCTCCATTGATTTCTAACTCATGACTTTGGAGATTATTGATTACACTTTTAAGACTAATATTATTCAGGTCTTTAGCTTCCTGAATGGTTGTCACTTTTAGTATGTATCTGATAGGAAGACTCTTAAGAATCTTCTTGACATAATTAGAGGTGGTATAGCTTTTGTTCAAAACTTGAAGTCCAGACACAAGAATTTGAAACCAAGAAAACATGGTTTCAATGTCTTCATCCTCTTTCATTCTAAACATGTCATATTATTGAATCAGAATATTAGCTTTGTCTTATTTAACTTGTTGGTTTCCTTCATAAGTAGCACATAAAGATTCAAAAATAGTTTTGGCAGTAGACTTGTCAATGATCTTTATGTACTCAGAGTGAGGCAAAACATCTACTAGAATGCCTCTGCCTCTGTGGTGTTTTTTTGTAAGTATTCTTCTGAGCTGGTGTGGGAGCTTTTCTATTAGCTACCATTCCTACTCCATTCATAGAAATATCAATGCCATCTTCAAGAATGTCCCATAGCTCATCATCAAGACCTATTATATGTGTGTACATCTTGCTTTTCCACCATTCAAATTTAGTAGATTCTCCACTGAATGTTGGAGGCCTAACAACATAGTTGTTCTTTTCAGATGTACTATAATCATAATTAACATCACCAAGAGGAGTAGTAATACCATCACTAGAGTGAGATACTTCAGAACCAACAATTTTATAAAATGTGTATTTCTTAGGATCTTTTATGCACGACTGTTAAAATGGGGATTGATGCCAACTGACGGTGAGAAAACACAAGAAAATGGGGATTGAATTGCGTTTTCTTTTTCCTTCCTAATATTTTTCTAGTTCTGCTTCTGATGAATCTCAATTAGATTCTGAACACTGAGTTCAGAGCCTGACTCAGAATTACTAGGTTAGGTTCGTAAAGTTCTTATCAGATTTTGAACTAGAATCTGACTCAGAGTTACAAATATGACAGTAGAGGAATGATAAGATCAAAAAGCAGGAAAGTAAAAGCAAAGACACAGAGAAGTTATCCTGGTTCCTCTCACAACCTGAGACTAGTTCAGTCCCCTTGTACTTCCAAGGGATTTTCACTATAACCAAACTGATTACAAATGCTCAAGCACCAAGCAAGAGACTTCTAATGCTCAAACCCTTAAGTAAGAGACTTATATACTCAAGCACACAAGTAAGAGACTTCTGATACTTAAACTCTCAAGTAAGAGACTTTTATACTAAGCACTAAAGCAAAAGACTTCAAATGCTCAAACCTTTATGTAAGAGACTTTTATGCCCAAGCTCACAATCAAGAGACTTTAAATGCTCAAACCCTTAAGTAAGAGACTTTTATGCCCAAGATCACAATCAAGAGACTTCAAATGCTCAAGCACTAAAGTAAGAGACTTTTGAATCTATAACAAACTGTTAAGAGATTTCGGTAATAACTACACTTGATATACACTCAAAGGTTTAGACACTATACAACTTAGAAAGACTCTAAGACTTAAGAACATCTAAAATATACACAGTGATAAGAGGTTCTAAGTCTAGCTATTTTGACAGAGTGACTTCTCATTGAATATCAAGTATTAGTGTCTTGTATTGTAGTGTATTAGTTTACTTCCTCAAATCCTTTAGCTCCTTATATAGAGAGAAGGAAAAGAGACGTTAGAAGAATTTCACCAAAAAGTTGGGAAAGCTTTGTACTTAATTGGACACATCAAGAAATCACTTTTTTACAAGAAGAATTATCTGTTGAAGCTTAGACAAATAAGAAGTTATTTTTTTCTTAAGTCTTCACATGAACAAAAAGGTCTTTGAGTGTGTCAGAGTTTCCTCGAATGAAGAGAACCCAAGTTCTGATCCTTCAGAGATCTACTTTCTTCAGACATCACTCTTCAGAGGATGATCTCTTCAGAGTCTGCTTCTTGGCTTCTAATATTTTAGAGTCTGGATCACCAGATGATGACTTTCTTCAAATGTTGACTTCTTTAGAGTCTGTATCTTCCATCAGAGCCAGAGTCTTTAGAGGTAATCTTCAGAGCCAGAGTCTAAACTTTAGATTCATAATCTTCAAGCTTCTCTTCATCTATTTTTAGTCTTATAGTCCTTCATACTTGAACAGTTGTTAGAATACCCAATTCTTCTGTAAATACTTTGTTATCATCAAAATCCAAGGGATATGGTATTAACCAATTTTGTTCAAACATAGTGAACCGCTTGATCCAATAATTTGTACAAGCAAGATTTGTTCCTTGAGGGCAAACAACAGTCTATGTTTAGGGGAGTTTGATAAGTGGTTTTCGTACTGTTATTTCTAGTCGTTTTTACTTAGAATTTCATCGCATTTTGATCGTTTTATTTCTGTTTATCGTATTTTACGATTTAGTTATGTGTATTTTTTTTTACTATTTTCAGGGCCTAATGAGTGTTCCAGATGAAAAATGATCGAAAAAATACAAAATTTCGAAAAAAGTCAAAATTCAGATTTCCCCATACAAAATCCATGGGGTTGCTACAGCAACCAGTAACAGATACTATAGGCCGTAGAAGCAAGGCACCTAGGGTTCCACTTTGGAAAACCTCTAGTACTAAGACCAGAGGCCTACTACGGCCACCCGTAGCAGCCGCTATGGGCCGTAGCAGGAGGGTGAGGCATATTTGATCTCTTTCCTTTTTGAGATCGATTATGATGTTTTTTTAGGAACTTAGGCATGATTTAATTTGATTTGTTTCTAATGTAATGAGAATTGAACAAAGATCTTATCCTAGTTTTATTTTTCTCTATAAAACTCATAGTTTGTTATGAGTTTAGTATTCTAGTTTTTATTCTGCAAAGTTTCTACGTAATTTTGACTGTCTCTGTACTCGAGTCTCGTTTGGAGCAATTTGGATCAAGGCTATAAATTGAGGTTTGTATATTTGTTTTCATATTCAATTGTTTGTCTATTTCAATTTCATTATTATGAATTCATCTGTGATCATTGGATTGGTTTTGTTTGCCCTCACCATGAGTGAGTAATCCATTAGGGACTAGGGGTTATGGGGATAATCTCATAACTTTTTGTATGATCCATCACATGTCAATTACTAGAGTATCTGTCTAAATTTATGTTATTTCCCGAGTTCATGCATTCTAACTTTAGTACGAAAGTAAAGTGTTTTCTGGTATCGATTGCAGTCTGAAAGGATATATGTCAATACCAGAGTACAAGTTTTTAAACAGACAAGTCCAATACAACAAAAGTGCTTGGAAAATTTTGAGAAAACTTTATAGCTGAGCAAAAGTAACGATTAAACAAATAAAGCTTTCATGGATATTGCATACATGATCAATAAGATAAAAAAACATTGATAAATAAATGGAACCTGGATTAAGACAAATGAAATGCTTGGATCAAAAGACAAAATCTCCAATGGAGTTGAGAGTACAAAAGTTGGACTAGTGTAAATTGCAAGAAAATATGATTGTAATGTAAACTAGAAAACTATGGAATAAGGCCCCCCTTTCACTTAGTGATTCTATGCTTCTTACAGACCTCCAAAAATGAATACAAACTAATTTCGCATAATGATCAATTAAGAGTCTTCCCTCCTTGCCTTGGAACAGTTGGCAAGTAAAAAGGATATAAAAATGTTACAAAATCACAAAATTCTGCACTTGAAACTGAAGCTAACACATGTGTGTTGGCTGTCACAAGGGGAGTAGTGACGAGAAACATGACCCATGTTGGATGTCATGACCCAACCATGTTGCTCTCTGCTTCCTTGTATGGGAGATATGCTAATGGCCAACACAATCCATGTTGATGGGAACAGCCCACCCGTGTTGAATGTTCGAAATGTGTACTAAATGATTATTTTTACATGTATTCTTCAATCCTTTCATTTCATTTTTTTACAACAAGGTTTGTTTATGACATATATTCCTTTGGTTTTGATGATAACAAAGTATTAAGAGAATAATGGTTATATTTGATGTGTGTTTCTTGTATGCAGGTTCTAATACTTGTAAACATAGATACAAAATTGGATATACAAAGGCACACTTGAGAGAAGCTGAATCGCTAGCTTCTGGTGGTGCAAAATCTGAAGAACACTCTCTAAGTGATGTTTGGCGTAGACTTTGGAGCTGAAAGTCTCAGCATCAGAAGAAGCAACATTATTGTCTCTACACTTGGTGAATGTAAATTGGCTTCTGGTGATCATTCAGAGTTAGTAATAAAGTTGAAGCTATCTGTACTGCAGAAATAAAGTTGCATTGTCAAATCAATTAGTCAGCAAGAGTCTTAGTTCACAAGGCTCAAGAAAAGTTGGCATGCTTTACATATATCTACTCTCAACGACTCTATAGTACAGGATCTCTTTGAAGACTCAGTGGTTAAACATGATACACAATGGATTAAGATCTTTTGGTGCATCTATCTTCAACGTCTCTTTTACTATGGAGAAAGCAAAGACACTTGATCAAGTTATCTCTCCAATAACTAGTCTTCTGCAAATGCTATATAAGTAGCTGAAGGTTCAAACTGAATCTTAAACAAGGATCAACCTGATGGAAGAGTAACAAGACCAGCAATTATAAAAACAAATGGCTATGTAGAATTTATGTTGTAAGTTGTAATTGTAAAAGCCTTAAGATTTCTTACATATTGAATATCTTAGAAATCTTAAGAGCTTTAGGTCTTTGTTATGATGATTTCCCCGTACCTATGATATTTGTATCAAGTACACCTTGTTCTCTATTCTGCTGAACATGTTGTTTAGCAGTTTAGATCAAAGTCTCTCGCCAAGATGCTTGAGCCATGTAAGTCTTCTGCTATGTGCTAGAGCAATGAAAGTCTTAATCAAGTGGATTGATTGAGAAAATCCAAGTCTCTCGCTCAGATGCTTGAGCCATGTAAGTTTCCTTCTAAGTGCTAGAGCATTGAAAGACTTAATCAAGTGGATTGATTGAGCAGGAAGTCTCAGATCGAGGGTCTGAGCAGGAAGTCTTGAACCTGAGGGGATTGAGCAGGAAGTCTCAGTTCGTGGAACCTTGAGCAGAAGTATTGGGCCAGTGTGGCTTGAACAGGAAGTCTCGGTTCATGGAACCTTGAGCAGAAGTCTTGGGCCAGTGTGGCTTGAGCAAGAAGTATTGGGTCTGTAGAACTTAAGCAAGGAAGTCTTGAACCTTAGGGGCTTAAGCAATAAGTCTTGGACCTAGGGTCTTGTAAAAGTCTTATGCAGAATGTATAAGCGATTGTAATCATGATTTGGTTATAGTAAAAATCTCTTGTGAAGTAAGGGGACTAGACTACTCTCAGTTTGGAGGAACTAGTATAAATCTTTGTGTCTTATGCTATTATTAATTTGCTTATGTTAACATTCCACTGCTAAGTATAATTAGAATCTAAACACCATTTTAGATTCTAAACTCTGATTATACGCAAATTAAGAAAACGGAAAACACAATTCAACCCCCCTTCTTGTATACTTTTTCTCACCTTCACTTTTTTGTCCCGTAGGTTCCTTACTACCTAAAAAGCAGGTAAAGAAAATATGCACGCATCAAAGTAGAAAAAACAAGGATCAACTTCTTAAGAATCAAAGACAAAATATATTGATAACATAGTCAAAATGCCATCGATCGGCTACCTAGTAAGTATGATAGGTTATCTCAAAGAGAAGATCCATCTTGTCCGCGTTAGGAAGGTTTTGGATGAAGGACATGTCCTCTGCAGACACAACATCAACAACTTCCTCGGGAGTGCGAGGTATCTAAGCAAAAAGAATAGCGAGCAATCGAAGTAAAGAAGTAACTGACCTTGAACCAGCACCCCCAGAGAGACATGCCCGTTTGGGGGGATCCTCCTCCAAAGGGGAGTGTTGGTCTTGATCCCGACCTCTCTTCACCAGAGCAGTATAACATTGTAGTCGATCTTCCATAGACATGGTGGGAGCGATAATAGCAAGTTGATCGACCCCAGGGGAAACTTTTCCCTCACCAAAGATCTTTTCATTTTTGCACGATTGGCTGCACTAAAAGTAACACGAGTGTCAATCAGTTTCTTCCTCTACAAAGAAGACAATACTTCCCTAGGGTTGAACCCTTCTTCATAGTCAAGTCCATGATATGCAGACTCCAGATCCTCCCTATCATAATCTCTTCAAGAGAGAGAGAGAGAGGTTCTACTTTGATGTTGTAGGAATGAGATGTTGGACAGAAATGAGACCAGGACCAGTACTTCCCAAACATGCTCTTACAACGATGAGAAGACTCAGTCAGGCAAAAGCAAAAGGCAAGATGATCCATCAGAGTGCGGGGTCTCACCAGTATGAAACGCCTTAGGAAATCTCCCCAGCTGTTAGTGAAGAGGTTGAACAAAATAAAGTTCTAGCGAAGTTCAATAGGTCCCTAATCCCTGATATCTTTTTGGGAGGTGCGCACTATATAGAACAAGTTGACGAAAAACCAAGGTAAAGGTTTCCAAGACCTACACCCTTCAAGTGTTTTTATAAACCACCCCAAACTCAGATAGAGGAAACCGCAGATCTACCCTGGTGAACACACACTCGTTAAATGGGACTAAACATCCGTCAAAGAAGTTCCATACCCTTTCTTGAGTCCACTAGAAGGAACGAAGAATCCGATGGATCTCCAACCACAATGTTTGTCGTATCTATAGTCGCCTCATTACTTAAAACATAAAGGGTCCCTAATATTTTCGTAGCCACCCAGCTGTATTCGATCACATAAGCTGGTTCCACCAATATCACCATTTTTAGGTATAGATGATAAACTTTAAAGTGATTGGTAGGTTTAAGCCAAGAATCTCCATAATATTCTCTCCTTAGTCTAGCAGCCTGTATTTCTAAGGTCGACAATGTGGGAGAAGTCGAAGCCACTACAACACGAGAAGAAGGGGCATGGAAGTAGTCGTATGATCCGCCTCTGCGTCATCATAAGAATCATCAGTCAGGGATATAACCTCAGGGCTCAAGCGATCATAGATAAAGGGGGAATAGTTTGAACTAGGAGATACTCGCATTCTCGCAATAAGAAAGGCATCACTCTCAAAATTGCTAGCCAAGCTAATAGGACTATCACTCATTTTAATCAAAGTGAAGAAAATGTTAAAGGTATTAAAAGTTGAGGCGATGAGGGTACTTAGTAAGAGATGTTGACGAAAGCAAAAGCAATAAGGAGAGATGGAAGTTTTGAGCAAGGAATTGCAACCAATCTGGTAAATAGTCTTAGGAAGGAATATAGGAAGGCAATAACATATAGAAACTGACTCCTAAGGGTTTTGAAAAGTTTAATCAGCATTCAAAAATCCATATATAAAGATGAAGTCAGGAAACAAGCCAAATCAACACAAATGAGAAGTTATAAAGTCAACGACTGAATTCCTCCTTTGAAACATAAACAAACTCAAGTGCACTATAAGCAACACCATGTCCTTACTAGTCACCTCGAGTTATGGGTCAGAAAGGAGCAACAAAATGTTTCAATGATGGAAATGCATTTAATGCACTTGTCCCTTATTACTTTTTCAACTGAATCTAAGCATTTCTGCTTCTTATTCAAAGCAAGAGACATCCTCATAGGCTGATCATGACTACTAAGACTTTCCCAATTCAGTATTATATATATATATATATATATATATATATATATTAAACTTTATAACACATATCACAATAATATTTTATTATTTTTAAACTATTTGTTCCAAATTATAAGACAAATCAATATGAATTTTCAGACTTCTAAATAACACTCTAATTTTAAATATAAATTAATCATCATTATATTTTTATATTTTAAACATGTCTAATCACAAAATTAAAATATATCTTTCTTTAATAATATAATTAAAATATGTATATTAATCAAATCCGTACAATGCTCGTGTAATTTACCTAATATCTATTTTATAATATTCTATTAAAATAGCTTTTCAACTCATTCATTTAATACATCATTGTTTAATACGCCATCTAATTTTTTTTTTCACCTCATTCATTATTTTAGACGTCTTAGTTAAAATCTCATCTCTTTCTATTACATTTATGCTAAAAGACAATGATGCAAATCATGTCTCTTCAAATCAAGAACCAACAATAGCAACTGATTTTGAAAATGACAAATATGTTGAATTAGATAACCTTATACTCTTCAAGGAAGTGAAGATGAAGAGGATTAACATAAGTATCTCAAATTTAAAGTGCCTAAATATGGCGATGAGGTGAGGGCTTAAGCTCGGAACGACATTTACCACAAAATTTAACATGCTTGTTAGTACATGCAAAGGGAAAACTTCGGCGCATCAAGAGTTGTTCAAAGGTAATAACAAGACAAAAAGTCAAAAGAAAACATTAAGCTAAGGAAGTATCTACTTTATTGATCCAAACATCACAAGCGCCACAAACACGAAAATCAACTATTTTGGACATGTAGTAAATTTCTCTTTTTATTGTAATGGTCTGAATACTTTTTTGGGTAATAGATCACTTTTTTTTTTTTAAAAAATTTATGTTTTAAATGTGTAACCTGTGACAGCAATTTCTAAACATATATGAAATGGTCTCTATTATTAATGAAATATTTTAAACGTGTTTCTTCAATTACTCTGAGAATGTTAACAACAGAACTCAATATCTTGCTAAACTAAATAACAATTGTTGTCAATTTTAATAGCATAACATCATGTCATGTTGAACTAGTATATACAGTGGCGGAGCTAGGACCCTAGTTCAGGGGGTGCAAATATTTAAAATTTAAGTTATGGGTGCAATTTTTTTTTTTTCAGGGAGGTCAAAATAAAAAATCAATAGGGGTACTGGTGCAAATATTTTAACTCCAGGGGGTTCAATTGAACCCCCTCAACATACTCTGCCTCCGCCCCTGAGTATATAAACTGAACGTTATATATACTTATCATTTTGAACTGAGGCTGTCATGCTGATCTGAGATGTTATATTCTAACACAATTTGTATATGCCTTAAAAGAATGTTATATTGTATCAATTGTGTCATAATATTATACCATTTTAATATGTCTTAACAAAATTCTAACAGCGCGAGACACAGAGAAAGAGAGAATAAAGAAATAAAAATTGATATTATTGAATGAATGATAATAACTGAATTATAAAATGTCTTATTTATATAGACCTAAGTAATTTGACTACTAAGCAAATAAATACAGCAAACTAAGTAACAAACCCTAAGCCCTTAGCTTTGGGCTTGAGCCACACAACTCAACTTGTATTATATCTAATATCCCAACATACCCCCTATAATCTAAGTTGTCAAAACACACTAAACATTGTCGATCTGAACTATTCTCAATTTCTTTCTTAATGTTAGGAACATATCGATCTTCAATTCTTTGGTAAAAATGTCGGTCAATTGTGCTTCATTTGAGCAATGTCTTACTTCAGGTTCACCTCGATTCACCTTTTCCCTTAATAAGTGAAATCTAGCTTCGATGTGCTTACTCCTTCCATGCAAAACTGGATTATTCGTCAAACTTATGGCTGACTTGTTGTCGATCTGCAGTACCAAAGGTTTCTTCACTTCGACCTCGATCTTCCAGCACAGATCTGATCCAAATTGCTTGACACGCATCATAGGATCTTGATATATATTCAGCCTCACATGATGACAATGCCACTATAGGTTGCTTTTTGGAGCACCATGATATTGGGGCACCAAAAACTTGAAAGAAATATCTTGTAGTGCTTCTTCGATATTCCTTATCTCCACACCAATCAGCATCTGAATAACAAGTAACCATAGCTTCTTTGTTTTCAAAGTCTCGTCTAAATAGAATTCCATTGTTTGTCGATCCTTTTAAGTATCTCAGGATTCTTCTTGAAGCCTTCATGTGTGACACCCTGGGTTCACTTATGTATCTGCTCACTAATCTGACTGAGAAACATATATCAGGTTGACTGTTGCACACATATCTCAGAGATCCGGCAATTTGTTTGAACAAAGTTGCATCGACTTTGTCTTCCTCTCCATGCTTCTTCAACTTCAAGTTTGGTTCGATAGGCGAAGATACATGAGTCGAATCATCCATTTTGAATCTCTTGAGTATCTCTTTGACATATTTTCTTTAATGTAGCACCATACCTTGCTTCGAAATTTGAAATTACATGCCTATGAAGTATGACAACTTTCCAAGATCTGACATTTCAAATTCCTTCTTCATCAGCTTTTTGAACTTTGACAAGTTCTTCAAACTATTTCCAATTACTAGCAAGTCATCGACATATAAGTAGATGATTGTTATATCTTGTACCATAATCTAAACATAGACTGCATACTAAGATTTGCATTTGACAAATTCCAATTCTACCAAGTATGAGTCGATCTTCTTGTTCCATGCCCTAGGTGCCTGCTTGAGGCTATAGAGCGCTTTGTACAACTTGTATACTTTCTTTGCTTCCTCCTGAATCACAAACCCATGAGGTTGTGTGACATACACCTCTTCATCTAAAGGTCCATTCAAAAATGTCGATTTCACATCTAAGTGAAATGTCGACCAACCTTGATTGCATGCCAAGGCTGCCACAAGTCAAACATTTTCCAATCTTGCAACAGGTGCAAATACTTCAGAGTAGTCGAGTCCTAATCTCTGAAGAAATCCTCGAGCTAGCAATTTTGCCTCATGTCTTGCTATTGACCCATCAACATTGTGCTTCAACTTGAACACCCACTTCACTTTGATAGCTTTTGTATGTGTTGGAAATTCGACCAACTCCCATGTGTTGTTTATTTTGATTGTTTGTAACTCTTCGACCATAACAGACTTCTATTGTTTATCTTTGAAGGCTTCGCTATAGTTGATTGGTTCAGCACATGCAATTAAAGCAAAATGAACTAGTTCTCCATCTGTTGTAACTTCATCATCACCAACCACTTCATAGTCTTGAAGTCTTTCTGGACAAGCTCTAGTTATTTGAGGTCTCTGGCTTGTTCCAGCCATATCCTCTTCGACTTCAACTGTGTGGGGGTATGTCAGCAACAACTTCGACTTCAACTGGAATATCAATAATATCTTTGACTTCGACATTATTACTTGCTTTTTCGAAATTATAACTCATCAATGGCTTATTAATTGGATCACCGGAATTCCAATCCCATGTAGAGTTCTCATTAGTCACAATGCCTCGACTCCTCACGATCTTATTGTTAATTGGATTGAATAACCTGTATGCTCCAGTCTTATGATATCCTATCAGAATCATGAGTTTACTCTTGTCATCATGTTTTCTTTTTCTTACATCAGGAACATGCTTATAGCAAATAGAGCAAACACCTTCAAATGACTCACTGATGGTGGATTTCTACTCCACACTTCTTCAGGAACCTTGTTCTTCAGCTTCTTGGTAGGGTACGTGTTTAGAATATAAACAGCAGTCAAAACAACTTCACCCATAAGGACTTTGGCAAATTCTTCTACTTCAGCATGCATCTCGCCATATCCACTATGGTCATGTTTCTTCTTTCAGGTATTCCATTATGTTTAGGAGTATAAGGAGCAGTTAATTCATGATCAACACTATGTTCTACATAGAATGCTTCAAATATCTTGGATGTGTACTCGCCACCTCCATCGGTTCACAAAACTTTGATCTTCTTCTCATCGTGGTTTTCGACAAGCATCATGAATCTCTTAAACATTTTGAATACTTTGTCCTTTATCTTGATCACATATATCTACAGATTTCGACTAAACTCATCAACAAACGAAAAAAATTACCTGTTTCCACCAATGGTATGCTCCTCAAAAGGACCACATACATCTGAATGCATAACGTTGAGTATGTAGGATGGTCTCATTGGCATAGTCAAAACGAAGGACTTCTTGGACTGCATTTCGACTAGACAACCTTCACAAAGTTTTTCAGGAATCTCAAAACTTAGTATACTTGTTACCATATCTTGAGTGATAAGTTGATTGAGCGACCTAAAGTTTAGATGACCAAACCTTAGATGCCACAACCAACTATTCTTGTAGTCAACAACTGTTTTTAGACACTGTACCTCAGTCGAACTAATCATGGTCTTAAATGTCATATTCTTCGACAGAAGAGATTTCAAGACCAAGTTATTTTGGATGTCGAAAATTTATAAGGCTCCATCTTTCATAACCACTGAGAACCTCTTTTCAACCAGTTATCCAACACTTAGCAGATTGCACTTCATTCCGGGGACATAAAGTACATCTTTGATCAAGGCTTTTGCTCTATTACTCCTTTGAATAACTATGTTTCCAGTACCTTCTGCTTGCAATGAGCTATTATCAACAAGTTTGACCTTGCTCTTCTTCGACTCGTCGAAATATACTAACCATACTTTTTGATCAGTCGTGTGGTCCGAGCAGCCTGAGTCAAGGAACCAGATCTTGGATTTAGCATAGTCATCTGCAACTACAGCTATAAACACCATATCATTAAAATCATTTGAATCTTGACGTGCAAGGTTCGCTCCTTCGTCCATGCCTTTTGTCGATCCCTTGTCTTTCTTGTACCAACAATGCTTGGCCAAGTGACCCCACTTTTCACAATTATAGCAACGCACACCTTTTTTCTCTACTTTGTCTTTCTGGTAGGAATTTTCTTATCCTCTATTTGAGGATTCAGAAGTTCTATCATCGATCTTATTCTTGTGAGTATTCGACCAAGACTTCTTGCCCTGAGTGTTGTTGATTTTGCCTTTAAACTTGTCGAAACTACCATTCTTCTTCCATGACTGAGCTTGTCACTACTACAAAAAACCCATTTAACAACGGTTGGAAATGACATATAATGACGCGGGCGAAGGCGTTGTTATGTAGAGTGTTGTTGTATATGCGGTACGTACAATGACGGCCCAGTAACCGTTGTAAAAAAATGGAAAATGCGCTACCTATAATGACGGTTATTTTAAATACCCGTTGTTGTATGTCTTTTAATAAAATATAGCATTAGAACTACCTATAGTGACGGTTATTTTAAAAAAACCGTTGTTGTATGTCTTTTAATAAAATAAAAAAAATTGCAGCATTAGAACAACAACAACAACAAAAACATCAAGAACAACAATAAGAACAAGAACAACAGTAAGAACATCAAGAACAACAACAACAACAGCACCAACAACAAGAACAACAACAAGAACAAGAACAAGAAAAAGAAAAAGAATCAGAACAAGAAGAAGAAGAAGAACAACAACAACAACAACAACAACAACTACAACAATAATAACAATAATAACAACAAGAACAACAACATCAACAAAAACAACAACAATAATAACAATAATAACAACAAGAACAACAATAATAAAAAATAATAACAAGAACAAAAATAATTAAAAAAGAACACCAATACCTAACATTGCTAACTCGAGTTTTGAAATTTGGTTTAGTGGAGAAATAGAGTATCGTAACTGAAAGATGATGTTTGGAGGTAGAAGATGTAGTTCGTCTGAGTTTTAGGTTTCACGCGGATCACTAATAGTAGTGTCTTGGTCGTTGATAATCACTAAATGGACGACCAATATTTGTTTAAGGATAGTGAATAAACTCAATATGCGCGCCACCTATAATGTTGGTAATGAGAATTGAAAAAATAAGTAAAAAACCAAAAATGCTGGTGCTGGGACTTAAACCCATGACAAGACACTACCTTTAATGACGGTTGGTTTAAATTACCCGTGGTGAAAGGTCTGTCATCATTTTGAAAAAATAAGTAAAAAAAGCTACCTATTACAACAGTTGGTTTAAATACCCGTTGTGAAAGGTCTGTCAGCATTTTGAAAAAATAGGAAAAAATGATTAAAATAAATTCAGAAAAATCTAAAAACACGAAATTTAATCTAATTAGGTAAAATAAGAATTTTGAGAATTTTTTTAGAATTTTTTGAGACTATGAAAACAGTAAAAAATTCATTAAAAATAGAAAAAAGATGAATTTGGGGTTTTGAGGGTGAAGTCTCGTAACTCTTCCAGAGTAGGGGACTAATGACCGCACGATTTTTCTACTTCAAATGCACGAAACAGATCTAAAAAAGGAGACGATTTTCCCTAAAACCGATTTTTTGAAGTGCAAGACCTAAAACTAAATTATTGGCTATAATGACGGTTGAAAACATACCAGTGGTGAAAGGATGTGGGCATTTTGAAATAATATGTAAAAAATCATAAATGTTGGTGCTGGGAATTGAACCCATGACCATGCGCTACCTATAATGACGGTTGAAAACATACCCATTATGAAAGGCCTCACATTTCACCACGGTTTGAATATTAACCGTCATTAAAAGCCTTTTAACGACATTTTAAAAAAACGCGCATCTATTACAACGGTGTATAGGCAATCCGTTGTAAGCCTGGCGTTGTTGTTTGCGCATTTTGTAGTAGTGTGTAGTGCTTGTATCGAGTCTTGAATAACTACGATAACGTGATCAAACTGAGAGGTCAACGTATTCATTGCCTTCTCAAGTATCATCTTATTAGTTAGGGTTTCACCACAATCCTTCATGAGATGGACGAGTTTCTTCACCTTCGACACATAGCCTGCAATCTTTTCGTCTTCTCCCATTGACAATAATTCATATTGTCGTCATAAAGTTTGCAACTTTTTTTTAAAAATATGCCATGATATTAATAGAGCACGAAAAGTACTCAAAGAACAATACAACGAAAGCCATTACAAACAAACGAGAGGCACCGAAAACCACTCCTGAAAGGAGCAAGCCGACGTAGCCATAACAGCATATTTTATCCAACACCAAGAAGACCATTTAATGCTAAAGAGGAAATCCTCTAAGTTGAAAGGAGTATTCCTAAAAATAAAGTCGTTCCTACTCTTCCATATAGCCCATATCGTAAAGGCCTACACCACACTTCCAACAATGACGGCCGATGACGATATCAATTGCTTGGAGCAACTCAAGAAGAAGTCCTCAATATTTCTCTTTCTCACTAGATCTATCCCAAACCATTTCTCAATGCTACTCCAGACCTGGCCTGCGAAGCTGCACTCCATAAAAATGTGGCGCGAAGTTTCCAAGACAACTCCGCAACAAGAGCACAGCGGGTCAAAACCTTCAGCCACAATCCCCCTCCTCAGCAAATTATCCTTCGTTCCAAGCTTGTCCCATAACAGCCTCCAGATAAGCACCTTAATCTTGGAAGGCAAAAGGGCTGCCCACATTACTTCCATCGCAGGAACAGCCGGACCGTCTCAATCAAAACAGCAAACATTCTGCAGCAGAACGGAGTACGCAGATGCAACTGTGAAAATTCCGTCGTCACTTGGAATCCACATAAAAGAATCTCTCTTAGCAACATCTAGGCACAGACAATTCAACAAAGAGGATAGCTCCAAAGGGACACCCTCCCGAAACAGACCCGGATCACTGCTCCGACTACACGAATCATGCGTGCCAAAAGACTGCTAACATATTCTCACCATGTCTGCCACTGTGGTGTTATGACAGGCTGTAGCAGACCTATAAAACTCCTCGAAAATCTCCTTCAACGGCCTGTCGACAATACTCTAAACATGCCAAAATAGGACTGTTTTACCGTTCCCCATGACACCTTTAGTAGAATCGGCAAACAAGTCGGATAGGAGCTGCATGTCGTAGCCGTTTAACACTAAATCCCCCACCATATGGAATTCGTCTTAGAACCACCTTTGCCATCATTACACAGAACAGCCATACCAAGATTCAAAAACTTATGAGCATACCTAACCTCCAAGATTCCTTTCCACAAGGCTTTGCCTTCCAAAATCATCCACCATTTCCATTTCAAAAGAAGGGCTCTATTAAAACACTCTAAATTTTTAATGCCTAAGCCTCCTAATTCTTTTGGAAGGCAAACCTTACTCCAGCTCATCCAGCTTATACTTCTACGGTTCGACATACCACTCTAAAGAAAGTTCGCTTGAATTTTAGAGATGGTCCTCAGAATTTGGACAGGGGCTTTAAAGAACGATAAGGTGTAAATCGGTAAAGAATTCAGCACAGAGTTGAGGAGTGTGACTCTACCACCGATACTTAGGTTGTTACTCTTCCAGGCCTAAAGTTTTCTCCTGAACATATCCACCACGTGACGCCACATATGAATTCTTCGAGGATTATCCCCCACATAGATTTCCAGAAATTTAAAGGGGAAGGTACCTACTTCACAGTTCAGAAATGTTGCTGCAGAGTCAATGAAGGTATGGCTGCAATTAATACCATAAAGGCAGCTTTTGAAGAAATTAACTTTAAGGCCCGATACCAGTTTGAAACCTCTTATGACTGCTTTCAAGCACCACAAATTCTCCGAATCACCATCACCTATTATCACCGTATCATCAGCGAATTGAATGATGCAGTGGGACACTTCACGAGATACCTTGTACTCGTTAATTAAAGTTTACAACTTGACAACCTTGACTTTCTCGTCTCTTTCATACTACTTGACAAGAATATCCCATGCCTCCTTTGTCGATTCAGCATGAGCTATTCTGTCAAAATTAGCTGCATCAACCGCCGATTGGATGTAAAACATTGGCTTGCAATCCTTCTTCTTGATATCCTTGTGAACGGTTCTCTGTGCGTCGTTTGCACCTTCACCAAGCACAGGAACACCGTTAGTAACCACTTCTAGGGTTTCATGAAAGCCAAATATAGATTGCATTTGTTTTCTCTATCGAATCTAATTCTTGCCGTCAAGAGTTGGAAGGGAGTTTGGTAAATTTTCATTACCATTCATCTTTACAGTGATTGATCAATAACAACCCACGATCTCGGAAATACAATCTCTGACGTGTGATTCTTGAAAATACGATCAAGAATCTAAGCGGAGCTCTAGATACCAATTTGTTAGTGCGTGAGGCACTTTTAGTGAGGTGAGAAGGATTGATATAATTGAATGAATAATAATAATTGAAATACAAAGTGTCTTATTTATATAGACAAGTGACTTGACTACTAAGCAAAAAATATAAAAAACTAAGTAACAAACCCTAAACCCTAATTAGCTTTGGGCTTGGACCACACAACTCAACTTGGACTATATTTAATATCTCAACAAACACAACCTATTTTTATCCATAAAAGTTACAGTAAAGTGACAAAAACAACACAATGGCCAAAGTAACATCATTACATTAAACTAATAACAAAAACACAATGGAAAAATTAAAATAACAATAAATTGGCCAACAAAGATTTGTTTTTTCAAAAACAAGATGTTCAAAACCCAAGACAAAATTTAAAAAAAAAACTAAAAGTTTTATCTTCTTCTTCAAAAAGACATCACTCTTCATCGCTAAATCAACATTTTTCTCAAAATCATTAACCTTCTTCAAAAGAGAATTAATCAATTCCTATGAATATTCTATCATATGGTTATCACACCAATCAAAAAAGGAATATCCTTTTCTTCCTTGTAATAGAATATTATAAAAAGCAATGCATAATTATTACCCAGAAATTATAGGGATTACCTAGAAATTAGGGAGTGAGAAAATGCAGACACCAAGTAAAAATTAGGGATGAAGATGTAACTTGTATAACTCACATCTATAAGACCTTCAGGTAGGATTTTGAGATGTCCATGCAGTCACAAGTGATAAATACTACTCACTATAACATTGCATCCTTCTCGTCCTAATTAGAGAGGTTGCTCGCTATTTTCACTGTCTCATAGGCCATTCAAAAGGTAGACGAAAAAGGTAGATGAAAGGGGTAGACGAAAGAGGTGGATGGAAATATTTTTTCCTTTGAAGGAAAATCAATTTCATGTACCTATTAGAAACTAAGTAAACAGATAAAAACGGGAAAGAATTAGACAACTCAAGATTTAAGTTTTGGTACACCAAAAAATTAGATTGGTAAAAGGGATGGGAATTATTTTAGACAAAAAGTTTAAGAATGATATTTTGGATGTGAAAAGATTAATAGATGAATCATATTCTTGATATTTGTATTGGATCACAATAGCTTTAATGTTATTAGTGCTTACGTACCCCGGGTTGGGTTAGAAGAACACCTAGTTAAAAGTTTTGGATGACTTAGAAGACTTACTTTGGAATATACCCCAATGAGAGTAGATTTTTATATAAGGGGATCTAATTGGACATGTAGGGAGCTTAGTAAGATGTTTGAAGAGCATGCATATGTATGGTCTCACGGAGATAAATCAGAGGGTAAATCCATCGTGGAGTTTTCGTCAACTTTTGATCTTACTATAGCTAATACTTGGTTTAGTAAAAGATATGAGCATCTTATTACATATAAGAGTGGGGTGACATGTTCTCAAATATATTTCTTTCTTATTAGGAAATCAGATAGGAATACCTGCTTGGACTATAAGGCTATTCCAGGATAAAGCTTTACTACCCAGCATTGATTATTCATTATGGATGTAAGAATTGAGAGGAAATCAAATATAATAAGTTATATAGTAGCGCCATGAGTCAAGTGGTGAAATTTGAATAGTGAAAACAAGGAGGTTTCCAACACAAGATCCTGGAGCAAGGATTTGGACAACCATCAAAAAGTGCAAATGATATGTAGAATAAGATGGTCCATGAGATTAGAAAAGTAGTTAAAGAGACGTTGGGAGTAAGGGTGGCAAAACGGACACGGCTTTTTGGCCATGCACATTTTGCTTGCACTTTTTCGTGGGGTGTATATAGGTTTTAGGCCCGCTCCCTTTAATGCATTCACCCCTCCCTGTCCCTCTTTTTTTGTGAGCTTTTGCGGGTCTGGCCTTTTACATACAATTTTAAAACTTTTATCCTTAAAATGTTTAATTCCTGCGGACCTCACCCTCACTTTTTTGCACGGTTGACCAAGGTTTAGGGTTTCACCCTCAATTATGCGTGCCCCGCCCCGCCCCATTATTTTGTGGCCTTTTAAGGGGTCGGGCCTAAACGGGACGGGCATATGCCCGTTTTACACCCCTAATTGGGAGAGTCAAAAGAATTTGAACCTGGGGTTAAAGAATCAAGGTGGTGGAATGAAAGTGTTTAGAGTAAAATCAGAGTAAAAATTATTGTTTTAAATAATGGATTAGGTGTAAAAATGGTTAAACTTGGGGAAAGTATAAGAAATCTAAGAATGAGACCAAGAAGGTGGTGAGTGAAGCAAGAACCCAAAATTTAGATGAAATATAATAATATTTATGAACCAAAGAGGGAGAAAAATTTTGTATCTAGGTGCCGCAACGTAAAAAACAACTGGCGAAAAACAGAGTCGCCACTGAACATTATTTATCCCGGCAGAGGAAAGGAAACGATCGAAGAAACCTTGAAAAGGGAAAGAACATGGTCATCACAACCAAGTCCTGGGTTTGGGAGTCGATTACGCGAGAGAAAGGTGTTAGCACCCCGTCGCGTCCGTTGTACTCAACGGGATCCACTCTTGTTGTTATAATTAAAGGGTGTGTTTATCTAAAGCCTATCTGCTAACGGAAACGAAAAGGGGAAAAAACAAAAGGAGACTCAATAGGAATTTGTCGTTCTACGCCTACGTATTCCCTCGTACAATGGGAAAGTCAGAGTCAACGTAGTTCAGAGGACTACGAGTGGAAAAGGGGGAAAGGTCGCTCGCGAAGACTTCGCCGTCTTGTGCCTACGTATCCTTATTCGGTCGAGAATGAGGAAATCAGAGCGTTAGTAGTATGGCCTACAAATTATTACATGTTTTTTTATGAGCGGCGTTAAGTTTGAGTTCCAGTAGCTAGGGTCGATGCCTGTTTGCAGTAGAACGGAAATAACATGCCCTTTCTGACAAAGGTTTGAAAAAAAATCCCGAAGGATAAAATGATTTACAGTTTGTTTGTGAGTTTTAACAGAAGTGAATTGAATTGGTTTAAGACCCGTATTGCACTAAAGTCTATGACATAGGATCGAATGTTTCATAAGATCGGCCCAAGATGGGACGTATACAAAACACTCTAGACAAGGTAAGGAGAGACTCTCGCTTATCACTTCCCATGTGCTTAAGGCTCGTGGCGCACAATACTTATCATATTTATTACATGTTTTGATTTTTGTTTAAGAGAGAGAAGAGAAATACGCACGGAAGGTCTAAAGGAAACTCAATCCTACACGTTATCATCAAAATGGCCCTAAGGTTAGGATGCGAAAGGAGTTCTATCCTAATGTTAGTATGCAAAGTGGACCTAAAGTTGAGGTTCGGGAAGCTATCCTAATGTTATCATGCATGGATTAGCTCCTAATGTCTATCCTACTCCAAGCTTAATCAAGAATTAAGTTGGACTATGAATCCCTAAGGGAACATGCAAGAGCAAGAAAAATAAGCTAAAAGAAGGCACATACAACAGCATACAACAACGCTTAAAATATGACAGTAGTGCATTTACAGCAACAACGCAACATCATTTAACAACATGTATGGCAGCAACTAACAACACATGAACAGGACAGCGGTGTATGCATCGGAAACATTAACATGAACATGCATCATGTATTCCACAAAGTTGCACAAGTATCATAAGCACACATCAAGAATTCAAGCAATCATGAACATGTGTTACGCAAGATCAAGCAAAGTGTATGAACATGTGACAAAGGAATAATCAACTATGATGAACATGTACCAACAATAATCAAGTGAACATACACCATGGATTTCAACATTTGATAATGTGCATGAATATGTATCCACATTAAGCATCATGAATATGAAACATCAATAAGCAAGAATCAACATGTAAACAAGTGTGCATCATGAACATGCTTCAAGAATACAAACAATTACATAATCAACAAATCGTGCATCAAAAATTCGCATAGGTACTGCAAATGGAGGTTAAACAACTCAAGAAAATTTCAAAAATATCAAATATATCAAGCCATGGAAGTTCCATGTGGAAAGGAATTAAAATAAGCTCAAAACCAAGCAAAAAAATACATTTTACAGCAAGTGTAAACGATTAACACCTGTCTGTTAATCGATTAACAGTTGTCCAGAAGCTGAAAATAGCGCTGTAAAAAGGTGTAATAGATTAACACATAGATTTTAATCGATTAACAGTTGTCCAGAAGCTAAAAATAGTGTTGTGAAAGGGTGTAATCAATTAACACATATATGCTAATTGATTACACCTGCTTAAAAAGTAGAAAATCAATTATCAGAAGCACTTTTTCATCATTAATTTAAGGTTCAAATGCAACATGTAATAACATGCAATTGTGCACAAAAATCACATCAATTATGACCAAATGAACACATATTGAATCAATTAAACAATCAACAACATCAAGCAATTGAATCAATGGATCAAATCACACCAAAACCAATGGATTTACATTGCAAAAGTTGTAAATAAGCTAGAACAAGCTTGGATCTAAGAATTACCAACCTACAAAGCGGAGATTTGCTTTGGTAAGTGCTGCAAACTAAATTTGATAGATCAAGCATAAAAAATCCAAGATCCAATGAGTTCCTAGCAAGAAAAGTTGGAGATCCAAGCAATTATCCGAAAAAAATCCAAAACCTCTTCAAGAAGTAATTCCAAAAATTGATCAAGATTCAAATAAGCTTCAACATCATAATTTGTGTTGATGAAAAGAAATGATGAAGGTTTAGCTCTAGAATTCACAATCTCCAATGAAGAATTTGAGAATTCTAATGGAAGAGCTCTAGTGAAGGTTGAATATGAGAATGAAGAGTGAAAAAGTGAGAGAGAATTGAGAGAAACTATTAAGTGCTGATTTGACCCAAAAATGACATATCTTTCTTTGCACTTTTCCACCCTATTCTCATGTTTTCATTGATTTTACTCATGATTGTTGTTTTTCTTCTAACATTGAGAAAATAGCTTTTGTGCTTGTAATATGTGTGTTATTCTGCAGGAAAGTGCACTAATTGATCAAAGTGTAAGACACAAGAAATGGTGCAAGCTGTCAAAGAATTGAGGAATGCATCAGTTGGTTCACTTTGCGAACTCTGACGAAGGTTCCAGCGAATGGTCCCAGAATTGGATTGAGGAAAAAGGAGCTAAAGTTCGCTTTGCGAACTTGAAAGCGAGTGTTCGCTTTGCGAACAAATCCTTCGCAGTGCGAAGTAGCGATAATCTCTGGGGCGGTTTAACTGTTCAGAGGCACTTGAAGTGCCATTTTTCACCATTCGTTGTGCGAATGAATGGTTCGCAGTGCGAACGTGTAAATTCCTTAATTGTATAAATATAATTTTCACACTTTTTAGGTAATGTTGTTGTAATTTTGGATAGAGAAACTTGTAAATAAAATATCAGAGCTTATATCTTCTCATTTCCAAGGGAGAAAAGGTAGGATCTTTGATTTCTTGTTGGTGTTGGATGTAATCTTTTGATACCTTATGTATTTTATCTAATGTATGTTTGTGGATTGAATTCTGATTTTCTATTGTTGTTGTCTTTGATTGATTATTTGTGGTCTTGACAAAACCTTTACAAATCTTTGGTCTTAGATTTTCATCTATCAATGAACAAGCTTTTGACATGGTTTTGTGAGTTGATATTCATTTTATATTTTGTTGTATTGTGTTGATTAAGTAGCATGGCTAGCATGAATAGGATCAATATGGTATCGCGAGGATGCGTGATAATAGGGATGAAGAAGGATATTCACATTCATTGGGCAAATCAGTTGAATACATGTAAAAAGGGTTAAGCGTGTGTACGTATTCTGATTTTGTTTAATACGAAGAAATCATTTATCTGATATGGTTGTTATAGTAATATCTGTTAGGACTGAACTCTAGACATAGATTTAGGCCTAACACTTGCGTGAGTAACAGTTCTTACTTCTCTGTGTTGTTGAGTTGCGTGAGACATCACCAATGAGACAATACGATTGTTCTCTCGACGTTGCGTTAGACATAACCTCTGTTGTGAGTGATACGCGAGGATATTAGGTGAATGATTGATTTGTGTTTACTTGATTAGAAGAATGCATGTGTTATCAATTGATGAGATCCAATTCCAACAAGGCTCCGTTTATAATTCAGTCTTTACTTTATACTTTCCGTCTTTACATTTTTCGCATTTGCTTTTGGTTCGCTTTAAACCAGAACTTTTGAATCATAAGCTTAGAAATATAGATACCGTTGAATGGCATTCTTTCCCTCGCACTGATCCCTGTGGAGAACGATAAATTGGGTTACTTATATATTTTTTCTTGCTGTTATTCTAGCTTCAACAGAAACAGAATGTGAAGTGTAGAAAAATCAGAAAATGAGTGAAGTTGTGTGAGGTTTGGAGCAAATTTACTTAAATAAGCTCTAGGTTAGGAGTGTAAATGAGGTTTGGAGTGTGGGTTTGAATGAGGGTTAGTATTAGGAATGGAATTAGGAGTGGAATTATTTGAATTTTTGGAGGGAAGATGAAATTAATTTGAAATGAACCAAAATTTGGAAGCATTTTAGATCCTTCTACTGATGCAAGTGTGAAGCTAAGTGATTAAAATGAGTTGAAAATGCCGCAGTGCTGAAATTGAAATTTCTAGGCAAAATTTCCTCGTGTTAATCGATTAACCATTTTCTAGGCAAAATGTATTAATCGATTAACACATCAAGAATTTGAATTTTGGCGCCTAAAAGAGGGAACTTAGAAAATCACCCGCTGTCACTCGTTTTGAGCCTTGTTCTACCTCTAAAACTTGTCATTTGATGTTGCACTAGAATAATACCTGAAATAAGCTATGAATTCTCTTCTGCACTCGAAATAACCTACTGGAAAAATATGGTCTGGTACCGAATCACTGAGAAAAATAAATACTGGAGCCTCTGATAATCAAATCATCTGTTGAGCAAAATAAATGCTCGAAAAACTTTAACGACTATCCGTTTAGCTCTGAATACTGCTGAAACCACCTCTGAAATGAAGAAAGCTCTGAAGTGCGGGAAATGCACCTTGATCCCATGTCCTGGAAAACTCATGTGATGCATAAATGAAGATGCAAATGAAATGAAGCATAAGCCAAAGAGAGTATGGAAACAGAGAGCAAATTTTGGGGTGATACAATAGGCTTGCTAAGGGAAGAGAAAGAAATATAAGAGATTTGGATCAAGTGACGTGTGTTAAAGATGAAGAAGACAAAGTGTTGGTTCAGAAAAAAGATATAAAGGAAAGGTGGAAGACATATTTCTACAATTTATTTAGTGATGGATATGATATCTCACCCAACTATAAAAGGCTTTACATTAGAGAAAATGATCAAAACAATAATTACTATTGTCAAATTCAAAAACAAGAAGTAAAATAAATGTTGAAAAGGATGAGTAAGAGAAATGAGGTTGGGAAAAACAACATACCTATTAGAGTACGGAAAATTCTTGGAGATGGAGGTGTTAAGTGGCTCACCAAACTCTTTAACAAAATTATAAGGTCAAAGTAAATGTCTGATGAATGGAGAAGAAGAACATTCAATCTATAAGAATAAGGGAGACATACAAAACTGTGAAGTTTATAGGAAATTAAATTTATGAGACATACCATGAAGTGATGGGAAAAAGTGATTGAACGGAGACTAAGAAAAGAGACTCACCTCACCTAGAATCAATTTGCATTTCTACCTAGGAGGTCAACCATGGAAGTGATTTATCTACTACGACGTATGATGGAGCAGTATAGGATGGACCAATAAGACTTGCACTTAATTTTTATTGACTTGGAGAAGCCGTATGATAGATTTCCTGAGATAATTTGTTGAAAGATCTATAGAAGAAAGGGGTTAGGATTGCATGTATTCGAGCTATCCGAGATATGTATGAAGGGGTATTGACTATTATGCAGACACAAGATGGAGAGACGAAAGATTTCTCTATTAAAATAGGTTTGCATGAAGGTTTGATCCTAAGAACCTACCTTTTTGCTTTAATTATGAATTTACTCACGAAACCCATCCAATAGCTAGCGCCAAGATGCATGCTTTTTGCAGATGATATTGTCCTACTTGGAGAGTCGAAGAAGGATTTAAATGATAGGTTAGAGACTTATAGAAAAACTTTTGAAACATGTGGGTTTTGCTTAAAAAGAATATGCATTTTAACCTAAAGGTAAATGTTGGAGACCATATAATCCCACAAGTCACATGGTGTAAATATATTGGGTACGAAATATAAAATGAAGGAGAAATAGAACGGGGTGGATAGAGGTAAAGGAAGCCCTATAAAAACTATAAGAGAAGTTATTAAGAAAAATCTCGAGATTAACAATTTGGTTAGAAACATGGTCCTAGATAAAATATTATGGCAAAAAGTTATTCTTGTAGCCGACCCCCCTTAGTAGGATAAGACTCCATTATTGTTGATGACGATGTATATACGTATTTAAATATATGACCAAGTTAATGAGCTCAAGGGGTTAATAAGATCCCTTAAAGATACAAGATTTTAAAAGAACTCGAGTTTGAATCTTTTGTAAAAAAAAAATACTTGTCGACACTTTACTTATCTATAGTGTGTGCGTGCGTGCGTGTGTGTGTGTGTGTGTGAGAGAGAGAGAGAGAGAGAGAGTTAAGATAATAATTCTATTTTCATTTGGATATCAATAAATGATATTTCAAATTTTACTCCTAAATGTAGTATAGAATATAACAAGTATTTTTTTGAATAATATATTCAATTTAACCAATACAATTACTTGAATAACTTTTTGTGGTTTAAACTTTATTGGATTCATATATGGTTTCAAATTTGTGTCTAAAGATTGAGCATTAATTTATATTTAAAGGGTTTTTAATATAACATATTTCATTTTTGCGTTGTATGTAACAAATAAAAACTTTATTTTAGATATGATGTAAATTTTAAATATGTTTATTTGATTTTTTATATTTAAATGAAGGCTAAAACCATGAACTAGACCATTCAAAAACGAAATACACGAGATAAGCATAATTTATTTAGCATAAAATGAAATTTTCATTTGATACATCATGTGGCTATCATTTATTCACTTTTCATTGAATTTATCATCAAGATTACATTAGACGGACCTTGGTGCAATAATTCCAAACATCTATAGACCTATTTAAAATTTGTTTTTTGTTTTTCGCATATCCCATCAATTTTGTTGAATATCTTATCATAGCAAAATGGCAAGATCTTCCAACGTCATACACAAGGCTATGACAACAATAATCACTAACAATTCCGTTTCCAACAAATACACTAAAGAATATCTCTTTACCACATTTTTTCTTTAATTTTCTTGCACAAATAGTTAAATGTTTCTCATATGATGACAATGATCTTGGTCTATAATCAATATCATATGAAAGAGCTTCAGATGGTGGTTGTGAAATCTCATAGCACAATGATGTTCTCAAAATGAAAATAAAACTTATCATAAAGATCACAACTACATTAAAGTCATTGAATAAAGACATGGTCATTTTAAAGTGATACTTTAATCAAAGTCTTAATAGAGATTTGGTCCACTTAGTTAGGGATCAACAAAGTCTTATTTATAATATATAAGATATTATTTTAACGTTAAAATAAATTTAATATGTTGTTCTAACTTTCATAAAACTAAGGTTTTTTTAAGTTATTTTAAAGATCACTTTTTATATTATAATTTTTTAATAACTTCTAAAATATATGTTACATTATAATAGACACTTTAAATTTTTAAGTTAAGACACATCATCTTTATTCGAAAGAAATAACATTGTTATTTATTTTGTTAGTAATTTAATCTATTACGTAACTATTCATATTTAACATTATTGTATTTTTTAAAAATTATTTACATAAATGTATTCACAACATTAAAGAATTTGTTTTAGACTTAAATATTGAATATGGAATAATGAGAGATCAAATGATTTCTAAAAGGTTATGATTCAATACAATTAAAAAAACAAAGAGATATTATGACAGTTTTAGGTCATATATATGGTTGTATTCTTATTATTAAAAACTAATCATAAATCCTAACTAAATTTATTTCCAATAAGCAATGATAAACAATAAAAATATTAAGTCGATATATAGTAATATCATCATATGCCCACATTTAAATCTAATGGAAAGAGACTGGAACATGAGAGTTATTATAATTAATTGATAAATTTTATAGGCAACATGTTAAGTAAGATATTCAGACATTATGAGAGACATTTTGTCTCGGAATCATGTAAAGCAATATATTTTGAAGTTATGAGAGACATCCTATCTCGAGTTTCTTTCTTGGAGGGCATTTCTTAAACGATTGAATTTCGCTCCAACAAGATTTGTTTCCATTTTGTTTCAATTAAAGATTTGATTTATAGTGTGTTTTTATCTGAAATAGATTTTATTTTGAATCCTTTGATGAAGAGATTGTAAATCTTATTTAAGTCAAATTAAGATTTATTTAGATTTTATTCTCTCAAGATTCAAAATTAGCATTATGAAGATTGACCATTTTGCGCTTTCTCAAAACTAGTTACATTTGCCAAAATTCTATTGGGCTTTTATGTTAGGTAATTGTTTCTATTTAAGGAGGTGCTCTACTTCGTGTGAACACTCAGACCTTGTTTTCTGAAACTTAGAAAGCAGACATAAAAGGATGGAATTCTCCAAAAATAATAAATGAAGATAACACTGAAACCTTAAAACCATAGGTTAACGGTTGATGACGGAGAAACACTTGGAAACTTATGTGCTCTTAATGCTATTCACAATGGTGTTAATAAGAATATTTTCAGAATCATCAACATTTGCACCAATGCTAAAGAAGATAGGGAAAATCTTGAAACTGCTCATGAAGGTACATCAAAAGTTCATATGTCAAGACTTTAACTCCTCACAACAAAATTTGAAAATCTAAAAATGAAGGAGGATGAAACCCTCTCTAAATTCAATGTCTGACTCCGTGACATTGATAACAACTCATTTTCCCTTGGTGAAAAGATGTTAGAAGAATGCTGGTAAGAAAAATCCTCATATCACTTCCAAATAGGTTTTATATGAAGGTTATAAGCATTGAAGAAGCCCACAATGTATCCAAAGTGAAAGTTGATGAGTTGTTTGGATCTCTCCTCACCTTTCAAATGGCCATTAATGACAAATGATAAAAAAAAAAGTAAAATTGTGTATTTCAAAGCAAATCCTGAAGAACATGATGATCAGGTAGAAGGTGATGTAGATGAAAACTGAATTGAATCCATTGCGCTTTTGGCCAAAGGTTTCAGCGAATTCATGATAAGAATAGACAGAGGATATAGGAACAATGTTAATACTAATGTCAAAAAAATCAGCATCAAAACTTCAAAGGATCCAACTTTCAACGCGACGGAAAATATGAATAAAAACAAAGTGAATCCAATGCCATACATGTGAATGCTTCAGACATATTCAAGATGAATGTACTAACTTTATTAGAAAATAGAAAAAGGGCTACAATGCCATGTTTTTTGATGATGAGTCAGATGTGGAGAGTGAATTTGAACAAGCCGGCATTTAATTTATGGTTGCATTAACAACTCACATAATGCCAAGCACATATATGTAAAATGATGGTGATACATGAGATGGCAACTTGTATGATGATGCTCTTGCTGAAGCTTACAAGATTTTGTATCTTAAATAGAAGGATGGATGCAAAATTGATGAGAAGCAAAAAGGAAAAGTTGAAGTCCTTATTCAAGATAAGGATAGACTCATGACTACTAACTCCAATTTCAAGGAAAAAGTTGGCCATATCAACTCCAAACTTGAGGGAGAAGATGACCGGAGAGGCTAATGACGATGACCTGAGTAAAGACATGCTGGCTAATTGAAATTTTTTTATTGGTCCAGTTCAAATGTGTTCCTGTGTTATTTCTGAAGTAATTTCCATCGTGTTCTCTTATGTGAAGGTCATCAGATCTGCCACGTCAATTAATGAGGCTAGATCTAACGCGCCTTGTTTTTTCCTTTTTATTTTCTTTTCTAATTTTTATTTTTAAATTACATTTTCATTCAAAAATTCATAGAAATTTTATTTTAACTCCAAAAAATCCCAAAATAATATCTAAAATTCTCTTTTATTTTTCTTTTTCTGAATTTATATTTTTTCATATTTTATTTTCATCATTTGATATTTTTAATAATATTTTTTTATCATTTTTGAAGCATTTTAATTATTTTAAAAATATTTGTATGCATTAAAAAATTCTCAACTTTTTTATAGCATTCTTGACTTGTTTCTGACTTGTGGGATTTTTCTTGACCATTTCTCATTTGATTTGATGCATCATTTGTATTTCATATTTATTTCCATTTTAAAATTAATTTTAGTGCATTTTAATTCATATTATTGCATTTTAATCTTGTTTGACCTTTGTCGACTGTTGTTGGCCTTGAATCTTGGTTGATTTGGTCATAGGTCTCATCAAACTCAATGGATTTTGGGTGTTGATGGGGTGAAAACTCTAATCCACCAAAATGGATGATTGATTTTGATGATGGCTTGATCATCACTTGGATCCAATTTGGTTTTGCCTTTTTGTTTGATCCTCTCTTCTTCATCCATTCCTTTTTCTTTTTCACCCTTCTTTTGAACAATTGGAGGACGTGTAGGTCATCTTGTTCATGAGATCTTGAATGGTACTTGGTGAACTTTCATAATTTCAAATCTACTATTTGATTAATCATTTAATCAATTGAGGTACTTTGGAGTGATGCATAAATTTGTCCAAAGCACTATAAGAGGTTGATTGATATAATGTATCAATATTTCCTTGATTTAGGTCTTGATCCACTTTGTTTTGACTTGTGCTACATGTTTTAGGGGTGTGATCTTTATATCACATCTCTAACATGTATGGTACATAAATTGTTATTGATCGGTCTCTCACAGTATGATCTTCCTAATAGATTGTGCTATGATTGCTTAACATAGCGCTAAATTTGTCCCTAATCAGAAAGTGATCATTTGGTCCAATTTTAGATATGAGTCATTCTTAGTTTAGATGTAAATCTCCTATCTCCATAATGTGTAGATTCTTTTCCACCTAAGATAGCTAGTGGCATACTTGTTGATTTTATCCAAGTTGGAGCCCTTCTCAAAATATTGATCCAAAGTTCTCACACTTGTTGAGTTGATTAGTTGAGTAATATACTTTAATTGACAAAATGTCTTCACTAATACTCACACTAACTTTAATTGTACTAACTTTTAATTTATGCCATTTATTTTTATGCATTTTTATCTTTATGCTCTTTATCTTTATGTTTTTTATTTTTATGCTCTTTATTTTAGCTTATCATTTCATATCATATTATCATCTTGTTTATATTTATGCCTTTTTCTCTTTGTCCACTTGGACTTTCTTTTTTCTTTTAAGACATTAATAAAGGCTTAAACACTTAAAAGACTCTTAATGTTCCTTGGACTATTTGGTGACTATCCTTTGCTAATGGTTGGTGGACTTAGAATTAAGTTCCTTACCCTATGCTTTGGAGCCATATCTTGAGACCTTGGATCTTATTTGGCACTTTGACCTTGAGAAACCTGTTTGAAGACTTGGCTCGGATACTTGGCTTTCATCTGATGCTTGGTTATTCCTTTGCTTATCTTATTGCATATCTGGTTGCTTATTGCTTGAGTCAAAAGGATGGGAGTTTTGGCTTGATTATGTCAAAGGCTTGTATATTGGTTAAATCTTTCTTTCCTTAGATTTTATTTTATTGCTTTAGGATAGCCTTTGCATCTCCTCCCCTTCTTAAATTTTCAAAATCTTCTCCCTTTTTCAAAACCTTCTTCTTTCAAACTTGAACCACTTTCATAATAAACCTTGACTTTGTCAAGTGCATTTTCAAACTCATCTTCTTAATAAATGCTAATCAATCTTAAGCATAATTATACCTTTTTCAAAAGACTTAAAAAAGATTAAACTCATTCAAATTATTTTGTGCCTTTGTGCACTTTTCCTTTTAAATTTTTTCATAAAAGTTTAGACATGATTCATTTCCATAGTTGAGAAGTGATCCTCCTATCCCCATAATATTGTTTGAAATAAGTTGGTTCTTTTCCACCTTTGAAAACTAGTGGCATACTTGTTGATTTTATCCAAGTTGGAGCCCTTCTCATGATGATGCAAAGGTCCATTTTCACATACTTGTAGGTGATTAGTTGAAGTTTTCTCCTTAAAATTACAAGTTGTCTTTTCATTTAAAATGAATCATAACAAACCATTTTGGTTATTTGTACCACGAACTATGAGGTTTTGATCCTCCATTGCACTTTGTGGATACGTAGGCATGAGGCTCAGGAAGTCTTGTCAAACAAAAAAATTATTAAAAAATATTTCTCTTCTCACCTCCACCAATCTTTTGCAAACAACACTTTTAAGCCAAACGCTAAATTTTCAAAGAGGTTCCTATAGAGTAATATAGACGTTTTGGGTGCTAACACCTTCCCTTTGCGTAATCAGCCCCCTTACCCTTGTCTTTGTTTTTATTTTAAAACTTCTTTAGGTTTTGTTCGCTCTTTTCCATTTCCTTTGGATAAAATAATAGTGCGGTGGTGAACCTTGTTTTGCGAGTTAAGTTAATCAATACCTTAATTTCAAATTTTCTCGCTACACTAGGTATTACACCAATAATATCCCACTACCACTAGAGCCAATCATGCATACACCTAATACCCATAGATCTGGTATGTACATCATGCTTCTGTTGTGTAAAAGGCTTTGTTAGTGGATCAACGACATTGTCATGTGGTAGTACTCTTCATATCTTCATATCTCATCTATCTATTATCTCTCCAATAAGGTGATATCTCCTAATTATGTGTTTGGATCATTGGTAAGATCTAGGCTCCTTAGCTTATGTGCTGGCACTATATTTATCACAATAGAGATCAATGGGATCCATAATGCTAGGGAATATGCCAAGTTCACTAATGAACTTCTTAATCCAAACAACTTCTTTTACTACATTTGAGGCAACTATATACACGACCTCAGTTTTAGAATCAACAATTGTATCCTGCTTTGAACTTTTCCAACATACAATGCCACCATTTAAGAAGAAAAAAACACATAACCAGATTATGTTCTAAAGTCATCCATATATGTCTCAAGTACTTAAGGATATTCTTGACAAAAACCTAATAAGCATCTCAAGGACCATACTAGTACCTACTCATTGCACTTAAAGCATATGGGACATTTGGTCGCGTATGTAATATAACATGCATGATAGATTCTATTGAATATGCATATGGAATCTTATTCGTGTGGTCCATTTCTTCCTTAGTTGAAGGGGATTGTGTTTTTGATAGATACAAGTGTTGTTACATCTTATTAGAGACATTGTAATAGGAAACATGTGGAGCAAGATGTCATGAAATTGTATGAGACATTTTGTATGTAATGTCATACCCCAAATTTGTCCTACCGTCTTATTTTTCTTATACCAAGCATTTGTGTTGCTTCATGACCTTTCTCAAAGTAATCATTTGGCCTTTGGCCATGATTCTCTAGAATTTAGGTTATGGAGGTCTAGTTTGTGCTCATTGTAATAACAGGCCTTTACAAGTATGTTGAATTCAAGTGGAAACAAGGAGAGATTGGTCATCATTATCATGGTCAATTAGTCAAAACATTTCAAGAATGATTCTAAAAAGTTGTTTCAAAATTATTCAAACTTTGTGAGTTAGCCAAAACATGAGGAAGGCCTTATTTTGAACCGTGAAAGAGTTAGTCCAAGCCATTCTTTCAAGACATAATCAATTCAAGCTATGGTTAAATTTGCTTCAAGTTAGGCCGTGAGTAAAGTTTGTCTTAGAAGCCTTGGCTAGATTTGTTTCTAGTGTGTTTCAAGCCATGAAGAGATTATTTTCAAGCCTTTTTGAATTGTTTTTGCAAACCATGCGGAATTGTTTCAAGGGAGGTACATATGGTACAAAAGTTTAATTTGCAAGTACAAGGTTGATTTCCATCGAGCTCATTTGCAGGAAGGACCAATTTTCATTGTTTGAATTAACAAAGAAGTACAAGTTTTCGTTACAATTTTGGTACCAAATATTCTACAAGGTGTTGGAAAACCCAAGCTTAAGACAATGATTTAAATGTTCGCTCGAGTGATGCTGCCAGCTCATCAAAAATGTTGATGATATATTCGAATATAACAATGATGAAGATATTGCTCAATATGGAAGGAGAATATTTGATCATGTATTTGGATACAACATTGAATTAGCTTTGTCCAATGAGGAGACATGGAAAAATAGAAATAGACATAAACCTATATACAGCAAGGATGTCCTGTATGATGATTTGGCTAAACATAATGGAAATCTGGACAACTATAATGCTTGTGGTGATGAATTATCAGTTTCTACCATGTCATCTTTGGGCATGAAGAACCTGCAAGATGTATGGAGTTTTAGAGAAAATTCTAGAATACTTCTTGAAGCACTTAGACTATTCTTCACGAAAAGAGAAAAGGAGGTTGGCAATCTAAGCTTTGATAAAGATGACCAGTTGGCTGTAGAATTTGTTACTGCAGCCGCAAACATACAGGCTGCTTCATTTGGCATACCTCTACACAGTCTTTTTGAAGCTAAAGGAATTGCTGGTAACATTGTGCATGCTGTGGCGACAAAAATGCTGTTATTGCTGGTTTGATTGTCATTGAAACAATTAAGGTGCTGAAAAATGATGTTAATAAATATAGAATGACATATTGTTTGGAACACCCATCAAGAAACCTGCTGCTTATGCCAGTGGAGCCATTTGAACTAAACAAATCATGTTATGTTTGTTCTGAGAGTCCTATACTGCTTGAAATAAACACAAACCGCTCAAAGTTAAAGGATGTTGTTGAAAAGATCATCAAGGCTAAGCTTGGGAGGAACCTTCCACTTATTATGAATGCTTCAAACCTTCTCTACGAGGCTGGTGATATTGAGGAAGACATGGTTGCAATTTATGATGCCAATCTTGAAAAGGTCCTAGTCGAGCTTCCTTCTCCTGTAACTGGTGGCACAATGCTTACAGTAGAGGGTTTTCAACAAGAATACATGAAATGAATATTGAACATGAAGTCAGCAATGAACACAAGCATAAATGGAATACCAAGTGAAAATTCAGATCAATTAATAAAGGACAGACTGATTTCAAAAAAAGCAGAAAATAGAACTTTAATATTTGTTACCCCAGTCCATATCTCCCAACGCTCAGCATGCTTTTGTATTTCATAGCTCACTTCTCTTGAACCAAGGTCATAACTTTCTTCAAAGGTCACCATCTACATAAACAACCCTAAACCATTAATTCGCATCTTTGTTATTTTCCAGCATATCACATAATGAGCAAAATAAAACCTGCAAGAATCATGATTCACAATACATACACAGTTATTGCAGTACTCTTAAACCAAGCCACCTTTTCAATGGGACTCCAAATCCATAAGACCTTGTTGCAAAAGTTCCATGACAGTATATTCAAGTTGATTCATACCATCCATGCCTGGAACTTTAGGTTTGAGTTATCGCTCGTGAGTGCACCTATATCACCTACATAACCAAGGAAAGGCGGACACTTGAAAATTAACACAAAGAAATACCAATAGGGAGTAATCACTCCATTGCAACATCATAATTCATAGCAGGGAGAACAATACAGTATACATTATGCATAATAGTTCATGGAGGAAGCAACATACGTCAATAATTTTGAGTCAAAAGAGCCACATCATCAAAAAGTCAGTAATTACAAGAGTGGTAAAAAGCAGTGAAAATAAGAAATAACACGCGGTGAAAAATTAGATGAAAATCATATCTTCTAGACTCATTACAGACAAAATAGCATAATATTTCATCAATTCCACTTTCTCAGTATCTCACAGAATTAGGGTAGTACAAACCTTCCTAACGGATTAATTCTCAGCTGGGGACACCTCATCATTCCCTCACACGAATTTGGTTTCAACCTCACACGTACCTTAATTCTCTCTACCCTATATAAACAACCACTATTCATTCACAAAGAAAGAGGAAGAACCCTAGTCGTCTCTGCGAAAACAATTCCTAACACAGAAATACACAAAATGCTCTAAAAACCTAATTCTACTTCAAATTTCTCATTGAAACTCGAAGTAGAAGAGCTAAACCTCCAAAATAATTCCTAACAGCAGCGACAACCACTTTGAAACGTTTAACAAGAAGGAGTAGACATAGAGTGCAAAAAAGGGAGGAAAAAGCTTCAGTAGGAGGATTACCTGAAAAATCTACTCGCTCGAGCTCCTTCGAGAAGTTCTTCAAGAGGTAGTTCCCGACCTTGATTATTTGACCCTTGAGTAGTGTAAATCATCCTTCGTGCTTTACTTTTCTATTTGGGTGTTGATTTGAAATTAGGGTTTGACAGGGGATTATGGCATTCTTTGTGTGTGATCATCATGATTGTGAAGCATACTCATAAGATTTTGACGGTGCGATGAAGGTTGTTTTCATGATCCTTTTGGAAAGAAAAGATAACCGAGCGCTGAAACATGTTTTTTTGATGCAAAGGTTTATGCGTTTTAGGATATGTTGTTTGTTATCTATTGCCTTTAGTTTCGGTTTTAAAAAAGAGGGCATCGTTTGTTTTGTTCATTTGATTTCAATGCATTGAATGCATTGCTTATTCCAAGTCTGACCAGCGTGTTTCCCTAGCCTGCATGTGGCAGTCATTAGGTCAGGTCATTGGTTGACCGCATAAGTCCAGCTGCTAGGGTTCATCAGTTTTTCTTTTAGGAACATTGCCTATCCATGTGGGCCAAAGAGGAAAACACGGTCCACTGTGGACCAAGCCCAACGTTGAGGCAGTGCACCTGTAAATTCTCATCTGCACCCCCTGTTTTACTTTATTTCTGGCCGTTTACTTATTATGTGTTTTTAGTTTAGTTCTTAATATTTACTTTTAATATAAAAACCAGAAAACATCATTATTATTTTTAACTATTTTCTCTTTTTAGAAAATCATAAAATCTATCAGTTTTTTGAATTAACTTTTATTAATTTCATTAATATCATTTATTTAATATTAACTAGTTAGCTTTATTAAATATTTGGTTTTGATTTAATTAATTATATTAATTCAAGTTTCCTAATTCTAAAAATCAAAAAATACTTTTCTAATTAATTTTTAAACCTTTTATTTATCAATTTCTAATTAATTTCATTAAACTATTTTATTTAATACTAATTAACTTTAATAGTTAATTTTATTAAATATTTTAATTTAATTTAATTAATTATTTGAGTTTTCTTTTTAATTCTAAAAAATCTAACAACTTATCTAGTTTAGAATTTCTCTTTTAGACTAACTTTAGAATTAGGTTACTAACCTAACTAATATGCTTGATTATTTCTGCCTCTATTTTATTTATGATCTTTATGTGAGGTGTATGATTTTCTCTTGTGGATTTATTTCATGCCTTGATTATGTATGCTATTCATATTATACTTGTCCAAACCAAAAATCTTTTTTCAAACTAATACCTTGACTTAATGTCAAGCCATTTTCATACCTTGTAAGTCGATCGTTTTCACGATCGCAACCGACCTCCCCTTTGCCTCCTCTTGGGCCTTATGCAACGATTACCCATTTTATTTTGATTTGTATGCATGTATGTGATTGGTTTATGTTTAATCATGGCTTAATTAATTCCATAAGATTAAAATCAACCCTTTTTATAAGAGTGAAACAAACTTGATCCAACATCAAGTATTTTCCAATTAAATTTAATCAATTCAATCCTAAGCATTTACTTGATCCATATATCAAGTATTTCTAACCTTCACTTCACACCATAACTTCCTTTCCTTCCATTTCTTAACCTCCTCATACGTAAATTAAAACCTCGATCCAACGTCAAGTGCTTTTCTCAAATCAAACCAACATACGTAATAATACTTAAACATTTTCATAAAGGTGAAAAAGAGGGGGACTAAGTCTTTGGTCTTTCTTTTCAATTGCTTGGGTGCGAGTTTCCTTACTCGTGTGTGGGAAATTGACGCCTTTAAAATACATATGATCCGATAACACTCAAACTCTTTTTCTTAATCAACCTTCAATACATTTAATCATACTTAGAGATCATTTATTAAAAGGTGAAAAGGAGGGGGATCAAGTCTTTGGTCTTTCTCTTCAATTGTTTAGGTGCGAGTTTTCTTACTCGTGTGTAGACAATTGACGCCTCTAAAAACTTAAACCTTAACTTCTCGATTGTTTGGGTGCGAGTTTTCTTAACTCGTGTGTGAACAATTGACGCCTCTAAAACACACGAACTCGACAATATTCAAATCTTTTCAAATCAAACTATCAAAACACTTAATCATATATTCAAACACAATTTCCTAAAATGTGATGTGAGGGGGATCAAGTCTTTGGTCTTTCTCCTCGATTGTTTAGGTGTGAGTTCTCTTACTCGTGTGTGAACAATTGACACTTCTAAAAGACATAAACCTTAATTCGTCGATTGCTTGTGTGCGAGTTCTCTTACTCGTGTATGTGCAATCGTCAGCTATTGCTTGGGTGCGAGTTCTCTTACTCGTGTGTGAGCAATTGTTGCCTCTAAAATATCCGACAAGATCAAAATTATCCTTTCCTCACCTCCGTGCGACCGAAACCTTAAAACACGTCCAAATCTCTTTTTTCTCAATCAAATATTTAACACACTTAATCCAAATCAAACAACTTTTCACAAAAAGAACGTTGTTTAGTCCATTCTTCCGCGCATATGAACTAGTGCTTCAGCCTCCCTTGACGAGCAGACAAGCCAACGTTTAGCAGTTAGAATGTGAATTAAACACTCGTTCGCCTAAAACACAAACCAACAAACCGTAGTGCCACGAACTACGAATGTTCTGACTTTCCCATTGCACGAGGGAATACGTAGGCCCAAGGGTTGTCAAATCTTGCCGAGAACACTAATAAAAAAACCACCCATTTCCCCTTAGAAGCAAACCCTTTAGAAGATAACAAACAAACCTAACATTTCATGAATCGAATCAAGAGGTTCCCGTTGAGTACAACGGACGTAGAGGGTGCTAATACCTTCCCTCTTGCGTAACCGACTCCCGAACCCGAATTTGGTTGCGTCGACCATGTTCTTATCTCCCTTTCAAAGGTTTTCTCGATATTTCCCTTTCCCTCTTTTGGGATAAATAAAGTTTGGTGGCGACTCTGTTTCGAACAGTTTTTTCCGCGTCCATCGCGAGGATCGTATTTTTCGAGGTACGGCAGATGGCGACTCTGCTGGGGAGAAGCATTGCCCTATGCTAGAGAGAGTCAAGCCTAACTTGACTCGATTCGTGAGTGTTAGATCCGCTTGTGTGTTTATCTTCTCTTATTTGTTTGCTTGCTTGTTTAAATATTTATCTATTTGCTTGCTTATTTTTATCATATTATTATCTTGTACGACACTGTTGGGGTTCTCTGATCATTGGTGCTTTGTGAGATGGCTCTACACCCGAGTCCGAGTATAACCCTAGGATTAGGATGGTGGTTGTGTAGTGGAGGCTTGCGTGGTTTCTTCCGCGTGAGCCAAAGCAAAGACCTCGCTTGGAGTAGATTCCCTTGGAAATGTTATCGTTTTGACGTTACTTCGTCAAGATGATAATGTTTTCGAGTCTGAATCGTTGATCCCAAGGACCTTTAACCCATTTTATCCATGGTGGTTAGTAGTGTTAATTCTATGTGAGTTAATGCGAACGCCCCAATCAGATGAGATCCCTCGAACGTATTACTTCCTGACAGTAATATTTTTGACCTCGATCTAGGATTCTGAGAACCCTACTTAGAACCCGTGTGTCGATGGTTGTGTAGTGGACACCTCCGAGGAGTCTTTCTCGTGGGGAAGATACGAAGACCTCACCTAGACGAGATCCTTTCAAGGATATTATCGTCTGATGTTCCTTCGTCATGGCTATAATGTCATTGAAAGATATCCATAACTCTAGGCACCTACCCATTTAGAGCCTACCTGTGGGGGATCCGATGATCAGAGATATCCTGTGTCTAACTCCTTCCTCAGAATCAGATGTTGTTTTGATCCTGGAACTGTGCATAAGCATTGCATACTCATGACATTAGCATGTGCGCATATCATTTTCCACCACAAACTCAATCATCCTTTGTCCATAACCCGCAGTTGATTTCCTGACACTCTTATCGGAATTGAAGCCGCTTTTGGAAGAATCATGGACTCAGAAGAGCAGAACCAATTTGCATCAAGAACAGATGTTGACTTGATGAAGAACCAGCTAGACCAACTTGTGGAAGCTATGATAGTCTTGTCAAAGAAAGAGGGCAACATTCAAAGGCCTACAGTCACTGAGTACGTCACTCTACCTCAAGTGAATAATCTTGAACGATTTCAGCCTGTGCGAATTCCTATTGGGGACCAGGTAATACAAGAATGTCACACTATTCAAGTTGAACATGCCTTGTCTCATGATGCAGTTGAATACCATAGTTTTGCATTCACTACACCGAATTCCCAAGGAACAAGCCTGGTGGTGAACACTGAACGACCTCAAGATGTTGAGTTTGCTGAAAGATGTCGTGTGTTGGAAGAGAAGCTTGAAACCATAAAGGGGTGTGATGCTTTTGATCTGAATGCTTTGAACATGTGTTTGGTACCCGGACTTGTAATACCTCCAAAGTTTAAGATGCCAAAATTTGAGAAGTACATAGGAGATAGCTGTCCAAAGCAATATTTGGTAATGTTTTGCAGAAAGATGACCACCAATGTTCTCAATGATAAACTTATGATCCACTGTTTCCAAGACAGTCTGAGTGGGGCATCGTTGAGTTAGTACATGCAGCTAGAGAGTAGCCACATCCAATCATGGTTGGATTTAGCCGGTGCATTTGTGAAGCAATACCAATATAATCTTGACATGGCTCCCAACCGCATACAGTTACAAGGTTTATCTCAAGAGGAGAACGAATCCTTTAGAGGGTATGGTCAGAGATGGAGAGAGGTAGCTGTTCGCGTTCAACCACCACTTTTAGATAGAGAATTGGTTGACCTGTTCATAAATTCTTTGCAAGGCCCATACCTAGAAAAAATGATGAGCAATGGGACATCAAACTTCTCTGACCTGGTTTTAGTAGGAGAACGCATTGAGAGTTATATCAAGAGTGGAAAGATCCAAGACACCTCGAACATCCATGCTAGTGAGAGTGAATCCATTGTCAGTTCTCAAGAGGAGGAGGAGGATGAAATCAATGCAATCTGGGACACTTTACAAGCTCCATCTCCGGTACCTTATCCTCAATACCCAAGCATCTCAAATGTTCAAAGTCAGCAATCCCATGGGCCTCCCTATGCGATTCCATTCTCTCCACATGGTCAATATACTTCTGCCAATAGAGGTTTCCCTCGTCAACAGCAGATTGCACATCAACATTCTTCACAACCCCGACGCTACTATAATCAAAGACCAAAAAGGCATTTTGATCATTTGCCAGTGCCATTCAGTCATATATTGCCACGTTTGATTAGTAGTGGGCTAATAGTGCCAAAGGGCTTGGATCCTGTTATTCCTCCATACCCACCAGGCTTCGACGCCAATGCGCGATGTGGATACCATGCTGGCGCCATTGGGCATTCAACTGAGAATTGCAAACAGCTCAAAAATAAGATCCAAGATCTGATTGAGTCCAAGCTAATCTCATTTACGCCTCGAGGTCTTCAAATCAACGTCAATCCTGCACTTGATCAGGTGGGTTCATCAGTCCATGTTATGGAAGAAGCTGCTGAGAGTAGGTGTGAAGAAGGTTATTATACCGGTCTTGATGAACAAGAATGCTAGTCCAACAGTGGGTCAAGAAAGGAAAGCCCAGTCCCCAATGCTGGCAATTTTTAGATCATGTCATTTCTATGCATTTGTAGTTTCTTTATGTTATGTGCTATTTGCTTTTAGACATTGTTGTTTATTAATGGTAATATTAATGAAGTGATCGTGCATTTTTTGAACTAATCACGTCGCATTCGCTCACATTTTCTTCACTTTTATCAAAAGACAAAAAAAACAAAAAAATATTCACCTATATACATCTCATTCACTTTCTTTACCAATTTATTGTTTAGCAAAGATCGGAGGAAGGATGACGAAAATGAGATACCCATAATTGCTGATGGTATGCTTTCGGATAGAATCCTGCCAAGGATGTACAGACATTGTTTCAAATTCCTAAACACTGGAGAGATAAGGAGTTAATCCCTAGTAAACCACTTTGAGCCTAGAAGTAGGAGTTTCCTTCGGATATTCAAACCCTTACACTCAACCTGGGGCAGGGTAGTGTTCAGTTAACCTAACTACGCACTCAAATCACAAAGCAAAATCCAAAAACATGATGGTTATTCATCAATTACCCATGACTTGGCAGTCACAATCCTCTGGAAAAAAAAAACAAAAGCCTGCTAAGTCAAGCACCTCAAAGGAGACTTAGGCAAAAATCAAGGCAACCCTGATGGACTCGAAAAGCAAAATCAGTTCATGCAAAAGATAGGGATCAAACAGAAGCAAAAGAGGTCCTTAAATCCTCAAGCGAAGCAAAATAAGATTCGGTGACCACCGTACCAAAAATCAAAAGGTCACCTATGTCCATCAAAAAACAAAATAAGATGACTGCCATTTCAAGCGAATCTTGAACCTTCATCTTCATTCTTACACCGTCAAAATCTAAGCGCGTGTGTCGATTTAACTGAACGTAGGACTGGAGATCATCACGAAGTAGGGGTGGGTACAAATCAAAATTTGAGCTCTATATCCTTTGTTTCTATAACCGTGAACCAGACCATGTTACAACCCTTAAAAGACCTAATTGAGGCGGGGTTTATTCTAAAAGCAATACTACAGCGAGGTTGCGTAAACTGACTCCTACGAATTTACTAATCTTCTAAATTGGTGTCATATTTTTGCTGTATCTTTCACACACCAGTGAATCAGCACTGCGTTTGGATTAATGGTTCATTCGTCACACACTGATACATCATTCCAATATATGATTTTTCAAAGCTTGCATGAATGTCGCATTAAAATTACCATTTTTGAATGATCAATTTTAGCTGCAAATCAGTACTTGATATTTTAGAAATTCCAACAAAGTGCAATAAGAGGGAAACTTGAGTGTTCATTGGCACTGACCCGAATCGAGACTATCTCATAACCTTGTGAATCTGGGGCAAGTCCTTCAAAGCAATACTTAGTCAATCTGAGGCAAGTCTTTCAAAAGGCAAGACTGGGGCAGACCACTGCAAAAGCCAAGACTGGGGAAGACCACTGCAAAATCTAGACACTAGGGCAGATCATCTCATTACCCTCCAGACAGGGGCAGATTCCCTTCATACATTCAAGTTGGTCAAGCTGGCCATGTCATGCACTAAGCAACCCTTGAGTCCAACAAGTATTAAAAGCCTTGGGGCAGAGCGAATGCACAATCAGAATGCATTGGATAAGTCGCTACGCTCACACAATCAACATGCATTGGTTACGTCGCTGCGCTCATACAACCATTTGCAAACCATTTATGACATACCAACTAGAAGTGAGGTTCTCTCATGAACCAAGCACGCAATTTCTGCAAAGGATCAAACTTGAGGCACCAAGAGAAATATTGGCTTATCGATCATAATATCTTCCATTTTCGAGTGTCGGGAAATCAAATCTTTCCATAAATCAAAGTCCAACCTTCCTTGGCAACTACCAAAAGTCCAACCTTGCTTGGCAACCACCAAAAGTCCACCCTGCTGGCACCTTCATAAAACCAATAACCTGCTTGCATCCACATATGCATCACATACAACATACGTGCACCATATGCATACATAGCATAACCTTTTTCCTTCCTCAACCCCCGCGTTGATATTGTTTTGTTCTTGACCCCTGAGTTAATGTTGTCTTTATTTTCTTCGGCCCCCGAGTCGATGTTTACCTTTCTTTCAACCCCCGAGTTGATGATATGTTGTCTTTATCTTCTTCAACCCCTGAGTTGACATCTTATTGCTGGTACTGACCCCCGAGTCATTATTATCTTTATCTTCTCGACCCCCGAGTCGATATTGTCCTTATTTCCTCGACCCCCGAGTCGATATTGCCTTTATCTCTTTTCTCGACCCCCGAGTCGATATTGTCTTTATTTCCTCGACCCCCGAGTCGATATTACCTTTACCTTTCTTTCAACCCCCGAGTTGACGACAGTTTATCTTAATGTTTCTCGACCCCGAGTCGATATTGTATTTCCTTTTCTCAACCCCCGAGTTGATATGCCAGTATTCCCAGTGAGTCTTTCACCTTGCTCCATCTAATCCCCATTAATCCTTCTTCGGAAACCAGAATTGAAGCCTTGCCCGGTTGCATTCCCATATGCATCTCATGTAAACAAGTTCATTTGCATGCATGGCATATCCATCCCCAGCATAACATAGCAGGATCCAGGATCAGTTCGCAAGCATTTTTGGCCAGTCCTCCATCAAAGTCGGCAATATTCTTCTAAAAAGAGTTGATACCCCGCACGTACTCAAGGAATTATATTCCCCAGCAAGTCATTCTTCAGCCATACAACTGATAATGACAATCCCTAGCAAATGTTGTTTTTGCTCCCCAAGCAGAGGATATCCTAGAAATTTTCTTGTGAGCTTTCCCCTGCAGAGCCAGCACATTTCCTCCGACAGGAATCTTGCTCAACTAGCCTTCAGCAAATTTACCGTAGAGATACTACTTTGGTATCATCGAGGAACCTTAATGGATAAGGGACTGCTTCGACGACCCAGAGAATCGTCTGCCTTCAGAGATACTACTTTGGTATCATCGAGGAACCTTAATGGATAAGGGACTACTTCGACGACCCATAGAATCGTCTGCCTTCAGAGATACTGCTTTGGTATCATCGAGGAACCTTAATGGATAAGGGACTACTTCGATGACCCAGAGAATCGTCTGCCTTCAGAGATACTGCTTTGGTATCATCGAGGAACCTTAATGGATAAGGGACTGCTTCGACGACCCAGAGAATCGTCTGCCTTCATAGATACTGCTTTGGTATCATCGAGGAACCTTAATGGATAAGGGACTGCTTCGATGACCCAGAGAATCATCTGCCTTTAGAGATTCTACTTTGGTATCATCGGGGAACCTTAATGGATAAGGGACTGCTTCGACGACCCAGAGAATCGTCTGCCTTCAGAGATACTGCTTTGGTATCATCGAGGAACCTTAATGGATAAGGGACTGCTTCGAAGACCCAGAGAATCGTCTGCCTTCAGAGATACTGCTTTGGTATCATCGAGGAACCTTAATGGATAAGGGACTGCTTCGACGACCCAGAGAATCGCCTTTCAGAGATTCTACTTTGGTATCATCGGGGAACCTTAATGGATAAGGGACTACTTCGACGACCCAGAGAATCGTCTGCCTTCAGAGATACTGCTTTGGTATCATCGGGGAACCTTAATGGATAAGGGACTGCTTCGACCACCCAAAGAACCTCAAGTTATGTTGTTCAATTTGAACCCCGCCACTTTATTCTGTCCACTCTTACTCCATAGCACTTTACCTTCTATCAGACAAATTTTTGGGGTATTCTTGTATCTAATTGACTTTTACCCTTAAAATAAACGCTTTACAGCTGTTTATTTTCTCAGGTTCAAGGCAATTAGATAAGGGCATCTGTCATACCCCAAATTTGTCCTACCGTCTCGTTTTTCTTATACCAAGCATTTGTGTTGCTTCATGACCTTTCTAAAAGTAATCATTTGGCCTTTGGCCATGATTCTCTAGAATTTAGGTTATGGAGGTCTAGTTTGTGCTCATTGTAATAACAGGCTTTTACAAGTATGTTGAATTCAAGTGGAAACAAGGAGAGATTGGTCATCATTATCATGGTCAATTAGTCAAAACATTTCAAGAATGATTCTAAAAAGTTGTTTCAAAATTATTCAAACTTTGTGAGTTAGCCAAAACATGAGGAAGGCCTTATTTTGAACCGTGAAAGAGTTAGTCCAAGCCATTCTTTCAAGACATAATCCATTCAAGCTATGGTTAAATTTGCTTCAAGTTAGGTCGTGAGTAAAGTTTGTCTTAGAAGCCTTGGCTAGATTTGTTTCTAGTGTGTTTCAAGCCATGAAGAGATTATTTTCAAGCCTTTTTGAATTGTTTTTGCAAACCATGCGGAATTGTTTCAAGGGAGGTACATATGGTACAAAAGTTTAATTTGCAAGTACAAGGTTGATTTCCATCGAACTCATTTGCAGGAAGGAACAATTTTCATTGTTTGAATTAACAAAGAAGTACAAGTTTTCGTTACAATTTTGGTACCAAATATTCTACAAGGTGTTGCAAAACCCAAGCTTAAGACAATGATTTAAATGTTCGCTCGAGTGATGCTGCCAGCTCATAAAAAATGTTGATGATATATTCGAATATAACAATGATGAAGATATTGCTCAATATGGAAGGAGAATATTTGATCATGTATTTGGATACAACATTGAATTAGCTTTGTCCAATGAGGAGACATGGAAAAATAGAAATAGACCTAAACCTATATACAACAAGGATGTCCTGTCTGATGATTTGGCTAAACACAATGGAAATCTGGACAACTATAATGCTTGTGGTGATGAATTATCAGTTTCTGCCATGTCATCTTTGGGCATGAAGAACCTGCAAGATGTATGGAGTTTTAGAGAAAATTCTAGAATACTTCTTGAAGCACTTAGACTATTCTTCACGAAAAGAGAAAAGGAGGTTGGCAATCTAAGTTTTGATAAAGATGACCAGTTGGCTGTAGAATTTGTTACTGCAGCCGCAAACATACGGGCTGCTTCATTTGGCATACCTCTACACAGTCTTTTTGAAGCTAAAGGAATTGCTGGTAACATTGTGCATGCTGTGGCGACAAAAAATGTTGTTATTGCTGGTTTGATTGTCATTGAAACAATTAAGGTGCTGAAAAATGATGTTAATAGATATAGAATGACATATTGTTTGGAACACCCGTCAAGAAACCTGCTGCTTATGCCAGTGGAGCCATTTGAACTAAACAAATCATGTTATGTTTGTTCTGAGAGTCCTATACTGCTTGAAATAAACACAAACCGCTCAAAGTTAAAGGATGTTATTGAAAAGATCATCAAGGCTAAGCTTGGGAGGAACCTTCCACTTATTATGAATGCTTCAAACCTTCTCTACGAGGCTGGTGATATTGAGGAAGGCATGGTTGCAATTTATGATGCCAATCTTGAAAAGGTCCTAGTCGAGCTTCCTTCTCCTGTAACTGGTGGCACAATGCTTACAGTAGAGGGTTTTCAACAAGAATACATGAAATGAAGATTGAACATGAAGTCAGCAATGAACACAAGCATAAATGGAATACCAAGTGAAAATTCAGATCAATCAATAAATGACAGACTGATTTCAAAAAAAGCAGAAAATAGAACTTTAATATTTGTTACCTCAGTCCATATCTCCCAACGCTCAGCATGCTTTTGTATTTCATAGCTCACTTCTCTTGAACCAAGGTCATAAATTTCTTCAAAGGTCACCATCTACATGAACAACCCTAAACCATTAATTCACATCTTTGTTATTTTCCAGCATATCACATAATGAGCAAAATAAAACCTGCAAGAATCATGATTCACAATACATACACAGTTATTGCAGTACTCTTAAACCAAGCCACCTTTTCAATGGGACTCCAAATCCATAAGACCTTGTTGCAAAAGTTCCATGACAGTATATTCAAGTTCATTCATACCATCCATGCCTGGAACTTTAGGTTTGAGTTATCGCTCGTGAGTGCACCTATACCACCTACATAACCAAGGAAAGGCAGACACTTGAAAATTAACACAAAGAAATACCAATAGGGAGTCATCACTCCATTGCAACATCAGAATTCATAGCAGGGGCAACATACGTCAATAATTTTGAGTCAAAAGAGCCACATCATCAAAAAGTCAGTAATTACAAGAGTGGTAAAAAGCAGTGAAAATAAGAAATAACACACGGTTAAAAATCGGATGAAAATCATATCTTCTAGACTCATTACAGACAAAATAGCAGAATATTTCATCAATTCCACTTTCTCAGTATCTCACAGAATCAGGGTAGTACAAACCTTCCTAACGGATTAATTTTCCTCATTATTCCCTCACACGAATTTGGTTTCAACCTCACACGTACCTTAATTCTCTCTACCCTATATAAACAACCACTATTCATTCACAAAGAAAGAGGAAGAACTCTAGCCGTCTCTGCGAAAATAATTCCTAACACAAAAATACACAAAAAGCTCTAAAAACCTAATTCTACTTCAAATTTCTCATTGAAACTCGAAGTAGAAGAGCTAAACCTCCAAAACAATTGCTAACAGCAGCGACAACCACTTTGAAACGTTTAACAAGAAGGAGTAGACATAGAGTGCAAAAAAGGGAGGAAAAAGCTTCAGTAGGAGGATTACCTGAAAAATCTACTCGCTCGAGCTCCTTCGAGAAGTTCTTCAAGAGGTAGTTCCCGCCCTTGATTATTTGACCCTTGAGTAGTGTAAATCATCCTTCGTGCTTTACTTTGCTATTTGGGTGTTGATTTGAAATTAGGGTTTGACCGGGGATTATGGCATTCTTTATGTGTGATCATCATGATTGTGAAGCATACTCATAAGATTTTGACGGTGCGATGAAGGTTGTTTTCATGATCCTTTTGGAAAGAAAAGATAACCGAGCGCTGAAACATGTTTTTTTTATGCAAAGGTTTATGCGTTTTAGGATATGTTGTTTGTTATCTATTGCCTTTAGTTTCGGTTTTAAAAAAGAGGGCACCGTTTGTTTTGTTCATTTGATTTCAATGCATTGAATGCATTGCTTATTCCAAGTCTGACCAGCGTGTTTCCCTAGCCTGCATGTGGCAGTCATTAGGTCAGGCCATTGATTGACCGCATAAGTCCAGCGGCTAGGGTTCATCAGTTTTTCTTTTAGGAACATTGCCTATCCATGTGGGCCAAAGAGGCAAACACGGTCCACTGTGGACCAAGCCCAACGTTGAGGCAGTGCACCTGGAAATTCTCATCCGCACCCCCTGTTTTACTTTATTTCTGGCCGTTTACTTATTATGTGTTTTTAGTTTAGTTCTTAATATTTACTTTTAATATAAAAACCAGAAAACATCATTATTATTTTTAACCATTTTCTCTTTTCAGAAAATCATAAAATCTATCATTTTTTTGAATTAACTTTTATTAATTTCATTAATATCATTTATTTAATATTAACTAGTTAGCTTTATTAAATATTTGGTTTTGATTTAATTAATTATATTAATTCAAGTTTCCTAATTCTAAAAATCAAAAAATACTTTTCTAATTAATTTTTAAACCTTTTATTTATCAATTTCTAATTAATTTCATTAAACTATTTTATTTAATACTAATTAACTTTAATAGTTAATTTTATTAAATATTTTAGTTTAATTTAATTAATTATTTGAGTTTTCTTTTTAATTCTAAGAAATCTAACAACTTATCTAGTTTAGAATTTCTCTTTTAGACTAACTTTAGAATTAGGTTACTAACCTAACTAATATGCTTGATTATTTCTTCCTCTATTTTATTTATGATCTTTATGTGAGGTGTATGATTTTCTCTTGTGGATTTATTTCATGCCTTGATTATGTATGCTATTCATATTATACTTGTCCAAACCAAAAATCTTTTTTTCAAACTAATACCTTGACTTAATGTCAAGCCATTTTCATACCTTGTAAGTCGATCGTTTTCACGATCGCAACCGACCTCCCCTTTGCCTCCTCTTGGGCCTTATGCTACGATTACCCATTTTATTTTGATTTGTATGCATGTATGTGATTGGTTTATGTTTAATCATGGCTTAATTAATTCCATAAGATTAAAATCAACCCTTTTTATAAGAGTGAAACAAACTTGATCCAACATCAAGTATTTTCCAATTAAATTCAATCAATTCAATCCTAAGCATTTACTTGATCCATATATCAAGTATTTCCAACCTTCACTTTACACCATAACTTCATTTCCTTCCATTTCTTAACCTCCTCATACGTAAATTAAAACCTCGATCCAACGTCGAGTGCTTTTCTCAAATCAAACCAACATACGTAATAATACTTAAACATTTCATAAAGGTGAAAAAGAGGGGGACTAAGTCTTTGGTCTTTCTTTTCAATTGCTTGGGTGCGAGTTTCCTTACTCGTGTGTGGGCAATTGACGCCTTTAAAATACATATGATCCGATAACACTCAAACTCTTTTTCTTAATCAACCTTCAATACATTTAATCATACTTAGAGATCATTTATTAAAAGGTGAAAAGGAGGGGGATCAAGTCTTTGGTCTTTCTCTTCAATTGTTTAGGTGCGAGTTTTCTTACTCGTGTGTAGACAATTGACGCCTCTAAAAACTTAAACCTTAACTTCTCCATTGTTTGGGTGCGAGTTTTCTTACTCGTGTGTGAACAATTGACGCCTCTAAAACACACGAACTCGACAATATTCAAATCTTTTCAAATCAAACTATCAAAACACTTAATCATATATTCAAACACAATTTCCTAAAAGGTGATGTGAGGGGGATCAAATCTTTGGTCTTTCTCCTCGATTGTTTAGGTGTGAGTTCTCTTACTCGTGTATGAACAATTGACACTTCTAAAAGACATAAACCTTAATTCGTCGGTTGCTTGTGTGCGAGTTCTCTTACTCGTGTATGAGCAATCGTCAGCTATTGCTTGGGTGCGAGTTCTCTTACTCGTGTGTGAGCAATTGTTGCCTTTAAAATATTCGACACGATCAAAATTATCCTTTCCTCGCCTCCGTACGACCGAAACCTTAAAACACGTCCAAATCTCTTTTTTCTCAATCAAATCTTTTACACACTTAATCCAAATCAAACAACTTTTCACAAAAAGAACGTTGTTTAGTCCATTCTTCCGCGCATATGAACTAGTGCTTCAGCCTCCCTTAACGAGCAGACAAGCCAATGTTTAGGAGTTAGAATGCGAATTAAACACTCGTTCGCCTAAAAAATACAAACCAACAAACCGTAGTGCCACGAACTACGAATGCTCTGACTTTCCCATTGCACGAGGGAATACGTAGGCCCAAGGGTTCTCAATCCTTGCCGAGCACACTAATAAAAAACCACCCATTTTCCCCTTAGAAGCAAACCCTTTAAAAGATACCAAACAAACCTAACATTTCACGAATCGAATCAAGAGGTTCCCGTTGAGTACAACGGACGTAGAGGGTGATATTACCTTCCCTCTTGCGTAACCGACTCCCGAACCCGAATTTGGTTGCGACGACCATGTTCTTATCTCCCTTTCAAAGGTTTTCTCGATATTTCCCTTTCCCTCTTTTGGGATAAATAAAGTTCGGTGGCGACTCTGTTTCGAACCGTTTTTTCCGCGTCCATCGTGAGGATCGTATTTTTCGAGGTACGACATGTAAGAGCTCAAAACAAGGAGGCAACATGAGGAGAAAGATGTTCAACAGATTGTGAGACACCCTGCCTCATGTAGAAGCCAATATGCGTTGAGTAAATCTTGCGCTTGCGCAGATTTGTTTCTATTCTTGTTCAAACTTATTTATCTGATTTATAATCTTTATGTAAAAAGGAGTGTTTTCCCAAAAGATCAATTCGCAATTATTAAAGATATAAATTAGATTGTTGTAGATTTATTAAATCAAATATTGCAAATCAACTTAATGAAGATTTATTACTCACGCTATTGGATTTTTTCAGCCGCATGAAACGTTACAAACCATAATGGGCTTTACAACTGAATTATGTTCCTATTTAAGGAGGAAATCTCCATGTAAAGACTCAGACCTTAAAACAACCAGCAAGTGTAACACCCCAAAATTTGCTCTTTTGTTTTGAAGCTAACTGGCTTATGTTTCTTTGCATTTCTTGCATTAGCATTTGTGCATAGCATTGGTTCTTAACATGGGATCAAGGTACTTGGTTCATCTCAAAGGAGTCTCAAGCCTCAAGGTGTTTTGTGGAGGTCATCATATCTTCATAAGATCAAGAATGGAAAAGGATTTCAAGTGAATCTTTCCCTCCTAACCAGAGGGACCAAATTAGGGTTCTTGGGTTCAAAGAGCTTCTTGAGAAAACTTTGTGGATTCAAGCATGCTCTCATGGGTTCCATATGCTCCCAAACACTCATAAAGGAAGGCTTGGCTAGTGGTTCATTGTGGAAGATGTTCAGTGGATTAGTTGCTTGTGAACCAAGAAAAGTCAACTGTAAGGAGGAAAATGAACCATGGAATTTTGAGGTCCTCTTCATGATTTTTAAGGTCTTATGCCCTCATATGGTCCTCAAAGGCTAGGATTCATACCATTCATCAAGAGTCAAGAGTTTGTGCAAAAGTTACTATTTTTGGAAAATGACCTATAATGTGAAACTTCCATTTTTGGAAACTTTTCAAACCATCTTCAACTTGATTTTTCATCATCAGAGAAGCTTCAAATGAATTTTCCTCAAACATGAAAGTTGAAGATCTCTCTCTCCCCTTTCCAAAAAGTACTAGATTATCTCCATACCATTTGTGAAACTCAAGATATGACCAAAAGAAGGCAAGGTGCTTTTTAGGGTTTTCACATGTATCCATTTTTCCACCTTTTACATTTTGGTTCAAAATGACTTGTAATTGTTTCTAATGACTCAAGTCACATTTCCATATTCAAGTACACTCCATGGGGACCAGATTTGGCCTTTTAATCAATTCATTTCATGCCGTATACCTCACTTTTTTCACAATGTGCAAAATGGAAAAATGGATCATATCTCATAAATCAAGTCATTACAAAGCCCAAACCCAATTCAGTTGTGATCACCAGAAGAAATGTGAGTGAATCATGCTTTTACCATGACCTTGGCACGTGTGATTAAGTGTGTACATCACAACTTGCAATTTTGCAAAACACTTTCAATAGCCTTAATCAAGGGTTTAACAAAGCTTTAATCATGATCAGAGGGCTAACCAAGTCTATATAAGAAGATTCACACGTTCATTCTCACCTCATGCACTCTCATTTGCTCAGATTTCAAATTTTCACTCAAACTTTCTCTCCTTCGAAACTCTCTCCTCACAAGGTTTCCTTGAGAATTCTTTGCATATTCTTGATCAGTGAAGAGAATAGAGTAAGAATCCACCATTGATTCAAGCTTAGAGTGAGGTTTTCACCAGATTCGAGTTTGAGTTGCTCATCATCAAATCTCAAGATCCAGCTTGATTCAAGCTTCTATTTGCATTTATTTTGCAAATAGAGCTTAAAAGAGGAAGATCTGCACTCTTACACTGGGTTTCTAGGAGTATTTTGCTTGTTTCAAGTTTCAGGTTAGTGCGAATTTCATGATCTTATAACTTGATTTTCTTGTGTGCATAATGTTCCTCATGCTTTGCTGATCATCCTGATGTGATTTGTTTTGATTTTGGACGTGTATTATGGCTGAATCGTGGATCTGTAGTTTTTGCGTTCAAACTTTTTGTCTTCGATTTGTTTAAATTATGCATGATCTGTTGATTTGAGTGTGATATTCATGATCCTTGTTGAATTCTGAGTTGAATGGTGGTGGAGTTGTGAATTTCTGAGAAATTTTGATGTTGAGGTCGCCGGAGAAGACGACCGGAGCTAGGGCTCCGGCGTCTGGTCATGTTTCAGGCCGGTGAGGGTGTAGCACCCCAAAATTTACCCTAACTTTTTAAACCTTTTTCTGGCTTTTGTTTTGCACTCATTTGCATCTTATTTAGGTCATAACTCATAACCATATCATTGCATTGAGTTCCTAAGACATGTGATCAAAGCATCTTTCTTTGGTTTGAGCTTTCCGTATTCAGAAGATTATCAGTGTGTCTTCAAAGTGGTTATTTCTCAGGTGGTGTGTATTCAAGGTCAAATTGTTGTGGGTGGAACTCATCAGGTCAACAAACAGTGATCCATGTGAAGTGTAGGTTCAGAAGGTCAGGGTTCTATGGATCAGAAATGTAAAGGATGTTTGATTCAGATGATTGTTCAATGGTAAATGTGATTATGTTATCAGAGGCTTGTGAAAAGTTGGTGATGAGTTTTGAATTCATTTTCTATCCATGGTTCATATCCCTTCCATTTTTGTTACCCATTTTTTTAATAACCCATTTTTATATTCATTTTGACCCATGACCATTTTAAATCCATTCTAGATTTAATTCATATTCATTCTAGTCATTTTTCATTAAACTACATTTTAATTTCTTCATTTAGTTTAAAACCATTTTTCAATCCAAATCGTTTTCATCTTAGCCAATTCCATTGTTTTTGTCCATTTCACAGTTTTATCCATTTTTTTAACTAATTCCACATACCATATCCTTCTTTTTTGTATAAACCTTTTTCTAATCGAATACACATTTTCAAATGCCATTAAACCATTTTTCAAGTCCACTTACTTAAACAATTTCCAAATCCATGCTCATTGTCATATCCATATAAATCCAATTTTAAATCCATATTCAGTTTTGATCCAACTCGCAAACAGTTGTATGGGAGTAAAGCAGGCAGAGTTCTTTAATGCTACATTCTTTAACATCCATGCAGAAATATTAAGAAGAAAGATCCTAATGTTAATTTTGAATACACACTGGATGCAAACAACCGTCTATTGCCAGGTCGTATGCCCCTTTAATTCAATCGTATGGATGCTGTGGTATTTGATGTAACACATCATCTGGCTACATTTGACATGCCACTATGAATATGGGTTAGAATAAACAATTATGGAATGCCATGCTTCTTTGGTTGTGTTACTGCGAGATGAAACTGTCAGCTAGTTTTCATGGGCAATAAAGGCTTTCTTAGGTTTTATGAATGGGAAGGTTCCACAAACTATATTAACTGGCCGAAACATGTGTCTCAAAGAAGCACTACCTGCAGAAATTCCGAAAGCAAAACATGCTTTCTACATGTGGATAGTAGTAGCAGAGTTCCCATCTTGATTCAATGTTGTTCTAGGAGAACGCTACAATGAGTGGAAGGCTGAGTTTTATGGACTTTATAATCTTGGATCAATGGTGATTTTAGACTAGGTTGGAGGGAAATAGTTTGTTCTTTTGGGTTGTATTCCAATTGGCACACGCTATATACCTGCTATCAAGATAAGCCCAAATGTGACTATTAATGATCATGAAGACAGTGGTTTAGAGCTACAAAAGTTCAATGCTTGTGATGATAAAGTTGAAGAACTCAGCCATTTTCATGACATTCCATAACAACACAAAATGGATACAGGAAATAAAAATAAACAGCAAAATTATACAATAATTCAGTAACAAAACTCTAGCAGGAACTCAATACAAAGAAAAAGATTTCCAACAGCAAAAATAGTTGCAGAATTTCAACTAACAGATTCTCATTTTTCATTCCAACATTTCCTAACCAACCCAATTCATATATCAGAAAATCCCCCCTAACTCTTCTAACAGAGATTTCACTAACCAAAAACCAACTGTCATAACTAACAATTTTTTCCCTAACCTATTCTCCTAACACAACTCACAACCTCTAATAGAAAAAACACTCTAACTCCTCTAACCAACTCTAACAAACTTTAACTGAATTTCAGTATGAAAATACTAATTTACCCTCATCCGATTCCTGCTATAAAGTCATTACCACCTTCATTCTTCGCTCTCTCTTCTTCATTCTGCACAATTTCCCAATCTTCGTCTTCCATTTTCAATTCTCATTATCCCGCTTCAATTCTTCACTCTCTGCAACTTTTCAATTCATCTTCGATGTAGAACAAACTTCCTCTTGAATTGATCTTCATCACGAGAAACCACAACACCTCAGAATTCAGTACCAAACTCCATCTTTTGGATTCGTCGTTCTTCTCCGCGATTGCTCATCACTCTTCTGCAACTCTCATCATCATCTTCATGTGCATTGCTTCGAGTATCATCTTCATCTGCAGCGACGAGTTTATATCCGAAGCCACATCAACATCATTCAATTACAGAAGTGAATAACAGAGAACAAAGAACCGTGGAGAGGAAGAAGCAATTCAAATCAAAGAAGACGGAAGTAAGAATGCGAATACCTGAAAAACATCTCTGGATTTCTCGTCGCTTTCGGCAATTTTGAAGGCGCATCGGACGCACTCCGATAGGTACGTCAGTTTTCTCTCACATTCTGAGGCATGATAGCTAGTTCTTGCGTTTGCCGCTTCAAATTTGCGATTCGCTTATCGCTGTTTAGTTGTCAATTTGAGTTCTTCTATCTCGAACGTGTGAGTTGCGAATCGAGTTGAGGTTTTGAAGATAAGGCGCATCTGACTCCATCGGTGTTCCTCCGCCGCTGCTGGCTTGGAGCCGTGGCGAGGTTTTGGCACGGAGATTTGCGAAGTTGTGGTGATGCCGCCGGAGAGGCGATTATGGAGCGAGAAGGTCGCGGAGGTGTGTGGTTTGTTTTTATTTCTTTTTGCTCGAATGGATCCGTTAGAGTTTGGATCGTGGTGGTTTGTGACGGAGAAGAGGGTACGTCACCGGCGAAGGAAACGGCGACGCAGTTGAATCAATGTTGAGGTTTTTTGAGGATGATGATGAAGCGAGACGGAGGAGAGGTTGGGCGTAGAAGGTGAGAACGGCAAGATGCGTGGAGGAAGATGACGGCATGGTGGTGATGTTGAAAGAGTACGACGGTGAGAGAGACAGAGTGAAAGAAGAAGGAGAAGACGGAGAGAGAGAGGCAATGAGTTTAGTTTTTAGGGTTTTTTAGCAATGTTGAGGATGGACCGGGTCTTGGGCCCATTTTGTTTTGTTTTCTCTTCCACACTTCTCGTTTCATTTTCACACTATCCGTGTCACTATTCGCACCCCCTTGTGCGTATCAAGAATTTTGGGCCTGGCAACCATAAGCCCAGTGCCTGAATTTCTTCTCACACCCATATAATACTATTCGCCCCCTTTAGTTTTAGGTTTAAATTTTAGTTGTTGTTTGTTTTGCTAAAGGATTGGTTGACAATTTTTTAGAATTAATATTGGAATTAGTTTCTCTAGGAATTAATTAGATTAATATTAGAAGTATCTTTAATTAGAAATTAAGTGGAATTTCTTTTAGAGATTAACTTGAATTAATTCTAGGTTTAATTTTAGGTTTAGTTTTCTTTAGATTTAATTTTAGATTTAGAATTGCCTTGAACTATTTTTAGAATTACTTTTAGAATTAGTTTAGAAATTAACTTGGAATTAACTTTAGAATTAATTTTAGAATTAGTTTCTAATCTTAGATTAACTTTTCTTTTTTAGAATTTAATCTTGTTTTTACTTAGTATTCTAATTCTAATTTGGCTATTGTTGATTAATTGTTGACCTTAATTTTCATTGCTCATTTCTGATTAATTCCTGATTAATTGTTTCTTTGCTCACTTAATTTTCTTCACCCCTCTTTAAGATCAACTTAACTTCCATCTTGGAAGTAAGTTGTTTCTTATGTTCTTCTCCTTTTTTAGGATAGTGCTTTGCATACCTCACAAACCTTTAGGATCACTCCCCTTAACTAATCAATTAGGATGGAGTCTTAGTTCACATAGATTTTACCTTTCTCCCTTTGAGTCTTTCATCTTCTCATCTCAAAGAAAATCCAAAATATCTAATAAAGGTAGGCATTTATTGCATTTAGGCCTTTCATATAAAGAAGGGATTATAAGGGGTCTTCTCTTGTAATCTTAGAATGTATAGCATATAGCCCCATCTTGGGTCAATGTGTTAAACATTTGATCTTGTATGAGGGACCTAAATGCAATACTTGTTGAAAATACAAATAAAGAAAAACACTTCTTCGTTTCATAATCAACAAAAAAACACTTAATAAACACAAGTATGCTAGTGTGTTTGAACCTTGACAATTGGAACTAAGTGTGGGGGTCTTCTTCACTCCTAGTGTACTTTCTTACCCATTCCATCTTGGAATGTGAGAATGTACACATTCCAATGACTAAGATTTAGATACACTATCATATGCAAACAAATGGAAAAAACTCTTAAAAGACAAAACAAACAATGACGTCTTTCCTTCGGGAATTCTTTTCTCACCTCACTCATTCTCAGCGTACGAACGTGCTTCTACTCGTTCTCTTGCAAGATGGTAACGCACTCGGACCAGCGAGCCTGCAACACCTGAGCTAGAACGTTAGCCGTTCCTTAAAAAACACAAACAATTTATCCCTAGTGAGGGGAACTACGTCGCTCTGATTCTCATGCTCCCGATGAGATACGTAGGCAGTGGGGTAGGGCCCATGCGAGCACTTCTTTTATTTTCCCTACATTTGTTTCCCGTTCCTTTTCTTTTCTTTCTCCTTTCTTTCTTTCAGTTCCTTTTCCAGTATCCCTTCTTTACACCCTTTGATCGAGACAAGCAAGCGTGGATCCCATCGGGTACGATGGACGCGAGGGGGTGCTAATACCTTCCTCTCGCGTAACCGACTCCCGAACCCAGTTCTCTTGGTCGCAAGACCATGCTCTTTCCTTCCTTCAGGTTTATGCGGTGTTTCCTTTCCCTCTCATGGGATAAATACACATTGCTGGCGACTCTGTTCGGTGCCACTTTCGCGTTTGTACTAGGATGAAAATCCCGGGAGCGACAGCTGGCGACTCTGCTGGGGAAAGGTTGACCTATTGCTGGTCCATCCTAAGCGAGTCAATCCTAGCGCTTGTCTGTTTTTCTTTCATTGGGTGTTTACTGTACTTTGTGCTGTATTTACTATTTTACTGTATAGTTGTTTACTGTATATTACTGCATTTACTGCATTTTAGCATTTTTATTCCATATGATATATTATGCTATGCTGGACTGTGTTGTTTTCTGTTTGGCGGGATGGGATTTCTGAGGGATAAACCCATTACACAGGCTTGAGTACACACATAGGTATTAGAGTGGATAGTCGTGACGCTTGCGTGGTGGTGACCACGTATTGTTGTTCATGAGACCCACAACCAGACGAGGTTCTATCAGGAGCTTTCTGCTACTGCATGTTATGCAGGCCAGTAGTTATTCTCTTGAGGAACTGTCGACTCTGGTGACCTTTCCCGAGGACTCAGTTGCGGCACTCCTCCTGAGATGTGACAGTGGCAGACCACGTTATGTGGCAAACCCATTGCACATTCTCGATCCGAGGACCCAATGCTGGGAACTCGCTATAGGACATCCCTTTTGAAAGAGAATCAGTGGAGGCACTCCTCGATTGGCGATAGTACTGTACCCCGAGGGATGAATGTACTATTGCTTCTCGACCTCAGTGTCAGAAGCTGAGGACCTTTCGTTTTGGAGAATCAGTTGAGGCCTCCTCGATTGATGATGATGCCAAACCAGAAATGGTGAACGTATCATCATTTCTCGACCTGAGAGCCCGGGATACTGAACATCCTAGTACCCACATGTGAGAGGGGCGGGTTGTTTACAGGTTTGCAGGTAACCTTGACCTTCAACATACCCAGTATTTTGGATTTCCTATCAGTGTGGATTTATCAGCCTGGTATTCTGGTATTCTGATCATCCGGTATTCTGGTATTCCGGTATTCTCTTCAGAACAGACTCATGAACCTATTCAGTCATCAGCACAGCACAGTGATTATTCGGACTATGTGGAAGCTTTGATCCCATGTCTTATTGCATTCATACCTTTGCATTGCATTTGCATCTTGCATCATTTTGCATATCTTTCTCCAGGACAGACCAGTGAGCTCATCCATCCTTTATCTGAACTGCAGTTGGATTTCCCGACTTCCGTATTGGACTTGAATCAATCTTGGGAAGGATCATGAACTCTGGGGAACAGAATCAGTTTGTGACTAGGGCCGATGTTGAATTAATGAAGCATCAGTTGGACCAACTTATGGAAGCTATGGCCGCCATGACAAGGGGAGATGCCAATATTCAAAGAAATGAGAATGTCATTCCACCTCCAGTGAACAATGTTGCTCAAGCTCAGCCTGTGCAGGTCCCGGTTGAGAATCATGCTATACACGAGCGTACCATCTTCCGAGACGGACATTCTTCTTCTCTTAATGCCACAGATTATCAGAGTTTTGCCTTCTCTATGCCAGATATCCAAGGGGTAGTTCCGAAGATGAACCCTAATGACCCACGATCTGTTGATGATGAAAGATACCGTGTGTTGGACGAGAAAATTAAAGCCCTGGAGAGGCGTGATACTCTTGATTTGAATGCTTCGAGCATGTGTCTGGTACCTGGCCTTGTGATGCCTCCAAAGTTTAAAATGCCGAAGTTTGAGCAATACAAAGGGGATAGCTGCCCAAAACTACATTTGGTGATGTTCTGCAGAAGAATGACCTCACATGTCGACAATGACAAGCTCATGATCCACTGTTTCCAAGACAGTCTGAGTGGGGCATCTTTGTATTGGTATATGCAGTTGCAGAGTGGTAGCATCCGATCATGGTCAGATCTAGCCAACGCCTTTGTGAAGCAATACGATTATAATCTTGATATGGCTCCCAGCCGGGTGCATTTGCAAGACTTGTCTCAGGCAGATAATGAATCATTCCAAGAGTATGCTCAGAGATGGAGAGAGTTAGCCGCTCGTGTTCAACCACCACTTTCGGATAGAGAATTGGTTGATTTGTTCATGGATACCTTGCAAGGGCCGTACTTGGAAAAGATGATTGTCACTGGGGCAACAAAATTTTCTGACCTGGTGATGGTGGGAGAACGTATCGAGAGCCTGGTTAAGTGTGGAAAGCTCCAAGGCGTCTCGAACTTCCAAGCTAGTGAAAATGAATCAGTTGTTAGTTCTCAGGAAGAATTCGAGGAAGAAAATAGTTCTATGCAGGAATCTTCACCACCTCATTCTCAGTGTTCAGACATATCAACTGTTCAGAGTCAACAATCTTATGGGTCTTCGTATCTAGGACAATATTCTTCTGCAAATCAGAGACCTCAGAATCAACGGTCATATCGCCGTCAGCCGCGTCAGCACGCCCGACAAAGGCCAAGGAAGCCAGAGAGGAATTTCACTCATTTGCCAATGTCGTACAGTCAAATACTGTCGAATTTGATCAGAGGTGGACTTATAGTGCCGAAGGAATTGAAGCCAGTTCCTTTTCCGTATCCACCAGATTTTGATGTCAACGCCCGTTGTGACTATCATGCTGGGGCACAGGGGCATTCAACTGAAGACTGTAAGGTGCTTAGGAGCAAAGTTCAGACTCTTCTTGACTCCAATATGTTCTCATTCACACCTCAGGGCATTCAGATCCACGACTCTCCTTCGTCCAGTTATGTGGGTTCATCAGTTCAGGTTATGGAAGAAGTCACCGAGAGCGGTAGTGCAGATGATCATCAGACTGACTTCGACGAGCAATACTGAAGATGGCTAGCTCATTAGCAAATCAAGCTTGGAAATCCCAGTTCCTCAAAGCTGGCAACCATTTAGATCATGTCATTTCTTTGCATTAGTAGTTTCTTTTTTGTTAAAATGTACAAACTCATTTGTAAAACTTGTTGTTTTCGATTGATAATGATAATGGAATGAATATGCATGTTTTGATTAAATCCAGTCGTGTTCACTCATACTTTTTATCGATATCATATGCTGGTTTAAGCAGGATCCTAGGGAGGATGATGAAATTGAAAGGCGCAAAACTTCCGATTGTATGCTTTTGAACAAAAACCCTGCTGATGATGTACATGCATTATTTCAACTTCCCAAACACCGGAGATATAAGGAAGATAATCCCTTGCAAACCCCTTTGAGCCTAGAAGTAGGAGTTTCTTTCTGAAAATGAAAAACCCTCAATCCTAACCTGGGGCAGGGTAGGTGTCAGCTAATTTGACCGTGCGTTCAAATTTTAAAAGGAGTGTGCCATTCGAGGATCAAATCACAGCGGTTATCCCTCGCCAACCAGAGAGTGAGGCAGGCACAAACTTTGCAAACAGGTCAGATAACCTGTGTCACACGATTAGTTCAAAAAAGAAATCAAAAGGAAAAAAGAAAGCCCGCTAAGTCAAGTGACTTAGGCAAAAGTTAGGGCATCCCGCTGGACTTCAAAATCGAAAAGATTTACAAAAGAATCAGTCCAGGCAAAATCAGGGGAAAACAAAAATGAATAAAAAGTGAAAAGAAGAGGAATAAAAAGAAAAATTCTCGAGCAAAGAACAAGTCGTGTGACCACAGACACCAAAGACAAAAAGGGTAACTGTCACTCCGAAAACCGTGTGGGTTCCTTAACCATCCTCATACCGTTCATAACCTTTTTGAAAGGTGAACGCATGTGTCGAGTTAACTGAACGTAGGACTGGAGAACATCAAGGAGAATGGGTGGGTTAAAACAAAACTTTGAGCCTTATATCCTTTCTTTCTTAAACCACGAACCAGGCCACGTTACAACAGGCGAAAGACCTAATTGAAGCAGGGTTGCTCCAAAAGCATACTTTGGTTAAAATCGCGTCAGTTCTGACTCCCAAAAGGATTTTCTTACCATTCATGTTGGTATCGATGTGACATTCTAATCAGTGATTCGTTCACCACATGTCATAACATTTTTCCAGTGAACACACTTGGATTGCAAAACTGTCATATGCATTGCATCAAAATTATCTTTTCAAAACGAATCGTTTTACTTGCGAGTCAGTACTTGGCATCAGGAAAGTTTCTACAATGGAAGGATTGATTAATCTAAGGTGCAAAGTGCCCGAGTACTTCGTTGAGTCGGGGCAGGTCATATCAAACGGGCGATCCATTCCAAGATTTAGTTAATCTGGGGCAATTATGTCGAGAATCTAGGGCAATCAAGTCGAGATTCGACAAATCTCTCGAAGGTCAGTCAGTCAGAGGTATCCCTTCACAGATCAGCCAGACAGGGGCACAAATCATTTCAAGACTGGGGCAGGCCGCCCCAAAAGCACAAAAGGTTATTCTCTCCGGAGAACGGTAAATCACAGTCTGGGGCAATATATGTTGGATCTTCACGAGACATCCTGAAGATATGTTCATTTACAGGTTATGCTGCATCGGGGCACTTCTTTTGGTCATACCACCTTTGCAGGGTCCGTGTTGATAGCTGACACATGACGACCACAGTAGAGTCTCTCTCCCTAGCAGAGATAGCTGAAGTTTTGTCACATTCAACAGAGCATTGTGAGGATTGTGAATTATTCTCCTCAGCAAGAGTTCAGGAGTTTACTCTCCCCTAGCCAGTGTGACGAAGTTTATTGCTTTTTAGCAAGAGTTCATATCCTCGTACAGGGTAAAAGTGTTGGGTCTGTGCTTCCCCAGTCTGCGGTAAAGTTGTTCCCATCTCCCCAACGGAGTAAAGAGAGAAGGTAGATTCCCAACAGAGGACCAAGTCTGATTTTGTCCCCTAGCAGGGCTGACATCATCAACCATTATCCCTAAGCAGTTTTTTTTGGGTGGTAGTTAGCTTTCCCCAGCAACTCCAAGGTCGATTATCATTGGCACTGTTTCTTCAGCAAGATTCCTGGGATGTTTCCTTCAGCAGATGTTTGTTGTTCATACTTTCCTGCAGAATGGAGGTTTAGTCGGGATCTTGAGCAGTTATGACATTGAAGGCAATTCAGTTGGTTATCCCCCAGCGGAGTTGGCCTCGTCTCTTCAGCATTTATTTTGCTGGAGTGGTTCTGTTGCATATCATATCACTGCATAATCATTGTCATTGCATAATCATCAGCATAGCATATCATGAAGCCTTGTAAAACCAAACAGCAAATCTATAGCCCAACCTTGCTCGGCATCCTTCCACAACCCACTTTGCTGACATATTTCAAAAAAACCTGAAGCCCTACCCCTATTGGCGTTTCTTTCAAACCAAAAGTCCAATCCCTATTGGCACTTCATACAAAATCCAATCCCCATTGGTACCCAGAAAGATTTCGCCTTTGAAAAATCAATCACCATCAGGTTTCACCTGTCCTGGCCGGCAAAGTTCATTTGTACTTAGCACATTCTTCCTCCCCGGTAGCCCGAGCATATGTCGGCATTTTGCATGTAGTGATCATTGCATCCTCAAATCGCATAGCATTTCCATTTGATATGGAGAGTTACGCCATAGAAAGAAAATTCAAACATATGCATGCAAAGCATAAGCCAGGTTTGGTACCTTGCGCGAGAGCCCGAATCAACTCACAATCAAGACGATGACATATCCCCAGCAGACATTACAATCAACCCAGCCGGTTACCTTTCTTTTGGGTCGTAGATCATACGTCGATTTTACCCTCGACCAATCATTGTCCATCAACCCCTTGATGACGACATTTCGGTCAGGTTTCCTTTCCATCAAACCCTTTTGATGGTGTGTTTCTGCGTATGGTTTTCTTTCTGTCATCCCTATGACAATGTGATCCCTAAGTCAGGTATCCTTTCTGTCATCCACATGACAATGTGTCTCCATGGGTTTCATTTTCTTTCTGTCATCCCTGTGACAATGTGGTCCTTCGGTCGAGTCTGCTTCCCGTCAACCCTTTGACGATGTGTTCCGAGCGCAGGTTTCGTACCTTCGGATGTTTTCAGTTTCTTCCCGTCAACCCTTTGACGATGTGTTCCGAGCTCAGGTTTCGTACCTTTGGATGTTTTCGGTTTCCTTTCTGTCATCCCTATGACAATGTGTTGCATTCGATCAAGTCTTCTTTCCGTCATCCCTATGACGATGTGTTCCTACGGTGGAATTTTCTTTCCGTCATCCCTATGACGATGTGTCTCTTTCGGTCAAGTTCTCTTTCCGTCATCCCTATGACGATGTGTTCCTTTGGTCGAGTTTTTCTTTCTGTCATCCCTATGACAGTGTTTTATCTTCGTTCAGATTTCTTTCCGTCATCCCCATGACGATGTGTCCCTACTGTGGAATTTTCTTTCTGTCATCCCTATGACAATGTGTTCCCTCAGTTGGGTCATCTTTCTGTCATCCCTATGACAATGTGTTTCTTTGGGTTCAGTCTTCTTTCCATCAATTCTTTGACGATGTGGGTCGGTGCATATCTTTTCTTTCCGTCAACCCCTTGACGATGTTAGATTGTCTCCCCTACAGAGTTGTCTGCTTGGATTTCTCTTTTCCCCAGTAGAGTTGCCTCGCAGAGCTACCTTGCAGTTAGTGGTCAAGACTCAGTTAATGTCCAAGAGTTTGAAGATGCCAAGTCTTCTGTAAAATCCTTTTGGGATGATTTTTTCAGATCTACTGTGTAATTTGGGCCAAAAGGCAAGTAGTTGACCTTCCCACACATGGGGCATGTTGAATTTCCCCGGCAGAAGATGTTCCATATCTATAATTCCCAGTAGAGTTGGAGGACATTTGGTCTTCTGTAAAATCCTCTCAAAAGGCATTCCCCAACAAGAGACGCTTTAAAGCAGTTTTCTCCAGCGGAGTGTGTTGTAAGCTCATTATCCCCAACCAAGTCGCAGTAATTTCCCCAGCAAGGCCTAAAGAGATCGATGGAATCTCTTCTTCAACAAAGTGTCAGCATATGATATTACCCAGCCGGTGGTGTAATTCTCAGCCTTGCTCATTTACAACTCAAAGTCCAATTCATTTTGGCAATATAGACAGTTTGTTCATATTATTCCAGCCGGTGGGATAGTATGGCAGATGGTTGTTCCAGCCAGTGGGATAATCATTATATACATTTTGTTCATATTATTCCAGCCGGTGGGATAGTATGGCAAATGGTTGTTCCAGCTAGTGGGATGATCGTTATATACAGTTTGTTCATATTATTCCAGCCGGTGGGATAGTATGGCAAATGGTTGTTCCAGCCAGTGGGATGATCGTTATATACAGTTTGTTCATATTATTCCAGCCGGTGGGATAGTATGGCAGATGGTTGTTCCAGCCAGTGGGATGATCGTCATATACAGTTTGTTCACATTATTCCAGCATGTGGGATAGTATTGCAGGTGATTGTTCCAGCAGGTGGGAGGATCATTTGGCAAAGCTTCCAAAGCCGGTTTGGTAAGCATCAAAGTCCAAGTTTAATTTGACAAAGCTGCAAAAGTCCATCTGAGGATGGCAATTTTGAGATTCCAAAGCCTGTTTGGTAATCATTGAAGTCCAACGATAGATTGGCAAAAATCCAGCACGAACTGGTAAAAGTCCATTGTTTAGAATGGCAGAGCAGCTAAAGTCCACCCGCAGTGTGGCAAGCCAGTAGTCATCTGGCGTCGTACAAAAGACATCTCTCCAGTGTTATAGTTATCATTAGAGTTTTATCCAAGCAGAGTTTATTTGGTTGGGTTTATATCCCTTTTTCTTATTCTCCACAGAGTGCAAATTTTGCGGTTCTTTTTGTATTCAATCACCTTCTACCTTGAATGTCTGAAAGCCGTTGCTATCATCCATTCAGGTCCAACTTGATTGAATAGGGGCAGCTGTAGCACCCCAAAATTTGCCCTAACTTTTTAAACCTTTTTCTGGCTTTTGTTTCGCACTCATTTGCATCTTATTTAGGTCATAACTCATAACCATATCATTGCATTGAGTTCCTAAGACATGTGATCAAAGCATCTTTCTTTGGTTTGAGCTTTCCGTATTCAGAAGATTATCAGTGTGTCTTCAAAGTGGTTATTTCTCAGGTGGTGTGTATTCAAGGTCAAATTGTTGTGGGTGGAACTCATCAGGTCAACAAACAGTGATCCATGTGAAGTGTAGGTTCAGAAGGTCAGGGTTCTATGGATCAGAAATGTAAAGGATGTTTGATTCAGATGATTGTTCAATGGTAAATGTGATTATGTTATCAGAGGCTTGTGAAAAGTTGGTGATGAGTTTTGAATTCATTTTCTATCCATGGTTCATATCCCTTCCATTTTTGTTACCCATTTTTTTAATAACCCATTTTTATATTCATTTTGACCCATGACCATTTTAAATCCATTCTAGATTTAATTCATATTCATTCTAGTCATTTTTCATTAAACTACATTTTAATTTCTTCATTTAGTTTAAAACCATTTTTCAATCCAAATCGTTTTCATCTTAGCCAATTCCATTGTTTTTGTCCATTTCACAGTTTTATCCATTTTTTTAACTAATTCCACATACCATATCCTTCTTTTTTGTATAAACCTTTTTCTAATCGAATACACATTTTCAAATGCCATTAAACCATTTTTCAAGTCCACTTACTTAAACAATTTCCAAATCCATGCTCATTGTCATATCCATATAAATCCAATTTTAAATCCATATTCAGTTTTGATCCAACTCGCAAACAGTTGTATGGGAGTAAAGCAGGCAGAGTTCTTTAATGCTACATTCTTTAACATCCATGCAGAAATATTAAGAAGAAAGATCCTAATGTTAATTTTGAATACACACTGGATGCAAACAACCGTCTATTGCCAGGTCGTATGCCCCTTTAATTCAATCGTATGGATGCTGTGGTATTTGATGTAACACATCATCTGGCTACATTTGACATGCCACTATGAATATGGGTTAGAATAAACAATTATGGAATGCCATGCTTCTTTGGTTGTGTTACTGCGAGATGAAACTGTCAGCTAGTTTTCATGGGCAATAAAGGCTTTCTTAGGTTTTATGAATGGGAAGGTTCCACAAACTATATTAACTGGCCGAAACATGTGTCTCAAAGAAGCACTACCTGCAGAAATTCCGAAAGCAAAACATGCTTTCTACATGTGGATAGTAGTAGCAGAGTTCCCATCTTGATTCAATGTTGTTCTAGGAGAACGCTACAATGAGTGGAAGGCTGAGTTTTATGGACTTTATAATCTTGGATCAATGGTGATTTTAGACTAGGTTGGAGGGAAATAGTTTGTTCTTTTGGGTTGTATTCCAATTGGCACACGCTATATACCTGCTATCAAGATAAGCCCAAATGTGACTATTAATGATCATGAAGACAGTGGTTTAGAGCTACAAAAGTTCAATGCTTGTGATGATAAAGTTGAAGAACTCAGCCATTTTCATGACATTCCATAACAACACAAAATGGATACAGGAAATAAAAATAAACAGCAAAATTATACAATAATTCAGTAACAAAACTCTAGCAGGAACTCAATACAAAGAAAAAGATTTCCAACAGCAAAAATAGTTGCAGAATTTCAACTAACAGATTCTCATTTTTCATTCCAACATTTCCTAACCAACCCAATTCATATATCAGAAAATCCCCCCTAACTCTTCTAACAGAGATTTCACTAACCAAAAACCAACTGTCATAACTAACAATTTTTTCCCTAACCTATTCTCCTAACACAACTCACAACCTCTAACAGAAAAAACACTCTAACTCCTCTAACCAACTCTAACAAACTTTAACTGAATTTCAGTATGAAAATACTAATTTACCCTCATCCGATTCCTGCTATAAAGTCATTACCACCTTCATTCTTCGCTCTCTCTTCTTCATTCTGCACAATTTCCCAATCTTCGTCTTCCATTTTCAATTCTCATTATCCCGCTTCAATTCTTCACTCTCTGCAACTTTTCAATTCATCTTCGATGTAGAACAAACTTCCTCTTGAATTGATCTTCATCACGAGAAACCACAACACCTCAGAATTCAGTACCAAACTCCATCTTTCGGATTCGTCGTTCTTCTCCGCGATTGCTCATCACTCTTCTGCAACTCTCATCATCATCTTCATGTGCATTGCTTCGAGTATCATCTTCATCTGCAGCGACGAGTTTATATCCGAAGCCACATCAACATCATTCAATTACAGAAGTGAATAACAGAGAACAAAGAACCGTGGAGAGGAAGAAGCAATTCAAATCAAAGAAGACGGAAGTAAGAATGCGAATACCTGAAAAACATCTCTGGATTTCTCGTCGCTTTCGGCAATTTTGAAGGCGCATCGGACGCACTCCGATAGGTACGTCAGTTTTCTCTCACATTCTGAGGCATGATAGCTAGTTCTTGCGTTTGCCGCTTCAAATTTGCGATTCGCTTATCGCTGTTTAGTTGTCAATTTGAGTTCTTCTATCTCGAACGTGTGAGTTGCGAATCGAGTTGAGGTTTTGAAGATAAGGCGCATCTGACTCCATCGGTGTTCCTCCGCCGCTGCTGGCTTGGAGCCGTGGCGAGGTTTTGGCACGGAGATTTGCGAAGTTGTGGTGATGCCGCCGGAGAGGCGATTATGGAGCGAGAAGGTCGCGGAGGTGTGTGGTTTGTTTTTATTTCTTTTTGCTCGAATGGATCCGTTAGAGTTTGGATCGTGGTGGTTTGTGACGGAGAAGAGGGTACGTCACCGGCGAAGGAAACGGCGACGCAGTTGAATCAATGTTGAGGTTTTTTGAGGATGATGATGAAGCGAGACGGAGGAGAGGTTGGGCGTAGAAGGTGAGAACGGCAAGATGCGTGGAGGAAGATGACGGCATGGTGGTGATGTTGAAAGAGTACGACGGTGAGAGAGACAGAGTGAAAGAAGAAGGAGAAGACGGAGAGAGAGAGGCAATGAGTTTAGTTTTTAGGGTTTTTTAGCAATGTTGAGGATGGACCGGGTCTTGGGCCCATTTTGTTTTGTTTTCTCTTCCACACTTCTCGTTTCATTTTCACACTATCCGTGTCACTATTCGCACCCCCTTGTGCGTATCAAGAATTTTGGGCCTGGCAACCATAAGCCCAGTGCCTGAATTTCTTCTCACACCCATATAATACTATTCGCCCCCTTTAGTTTTAGGTTTAAATTTTAGTTGTTGTTTGTTTTGCTAAAGGATTGGTTGACGATTTTTTAGAATTAATATTGGAATTAGTTTCTCTAGGAATTAATTAGATTAATATTAGAAGTATCTTTAATTAGAAATTAAGTGGAATTTCTTTTAGAGATTAACTTGAATTAATTCTAGGTTTAATTTTAGGTTTAGTTTTCTTTAGATTTAATTTTAGATTTAGAATTGCCTTGAACTATTTTTAGAATTACTTTTAGAATTAGTTTAGAAATTAACTTGGAATTAACTTTAGAATTAATTTTAGAATTAGTTTCTAATCTTAGATTAACTTTTCTTTTTTAGAATTTAATCTTGTTTTTACTTAGTATTCTAATTCTAATTTGGCTATTGTTGATTAATTGTTGACCTTAATTTTCATTGCTCATTTCTGATTAATTCCTGATTAATTGTTTCTTTGCTCACTTAATTTTCTTCACCCCTCTTTAAGATCAACTTAACTTCCATCTTGGAAGTAAGTTGTTTCTTATGTTCTTCTCCTTTTTTAGGATAGTGCTTTGCATACCTCACAAACCTTTAGGATCACTCCCCTTAACTAATCAATTAGGATGGAGTCTTAGTTCACATAGATTTTACCTTTCTCCCTTTGAGTCTTTCATCTTCTCATCTCAAAGAAAATCCAAAATATCTAATAAAGGTAGGCATTTATTGCATTTAGGCCTTTCATATAAAGAAGGGATTATAAGGGGTCTTCTCTTGTAATCTTAGAATGTATAGCATATAGCCCCATCTTGGGTCAATGTGTTAAACATTTGATCTTGTATGAGGGACCTAAATGCAATACTTGTTGAAAATACAAATAAAGAAAAACACTTCTTCGTTTCATAATCAACAAAAAAACACTTAATAAACACAAGTATGCTAGTGTGTTTGAACCTTGACAATTGGAACTAAGTGTGGGGGTCTTCTTCACTCCTAGTGTACTTTCTTACCCATTCCATCTTGGAATGTGAGAATGTACACATTCCAATGACTAAGATTTAGATACACTATCATATGCAAACAAATGGAAAAAACTCTTAAAAGACAAAACAAACAATGACGTCTTTCCTTCGGGAATTCTTTTCTCACCTCACTCATTCTCAGCGTACGAACGTGCTTCTACTCGTTCTCTTGCAAGATGGTAACGCACTCGGACCAGCGAGCCTGCAACACCTGAGCTAGAACGTTAGCCGTTCCTTAAAAAACACAAACAATTTATCCCTAGTGAGGGGAACTACGTCGCTCTGATTCTCATGCTCCCGATGAGATACGTAGGCAGTGGGGTAGGGCCCATGCGAGCACTTCTTTTATTTTCCCTACATTTGTTTCCCGTTCCTTTTCTTTTCTTTCTCCTTTCTTTCTTTCAGTTCCTTTTCCAGTATCCCTTCTTTACACCCTTTGATCGAGACAAGCAAGCGTGGATCCCATCGGGTACGATGGACGCGAGGGGGTGCTAATACCTTCCTCTCGCGTAACCGACTCCCGAACCCAGTTCTCTTGGTCGCAAGACCATGCTCTTTCCTTCCTTCAAGTTTATGCGGTGTTTCCTTTCCCTCTCATGGGATAAATACACATTGCTGGCGACTCTGTTCGGTGCCACTTTCGCGTTTGTACTAGGATGAAAATCCCGGGAGCGACAGAGGGTTTAAAGGAAGAAGATGAAATCTGGACCGTTGGTGGTCCAGATCTGATGGTTCACGTTCAGCCAGATCATTTAACATCCTCACGTGTTTTATTGATTGTATGTGTATATTCCATGGTTGTTATTATGCACACACAGATCTGACCACTCATCTTGCTTGATTTTGTGATTTGTTGACTCATTTGTACACGTTGATTGGATCTGATGGTGTTGATTTTGCCAACGCATTAAAAAAACATGTGTTGTTCACGTGACTTTCTATGGAGGCCAGGTTAATCATCATGCTTGCTTGCTCATCATTGTTAACGTGTGTGCGTAGATCTGAGCCTTTCATCATGTGTACTTTTGGATTATTGACTACGTGTGGATCTTTGGATCAATCCTGTGGCAATGATTGAGTCAATATTGTTGACTCAGAGCCTATGGTAGGAAGCGCTTTGGGCTTCTTTCTATTCACACCCCCCTCCTTTGGTCCAGCCCAGTTTTTAACATGATTTTCTTGCTTGTGGCACCCCTTTGCTTATTTTCATTTTATTTGATTGATACATTTTGCATTTTAATTTTTAAAATTAGTTTAATGCATCAGAAAATTATGAAAAAAATTCATGGATCATCTTTAGGATTTTGTAAAAAAATTTCAAATTTTATTTTCCATTTTTCTTCTAATTTTAGCACCTGAATTAATTGTTTGATGAATTTCTTTGTGAATTTCTTCACTTGTGCACACTTGATCTTGTTGATTTTATTTCTCATCATTGGTACATAGTTTGCATCCCATTCTTTTTGCATACTTCAGAGGACACTTTGAGGTTCCTAAAAAAAATTTTCTCATAATTTTAAACTCATTTCATATTGCATTTTAGTCCCTCTCTTTGTGCATTGTTTTTCTTTGTTCTTATGCAACTTTGAAGCATTGTTTAAGGTACTTAACCTGTGAATTTTTGTGTGATCTTTTGGCATGTTGCTAGCTTCTGATTTAGGTCACTTGGGTTTTAATTCCACAATTTTTGAATGTCATTTGATATATGTTTGATTATTTGTGCTTAAGTGAATTATGCATGATCATCTCTTGACATCTCTTAACCCTAATTGTTTTCCCATGCCGAATTGTTTGAATTTCTTCTGGATTCTTTGTATGAGTATTTGATATGATGTTTACCCCTGGTTGAGGTCCCTGATGACCAAATTTTACAATTTGTGGGTCATCTTTGGGTATGCTTTAAGTGCTTGTACTTTGACTTCCTTTTGTGGACTTTCTTTGGTGCATAATGTTTCATGTTTTGATCTTCTCTTGCACATGAGAATTGTTGATGATGGTATGATCTTGATTTTGACTTGCTTTCATCTTCATCTTATTTTTCTTATTTCATCTTGATATGAAGTTCATTGGTGCTTAATTGTGCATTTCATATAAGTATGCTTGCATTCTTTCATGATTACCTTTGCATGCTTACTTAAGATGTTTTGCATGATCTTTGAGACTTGTTTATTGATGTAAGTTGGATATACTTGATATGATGTGCTTGCTGCCCTATCTTGTTTCTTATCTCATCCTTCTCTTTCTCATTCTTCTCTTTCACTTTCTTTCTCCCATGAATCTCAAGACTTGTTTAAGTCTTGGATTCTCTCCCTTTAGAGCTACGTAGTCCAACTTAATTTTTGATTAAGCTTGGAGTAGGATTAGCATTAGGTTTTAGGTAGTTTTCCCTCCTAAGCCTCACTAACCATAGGTCACCCATGCATGATAACATTAGGACTCTTAGTTTCCCTTTAGAGTTTCCTTTGGGTCTTCTCTCATCTCATCTCAAAACTTCTTGAAAACACTTAATAAAGATAAAGTGTATTGCGCACGAGCCTTAAGCGTGGGTAATGAGAAATGAGGGGCTTCCTCTCATCTTTCTAGAGTGCTTAGCGGGCATCCTGTCTTGGGACGATTCGTTAAGTATTCGTCCATGTGCCCTAGACTTTGGTGCAATGCAAGTTATGAACTAACTTAAAAAGAAAACACTTCTGTCTAAAAAACACAAAAACAAATTCAAATCTTTTTATCCTTCGGGATTGTTGGGTTTCAAATTTCATTTTCAGAAAAGTGCTCGTCGCTCACGTAAAAAACACTTACTCATCCGTGGTCGTACCCACGAACTGCATTAGCTCTGATTCCTCTCTCTAGTCCGATTGAGGATATGTAGGCACAAGACAGGGATTGTCTTGGCGAGCAACCTTCCCCCACAGTTCTCGTCCGAACTACGTTGACTCTAACTTTCCCATTGCACTGAGGGAGTACGTAGGCCTAGGGCATCGAATATGTCCTACCGAGTCCGTCTTAGTCACCCTCATCCCCGTTTTCTTTTGCACAACCATAGATAGTAGGACAACTCACCCTCCATTTAGACAATGCGCGTGGATCCCATCAAGTAAGATGGATGCGTGGGATGCTAACACCTTCCCCTCGCATAACCGACTCCCGAACCTGGACTATGGTCGCGATGACCATGTCTTTCCCCCTTTCTCTTCAGGTTTATGCAGTGTTTCCTTTCCCTATCTCGGGATAAATACACATTGATGGCGACTCTGTATTTTCTGCGCCGCTCTCGCGTTTGTACCATTGGATGCGAATCTTTCGGGAGCGACAGCTGGCGACTCTGCTGGGGACAGGTTGACCTCTTGCTGGTCCATCCCCTTTAGCGAGTCGATCCTAGCGCTTGTTTGTTTTTTTCGTTGGGTGTTTATTTGTTGTGCTTTATTATGTTGTATATTACTATTTTACAGCTTTTATTGCATTGCATTTCATTTTATTACTGTCACACTGTATATTGTTATGTTGTGCTGGCTGGTTTCTGTTTGGCAGGTTGGGTTGTTCTGAGAGATAAGCCCAATACCCAGGCTTGAGTACACCCTAGGACTAGAGTGGAGAGTAGTGGGACCTACATGCCATCTTGGTGCGTTTGTGTGTTCACGAAATTCACAACCAGACGAGGCTATCTTGGGACGCATTCTGACGTGTGTGTCTTGCGCATTTCAGGGTGTTGATCTAGAGAGCTGTCGACTCTGGTGACCGTTTCTACGAGGACTCAACAACGCCTCTCCTCCCGACATGTGATAATGGCAGACCAGAAATGGAAAACCCATTACACTTGTCGATCCGAGGACCCAATGCTGGGAAATCGCATAGGATGACCTTATTTATTAGGGGAATCAGTTGAGGCCTCCTCGATTGATGATGATGCCAAACCAGAAATGGTGAACATATCATCATTTCTCGACCTGAGAGCCCGTGATATTGAAGATCCTCGGTTTTTTAGAACCCTCATGAGAGATGGGATGGGTGTTTACAGGCTTGCAGGAAACCTTCAACCTTCAACCTACCCGGTTTTCTGGATTTCTCATCAGTGTTTGATTATCTGGGTTTCTGGTAATCTCAGTGGTTCGGTATTTTAGAATTCTGGTTTTCTGGGTTGTGGTTCTCATTCAGTTAACAGCACAGCACATCTAGCAGTGATGCCTTGATCCCATGCTTGCATGTGCATATCATTTTTCTTGCATTCTAACATGTTTGACATTTTTCAGGGCTTGCATCTTACTCTTGATTTCGGTTTTCTGAGGTTGCCTTAACATGGATGTCCAGAGAAAGAAGACTGTTGCTTATTCGTTCCCAGACCCGACCTTGACGTTGATTCACAAGCTAATTAGTATGGCTGGTCCCGGAGTTCGTACAGAGTTCGGTGGAGAGTATGGGAGACTTCTGAAGTTTGTCTACAGTATCTCCAAGTATGAGAAGGATGCCATTCATACACTTCTTCAGTTCTATGATCCGTCTTTGCATTGCTTCACTTTCCCAGACTATATCTTGGCTCCAACGTTGGAGGAGTTCTCATTTATTTTGGGAATCCCCGTCAGGCATGACATAGTATTCTTTTCTGAAGAACGCCCTGGGATAGAAGAAATGGCCATTGCTCTTCATATTGGTGAATCCGCTCTGAGCAGTAATATTGTGGAGAAACAAGGAGCTAAGGGTTTCTTATTGAAGTTCTTGTTTGATCAAGCTTGCATACATGTTAAGGAGAGGAATTGGACTGTTTTCCAAGCTATTCTGGCTATGTACATCTATGGGATTGTCCTGTTTCCCAATGTTCCTGATCTGGTGGATATGCATGCTGTCAGAATCTTTATTTCAAAGAATCCTATACCTACCTTGCTAGGTGATGTGTATCACTCAGTCCACTACAAGAATGAAAATAGGTGTGGAAAAACTGTGAGTTGTTGTGCACCACTCTTATCTACTTGGTTTCTGAGTCATCTCCCCGAAGCTGGTGCTTTCGTTGATACGAGAGATTCTCTGAAGTGGTCAAAGAGGTTAATGGGCTTGACTGCTGACAACATTGTTTAGTTCAACCATGACTTGCTAGGGATGAAGATTATTTGCAAGTGTGGAGAATTCCCTAATGTGCCCTTGATAGGGAGAAAAGGTGTAATTAACTATAATCCTTCCCTTGTTATCAGGCAGTTTGGTTATCCTTTGAGAGGTCCACCTGAAGAGCGAGATATCAGAGAGTCCTTATTCTTCAATGGTACTGGGGATCAAGAGATGATAAGGAAGATTGTGAATGCTTGGAAGCAGGTGACCAAGAAGGGAAAAACTTCATTCGGGAAATGTAATAACCGGGCTTTTCCTTCCTATGAAGAGTGGATTAAGAAAAGAGCAGAAGAGGAGCTTCTTCCCTTCCCGGTGGAACTACCTTTGTATCCTTTGATGATTGAGGCTCCCACGATTGTTGATATAGAGAAGTATGATAAGTTATGGGCTGAGAAGGAGAAACTCAGAGAGGAGAATCGTGAGCTGGGCAGTGAGGTTGGTCAGTTGAAGCACGAAAAAGGCGAAGCTATCCATGTTGCCAGGTTGAAATCAGAACTTTTGGCTGTGAAGGAGAAAGAATTGTCTAAAGAAGCCACAGCCAGAGAGAAAGTGGCTGAAGCGTTGAAAATTGTTAGCAAGGTCCTTTCGTCCAAAAAGAAAGAGTTGGCTTATGCTATGTCAAGAATTCACAGGTTCCGTGACCGTCAAAATACAGCAATTACTGCCAACAAGTTGAAAGAGGACAAGTATCTGGAGCAGATTAAAGGTTTGAAGACAAAGCTTCGGAAAAAGGATAAGGAGATTTTATCAGGGATCTTTGAGAGGAGAGCAATTGAGGAAAAGCTCCAGGAAACCATGTCATATATGGAATAGCTGAAGATCCAAGCCGAAGTGAAAAGAGCCAGAAGCGAAGGTCCAAGTTCAGGTGGAGCTTCTGGAGAAGATGATTGGGAATTGCATAGTCGTTATTTAACAGGGATCTTGCACAGGAGGGATCTTTTGATTCAAGAGTTTATTCAGAGACCAGAGCATCCTAATACCAAGAAGTTTCTCAAGGAAGTGCAAAATTGGTGCAAAAAGAATGACAAATGGGGAATTCTAGCACGGCTGAGTCTTGATGACATGCCTTAGTTTCCTTGCTGCTATTTTCTTTGTATTTTCGGGATCACCGCCAGGCTTGTTGGTCGGGGTCTTTGTTTATACTTATTCAGACTTGTGTTGTAACAGATGCTTATTCTCTTTATTGATCAGGAATTCAGTTCTCTTCTGTTGTAAAAACTGGAATCAAGGGATAGATCGCCTTGATAATGTTCATACATGTTTGCATTTGCATTTGCATAATCATCTCATTTTGCATAGCAGGTTATCTCAGATTCTCTGTATTTCTTATGCTCTTTCTTTTTGACAGTCAGGATTGATCAACCAACTCATCGGTATTCTACCAGGCTTAATCAAAGGAGAGTGATGGACAAAGTTCAGGCAGACATGGCAGCTATGCAAGCTCGTATCGATCAATTCATGGAGATGATGCAAGGTGTGGTGCAGAGCCAGAATGAATTCAGAACTCTAGTTCAGCCTTTGGTGGCGCAGGTTGATGAAAATGGTATCTTACACGGTGGTCTTCTTAATCGTGTTATTCCTCCAAGCGGAGGTGGTGCTGGTACCAACATTCCTATCCCTGGTGCTGGTGGACAGGGTGGGATTCCTTCAGTGGTTGGAGAAGGAAGCACTATTCGAGCTATCCATGGCCATCGTTTTGATGATCAACAGGATGATGTTTTTTCAGTCAGAAGCTTGGACGCTGGCCCTCCTGTGGTCAGTGATGAGAGGATCCGTTTAATCGAGGCGCAACTGAAAGGGGTTGTGAAGCAGGATGATCTGGGAATAGATTTGGACGACCTATGGTTGTCCCTGATATTGTCATTCCACACAAGATTCAGATTCCTACACTGGAGAAGTATAATGGTTCTACCTGCCCGAGAACTCATGTAAAGGCGTATACCAGGAAGATGGCTGCCCATGCCAAGGACGAAAAGCTAATGATGCACTTTTTCTAAGACAGCCTGTCCGGCGCGTCTTTGGAATGGTATATGGAGTTGGAAAGTAGAGATGTTCGTACTTGGAGAGAGTTAGCTGCAGCTTTTATCAAGCATTACCAATACAACACAGACATGGCTCCCAACAGAACTCAACTGTTGAGCATGTCCCAGAAAAATGATGAAAGTTTCAAAGAATACGCGCAAAGGTGGCGTGAATTGGCGGCTAGGGTACAACCACCAATGCTGGAGAAGGAGATGTTGGATATGTTTATGTACACACTGTCTAAGCACTAATATGAAAAGCTATTGCCTTGTTCACTAGGCAAGTTTGCAGATGTGATTGCGATCGGACAGAAGGTAGAGGTTGGAATTAAGGCTGGAAAAGTTTCTAGTGGTGACGGATCGTCCTCCGGGCATGGAAAGAAGCCATTTGATGGTTATAAGAAGAAAGGAGAGGCCAATGATGTATCATCTTACAAGGGAAAAGGGAAACAATGCCAGAACAATAATCAATAAGTAGCATCGGTAACTATCCCAACAATGTTACCTCCATCACAGCAACAAAGGAATAATGCTAATCAGAACAGGCAGCAGGGCCAGTATCAGAATAGACAAAGAAGTGCAGAGAGGCATTTTGAGCAACCACCTATGTCGTATGCACAGTTGTTGCAACATTTGCTGGAGTTGCGTCTAGTTGAGCTCCGTACCCTAGCTCCACCAACAGGGGAACTCCCACGAGGCTACGATGCTAACGCACACTGCGATTTTCACTCTGGTGCTCCGGGGCATACTGTGGAGAAATGTAGGGCGTTTCATCACAAGGTGCCAGACCTTGTAGACTCCAAGGCTATCAATTTCTCGAATGATGGGCCCAATGTTATTCAAAACCCGATGCCTGATCACAATGGGCCGAGGGTGAATGCGATAATTGAGGAATGTGAAGCTTTGAATTTGATCATGGATGTTGAGGAGCTGAAGACTCCGCTGGCTGTGGTTAAAAACAAGTTACTAAAGGGTGGCGTCTATCCGGGTTGTGATGAGAACTGTTCAGATTGTTTGACGAAGGATAATGGTTGTGATTTGTTGAAGATGGGTATCCAGAATCTGATTAATGAGGGTTGTTTACAGTTTGATCAGTGTAATCAACAAGAAGAAGTCGTCAGTGAGAAGGTTGCTACCATCACCATTCCTTTCAAGACGATTACTATTTCAGGTCCGGCAAGACCACCACCAGTTATTATCACAAGGGTTGGACCCATTCCGTATGAAAGTACTAAGGCTATTCCCTGGAATTATGGCGCAGAGGTGTTTGTCAATGGGCAAAAGCAAGAATTAATGGAAACTTCATCAGTGACTTCTAGTCTTGAGGGTAAGGTTGAAACTGATGCTATAACAAGAAATGGTAGAGTCCTTACCCCTACTAATGATCAACCTGATACTTCTAGGCAAGATAGGGGAAAACAGGTAGCTGATGGTTCTGTGCAGCCTCCAGTGATTATTGATTCTACAGTAAAGCCGGTTGATGATGCTTTTTCTGAAAATGTAGAGGAGTTTATGAGGCTCATCCGAAAGAGTGATTACAAGATCGTGGACCAACTACATCAAACGCCGTCGAAGATTTCCATTCTGTCTTTGCTGTTATGTTCTGAAGCTCACAGAAATGCGCTTCTGAAGGTCTTGAATGCGGCCTATGTTCCTCAAGAGATTTCTGTTAATCAACTTAAAGGGGTTGTAACACACGTGAATGCGGGTAATGGCTTGGGCTTTACGGATCTTGATTTGACTCCCGCTGGGAGGAATCATAACAATGCCCTGAATATTTCGATTGAGTGTCGTGGTTCACTGATGTCACATGTGTTGGTTGATACTGGATCATCATTGAATGTATTTCCAAAGAAAGCATTAATGAAGTTAGATACCAGGGGACTTATTTGTACACCAAGCGACTTGGTGGTGCGAGCTTTTGATGGCTCGAAGAGATCTGTATTTGGTGAGAGTGTGCTTCCGATCAAGGTTGGGCCGGAAATCTTTGATGCAACATTTTATATAATGGATATTCAGCCAGCATACAGCTGTCTGTTGGGTCGTCCTTGGATCCATGGTGCAGGCGCTGTAACCTCCACTTTGCATCAAAAGCTGAAATACATGGTAGATTGTCACGTGGTGACAGTGTGCAGAGAGGGGGACATAATGATTAGTCAGCTGTCAACCTTTAAATACGTGGAAGTGGATGGTGAAATCCATGAGACGTTATGTCAGGGGTTTGAAAAAGTGAAGGTGTCTGAAGAGGTTATTTAGTTTGAGGATCAGTCCGAGACCACAGAGCAGCCCGCAGTGGTAGATCAACCTGAGGTTTCTATGTCTTCGTTTAAAGACGCCAAGGCTATAGTCGAAGCTGGTAGCTCACAGAAGTGGGGCCAAGTGATTAAAGTTCAGCCAAAAGGGAATACCTATGGATTAGGATACAAGCCACCCAGGAGAGCCAGGGATCCTCCCAAATTTTATGGCCCAGTTCGTTTCACCAGTGTCGGTGTTTTCTTTGACAGAGTTAATGCCATTGAGGAAGAAGGGGACAGTGATTGTGATATGGATAGCTGGATCCGCCCTTGTGTCCCAGGAGAAAGTCTGTACAACTGGTTTTCTGAAAAAGTCATTCAAGTGACTAGTTTTGAGTAATTATTCTGTTTTCCTGCTATGTTAATCATGCGTTTTGCCCAAGACGTAGTGATTTTATTTGTAGGGCTTTTAATTGTTGCATGTTTTGCTTTATCATCAATAAAGGACTTTTCACACTCAAATATTTTGATCTCTATCTTTCTGTTTTATTTTTATACATTAAAAACCCACATCAAAATGGCAATGTGTTTCTTTTGTTGCATACATAATAAAACATACCTCATCAATCATGCAGGTCTCTTTGTTCAGATGACACCGATCATGACTCAGCTATAGCTCGGTATGACTTTGACAATCCAATCTATCAGGCTGAAGAACAGACTGCCGAAGATTGTGAACTGCCCGAAGAGTTGGCCAGATTGTTAAAGCAAGAGGAGAAAGTCATCCTACCTCATCAGGAGGAAATTGAGATTGTGAATCTGGGAACCGAGGACGCCAGAAAGGAAGTAAGGATAGGGGCTGCATTGGAAGACAATGTCAAGGGAAGATTGATTGAAATGCTCCGTGAGTATGTGGACATCTTCGTCTGGTCTTACCTGGGCTCGATACTGATATTGTTGTACACCGGCTACCACTTAAAGAAGGTTGTGCTCCGGTCAAACAAAAGTTGAGAAGAACTAAACAGGAGATGTCTGTCAAAATCAAGGAAGAGGTTCAGAAACAGCTAGATGTCGGTTTTCTTGCCGTAACAAATTATCCTCCATAGGTTGCTAACATCGTGCATGTACCTAAGAAGGATGGGAAGGTCAGGATGTGTATTGATTACAAGGATTTGAACAGAGCAAGCCCAAAGGAAGATTTCCCACTCCCTCACATTGACGTGTTAGTTGACAATACTGCTCAGTATTCGGTGTTATCCTTCATGGATGGCTTCTCTGGGTATAACCAAATCAAGATGGCCCCAGAGGACATGAAGAAAACAACATTCATAACAACGTGGGGAACTTTTTGCTACAAAGTGATGCCCTTTGGATTGAAAAATGCAGGGGTAACTTACCAGCGGGCGATGGTGACTCTCTTTCATGATATGATTCACAAAGAGATTGAGGTCTATGTTGATGACATGATTGCGAAGTCGCAGACGGAGGAAGAACATCTGGTGAATCTTAAGAAGCTATTTGAAAGATTGAGAAAATTCAGACTGAGGTTGAATCCAAACAAATGCACCTTCGGGGTGAGATCAGTAAAATTGTTGGGATTTATTGTTAGTGAAAAAGGTATCGAGGTTGATCATGCAAAGGTAAAAGCCATAGAAGAAATGCCTGTGCCGAAAACAGAAAAAGAGGTTCGTGGTTTCTTCGAGAGATTAAACTACATTGCTAGGTTCATCTCGCATCTCACAGCCACGTGTGAACCAATATTCAAGTTGCTAAGAAAAGATCAAGCGGTCAGGTGGAATGAAAATTGTCAAAAGGTGTTTGAAAAGATTAAAGAATACTTGCAGGAACCTCCGGTCCTTATACCACCAGTGCCAGGACGACCTTTGATTATGTATCTCACGGTTCTTGAGAATTCAATGGGTTGTGTGCTCGGTCAACAAGACGAGTCAGGTAGAAAGGAGCACGCCATCTACTACCTGAGTAAAAATTTTACTGATTGCGAGTCAAGGTACTCGATGCTGGAGAAAACATGTTGTGCACTCGCTTGGGCCGCTAAGCGTTTGAGGCAGTATATGTTAAACCACACAACCCTCTTGATTTCAAAGATGGATCCGATTAAGTATGTGTTTGAGAAGAAAGCACTTTCTGGTAGAATAGCCCGTTGGCAGATGGTTCTGACGGAATACGATATTCAGTATGTTTCCCAAAAGGCCATTAAGGGAAGTGTTTTGTCAAAATATCTTGCCGAACAGCCAATTGAGGATTATCAACCGATGAAGTTTGAATTTCCGGATGAGCATATCATGTATCTGAAGATGAAGGATTGTGAAGAGCCTTTGCCTGATGAAGGACCGGAGATTGGATCTTAGTGGAAGTTGGTTTTTGATGGAGCTGTCAATTCATGTGGTAACGGAATCTGGACAATCATTACGACTCCAAAGGGCTCTCATATACCCTTCACTTCCTAATTGGAGTTCGTATGCACCAACAACGAGGCCGAATATGAAGCATGCATCATGGGGTTAGAAGAAGTGATTGATTTGAGAATCAAGAACCTTGATGTTTTTGGTGATTTTCCATTGGTGATTAATCAGATTACAGGTGAATGGGAGACTCGTCAAGCGAATCTTGTTCCGTATAACAACTATGCCAGAAGGTTGTTACCTTTCTTTGACAGAGTGGACTTTCATAACATTCCCCGGATAGAGAATCAGATGGCTGATGCGTTGGCAACGTTGTCATCGATGTATCAAGTGAATCGTTGGAATGAAACTCTTTCAATCAGAATCATGCGCTTGGACATACCTGCTTTTGTATTTGCGGTTGAAGGTGTATCAGATGGCAAGCCTTGGCATCATGATATCAAAGTCTTTTTGAAGAGTCAGGAATACCCAGCTGGGGCATCTTCCAAGGATAAAAAGACATTGAGGAGGTTATCATGAAACTTCTTTTTGAACAAAGACGATGTGTTATACAAGAGAAACTTTGACATGGTCTTGCTACGTTGTATTGATAAACACGAGGCAGGCCTGTTAATGGAAGAAGTTCATGAAGGTTCCTTTGGTACTCATACCAATGGGCATGCTATGGCAAGAAAATTGTTAAGAACAGGGTATTATTGGATGACTATGGAGTCTGATTGTTTTAAATATGCCCGAAAATGTCATAAATGCTAGATTTATGCTGATAAGGTGCACGTACCGCCTACTCCTCTGAATGTTTTGTCGTCACCTTGGCCTTTTGCCATGTGGGGCATTGACATGATTGGGAAGATCGAGCCGACTGCTTCGAATGGACATCGTTTTATCCTGGTGGCTATTGATTATTTCACGAAGTGGGTGGAAGCAGCATCGTATGCCAACGTCACCAGACAAGTGGTAGCCCGGTTTATTAAGAAGGACATCATCTGCCGGTATGGAGTCCCAGAGAGGATCATTACTGACAATGGTTCAAATTTGAATAATAAGATGATGAAGGAGCTATGCCAGAGCTTTAAGATTGAGCATCACAATTCTTCTCCCTATCGCCCGAAGATGAATGGGGTTGTTGAAGCGGCTAATAAGAACATAAAGAAGATTGTGCAGTAGATGGTAGTGACATACAAGGACTGGCATGAGATGTTGAGATTCCTTCTTTGAGAATTCTGACAGACGTGAAGCTTGATGAAGCTGAGTGGGTGCGTTCCCGGCTGAATGAACTGAACCTCATTGAAGAGAAGAGATTGAAAGCCATTGCACATGGCCGGTTGTATCAAAGCAGGATGAAAAAAGCATTTGGTCAGAAAGTGCGTCCTCGGTGTTTCCAAACTGGTGAATTAGTCCTGAAAAGGATCACTCCTCCTCAAACAGATCACAGGGGCAAGTGGACTCCGAATTACGAAGGGCCATATGTAGTAAGACAGGTTTTCTCTGGTGGAGCCTTATTACTCTCAACTATGGATGGCGAAGATTTTACGTCCCCTGTGAACGCGGATGTAGTCAAAAAATACTTTGCATAAAAAAGACTCGCTGGACATAAAAAGAAGGTTCAGGCAAAATGGGGCATCCTGGCGAACCATAAAAAGAAAAGGTTCGGGCAAAAATTAGGGATAAAAAGGAAGAAGAAATAAACCCGCAAGGTTGAAAATCTGAAAAGGCAACTTTGGCAAAAATGGGTATCCCGGTGGATTGAAAACCCGAAAAGGGCGATCCAGGCAAAAGTTAGGGATTTAAAAGCAAAGACTACGATCCGCGTTCGATCTGTGATCACTATTCACACTTGGAAAATTCGAAGGAAAGGAATCACTCCAGTCAGTCATTTTCAAAGGCCAAAGCATCTGCGGATAAACAAGTCATATGGGTTATAGCTGATTCGAGTCATGGTGGATGTCTATTCCCCACATTGTCGACATATGTATTTTCTTTTACTTTTTGCGCAATTACCTCTTTTCAGGAATTGCTTCCAAATGTAAATGCCTATTTATAGGCTGATTATTCAATAAAGTTTGCATTTCAGTCAAAGAGCTTTTGTTTTTTGTTTTACCTGTTTTGTTTGTGAAAATGTCCGATATTTTTGATAAACATTACATGCTAAAATGTTGAACTTTGTGAAACAAGTTGGAAAACAGTGGCAATTGCTTAGACGCCATTCACTATGATGATAATCAAAGTAATCATTTTTGCCCGTAGACCTTTCTGTTGGTTTTGTAGAATGACAGGTGTACTTCTCCAGTAGATTTGCTCCCCAACTTTGAAGTCTGATCATCCTCAGCAGTTTGCTGCTCTCCCCAGTCAGAGTATCGAGGATCGTCTTCCTCAACAGAGTATAAAGAGGTAATTCCCCAAGCGGAGTCGTTGAGGATCGTCCCCCTCAGCAGGATATAAGAGGTTTACCCCCAGCCAGAGTTGTGATTTGGCTCATCTTTCCTCAGCAAGTAGCCAGAAGTTGTTATTTTTACAGCCTCTCCTGCAAGAGTCTGATAGAGTGTCCTCGTTGATTAAAGACAGTGTTTCCCCACTGAGCATGGGGCAATCTATTTTCCTCAAAGTTTCTTTCAGTTTATCCCCAAGCAGAGTTTGTTGGCAGTTAGTATCCCCAGCAGGTTTTGAATCCAGGTTCTGAAACATTTGGTCATCCCCGGTGGAGGAGTTTCCATCTTCAGTTTTCAGTTCCTCCCCGATTGAGTGGGTTTTCTCTCGGAGATTCATCCATCTCCAGCAGAATTGGTGATTGTGATCTTCCCTAGCAGGGTGAAGTTTTCCTCAACATGTTCTTTGGTTTGATGACAGTGTAGTTTGTCATCCTCAGTGGAGCTGCTTCTGTTCTCAGCATTTATTTTGCTGGGACGGTCTTTTTGCATTGCATAAGCATTTTTTACATGGCATCCTCCTAAATGCGTAGCATTTCCACTTCGTGTGGAGCATTACGGCAAAATTCAAACATATGCATCTGAAGCATAAGCTAGGTTTGAGTTTTCCTTCGTCAGGAAAACCGGATTTCAGGAAAATATCATTCGACTTTACTCCACAAGTGTTGGGTTTAGTCATTCAAAGCAATATTTGACAGTCCCACGGCAGAGTGTTTTGCCAGGATTGTGAACCCATGATCTCTTTTCACCCCTTTCGTCCAGGTGGTCTTTTGATTCATCCCTTCAAGGTTTTTACCTTGACACCCGTCCGTGTATCTTTTCGATACCCGTCCGTATTGAACCTCTTTACACCCGTCCGTGTATCTTTTCGATACCCGTTCGTATTGAACCTTTTTACACCCATCCGTGTATCTTTTCGATACCCGTCAGTATTGAGCCTTTTTACACCCGCCCGTGTATCTTTTCGATACCCGTCCTTATTGAACCTCTTTACACCTATCCGTGTATCTTTTTGATACCCGTCCGTATTGAACCTCTTTACACCCGTCCGTGTATTTTTTCGATACCCGTCCATATTGAATCTCTTTACACCCGTCCGTGTATCTTTTCGATACCCGTCTGTATTGAACCCATTTACACCCCTCAGTGTATCTTTTCGATACCCGTCCGTATCTGATATCTTTGATTCCTTGACACGCGTCCGTGTTTATCCCCAGCATAGCTAACACTCGTCAGTGTTGTGACAGTGCAGCATTTATTGCTTGTTCCCCAGCGGAGTCGTCCCTCCTTTGAGGATTGCAAATTTCAGGTTTCTTTTGGTATTTAATCTCCGTGAATCCTTTGAACGCATGACAGCCGTTGCTTTCATACCTTCAGGACCAAGTTGATTGAATAGGGGCAGCTGTAACACCCCAAAATTTGCTCTTTTGTTTTGAAGCTAACTGGCTTATGTTTCTTTTCATTTATTGCATTAGCATTTGTGCATAGCATTGGTTCTTAGCATGGGATCAAGGTACTTGGTTCATCTCAAAGGAGTCTCAAGCCTCAAGGTGTTTTGTGGAGGTCATCATATCTTCATAAGATTAAGAATGGCAAAGGATTTCAAGTGAATCTTTCCCTCCTAACCAGAGGGACCAAATTAGGGTTCAAAGAGCTTCTTGAGAAAACTTTGTGGATTCAAGCATGCTCTCATGGGTTCCATATGCTCCCAAACACTCATAGAGGAAGGCTTGGCTAGTGGTTCATTATAGAAGATGTTCAGTGGATCAGTTGCTTGTGAACCAAGAAAAGTCAACTGTAAGGAGGAAAGTCAACCATGGAATTTTGAGGTCCTCTTCATGATTTTTAAGGTCTTATACCCTCATATGGTCCTCAAAGGCTAGGATTCATACCATTCATCAAGAGTCAAGAGTTTGTGCAAAAGTTACTATTTTTGGAAAATGACCTATAATGTGAAACTTCCATTTTTGGAAACTTTTCAAACCATCTTCAACTTGATTTTTCATCATCAGAGAAGCTTCAAATGAATTTTCCTCAAACATTAAATTTCAAGATCTCTCTCTCCCCTTTCCAAAAAGTACTAGATTATCTCCATACCATTTGTGAAACTCAAGATATGACCAAAAGAAGGCAAGGTGCTTTTTAGGGTTTTCACATGTATCCATTTTTCCACCTTTTGCATTTTCGTTCAAAATGACTTGTAATTGTTTCTAATGACTCAAGTCACATTGCCATATTCAAGTACACTCCATGAGGACCAGATTTGGCCTTTGAATCAATTCATTTCATGCCGTATACCTCACTTTTTTCACAATGTGCAAAATGGCAAGATGGATCATATCTCATAAATCAAGTCATTACAAAGCCCAAACCCAATTAAGTTGTGATCAGCAGAAGAAATGTGAGTGAATCATGCTTTTACCATGACCTTGGCACGTGTGATTAAGTGTGTACATCACAACTTGCAATTTTGCAAAACACTTTCAATAGCCTTAATCAAGGGTTTAACAAAGCTTTAATCATGATCAGAGGGCTAACCAAGTCTATATAAGAAGATTCACACGTTCATTCACACCTCATGCACTCTCATTTGCTCAGATTTCAAATTTTCACTCAAACTTTCTCTCCTTTGAAACTCTCTCCTCACAAGGTTTCCTTGAGAATTCTTTGCATATTCTTGATCAATGAAGAGAATAGAGTAAGAATCCACCATTGATTCAAGCTTAGAGTGAGGTTTTCACCAGATTCGAGTTTGAGTTGCTCATCACCAAATCTGAAGATCCAGCCTGATTCAAGCTTTTATTTGCATTTATTTTGCAAATAGAGCTCAAAAGAGGAAGATCTGCACTCTTACACTGGGTTTCTAGGAGTATTTTGCTTGTTTCAAGTTTCAGGTTAGTGTGAATTTCATGATCTTATAACTTGATTTTCTTGTGTGCATAATGTTCCTCATGCTTTGCTGATCATCCTGATGTGATTTGTTTTGATTTTGGACGTGTATTATGGCTGAATCGTGGATCTGAAGTTTTTTAGTTCAAACTTTTTGTCTTCGATTTGTTTAATCTATGCATGATTTGTTGATTTGAGTGTGATATTCATGATCCTTGTTGAATTCTGAGTTGAATGGTGGTGGAGTTGTGAATTTCTGAGAAATTTTGATGTTGAGGTCGCCGGAGAAGACGACCGGAGCTAGGGCTCCGGTGTCTGGTCATGTTTCAGGCCGGTGAGGGTTTAAAGGAAGAAGATGAAATCTGGACCATTGGTGGTCCAGATCTGATGGTTCACGTTCAGCCAGATCATTTAAAATCCTCACGTGTTTTATTGATTGTATGTGTATATTCCATGGTTGTTATTATGCACACACAGATCTGACCACTCATCTTGCTTGATTTTGTGATTTGTTGACTCGTTTGTACACGTTGATTGGATCTGATGGTGTTGATTTTGCCAACGCATTAAAAAAACATGTGCTGTTCACGTGACTTTCTATGGAGGCCAGGTTAATCATCATGCTTGCTTGCTCATCATTGTTAACGTGTATGCGTAGATCTGAGCCTTTCATCATGTGTACTTTTGGATTATTGACTACGTGTGGATCTTTGGATCAATCCTGTGGCAATGATTGAGTCAATATTGTTGACTCAGAGCCTATGGTAGGAAGCGCTTCGGGCTTCTTTCTATTCACACCCCCCTCCTTTGGTCCAGCCTAGTTTTTAACATGATTTTCTTGCTTGTGGCACCCCTCTGCTTATTTTCATTTTATTTGATTGATACATTTTGCATTTTAATTTTTAAAATTAGTTTAATGCATCAGAAAATTATGAAAAAATTCATGGATCATCTTTAGGATTTTGTAAAAAAATTTTCAAATTTTATTTTCCATTTTTCTTCTATTTTCCGCACCGGAATTAATTGTTTGATGAATTTCTTTGTGAATTTCTTCACTTGCGCACACTTGATCTTGTTGATTTTATTTCTCATCATTGGTACATAGTTTGCATCCTATTCTTTTTGTATACTTCAGAGGACACTTTGAGGTTCCTAAAAAAAATTTTCTCATATTTTTAAACTCATTTCATATTGCATTTTAGTCCCTCTATTTGTGCATTGTTCTTCTTTGTTCATATGCAACTTTGAAGCATTGTTTGAGGTACTTAACCTGTGAATTTTTGTGTGATCTTTTGGCATGTTGCTAGCTTCTGACTTAGGTCAATTGGGTTTTAATTCCACAATTTTTGAATGTCATTTGATATATGTTTGATTATTTGTGCTTAAGTGAATTATGCATGATCATCTCTTGACATCTCTTAACCTTAATTGTTTTGCCATGCCTAATTGTTTGAATTTCTTCTGGATTCTTTGCATGAGTATTTGATATGATTTTTACCCCTGGTTGAGGTCCCTTATGACCAAATTTTGCAATTTTTGGATCATGTTTGGGTATGCTTTAAGTGCTTGTACTTTGACTTCCTTTTGTGGACTTTCTTTGGTGCATAATGTTTCATGTTTTGATCTTCTCTTGCACATGAGAATTGTTGATGATGGTATGATCTTGATTCTGACTTGCTTTCATCTTCATCCTATTTTTCTCATTTCATCTTTATATGAAGTTCATTGGTGCTTAATTGTGCATTTCATATAAGTATGCTTGCATTCTTTCATGATTACCTTTGCATGCTTACTTGAAATGTTTTGCATAATCTTTGAGACTTGTTTATTGATGTAAGTTGGATATACTTGATATGATGTGCTTGCTGCCCTATCTTGTTTCTTATCTCATCCTTCTCTTTCTCATTCTTCTCTTTCACTTTCTTTCTCCCATGAATCTCAAGACTTGTTTAAGTCTTGGATTCTCTCCCTTTAGAGCTACCTAGTCCAACTTAATTTTTTATTAAGCTTGGAGTAGGATTAGCATTAGGTTTTAGGTATTTGTCCCTCCTAAGCCTCAATAACCATAGGTCACCCATGCATGATAACATTAGGACTCTTAGTTTCCCTTTAGAGTTTCCTTTGGGTCTTCTCTCATCTCATCTCAAAACTTCTTGAAAACACTTAATAAAGATAAAGTGTATTGCGCACGAGCCTTGAGCATGGGGAATGAGAAATGAGGGGCTTCCTCTCATCTTTCTAGAGTGCTTAGCGGGCGTCCTGTCTTGGGACGATTCATTAAGTATTCGTCCCTGTGCCCTAGACTTTGGTGCAATGCAAGTTATGAACTAACTTAAAAAGAAAACACTTCTGTCTAAAAAAAACAAAAACAAATTCAAATCTTTTTATCTTCGAGATTGTTGGGTTTCAAATTTCATTTTCAGAAAAGAGTTCATCGCTCACGTAAAAAACACTTACTCATCCGTGGTCGTACCCACGAACTACATTAGCTCTGATTCCTCTCTCTCGTCCGATTGAGGATATGTAGGCACAAGACAGTGATTGTCTTGGCGAGCAACCTTCCCCCACAGTTCCTATCTGAACTACGTTGACTCTGACTTTCCCATTGCACTGAGGGAGTACGTAGGCCTAGGGCATCGAATATATCCTACCGAGTCCGTCTTAGTCACCCCCATCCCCGTTTTCTTTTGCACAGCCATAGATAGTAGGACAGCTCACCCTCCGTTTAGACAACAAGCGTGGATCCCATCGAGTACGATGGATGCGTGGGATGCTAACACCTTCCCCTCGCATAACCGACTCCCGAACCTAGACTATGGTCACGATGACCATGTCTTTCCCCCTTTCTCTTCAGGTTTATGCAGTGTTTCCTTTCCCTCTCTCAGGATAAATACACATTGCTGGCGACTCTGTGTTTTCTGCGCCACTCTCGCGTTTGTACCATTGGATGCGAATCTTTCGGGAGCGACAACAAGGTGTGTTTTATTTTTATTGAGTCTTTTATTTCTGTTGTTAGTTTTGTGTTGTTAAACTCTATTTTCTAGTGATATTCCCATATGAAGGAATAAAGTTTGTTTTTACTTGTAATTGGTTTAATCATTCAAATAATATTTTAATTATCCAAACACTTAGGAGAGTGCTTGAGAGAAAGTGAAAGGGTCTCATATTTAGGGGGAGTCATGAATAGAAATACATGGGTAGTATTGAAAAAGTGGCTTTGAACGTGAAGGGTTCAACTAAGACCAAAGTGTACTTTTACTATAAAGAGTGGATTTGGTTTAATGCCCTCCATACGTAGGTGACTTTGCACCGAACTGGGTTAATAACTCCTTGTGTCCTTTTTTACTTTAACCGCAATTTATTTGTTATTGCATTAATTTTGTCATACACATTGTCCCGCACATTGTGTTTTACATCTTTCTGTTGGAAGAATATAATTTAGACAAGCCATGTTGCGTAAGTACGAATCCTTTCTTGGAATCATGCATATTAAAGCCTCCAAGAACTTTGTCTATGGATGTACTCTGACTCAGGCCAAGAATTTTTTGTGATCTCTTTATATAGATCCTAATTCCTAATATATATGGTTATTCACTTAGGTTCTTCATAGAAAAGAATTTCGCTATCCAAGTTTTAACTTAATGCAAAGAAGGGACATCATTTCTAATGAGTAATATGTCATCTACATATACTATCAAGAAGACGTTCATGCTCCCACAAACCTTCTTGTAGACACAAGGCTTGTCTTTATTTTTAATTAATCCATGTTATTTTACAATTACATAAAAAATAAATATTCCAGTTTTATGAATATTGCTTCTATCCATAGGTTGATCATTCTAACTTGCATATCTTTTGGGCTTCTTTTGGTATGTCAAATCCTTCAGGTTATGTCATGTACACATCATCGACAAGAATCCTATTAAGGAAAACATTATTGACATAGATCTTCCATATTTCATAATGATGAAATGTAGTGATAGCAAATAAAATCCTAACAGATTTAAGCATTGCAACTAGTGAAAAGGTTTCATTATATTCTGCACTATGAATTTGCTTATAGCCCTTAGTAATCATTATTGCCTTATAGGTATGTCAGTATTCTTTTTGAATATCCATTTGCATCATATAGGATTAACTCATACAAGAAGCTCTACCAATGTACAAACTTTGTTTATGTACATGGAATCCATTTCAGATTTCATGGCCTTTAGCCACTTCTCATACCTAGGACCAGTGATGGCCTCTTGGTAGGCAACAAACTCATCTTGATACATGATTAATACATCACCTCGATCATTTATGAGATATCCATATCTCTCAAGTTGGTGATATATCCTATTTGACCAACGTTGGTCTTGTTCTACTTGAGCATGCTTCTCTTCCACAACTACTTGTGTTTCCTGATCTAATTCCCACATATGTGTGTCACAACTTTATGATTCTTGAATTTCTTTGAGCCCTAATTTCCTCCCACTTAGTCTTTTTGAAAGAAAGTCCTTTTCCAATAATACTCTAGTTTGAGAGACAAACACTTTGCCCTCGGAAGGATTGTAGAAGTAATACTCTCTTTTTCCTTTAGGACAAGCCCATAAAGAAGCATTATTTAGATTTGAGCTCAAAGTTAATTGAAATTTGTCATTTCACATAAACTTCGTAACCCTAAATATTCATGTAAGATATATTTGGTCTTTTACCATTCCATGTCTCATATGGTGTATTTCCAACCATTTTTGGTGGAACATAGTTAAGTGTGTAAGTTGGTATCAATAGAGCATGTGCCCAAAATAATTTTTGAAGATCAGTGTGATTCATCATGGATCAGACCATGTCTAATAAGGTCCAGTTTCTTCTCTTAGATACATCATTCAATTGTGGTGTTCTAGGAAGAGTGGGTTTGGATAGAATCTCACACTCTTGTTAATGGTCACTAAATTCTAGGGTTAAATATTCACCATCTATCTAATCAAATGGTCTTAATATTCTTGGCTAGTTGGTTATGTTATTCATTTTTTAATTTCTTGAACTTTTCACAGGATTTTGATTTATATTTCATTAAATTCAGCTAACCATATATACTTTAATCATCTGTAAATGTGATGAAGTATTGAAAACCTCCTTTAGCTAGTGTGTTCAGTGGTCCACATACATAAGTATGTATGAGGGAAAAAATCATTAGCCCTTTCACATTTTCCTGTGAATGGGGACTTTGTCATCTTTCCAATTAAACAAGATATACATATCTTATATGATTCATAATCAAAGTAGTCCAAGAGTACATCTTTATGGAGTTTGAAAATGTGTTTCTTATTTTATGTGGCCTAAGAGACAATGCCAAAGCTAAGTTGGATTTAACTCATTAGATTTCATCCTTTTAGTATTAATGTTATAAATTAGAATTTTAAGATCAAGAACATACAATCCATTGTTCATTTGTGCACTAGCATAGAATATATTATTTAAGTAAATATGGTGTTGCGGTGAGAATCGGATAACAAGCTATTTAATTAACTTGTATCACATTTCTTTGAATTCACCACCGACTTTGATTTATCCAAAGGAAAGGTTCAAGATCGAGAAAACCTAAAGGGGAGATCTAAGGTTCAGGGGTTGGTTATACTAAGGGAAGGTATTAGCACCCTTAATATCTGTAGTACTCTACAGGAACCTCTTGTTTAGTTTGTGTTATGTTATGTTAGCTTGCTAAGGAAATCTATATAGGGTAAAGACCTAAGGGTATATACACTAAGTTTGCTCGCCAAGACATCGCATCTTGTGCCTACGTATCTGAGTAAAGAATCAGAGCAACCGTAGTTCACCTAACTAAGGGTGAATTTGAGGAACCATTGACTATGGCCAAAGTTCCAAGGGGAAATGACTGTGAGCTCATTTAGAGTTTAAGGAAACTCTCTGAGTCTAATTTATGATGGGGGAAGTTAATTCTCAAAGGGATGAGTCTCATATAGAGTTAAGATTGAATGGCTATGAGGCCAAGGGGAAAATGGCTATGACTATGAGGTCGAAGCCTACCTATGACTATGAGGTCAAGGGTTGATTATGAAATATCTATGACTTTGAGGCCAATAGAAAGACTTTCCTTTGGAATGGGGGGATGCAACAGTTTTATGAAACAAGAAGTTTTTTTATAATAGATATTTACAAGAAAAGATAATGTTGAATAACAACACATTCAAGTGGAACAAGGCTCATAACATTAAACAAGATCAAAACCAAACATATGGACATTATACAATCAAGATATCATGATTAATAAGCAAGGACAAACAAGGGATGTAACAAAAAAACCTAAAAAAGATCCTTCCACTTCCATTATGAACAAAGGTCTCAAAATTAAATATTTTCAAAAGTATCTTTTTATAGCCAAAAAGTAAATTCTTTTAAGAGCATTTAGCAAAAAGAATGAGTGAAAAAGAGTTAAAAACGGCTAGGTTATGAACATTTGAAATTTGCATATAAACCATAAAAGGGTAAAAATAAAAACATGTAATAAAAAGAAGGGAGAGGTCTCCATGGGTGTTGAACCCAGGACCTCACGCATCCAGTCCCAAAACAAGGCCAAACCTACTAGGGCGTGCGTGCGTACTAATGGTGGTCACTAATTCAATATATGTAAAACAAGTTTCAAATTGGAAAATTAAAATAAAAGGACGGGGGCGAGGGGGATTCGAACCCCCGTCCTAATGGTCATATGGCGTGTGAAGTGTGTGTGCTTGCCACTGGGGTGGCTGGTACATCCAGTTATTAACCTCACTTCGAAAGCCTTTAAGCCCTCATGCGTGAGTAAAGTTGATGAACTTGGCATTGTGAATGATTTTGGTACTAAATACACATCCAACTTTCATCAATATAGCCTTAACCAAAGATTAATTACCTATACTGACATGCCTTTAAACCACATGATAGCAAACAATACAATTGAGTGAATCTCACTATAAAACTCTACTATCTTATGAAACATGAAATGTAGAACCAAAAGTCCAGAAAATTCAAGCTGCAAACAACTAAAATCAAAGCTAAAAGCCCTGAGCCTTAAAGATTGTGTGTGCAGTAACTGTTCAAAAGCTAAGTGCCACATGCTATCAATTCAACATATCATTACACACCAAAAGATTCAAGCTTGAGCAAAAGTGAAGAGCAAATGGATGTGCGTGTCATACAAGTCAACTAATTCAGAATGTCAAGATAGGTTGTTTGATCAGAACATGATATGCAATAACTGAGAATTATCAAAGAAGAACAAAACAATATGACTTGATCAGTAAGAAAACTCAAAACAGAATGTTGACAGATCAACAATGGAGGGCAACATCTTTGCAAAATTATCAATAGATAAAAGATGACATGAAGTGAATGCACAAACAACATATACCTAGCAATGCATAAGTACTGATAGTGTAAGGAACATGTTAGTTTTCAAGCATGCAACTCACAAATAAATCTAACAATCCAAATAGAAAGATTCAAAAAATAGGTCCTCGCATAGAGATAAGAATCAAGGACATGAATAGTGTTTTGAATGATGAACAGATTTGAGTTGGTGCTTACCATGGTCATTCAAAATATGATGTCAAAGGGTAACTCAATGATCATGTAAAATGTCAAAACCAAAGTAAATGATCTGTGGCATGGAATCTTAAAAACAGGCTGATGTTTAAGTTCATGGAGCAACAGATTTGATCATGGCATTAGTAGGCATGGCATGGTGAGTACATAGCATAAAATAAGGTGAACACAGGATAAACAATAACTCAAGAACTTCTATATCAGTTGGTAATGAGCAAAGATGCATCAAGAGTGCATTGTCATAGAAAAAGTGTTTGTCAAGGGGCAGTTCAAATGTGCAGAGATAACATGTTATTAGTCAGCAACAAAATGAGACAAAAAATTGAAGGACATTGCTATGGCATAGTAGTAGTAACAACCAAAGATTCAACATTGACTAGCAAAGGCGAGCTGTGATTTATGTTCACGGCAGGACAGAGTATATGAGTAAGAAATTTCAATAGAACATCAACATATGAGCTATCCACTGACTTGATAAGGAGAATAAGGTTACTTCACACACAAGCAATTTCCAAGAATGTGTTTCATAGTTTATTTCCTTTCTGAGCACAAAAGCTGATTCACAATTTGGCATACACAAATTAATGACATGATAAGACAATGGCTTGAGCAAGTTGAATACATGACCAACAAACATGTTAAAAGCTATTACACTCACTCATCTTGAACCTGAAGAGCTTGCATATACATGTAGAATGCATCATATAGAGATTTCAGGCAATTATGAACTCACATAGGTCATGAACACACAAGTCATATTGACAGCAACATAGCATGGATAGAGATGCCTAAAAAAGTCTTGCCAACTAAGAGCTCAAGTATGTGGAAACAGTATGATAGCATGCTAATAATAGTGGCACAACAAGAGATGCTTCATAATATCACAAAGGCATAAATCATGACAGACTGTGAACCATAGATGACCATATGGACAAAACAAGTTTTAAACAAAGCAAGGCATACCTATCAAAACTACCAACTGATCGCCACTCAAAATGACAAAAAATGGGCATGGCATAACAATTTAATGTATAATAGGCTGGTGGAACAAATTCAACACACATAAATAAACAACAAGCCTTCATACTAGAGGGCAAACTTAGCAATTATTAGCACACATACCCTTCAAGAAACAAGTTGTACACAATAAATGAGGATACAAAATCAAAAATCAGTTGCAGGACTTTAGCAGGTCAGCAGGCAAAATAAACTCAAAGGGGTTCAACAGTAGTTGGTGCATACAAAGTGGATTCAAGTTACAGTAATAGTACACATAAACTGGTTGGACATTAAGATATGATTTTAAGCATACCAAATGAACACAGTGCTTGGTGTCACTCCCAACTCAGACTCACATAAAAAAGGGTAATTTGAAGCCACACACTCAAGTCCTAAATGTTAAGCATGCTGATAGCAGGCATATGTTTATGGAATTTTATGAGAAAAAGAATGCATCATTATGAGACTAGACAGGCATATGGTCAGAACAAACTTGGCAAAGTAGGTGCATACACATCATTCCACATATATATATTCACTAATCCTCAAACAAAACTAATAGCAGTATGGCATAGCAAAAGATGTGCACAATGAGGTATGAACATAAGTGTATGAATGTGTCAATATATATATCAAGATGAATCCACAAACAATGTTTAGTTAGAGACAACATCAGCAGTTACATACACACAGGCAGTTAGTTATCACCAAGTACACAAATTTTACTTTCCATATCAGCAAATATGACATATGTGCTCTAGTACCTAGACCAAGGGATTTGCTTCATGAAACTCATACACATGACCTGAATGACAAGGCAACATGTATTTTTCCTAAATATCTATGTAGATAGCAATATTGAAAATTTCTATGCAGAATTGAACTCATAGCATGGATTTTAACACATGAGGGTAAACCAAACTTATCAGCAAGTTGAGACAATTATAAATCAAAACAGCTGTACACTTTAACAAGTCAACAGTTCAAATATCAGCCTTAGGCAACAAGAGACAACTTAGTTTAAAATAAAAGATCATGGCATGTGTAGATTATATACACATCCGAACATGGACAAACTTTATGATACAAAACAACTGAGCACACCAGAACAAGCAAATGCAAGTGTTTAAATCAGCAAGGATGCATATTATTTGAGAACATGGTCATAATAGCATCCAACCATACCTGTAAAAGTTATGAGTCTGTTTGTTTTACTTCCATCCAAGCATTAGTCAGTTTAACCATGATTAACAAACCAGTCTTACATGTTCATAAGGCATAATAACAAGAGAGGATATAACATCTACTCCATACTAGTAGAACAACTAAGCTATGGTTAAGAACTAGAACAGAAAACTCACATACATAGCTTATGCATAACTGAGATGAGAACACACGAGGTATGCATTATGGCAACAAGCATGACATAAGAATATGAATAATGAGTAAGTATGCAAAAAAGAATGGAAAAGAGATGTTACCAAGTGGAATATGTCCACTGCAACTTCAGTTGTGCAAAAGTTCCTCTCTTGCTAATCCACTCACAAACTTCCAAGGAAAAGCTTTCTCTTTTTTCTCCTCTTGCAAGACTTCACTTCTCAGAAATATTTAGAGTGTATTTGTGAATGATTGTTGGTGCCAAATGCAAGGAAACTGAGCTGCTATTTATAGGTGAGGCAAGAGAGCTCAAGGTATGGTCCTTTTGCCAAAAATGCCAAGTCTGCCCTTCCTTTTTCGTGTGATTTTTTCAAACTTGCAGAGTGAAATCTTCTAAAGATCTCTGAGCCTCTGAGCAGGACTGTTGAGAACTGATGGGTGTATTTCTCCATGAATAAACAATTGCTTTCTACTTTTGGAAAGTTTCTCTCTTCCTCCCACTTGCACAAACAAACCATAAACCAATATTTTAATGCTAATCAGCTCCAAATTCGTGGAAAGGTTTGATTAAATGTTAAATGAGTCATTAGAGCTCAGAAATAATGAAAACTGATGGTTAGGGAAGTGTTAGAATCAAAATCCAAAAGTTAGTTTCTTGAATGTTAAGGAATGAAATCCTCATCTTTGACTCTTCGAAACTCCCAGCTCCCTTGATGGATGGAGGAGTTATAGTACTCTTTGGAAATCTCTCATTGTCGTCTACAACTTTCATGTCAAAAAGTTTTTGAGTTGAGGACTGGAAGTTTATGAAAAACTGGGTTGAAGTTGGTTGTTCATTAGGGCAAAAAATGCTGAAATTTCTCCAAGTCCTTGGGCAGTTTGGCTTCCAAGCTTCATAACTCAAAAACCATGCAATTTTTTGGAGAAAAGTCATATTTAACACTTTGAAGATCTTGGAAAGAGCTTTCATTTGGGCTTTGAGTCACTCCATTTGGATGTGTGGTTTGGAAGTTATGATCATTTCAATTTTGCTCAAGAGGGGAAATTTCCACCTATGAAAAGTTTCATAATCATAAACTTACTTACTTTGCAAGAAACTTCTTGAAACTTGATCTTAACACTTTAATATCATCAATAAGACATGTTATGATGATTTGAGGCAAAGGAGATTCCATTTGGATCAAAATCCCAAAGATTAGGGTTTCAGTAAAAACCCTAATTTTGAATCTGAATGCACTGAGATAAACCTCTGTGGTTTTACTTCTTTCTTCATATCTAAAGTTCATAGAAGACCTTTAGGGATTTTTACTAACTCATGGAGTCATGACCTAGGGTTTGAAGGCACCTCCTGATGAGAATCAAGGCCAATGATCCATATGTCTTATAGAAATCCTAATTTGGAGGCAGGGTGCAACTGGGGCTCAAACTGCTCATGATGAGGACCAGATGACGTTGAATTCTTGTTGAGTGAGACCTTTTGGATATAGGTAAACTCAAATTATTGATGACCCAAGCAAAGCTTGACTTGATAGGGAAAAATTCTTCAGTGATTCCTCAGATTGAAACCCTAATTCCACATCTTGGTCTGGTGATCCTTTATTGACTTGACTTGATTCAAAGTTTTGAGATTTTGGTTCCAAACAACTAGTGAGGCTTTGTGATGATTGTATGGAGCCAGAGAATACCTTAGGAGGCTTTGAATTTCTCTGTGTAAACCCTAATTCCAAACATAAGAAAAACAAGCTGCAAGAAATGGGTTAGTTAAAATAGTTCGCATATGATTGGTCCTAAATGTCTATGCCAGATGTTATGACATCTAAGAGGTAAAATTTGGGGTACAACAGTTGCCCATATTTAAATAGCTTTACCAGATGGTACGAGGAAAGGAATTCCTCGGGACATCAAGGTGAAAGGTATTTAAATATAGCAAACCGAAAATTTTGCCCTTAGATGGAATGCAGATGCTAAGGACAGGCCACAGACATGCAAATGCTGACATGCCATGAACTTCTAGTATGATGATACGATGCCATGATAGTGCAAAAATGCAGACAGACTAGACACCAAAGATAAAGAGCAAACAACCACAAGTAAGCAACACTGGGGAAGGATGAAAGTTAGTATCCATAAGGAAAACTCATTGGGGATACGGGCTAACCGACAAAAGAGACTCACTGGGGAGACTCTGAGGAAATACTGGGGATAGAAAGATAGAGATGAGGGGAAACCCTACAGATCCTCACTGGAGATAAGAGCCAGAAAGGTATTCTCCACTGGGGAAAAATCCATGGAGATGGACGACAGGTTCATATGTGACCAGATGACACTTGGGAAATAAAGACACATTCTTACTGGGCATGAAACCAGAAAGACGACATGATCTCCACCGGGGATCAGTTTGAAATAAAAGGATAGACATCAACCAAAGATTTTCTGGGATTTCTTATACTGAAGAGTTCAAACGGGATCTTCAAGAAAAGCCAGAAAAAATAGAGATAAACTAGCGCGCCAGATAATAAAATATGACTGGACTTTTTAGCTGGGAATAAGGTTAATGAGCCATTGATGATGGGACTCGGGTACCAATATGAGTTGGACTCCCATATGAGTTGGAAAGGACAACCAGTTTGGGGTTATAGTTTGGATACCAGTATGAGCTGGACCTTGACTACCAGTATGAGCTGGATTTTGAATACCAGTATGAGCTGAATTTTGGATACTAGTATGAGCTGGATTTTGGTTACCAGTATGAGCTAGATTTTGATGTACTAGTATGAGCTGGATTTTGAGGTACCAATATGAGCTGGATTTTGGATCCCAGTATGAGCTGGATTTTGATGTACCAGTATGAGCTGGATTTTGAGGTACCAGTATGAGCTGGATTTGGATGCCAGTATGAGATGGACTTTGAGGTACCAGTATGAGCTGGATTTTGGATACCAGTATGAGCTGGATTTTGAATGCCAGTATGAGCTTGACTTTTGGATACCAGTATGAGCTGGATTTTTGGATACCAGTATGAGCTGGATTTTGAACGCCAGTATGAGCTGGACTTTTGGATACTAGTATGAGCTGGATTTTGAATGCCAGTATGAGATGGACTTTGGATACCAGTATGAGCTGGATTTTGAATGCCAGTATGAGTTGTACTTTTGGATACCAGTATGAGCTGGATTTTTAGATACCAGTATGAGCTGGATTTTTGGATACCAGTATGAGCTGGATTTTAAACGCCAGTATGAGCTGGACTCTTGGATACCAGTATGAGCTGGATTTTGAATGCCAATATGAGCTGGACTTTGGATACCAGTATGAGCTAGATTTTGAATGCCAGTATGAGCTGGACTTTTGGATACCAGTATGAGCTGGATTTTGGATACCAGTATGAGCTGGATTTTAGGTATTCGTATAAGGAGGTTAAATATCAGATAGGTCAATACCGGGGTTGCAGGTTAGACTAGACTTCCTGGAGAATAACTGCATAAAGGGTCAGAATTTGGCGCACAGAGGTGAAGACCGGACACGAGCAAGACATAGACGAAGGTCTGAAGACCAGACGCAAGAGACAAAGAGAGATAAAGACCTCACACGAGCAAAACATAAAAAAAAATGCAAAGATGCACAATGCCATGGTATGATGCGAATGCTTAATGATATGCAAGAACGACTCTAACGAGAGATGAAGGACTAGGGGTAGTGAGAGGAAAGATGACATATCCAACATACTGCAATATGACGGCCATGGGTTATAGAGTTAGTCCCTGGATGTCTTCACTTCACTGGGGAAATAAAATTCACATTCTTAACAAACATCAGTGGAGATACCAGGGAGAAGTCCTTTGTATCGGTGGTCAATCATTATTGAAATGTCTACTTCATGGAAGTAGTGCCAATCTCTTTTTAACAACAAGTTCACACTAGATGATTTATCAGTGTTTTCGTCGCAACCAGAGCTTTTGTGGTAGGCAAATAATTTCGCTAAATCGTCCCTGATGCCCAAGCAAAATATATATTTTCATTGTGTTTTCTCAAAAAAGATTTTTCAAAACATTCTCCGCTTTCAAAACTGTTATTAATGAATAAGTGAAGTTTTGCATAATAAGAAAAACATCAGAGCAATGATAAATATCAAACAAAGAATGGCTCAAAAATTGATTTCATTAGAATGGTAACTTTCCAATAGCAAAGTTCCATGGAACATTACAATTGAAAAATGGCAATTTGGGAAAAGGTTACATCGTATTTAATGACCACTACCATCCTTAATGACTAAGAGTCCTAAAGATCTTTGCTGCTGACGAGGCGACTGAAACTTTGAACTTATTCATGAATCTCTGGATGTAGGTGACAACCCTATCTGACCCATTGAAACGCCTTTGTCCCTAACTTTTGCCTGGACCGCCCTTTCGGGTTTTCAATCCACCGGGACGCTCTTTTTTTTCCTAGGCCGCCCTTTCGTGTTTTCAACCTAGCGAGATCTTTTCTTTTTATTTAAATCCCTAACTTTTGTCTGAGTCTCCTTCATAGGTTATGACCCACCAGGATACCCTTTTCTTGCCTAAGTCGCCATTTCTGGTTTTCGACTTAGCGGGGTTTTTTTTTAGGCGTAATATTTTCGTACTGAGTCAGCATTCACAGGGTGTGCGAGTTGTTCACCATCCATCATTGCGAGGAATAAGGAACCTCCTGAAAACACAGTTTTTAACATAAATGGACCCTCATAGTTAGGCGCCCACTTTCCACGAACATCCCTTTGAGATGACAGAATCTTCTTGAGTACAAGCTCTCCTTCTCGGAATTCTCGAACACGGACCTTCTTGTCAAATGCCCTCTTCATTTTCTTCTGATACAAATGACCATGAAACACAGTAGTCAGACGTTTCTCATCAATGAGGTTCAGCTGGTCATATCTCTCTTTGACCCATTCTGCTTCGTCAAGCTTGGTTTCCATCAGGATTCTCAAAGATGGTATTTCAACCTCAAAGGGGAGAACATCATCCATTCCATAAACCAAAGAAAAGGGGGTTGCCCCTGTCAAAGTTCGAACTGAAGTTCTATATCCGTGCAACACATATGGTAACATTTCATGCCAATCCTTATAAGTCTTGACCATCTTCTGCAAGATCTTTTTGATGTTTTTGTTAGCAGCTTCGACGGCTCCGTTCATCTTGGGATGATAGTGTGAAGAATTGTGATGCTCAATCTTGAAATTGTCACACGGCTCCTTCATCGTTCTGTTGTTCAGATTTGTTCCATTGTCGGTTATGATCTTGTCAGGAATTCCATAATGACAGATGATATTATTCTTGATGAAACCGGCAACCACTTGCTTGGTCACATTAGTATAAGAAGCAGCCTCAACCCACTTGGTAAAATAGTCAATGGCCACTAGGATGAAACGATGACCATTAGAAGCCTTCGGCTCAATAACTCTAATCATATCAATGCCCCACATAGAGAAAGGCCAAGGAGATGATAACACATTCAGTAAGGTCGGAGGAACATGCATCTTATCGGCATAGATCTGGCACTTATGACACTTTCTGGCGTATTGGATACAGTCAGCTTCCATAGGCAACCAAAAATAACCGGCTCTCAATATCTTCTTAACCATGACATGCCCATTGGCGTGAGTACCAAAGGCTCCTTCGTGAATATCGTGAATCAACAGGTCTGCTTCTCGTTTATCAACACATCTCAACAGGACCATATCATGATTCCTTTTGTAGAGTACATCATTACTGAGGAAGAATTTGGACGACAACCTTCGCAAAGTTTTCTTATCAAGACTAGAAGCATTAGCAGGACACTCTTGAGTCTTCAGATAATTCATAATATCGTGAAACCATGGTCTACCATCTACATCCTCTTCAACTGACTGACAGTAAGCTGGTTTGGTCTTGTGCTCAATACTGATGAGCGGTGCTTCATTAATAAAGTTAACTCTCCACATTGAGGCTAGCATGGCTAAGGAGTCAGCTATGTGGTTCTCTGAGCGAGGAACGTGACCAAAAGTGATTTCATCAAAGTATTTGATCATTTCCACAATATAAGCACGGTAGGGGATCAGTTTCTCATCTTTAGTCTCCCATTCGCCTTTGACTTGGTAGATAACCAAGGCTGAATCACCCATGACTTCTAGAATCTTGATTCTAAGATCAATTGCAGCTTCCAATCCCAAGATACATGCTTCATATTCAGCAACATTATTTGTGCATCCAAAGTCTAATCTTGCTGTGAAAGGAGTGTAACCGCCATCAGGGTTTATTAATACAACACCCACACCATGTCCTTTGTAATTAGAAGAACCATCAAACATCATCTTCCATCTAGAACCGGGTTCAAGACCTTCATTAGGACCTGGATCTTTGCAATCTTTTACTACCATGATATCCTCATTGGGAAGTCAAATTTGAGAGGTTCGTAATCTTCAACAAACTGATCTGCAACATACTCTGATAAGACACTTCCTTTGATAGATTTCTGAGTAACATATTGGATATCATACTCTGACAACAGCATGTGCCAACGAGCATGCCTTCATGCTTGAGCAGGTTTCTCGAAGATATACTTTATCGGATCCATTTTCGAGATCAATAAAGTAGTATGACATATCAAATACTGCCTTAAATGTCTGGCGGCCCATGCTAGAGCACAACAGGTCTTCTCGAGCAGCGAATAACGACTCTCGCTCTCAGCAAACATTTTACTCAAGTAATAGATGACATGTTCTTTGCGACCAGTTTCATCATGTTGGCCCAAGACGCAGCCCATGGATCCTTCTAAAACAGTCATATACATGAAGAGAGGTCTTCCAGGAATCAGGGGAACCAAGATAGGTGGTTCTTGCAGATAGTTATTGGGTTTCTCAAAGGCTTACTGACAATCAGAATTCCACTATATGGTATGTCTTTGCGGAGCAGCTTGAAGATTGGTTCACAAATAGGAGTCATGTTGGAGATGAATCTTGATATGTAATTCAAACGACCCAAGAAACCTCTCACTTGAGATTCAGTTTGCGGAGCTGGCATCTCTTGAATAGCCCGTACCTTATCAAGATCTACCTCAATTCCTCTTTGACTGACGATAAAACCAAGTAACTTTCCCAACCTGACACCGAAAGTACATTTAGCAGGATTCAACTTCAGCTGATATTTCCGGAGTCTCTTGAACAACTTTAGAAGATGGTCCAAATGTTCCTCCTTACTCTGGGATTTACCAATCATATGATCCACATGCACTTTAATTTCATTATGGATCATATCATGAAATAAGGTCACCATGGCTCTCTGATAAGTTGCCCCTGCGTTTTTCAAACCGAAGGGCATGACTTTGTAGCAATAGGTTCCCCATGGGGTGATGAAGGTAGTTTTATCCATATCGGTCGTATCTATTCTGACCTGATTGTAGCCTGAGAAACCATCTATAAATGAGAACACTGCAAATCGAGTTGTATTGTCCACAAGAGTGTCGATATGCGGTAGAGGGAAATCGTCCTTAGGACTGGCTTTGTTGAGATCCTTGTAATCTACGCACATCCGTACCTTGCCATTCTTTTTCATTACTGGTACGATATTGGCTATCCATTCAGGATATTTTGACACGGCCAATAAACCTGCATCCAGTTGCCTTTTAACCTTATCTCTGATCTTAAGAGCCATGTCAGGTCTATTTCTTTGAAGCTTTTATTTCACTGGAGGACATTCAGGTTTGAGCAGTAGCTTATGAACTACGATATCTGTATCCAGGCCAGGCATATCTTCATAAGACCATGCAAACACGTCCACATACCCTTCAAGAAGCAGTACTAGCCGTTGTCTGATTTCTGCCCCAAGTGTTGCCCCAACCTTGACCTCTTGCTTCTCCTCTTCGGTACCAAGATTGATGATGTCCACTTGTTCCTCATGTGGTTAAAGATCTGTGTACTGATACTCACACATTTCTGCCAAATCATCGGGGATCTCATAATCCTCCTCATCCTCAACTTGATAGATAGGTGAGTCAAAGTCAATAGTGAGAGCAGGGTCATTGAATACAATGGGTTCAGGATTCATTCTGCATGATGGAGGGATTTAATTTATTAAAATGCACAAACATTGAATGCAAGAAGAAAATATTTTTGTAGTTTTGAAAATATTGCTATTTTTCTTTAAAAGCAAAAATAGTAAAGTAAAAACAGAGAATTTAACAAAACGTCATTTTCATTTATTAATAAGAAATAAAAGCGGTGGCCCATACAAAATAATCCACTAGCCTTGGGCAAGGCTAGGGAATTGAAAACAACAGCAAAAGCACACAAATTACTCCAGCATAGGGTACAAGACAGGGATCTCAATAGCCTCCCAATTGCTCAAAGCGGCGTCACACTAAAAAACCAAATGGCTGATGTCTTCGTCTTCAGCGTCTTCAATGATGGCATGGACTTGAGGTCCTCCGCTGACAAACATCTCTTGAATTGTCTTCGGTCTTCCCATTGTTGGAGTAGCTTTTCCTTCAAGAGTTGGTTTGTAACCCAACCCTTGGTACTTTTTTCTTTCTTGGATTTCGAAGACTTTGCCCCAGCCTTCTAGTATACCTTTTTGCAGAGCAGATTGAATGCTTTTGAATGAAGCAAAGGATGGATAATCGGAGGCCACATGTTCTTTATCATCAATCATAACAACATTTGCTATCTCAAGAGCTTGGAAAGAGGTTTCCACGACGTCTTCATCAGCTTCAATATATCAGAAAGAGGACAGATTACTGACCATTAGATCCTCCTCCCCATGGATAATGACTAACTTTTTCTCAGTTACGAATTTCATCTTTTGATGCAACGTTGATGTCACAGCGCCGGCTCCATGGATCCAGGGTCTACCCAGCAGACAACTATAGGCCAGATTGAGGTCTAAGACTTGGAAAAGAATGTTGAATACCTGAGGACCAATCAAAATAGGCAATTCAATTTCACCCATCATCGATCTTCTCGAGCCATCAAAGGCTTTAACAACGAGTGAAGAGGGTCTCATCACAGCCCTTTGGTAAGACAATTTTTCAAGGGTTCTCTTTGGTAGAATGTTCAAAGATGAACCGGTATCTACAAGAACTCGGGCCAATGTATCTTCTTGGCATTTTATTGACACGTGTAAGGCAAGGTTATGGTTCCTGCCTGCTCGAGGCACATCTTCGTCACTGAAACTGAGAGTGTTACAAGCTGTGATGTTGGCAACGACATGGTCGAATTTTCAGCGGTTATATCTTGGGCCACATGTGCTTGGGCCAAAACCTTCTGTAAGGCTGATCTGTGAACGGGTGAGTTGACTAGCAAAAACAAGATTGAAATCTTGGATGGAGTTTGATGGAGTTGATCTACCACCTTGTAATCACTTCTTTTAATAATCCTTAAGAACTCTTCATCCTCTTCTTTAGAAATTACCTCCTTTCCTTTATCTTTAGGGGGTATGGAAATAACGGTCTCTTTGGGTGCAGTTTCTTTGAAAGAAGGAGTATAGACTCTGCCGCTTCGGGTTATTTTTCCTGTTCCCACTATGTTTGTCACATCTTCGACAGTGATTCCCACCTCATTCCTTGGAACCACGTCTTCAATAATGATTCCCACCTCATTCCTTGGAATCACGTCTTCTCTTCTTTTGGTACTCGTACCATTCTCATAAACCCATGGAACGACCTTGGTCCCTCTGAACCTAAATGGAATAGGTTGTCGGACGTCATATTGCTTGGAATGATTGGTAGTTGAAATAGCAACAGACTCAGAGTTGTTGAAACTCGGTACGGGTTTGTTGAATACAGGAATCACAGAACCTAACTTAGGTATACTGGATCCAGGCACCTGCTCTCTTGGCCTCGGAAGATTAAACACAAGTTCAATTAATACAATCTTACTCTCCTTTTCCTTGCTGAATACTTGTAGAAAACCTCCGTTGATCAAGCACTGGACATCATCTTGAACCAAACTGCAGCCCTTGATACTAGTATTACATTCCTCATAATCATCATGACAAACTCTGACTAAACCCGCTTTGAACAACTTCGCGTGAAAGGCTTTGATAGGAGTTTTGATCTTTGCAGCGTCCAAAACTAACACCTCATCATTCTCATCTTCAATGGCATTGGTATTTCCATGTGTAGGCAGTGGATTGCTTTTCACGTTCGGCTGGTTGTCCGCAAAAGACAAGATTTTATTTTCTACAAAACCTTTCACTACATACTTCAAAACAAGACAACCCTCCAAATCATGACCAGTTGCCCCTTGATGAAAGGAACAATTTACATTCGGATTGTGGAACCTCATGGACCTATCTGATGGTGGACCCAAAGGTCTAGTGACAATCAAACCTTGTTGAACCAGAGAAGGATATAATTCGGTGTACGTCATAGGTATGGATGGTAATGAAGGCTTTTCCCCCTGTATTCTGTAAGCAGTGTTCTGCTGGGGAGCTTGCGGTCTCTGTTGTTGATATTGTTAGGCATTTGGCATCTGCTGATAAGCTGGCGGCTGATAGGCCGGTGCCTGCTGCGCTGCTTGGTGATTATAGGTAGGTGTCACAGCTGCATATAAGGTTGCTGAGCATACTGCATATGGTAGATCGGCTGTTGAGTAAAATTTGGAATAGACTATTGTTGGTACATAGGCTGCTTCCGCCTAGGATTGTTTTTCTTACCTGCCATGATAGCGTTAGTCTCTCCCTCTTTCTTCTTGTGGAAATTACTAGAAGCCTTTTTGACATTGGTGCTTATGGAGCTGCTCGAAGAACTTACCATCTTCCCATTTTTCAACCCGGCCTCGACTTTTACACTGACCGCTACGATATCAGCAAAATTGGCACTGACGCTGCTGATCATTCTTTCGTAGAATTCTGGTTTCACTGTATCTATAAACTAGTCTGCCAGTTCCTTCTCAGTCAGGGGTGGTTCAACTTGGGAAGCAGTTCCCCTCCACCGTTGCACATACTCTTTGAAGGATTCGGTACTGCTTGGGTCATACTTAACAATTGGCGTCGGTCGGGGGCTAAATCCAAATTGTACTTGTAATGTTTCATGAAAGCATCTGTCACGTCTTGGAAATAGCGGACCTGAGATTGATCTAGACTCAGGTACCATTTAGCGGCAGCGCCCTTCAAGCTATCTTGAAAACAATGTATCATTAACGTGTCGTTACGTACATGTGCAGCCATCCTTCGGAAATACATGATCATATGAGATCTGGGACATGTGGCGCCGGAGTATAGCTCAAAGTTTGGCAACTTGAATTTAGAGGGAATCACCAGGTCTGAAACCAAACACATATCCTTAACAATAGTGCTAAAGGTGTTACTTCCTTCCATAGCCTTTATCTTCTTTTGCATCGTCTCAACGCTCTCTCTTAACTTTTCATTTTGGTCATCCCCCTCTTCGGATACATCAATGTAATCATAAGGGTGATGGTTGTGGAAAACAGGATGTGCCTGTGTCTGTACCGTTGGTGGAGTAAAAGTGGGAATAGCCTGTAGGGTCTCGTTGGCCAGAGGTACTGTTTGTTGAGCAGATTGAGGAACTGTGGTGCGGATGAAGTCAACAGGCATACCCAAGGTAGGGTTTACAGCAGGAATGACAGGAGGGTCTACTGTAGTGGTGATGATTCAAAGACCATGGTGGCTTGAGTATCCATCTTCGCTCTCAGGATATTGACAGCCTCCAAGAGCTGCCCTATTCCACCTCGTATTTCCGTCAGTTCGTTGTTGACTCGGTCCATCTCTCCATAGGTTTCTGACATCTTCAATCGAGCTTGGGCCCGAGTGTTGCAGTTGTGCTTATGATTCAGTGTGACGGTTCTGAGACAACATGGCGACATAAGATAAGGATAAAAGAGGAGACATGCATATGTTATGACATGATGCAAATGAGGATGCTGATGCAAACGCAAGCTAAACTATCAATAAACCAAAGAAATTTTGCAAATAATGTAGATAATGGAATTTTTGTCAAAATATCTTCTTCATTAAGAAAATTTGGCCATCATTACATCAAGAGCAGAGTATCTTCATGCTCTGGGTACAAAAGTGGGGACACACCCACAACAGAAAGGAAATAACAACAATGACAAAAAGGAAATAGCAACATTAAAAGAAAAAGTAGAAACATTAGGGGTTCTAGAAATTGGATCCACTAGTGGATGCCCCATCTTCTCCATTAATTTTTTTCATAAGTTCCTCAATATGACCCTTGATCCTTTCTTTTTCGAGAAACAAATCTGTCAGAGCGTCCGCCATCCTCTGTTTGGTCTCAGGTGGTTATTCGTGACGAGAAAATGGCTTCCTCATCACATGGGCTATGTTATGGGACCATTGTAGGTGAGTCTCGGTGACAGGGCACTCGGCCCTCCACAGTTGCCTATTGATCTGGCGCCAGGCGCGCTCAAATCGCAATTTCATTTCAAATCCTTCCTCTTCTCCATAGTACATCATGTGCATGTCCTCATTATCCAGAGGTCCTTCTTTCATGTGGCCCAACTAGTGGCGAGCAAGAACGGGGTTGTAATTGATACAACCATTTCTTCCCATCAAGGGTACATTGGGGCAATCCCCACAGCTAGTGATCATGATGATTCCTTCTTCTGTTGAGTCATACCATTCGATCTCAGTATGTTTCAACTTCATTAGCTTCTTGGACCATATCTTACAATCTTCAACCTCCCAGAAGGCGGGAGTTTTTGGCAGATAGGAGATAAACTATTTTTAGAAGAGAGCTACACAGCAGACAATTGTCCCACATCCTCTTGAGTATCTAGTTTGAACTGAGTGGTAGACATCAGCTAGCAAAGTTGGGACTGGATTGTTGATGGTGAAGATCTGAATGGCTTGGATATCCATATAATCTTTGGCGTTTGGAAATAGAAACAAACCGTATATCATCAGAGCGAAGGTTAATTCAAATAGCGCCTCATTTCCTCTATTCTTAAAATACATGGCTTTTTCTAGGAAGAACAAAGCGGGTAGTCCGTGTCGACCGCCTTTGATGGTTAGATTGGCTTGAATGTCGGAGACTCTGATCCTTGTAGCCATAGCAATTTCCTTAATGGAGGGCACTGCCTCGATCCCAGAGAAGATTGGAGCGTCCCTGACGGGGATTCCAATCAGAGTGGAGAATTCTTCTAGCGTTGGGACCAATTGAAATTCAGGAAATAAGAAGCAACGGTAAGCTGGATGGTATAACTGAACCAAAACCTCAAGAGGTCCCTCAGTTACGGGGAGCCTTATTAGCGGCAGAATTCCCCCATACTTATCAGCAAAGGCTGATGGGTCTTCGACTCTGTCACCCAACCACAATAATTGTTCAAGCTCGGGAAGCTTAAAGGAGTAAGGCCAAACTTTCCTTCCTGCGGCATCCATGTCTACAAAATCTGCAAAACAAAGTTAGTACCTTGATAGTTTAGCAAAAGAATGCAAAGTCCAATGCAGATGATTAGTTTTAAGGAACTCAAGAAAGACGAATTTTGAAATAAGTCTCATTTCATTAGATATTGAGAAAGGTTTACAACTTAAAAGTACACTTCAAAAGACCCCAATATACAATAAGATAGCAACAAAGGCTAGGCCTAGAAAAAGCAACTCTATCTAGGAGTGTTCTGCTTCGCGTCTTCTTTTATGTTTCTTTAACTGGTAATTCTCGATGATCAGCTTGTCGACAAATCCCTTCCACGCACCAGACGTCGGAGGAACATTGGCATGCTCATGAGTGCTGGTAGTAGGCTTCGTGCTAGAGAAAAATAAATTCTCTTGTGCCAGAGGTTCATCAATTACACGTATTTCCAACCATTCGATCAGGTCATCTTTCTCCTTCATCTTTTCCTTCATTTCCTCTTGTTCGATGCAGACGGTATGATATTTCCACTCCCACGTGTCCCTCTCAAGCTTTATCCTTGCTAGATTTTCTTGGTATTCTTCCATGCGCTTAATGGGAATAGTGGATGGAGATACAATAGTCGGTTGATGAAGTATCTTGGGAATATAGGGAATCTTGAGGTCATGGGCTCGAGATTGGACCCGCTGGAGATATGGTTCCAAAGACACACAGTTTCTTTCTCCCAGCTCATTCTTGGTACTTTCGTGAAACTTGTCCCAAGCATACCAGACTTCACTCTTGGTTTTATTAGTGGCTTTTTCATTAAGGTAGAAGAAACCGGATATATGAATGCTTTTGGGCTTCTCTTTCATTGCAAATCCGAATTAGTGCCTGGCGAGAACAGGGTTATAGCTGATCCCACCATAAATACCAAGAAGTGGTATGTTAGGGAATGGGCTACAGCTCTCAATGTATACATTTTTGTCATAAACAGGATCATACCAAAAGATGTCATTGTGAGTAAGAGAAATGATCCTTTGAGACCAACAAAGTTTGTCAGGGTTGTCTCGGAATTCATATGTTCGAGGTAGATGAGTGATGTACCATTGGTAAAGTAATGGGGCACAACACAAAATAGTTCCTTTCCCTTGAAGAGTCCTATGATGGACAGAATGGAGAGCATCACCAAGTAGTGTAGGTACAGGATTTCCACTAATAAAGATCCTGATGGCGTTAATGTCGACAAAATCCTCCACATTGGCGAACAGAAACATACCATAGACCAATAAAGCAAAAGTTGCTTCAAAGGCAGCAATACTGTTGGCATTGAAAAACTGACAAGCTTTTTCATACAAGAACTTAGATGGTAATCCCTTGATTCCATCCTTGGTGGTGATGTGAGGCTTGACCTCTGACATATCTAAGTGAATACACTCGGCAATCTCTTTTGGAGTGGGAATTTTCTCTTGTCCGCTGAAAGGTCTTTGTTTCTTCACAGGCAAGCCAAACCAATGAGAGTATTCTTCCAAGGTCGGGACCAATTGGTAATCCGGGAAAGTGAAGCAATGATAAAGAGGATCATAAAACTGAACCAAAGTGTCAAGAATACCCTCCTCCATTTCAGTTCTGAGAAGGCCAATCAATCTTCCCTACTTCTTTCGGAAATTTTCATGTCCAGTTACCAGAGTTGCTAACTTCTTCAGCTTTGCCAATTTGGGCCTTTTGAAACCGAACTTTTTAGTGTTTCTCTTCTCAATTTCCATGATACCTATGATTTTCAAAGGAAAATATGGCTGAGTTCCTTAAAACCAATAGAATGGATGTAATGAGATGTATGCATATGCAAACATGGGTAAACAAGTGTATACAGTACAACACATGAGGTTTAGAGATTTTATGAATGGAGCCATGGTCTACCCCTCCCAACATGGTGTGGACTATAGGTTCATCAACTGTAGAACAAGGTTCTAAAAGTTCCCAGAGTCTACGTAAATCCTTCGGATATTATCGGCCTGCATGACTACTCATGCGGATTAATAATATTCTCAAGATAAACTCGTCTGAGTGTAGTATCGCGTGACAACTACTTGGGACTGGCTCCCTCATAGTCACTGCACTACATCTTAAAAGGCCAAGTGGGGTGAAGGTAACTACGGTCCTCAGAATCTCTGGCTCCCAATTGAAAAAGTAATATCAATGTGACTGCTCACATCAGACATCAACAATCTCAAAGGGCCTCATCTGAGTGTGGTCATCATATGCCATAGATTGTTAGGACTACTCCCAACAACCGACTATTGATTACACCACGATCCTATCATATATGTGCTCTCAAGTCCGGGTTAGGACTTATCTTACCACTCCGTAGCACCATGCCAACATAAGATCTCAAGCAAAGCATATATACAGGTAGACATACAGATACGTACAAATATAGCAAGCAAGCATAAATAACATAAGCAAAAACAAGGTGGGCTCAACCCTCAAAATATAGGTCCCCAGTGAAGTCGCCATTTCTGTTGCGGTGAGAATCGGATAACAAGCTATTAATTAACTTGCATCACATTTCTTTGAATTCACCACCGACTTTGATTTATCCAAAGGAAAGGTTCAAGATTGGGAAAACCTAAAGGGGGGGAGATCTAAGGTTCGGGGGTTGGTTATACTAAGGGAAGGTATTAGAACCCTTAATATCTGTAGTACTCTACAGGAACCTCTTCTTTAGTTTGTGTTATGTTATGTTTTCTTGCTTAGGAAATCTGTATAGGGTAAAGACCTAAGGGTATATACACTAAGTTTGCTCGCCAAGACGTCACATCTTGTGCCTACGTATCTGACTAAAGAATCAGAGCAACCATAGTTCACCTAACTAAGGGTGAATTTGAGGAACCATTTACTATGGCCAAAGTTCCAAGGGGAAATGAGTGTGAGCTCATTTAGAGTTTAAGGAAACTCTCTAAGTCTAAGTTATGATGAGGGAAGTGAATTCTCAAAGGGATGAGTCTCACATAGAGTTCAAGAACTCTAACTTAATTCTAAGTTGTAAGATTGAATGGCTATGAGGCCAAGGGGAAAATGGCTATGACTATGAGGTCGAAGCCAACCTATGACTATGAGGTCAAGGCTTGATTATGAAATACCTATGACTTTGAGGCCTATAGAAAGACTTTCCTTTGGAATGGGGGGGAAGCAACAGTTTTATGAAACAAGAAGTTTTTTTTATAATAGATATTTACATGAAAAGATAATGTTGAATAACAACACAATCAAGTGGAACAAGGCTCATAACATCAAACAAGATTAAAACCAAACATATTGACATTATACAATCAAGATATCATGATTAATAAGCAAGGACAAACAAGGGATGTAACAAAAAAACCTAAAAAAAGTTCCTTCCACTTCCATTATGAACAAAGGTCTCAAAATTAAATATTTTCAAAAGTCTCTTTTTATAGCCAAAAAGTAAATTCTTTTAAGAGCATTTAGCAAAAAGAATGAGTGAAAAAGAGTTAAAAACGGCTAGGTTATGAACATTTGAAATTTGCATATAAACCATAAAAGGGTAAAAAGAAAAACATGTAATAAAAAGAAGGGAGAAGTCTCCATGGATGTTGAACCCAGGACCTTATGCATCCAGTCCCAAAATAAGGCCAAGCCTACTAGGGTGCGCGTGCGTACTAATGGTGGTCACTAATTCAATATATGTAAAACAAGTTTCAAATTGGAAAATTAAAATAAAAGGACGGGGGCGAGGGGGATTCGAACCCCCGTCCTAATGGTCATATGGCGTGTGAAGTGTGTGTGCTTGCCACTGGGGTGGCTGGTACATCCAGTTATTAACCTCACTTCGAAAGCCTTTAAGCCCTCATGCGCGAGTAAAGTTGATGAACTTGGCATTGTGAATGATTTTGGTACAAAATACATATCCAACCTTCATCAATATAGCCTTAACCAAAGATTAATTAACTATACTGACATGCCTTTAAACCACACGATAGCAAACAATACAATTGAGTGAATCTCACTATAAAACTCTATTATCTTATGAAACATGAAATGTAGAACCAAAAGGCCAGAAAATTAAAGCTGCAAACAACCAAAATCAAAGCTAAAAGCCCTGAGCCTTAAAGATTGAGTGTGCACTAACTGTTCAAAGGCCAAGTGCCACATGCTATCAATTCAACATATCATTACACACCAAAAGATTCAAGCTTGAGCAAAAGTGCAGAGCAAATGGATGTGCATGTCATACAAGTAAACTAATTCAGAATGTCAAGATAGGTTGTTTGATCAGAACATGATATGCAATAACTGAGAATTATCAACGAAGAACAAAACAATATGACTTGATCAGTAAGAAAACTCAAAACAAAATGTTGAGAGATCAACAATGGAGGGCAACATCTTTGCAAAATTATCAATAGATAAGAGATGACATGAAGTGAATGCACAAACAACATATACCTAGCAATGCATAAGTACTAATAGTGTAAGGAACAGGTCAGTTTTCAAGCATGCAACTCACAAGTAAATCTAACAATCCAAATAGAAAGATTCAAAAAATAGGTCCTCACATAGAGATAAGAATCAAGGACATGAATAGTGTTTTGAAAGATGAACAGATTTGAGTTGGTGCTTACCATGGTCATTCAAAATATGATGTAAAAGGGTAACTCAATGATCATGTATAATGTCAAAACCAAAGTAAATGGTCGGTGGCATGGAATCTTAAAAACAGGCTGATGTTTAAGTTCATGGAGCAACGGATTTGATCATGGCATTAGTAGGCATGGCATGGTAAGTACATAGCATAAAATAAGGTGAACACAGCATAAACAATAACTCAAGAACTTCTATATCAGTTGGTAATGAGCAGAGATGCATCAAGAATGCATTGTCATAGAAAAAGTGTTTGTCAAGTGGCAGTTCAAATGTGCAGAGATAACATGTTATTAGTCAGCAACAAAATGAGAAAAAAAATTGAAGGACATTGCTATGGCATAGTAGTAGTAACAACCAAAGATTCAACATTGACTAGCAAGGGCCAGCTGTGATCTATGTTCATGGCAAGACAGAGTGTATGAGTAAGAAATTTCAATAGAACATCAACATATGAGTTGTCCACTGACTTGATAAGGAGAATAAGGTTACTTCACACACAAGCAATTTCCAAGAATATGTTTCATAGTTTATTTCCTTTCTGAGCACAAAAGCTTATTCACAATTTAGCATACACAAATTAATGACATGATAAGACAATGGCTTGAGCAAGTTGAATACAAGACCAGCAAACATGTTAAAAGCTATTACACTCACTCATCTTGAACATGAAGAGCTTGCACATACATGTAGAATGCATCATATAGAGATTTTAGGCAATTATGAACTCACATAGGTCATGAACACACAAGTCATATTGACAACAACATAGCATGGATAGAGATGCCTCAGAAATGCTTGCCAACTAAGAGCTCAAGTATGTGGAAACAGTATGATAGCATGCTAATAATAGTGGCACAACAAGAGATGCTTCATAATATCACAAAGGCATAAATCATGACAGACTGTGAACCATAGATGGCCATATGGACAAAACAAGTTTTAAACAAAGCAAGGCATACCTATCAAAACTACCAACTGATCGCCACTCAAAATGACAAAAAATGGGCATGGCATAACAATTTAATGTATAAAAGGCTAGTGGAACAAATTCAACACACATAAATAAACAACAAGCCTTCATACTAGAGGGCAAACTTAGCAATTATTAGCACACATACCCTTCAAGCAACAAGTTGTACACAATAAATGAGGATACAAAATCAAAAATCAGTTGCAGGACTTTAGCAGGACAGCAGGCTAAAAAACTCAAAGGGGTTCAACAGTAGTTGGTGCATACAAAGTGGATTCAAGATACAGTAATAGTACACACAAACTAGCTGCACATTAAGACAGGATTTTAAGCATACCAAATGAACATAGTGCTTGGTGTCACTCCCAGCTCAGACTCACATCAAAAAGGGCAATTTGAAGCCACACACTCAAGTCCTAAATGTTAAGCATGCTGATAACAGACATATATTTATGGCATTTTATGAGAAAAAAATGCATCTTTATGAGACTAGACAAGCATATGGTCAGAACAAACTTGGTAAAGTAGGTGTATACACATCATTCCACATATATATATTCACTAATCCTCAAACAAAACTGATAGCAGTATGGCATAGCAAAAGATGTGCACAATGAAATATGAATAGAAGTGTATGAATGTGTCAATATATATATCAAGATGAATCCACAAACAATGTTTAGTTAGAGACAACATCAGCAGTTACATACACACAAGCAGTTAGTTATCACCAAGTACACAAATGTTACTTTCCATATCAGCAAATATGACATATGTGCTCTAGTACCTAGACCAGGGGATTTGCTTCATGAAACTCATACACATGACCTGAATGACAAGGCAGCAGGTATTTTTCCTAAATATCTATGTAGATAGCAATATTGAAAATTCCTATGCAGGCTTGAACTCATAGCATGGATTTTAACACATAAGGGTAAACCAAACTTATCAGCAAGTTGAGACAATTATAAATCAAAACAGTTGAACACTTTAACAAGTCAACAATTCAAATATCAGCCTTAGGCAACAAGAGACAACTTAGTTTAAAATACAAGATCATGGCATGCCTAGATTATATACACATCAGAACAAGGACAAACTTTATGAAACAAAACAACTGAGCACACCAGAACAAGAAAATGCAAGTGTTTAAATCAGCAAGGATGCATATTATTTGAGAACATGGTCATAATAACATCCAACCATACGTGTAAAAGTTGTGAGTCTGTTTGTTTTACTTTCATCCAAGCATTAGTCAGTTTAACCATGATTAACAAACCATTCGTACATGTTTATAAGGCATAATAACAATAGAGGATATAACATCTACTCCATACTAGTAGAACAACTAAGCTTTGGTTAAGAACTAGGACAGAAAACTCACATACATAGCTTATGCATAACTGAGATGAGAACACCCGAGGTATGCATTATGGCAACAAGCATGACATAAGAATATGAATAATGAGTAAGTATGCAAAAAAGAATGGAAAAGAGATGTTACCAAGTGGAATATGTCCACTGCAACTTCAGTTGTGCAAAGGTTCCTCTCTTGCTAATCCACTCACAAACTTCCAAGGCAAAGCTTTCTCTTTTTTCTCCTCTTGCAAGACTTCACTTCTCAGAAATATTTAAAGTGTATTTGTGAATGATTGTTGGTGCCAAATGCAAGGAAACTGAGCTGTTATTTATAGGTGAGGCAAGAGAGCTCAAGGTATGGTCCTTTTGCCAAAAATGCCAAGTCTGCCCTTCCTTTTTCGTGTGAGTTTTTCAAACTTGCAGAGTGAAATCTTCCAAAGATCTCTGAGCCTCTGAGCAGGACTGTTGAGAACTGATGGGTGCATTGCTCCATGAATAAACAATTGCTTTCTACTTTTGGAAAGTTTCTCTCTCCCTCCCACTTGCACAAACAAACCATAAACAATATTTTAATGCTAATCAGCTCCAAATTTGTGGAAAGGTTTGATTAAATGTTAAATAAGTCATTAGAGCTCAGAAAAAATGAAAACTGATGGTTAGGGAAGTGTTAGAATCAAAATCCAAAAGTTAGTTTCTTGAATGTTAAGGAATGAAACCCTCATCATTGACTCTTCGAAACTCCCAGCTCCCTTGATGGATGGAGAAGTTCTAGTACTCTTTGGAAATCTCTCATTACCCTCTACAACTTTCATGTCAAAAAGTTTTTGAGTTGAGGACTGGAAGTTTATGAAAAACTGGGTTGAATTTGGTTGTTCAATAGGGCAAAAAATGCTGAAATTTCTCCAAGTCCTTGGGCAGTTTGGCTTCCAAGCTTCATAACTCAAAAACCATGCATTTTTTTGGAGAAAATTCATAATTAGAACTTTGAAGATCTTGGAAAGATCTTTCATTTGGGCTTTTAGTCACTCCATTTAGATGTGTGGTTTGGAATTTATGACCATTTCAATTTTGCTCAAGAGAGGAAATTTCCACCTATGAAAAGTTTCATGATCATAAACTTACTTCCTTTGCAAGAAACTTCTTGAAACTTGATATTAACACTTTAATATCATCAATAAGACATGTTATGATGATTTGAGGCAAAGGAGATTCCATTTGGATCAAAATCCCAAAGATTAGGGTTTCAGTCAAAACCCTAATTTTGACTGTGAATGCACTGAGATAAACCTTTGTGATCTTACTTCTTTCTTCATATCCAAAGTTCATAGAAGACCTTTAGGGATTTTTACTAACTCATGGAGTCATGATCTAGGGTTTGAAGTCACCTCCTGATGAGAATCAAGGCCAATGATCCATATGTCTTATAGAAACCCTAATTTGGAGGCAGGGTGCAACTGGGGCTCAAACTGCTCATGATGAGGACCAAATGACCTTAAATTCTTGTTGAGTGAGACCTTTTGGATATAAGTAAACTCAAATGGTTGATGACCCAAGCAAAGCTTGACTTGATAGGGAAAAATTCTTCAGTGATTCCTCAGATTGAAACCCTAATTCCACATTTTGGTCTGGTGATCCTTTATTGACTTGACTTGATTCAAAGTTTTGAGATTTTGGTTCCAAACAGCTAGTGAGGCTTTGTGATGATTGTATGGAGCCAGAGAATACCTTAGGAGGCTTTGAATTTCTCTGTGTAAACCCTAATTCCAAACATAAGAAAAACAAACTGCAAGAAATGGGTTAGTTAAAATAGTTCGCATATGATTGATCCTAAATGTGTCTTCCAAATGTTATGACATCTAAGAAGTAAAATTTGGGGTACGACATATGGAAACAATTATTTCTTATCGTAAATGAAAAATCCAACCTTATCCAAACAAGACACAAAAATAATTTTGTAACACCCCAAAATTTGCCCTTTTTTTCTTTACCCTTTTTGGCTTATGCTTCGTTTCATTTGTATCTTCATTTAAGCATTGCACGGGTCTTATAGGGCATGGGATCACTGCGCATTTCTCGCAGTTCAGAGCTTTCTTCACTTTAGAGGTATTCAGAGTTAAACGAATAGCCGTCAAAGTTTTCGAGCATTTATTTCACTCAGCACACGGTTTGATTATTTCAAAGTCAAGAGCAGTAAGCATCAGGGGCTCCAGCATTTATTTTGCTCAGTAATTTGGCACCGAACCATATTTTTCCAGCGAGGTATTTTGAGTGCAAAAGGGAATTCACACCTATTTTAGGCATGATTTAGTTGCAATATCAAATGACAAGTTTCAGAGGCAGAACAAGGCTTAGAACAAGTGGCAACGGGTGATTTTCCAAGGTTTCCCTCCAAAAGGCGCCAAAATTCAAATTTTGAATGTGTTAATCGATTAACCAATTTTGCCTACAAAATAGTTAATCGATTAACACGTCGGATTTTTCCCTATAAACTTCAGTTTTCAGCACTGTAGCAGTTGCAAGTCCATTTTGATCACTTGGGTTCACATTTGCATCAGTAGAAGGATCTAGAATGCTTCCAAATTTTGGTTCATTTCAAAATTAACTTCACTTTCCATCCAAAATTCAAATAATTCCACTCCTAATACTAACCCTTATTCAAACCCACACTCTAAACCTAGAGCTTATTTAAGTAAATTTGTTTCAAACCTCACACAATTACACTCATAATTTCATTTTCATTCTCCAATTCTCTATCATTTTTTCACTCCCCATTTTCATCTTCAACCTTCACTAAAGCTCTTCCATTAGAATTCTCAAATTCTTCATTAAAGTTTGTTAATTCAAGAGCTAAACTTATATCATTTCCTCTCATCAACACAAATTCTACAGTAGAATTTAGTTTGGATCTTGATCTGAAGTTTGGAAGCAATTTCTTGAAGTAACTTTGAAGCAAGTTCATTACATTGCATTGTTCTTCAAGTGTCTTGCTAGGAATTCATTGGATCTTTGATTTTCTATGCTTGATCTATCAAATTCAGTTTTCAACATTTACCAAAGCAAATCTCCGCTTTGTAGGTTGGTGACTCTTAGATCCAAGCTTATTCTAGCTTATTTACAACTTTCACAATGTAGGTCAATTGGTTTTTGTTATGAATTGATCCATTGATTGATTTTAATTGTTGATCTTGTTGTTTGATGGATTTAATTTGTGTTTGATTGTTGCTATTTGATGTAATTTTCGTGTACAATTGCATGCCCTAACATGTGGATGATTGGAGAAGCGATTTATTGCTGAAAGTGCTTTTGAAATGCTGATTTTCTGCTTCTGGTGCAATGTTAATTGATTAACCAATTTGCAGGCAAAACTGGTTAATCGATTAACCATGTTATTTTGTGTGTTTTTTTGCTGTTTTAAAGGTGTTAATCGATTAACCAACTTAAAGGTAAAATGGTTAATCGATTAACACTGATGCTGAAGGTGTTTTTTTGTCCTTTTTCAAGCTTGTTTTGATTCCTTTCCACTTCTAAACCTCATGGCTTTGTATGATACATATTTGTGGAATTTCTTGTACTATTTCACTTCATTTTACAGCATGTATGTGATTCTTCGACACGCGATGCATTGATTTTCATGACGCATGTTGTAATACCCCAAAATTTGCTCTCCCCTTTTGGTATCATAGTTCAGCATTATCATATATCATATCATATCCATCTCATTAACATTACATTGCATTTAACATAGAAAAAATGAAGCATAGTATCCTTCTTACCATCAGGGCATGTGACCAGGTGGAAGGTGGACAATCAAGGGATCATTCAAAGCACAAAAAGGTCAATCAAGTTTCCTCAAGGCAAGCCAAGAGGTCTTTCATGTCTCATACCATCTCAATGGATCATCCACAACCTCAAGGATGAGAGATTCAATGGGAGATTGAAGCACTACATCTTTCACTATGCAAGAGGTTCAAAAACTGAAGGAAAACCCTCAAAAGAGATAGCTCATTGATCCAAAATCATCCTCAAATGGCATATATCATCATCCTTTAAGAGGATACATAACATACTCTGAGGAATTTGAAATTGAAGACTGCACATTTTTCTCCTAGGAGGTGGGCACCAAAACTAGGGTTTCCCATTAAATCAGGGAATCTTTGATTTCTTGGACAAAACTTGATGTCATGGTGTCCTACATGTTCTTAAGTGTATGTGTATGTAAAATTGCCTCTCAATTGGTTTTAGAAGTGGTTCAATTGGAAGAAAGATCAAAAATCAGGAAAATTGGGGCCAAGTCAAATAATCAGAGGAAAAAGTCAACTCTTGACTTTTTGAGGCCAAATCCATAAAATTAATGTTATATGTGTCCAATGTACAAAATTTGGTCAAGAAACTCCAAAGGAATTATGAAAAAATCAAGAGGTGGAAAGTTGCCATTTTTGGAAGAAGAAGGGTTACTAAAAATAGTAAGTTTTGGCCATTTTGCATCAGAGTTTGAACCAAGGCCATTTAAAATTGAAGCACCAAATGAAAATTCCACTCGGCCACAACAAAAGATCTTGTTTTAAGCTTCACATCCATATGTGGAACATCTCCATTGGATAAAAATTGAGTGAGATATGATTGATCAAAGTTTGAGCAAAGTAGGTTCAAAACTAGGTCATGACCAAGAACTTTCAGGTCACGCGCGCATCATTTCCTCAAACAGTTGGTGGGCCAAATGTACACCTATTTTTCTCAATGATAAAGGCTTCATTTGCAAAATTTGTCAACATCAAAAATGTTCCTTGTAATGTCCTCTTCAAGTTTCATGTTGGGCAAAGTTTGGTTTGATCAAGCTATGAGGTAGATATAATGGTCTCAAGATATGGTGATCTTGCTGAAAACTTCGTGCCAAGATGCATTGCCAGTCAACCTCATTTCCTTGCCCCTAACCAGTTTTCAAACTTGTGTGTTATGAGTCATTTTGCAACCTCTTCCAAGCATCATTTCAACTCAAATTTCAAACCAAACTTGTATCATTACATCCCCTCTTTCAAATGAATCCAAAAACTCATCCAACCATTCACTAAGTAGAGAGATTTCCACTTGCAAATCACCATGAGTGACATTGATGCATTAACAGTGGTGCACGATTTTTGGTTCACACACACCACAAACACTTCATCACATCAGCTTTCCACATTAAACCAAACACACATGACTTACACCTTGCACACTTGCCTTGGCATACATGAGAATAGAAAGAAACAAACTTGCTGAGCAAGTTTCTGCTACAACCAGCCGTGCCTTCATTTTCTTTTCACCTCCACCATAGCATATCATGAGTTGCCATCACCATACCATTGCTCTCCCTAACTAACTTGACTCAGTTAGTTAGGGATGACTCACCCAAACCACCATGACTCAGCTGACTCACTCAGTTTAACTATGGTTAGCTCACACTATAAATAAAAACTTCACTCTCAAATTTCATTCCTAACTTCATTTTCTCACATTCAACTCAGAAACTCTCTCGATTCTCTCTCAATTCCTCCACATTGCAACTGATTTTCAAGCTCCATTTCATTCATCTTCCTCATCTTCATCTCAGAATCTCTCTGATTCTATCTCCATTTTCATCACAGTGCAACTGTTTTGAAGCTTGGATATCAACTCTCCTCCACTGAAGCATCATCCATTCTTTGCATCTAAGCCTTTATTTGGCCAAAAGAAGCTCAAAGAAGAAGCAACATCTCTGGTTTTTCTGAAGAACACATCAAGATCATAAATCTTCAGGTACGAATTTCTTCCCTTATAGACCTAATGTGAAGATGTTATCAGGTTCTTGATGCTTCATATAAGCTCAAGAACTTGTCTGGCTAGTTGATAGGCCTTTAGAGGCATAGTTGAAATGTTAGGGCAAATCTTCATCTGCTCGATTCTCCCATTTCATGAACTTTTTGTATGTTTTGTCACTGGATTCATGCTCTACATTACTTCCTCTTCATTTTGGTATACTGTTTGTAAGATTCTGGGAAAATTGAAGTTGCAGACGGTGGCGTGTGACCGGAGAAGGTGACCGGAGGTCCCTCTCCGGCCGGTGGTTTTTGGTTAGGGTTTTGTTTGCAGTTTAAATCATAGGCGTTGATGTGTTCTAATCATGTGGTGAGGAGCGTGCCAACACATTAAAATGCACATGCACCTCACGTGCCTTATTTCTGAATTCAATTAATCAACGTGTGGTGCAGTGCATGGTAGTGTGCGTGGACATTCATGTGAGTGCGTTGGATCCAAATACTTTGACTTGTTGGTTGACTTGACCTGATCCAATGGTGATCATTTGTTTGACTCATGTTGACTGAGTGTACATGTTAATTAGTGTGGATTGCGCAGACTTGGACCTAGACCAATTTGATATTCACACCTCCTCTTTTTTAAAGCCCAAATGAATTGAACTGAGTAATTACTAGTCATGCACCCCCATTCCTTTTTGCATTGCATTTTATTTTTCTATTTTTCTACACGTTTGCTTTTTAATTTTTAAAAATACTAAATAGCATCATAAAATTCCACAAAAATTCATGAGTATCACTAAAACATTTAGAAAATTTTTGGTGATTTTATTTTCTGATTTTATGACCTTTTTACCCCTGCTCCATAATTTTCTTTGAATTTCTTTGGTGTGCATTCTTAATGTGGTACATGATCTTGTTTAATTTTGTTCTTGATCATTAAAAATTGTTTTGATGCTCTTCTTTTTGCAAGGAGTCATTATCATCTTGAGATATGTTAAGTGTTTTTTATTTGATTCTTCTAGGTTAGTTTATGGCATGTTTGGTGTTCATTTTTGTGCTACTTTGTATGATATGTCTACTTGACCTAAGTGCATTGTTTGATATCATTTTGCCTTGGTTCCTTGCATGCTACTTTGATATGTGATTCATCTCTGATTAGTGAACTTAAATACCATGTTTTCATAATTTTCATGAGGCCATTTAATTTGTGTTTAATGCATTTCATTTGAAGCATTACAACATGTCACATCATTGTAATCTTTTGTGCATGTTTACATGTTTTCTTTTGTGTATACTTGCATGATCATTTGCCTATTTTGTGAACTACTCACTTGACATTATAGGTCATTGATACATATCATATGTCATCTTTGCATGTTGATTATCATTTGAACCTTGTGCACCTTTAACATGTTGTGTTTGCATTTTCCTTTGTTTGGAACTTCCATTTCAATTCTACTTCTTCTATCACTTCTTAAATGTTTTGATGTGTCATGCATGAATACTTGTGAGATGTTTGTGAAATCATTTTTCATTTCATTTCAATTCTGATCCATGGATTACATGTTCCATTTATGCACATTTCTTCTTTTTCCTTTCATCTTTCATTCTCCCTTTCTTATGGTGGCATGTTCTAATGCCATGGATGATGTTTGTTGCCTATCCACTTGGACTTGCATGATAATGATCATTTGTCTACCATGTGATGTACATTCTGGTTGTGACCTTAGAATTTGATTTCTCATCTAATTCTTTTGAGCTTTATGGTGCATAAATGTTCTTTTACTCCCTATATTTCTTACACATGTTTACTAACCATGTAGGGGCTTTGGTAAGTTTCAATTGAGTGTGGATAAGGAATCCACATTCAAACTTCTATCCCTTCATCTTTTACAATTCCATTTTGTGTTTATTAAGCACTTATGTGCTTTCTTTTAATAACTCATCACTTTCCCTTTGTGAATTACAATTCATCTTCTTCTTTAGAAGTGAATTGTTTAATTCCTTCTTTCTTTAGACTTTAGGTTGAAACCTCACAAACCATTAGGACCACTCCCTTTAATCTTCAATTAGGATTGAGTCTTAGTCCACATAGATTTTACCTTTCTCCTCTCTTGAGTCTCTCTTCTCATCTCTTAAAGGAAACTCAAAACATCTAATAAAGGTAGGCATTTATTGCATTTAGGCCTTTCATATAAAGAAAAGATTATAAGGGGTCTTCTCTTATAATCTTAAAATGTATAGCATATAACCCATCTTAGGTCAATGTGTTAAACATTTGATCTTGTGTGAGGGACTTAAATGCAATACTTGTTGAAGGTACAAATAATAAAAAACACTTCTTCATTTCTTAATCAACAAAAACACATAATAAACACAAGTATGCTAGTGTGTTTGAACCTTGACAATTGGAACTAAGTGTGGGGGTCTTCTTCACTCTTAGTGTGCTTTCTTACCCATTCCATCTTGGAATGTGAGAATGCACACATTCCAATGACCAAGATTCAGATACACTATCATATGCAAACAAATAAAAAACTCTTAAAAGACGAAAAAACAAACAATAACGTCTTTTCCTTCGGGAATTCTTTTCTCATCTCATTTATTCTCAACGCACGAACGCGCTTTTACTCGTTCTCTTGCAAGATGGTAACGCACTCGGACCAGCGAGCCTGCAACACCTGAGCTAGAACGTAAGCCGTTCTCTAAAAAAATACAAACAATCCATCCCTAGTGAGGGGAACTACGTCGCTCTGATTCTCATGTTCCCGATGGGATATGTAGGCAGTGGGGTAGGGCCCATGCGAGCACTTCTTTTATTTTCCCTACATTTGTTTCTCTTTCTCTTTCCATTCCTTTTCCAGTTCCTTTTTTTTTCCAGTTTCATACACCCTTTGATCGAGACAAGCAAGCGTGGATCCCATCGGGTACGATGGACGCGAGGGGGTGCTAATACCTTCCTCTCGCGTAACCGACTCCCGAACTCAGTTCTTTTGGTCGCAAGACCATGTTCTTTCCCTACTTCAGGTTTATGCGGTGTTTCCTTTCCCTCTCTTGGGATAAATACACATTGCTGGCGACTCTGTTTGGTGCCACTTTCGCGTTTGTACTAGGATGAAAATCCCGGGAGCGACACATGTTCATGACTAATTGTGTTGCATTCTTGATGCATTCTCCATGTGGTTTTCTTGTTCATATTTGTTTTCTTGCTCTTGATGCTTATTTTGCTTGATTCATGATACATGTTCATGTTTGCTTTTGACTCCGCAAATGCGTGTTCGTTTGAGATGATTAATTGTTGATGAATATGTATGTTGTTCTTGTCAAATGCTTAAGTGTGCAATGATGTTGAAAATTTCTCATACTTAATTGTTGATACATCTTCATCAATTGATATCACTTGGTACATGTTCACACTGGATCCTTGCAATTCATGTGCATTTGTTTAAATGTGGAAGCATGTTTCTATTCAGTTCTTTTGACACATGTTTATGGTTAGTTGTTGGACATGTTCATTGTTGATTGGTTAATATTTGATACATGCTTAACTTGATGTGGTGTTGTCACATGTTCATCTATGCTTGGTGCATGTTTGATGCATTACCTGTTGCTGTATACACTACTGAGGTGTTGAGTATGTGCTATGAAATGCATTCACTCTGTTTTACTGCATTTTACACCTGTTCTGTTTTGGAAATGCATGTTGTTAAATGCTGTGTTATGCTGTTGGTGGATACCATGGTTGTTCTGAACTAAAGCACTGTTTTTACTGCTGTTTTGGGTTTATTTTCTAGGTTTTTATTTGCATTTGCATGTTCCTTTAAGGCCTCCTAGTCCAACTTGATTTTTGATTAAGCTTGGAGTAGGATCGACATTAGGTGCTAATCCATGCATGATAACATTAAGATAGTTTCCCTAACCTCAACCTTAGGTCCATCATTGCATGCTAACATTAGGTAGACTTCCCTTTCTCATCCTCAACTATAGGACCACTTTGCATGACAACATATAGGTGAGTTTCCCTTATACTTTTCTTTGCCCTTTGAGTCTTTCTCTTCTCTCTCTCAAATCAAATCAAAACACGTAATGACTATGATGAGTATGGTACGTTATGAGCCTTAAGTACATGGGAAGTGATAAGCAGGAGTCTCTCATTACCTTGTCTATAGTGCTTTGCATACGTCCCGTTTTGGGTCGATCTTGTGAAGTATTCGATCATATGTCATAGACTTTAATGCTATACGCATCTCCAATAAAGTCAATTCACTTATGTTAAAACTCTTAAACAAACTGCAAATCATTTTGTCCCTCGGGATGTTTCGTTAAATATTTTCAGAAAGAGCATGTTATTTTCGTTCTACCGCAAACAGGCATCGACCCTAACTGCTGTAACGCGAACTTAGCATTGCTTATAAAAAATACTTAACAATTGGTAGGCCGAACTACAAACGCTCTGACTTCCTCATTCGGTCCGAATGAGGATACGTAGGCACAAGATGGCGAAGTCTTGGCGAGCACCATCCCCTCTTCCACCCGTAGTCCTCCGAACTACATTGACTCTAACTTTCCCATTGCACAAGCGAATACGTAGGCATAGGACGGTGAAGTTCTATCAATTCTCCTTTTGTTTTTTCCTTTCCATTTCCGTTAGCAAGTAGGCTTTAAACAAACACACCCTTTGATTAGAACAACCAGAGTGGATCCCATTGAGTACAATGTACACGAGGGATTCTAACACCTTCCTCTCACATAATCAGCTCCTGAACCTAGGATTTGGTTGCGATACCATGTTTGTTTCCCTTTTTGAGGTTTCTTCGATCATTTCCTTTCCCCCCCCCCCCCCCCCCGTCGGGATAAATAACATTCGGCGGCGACTCTGTTTTTCTGCCGGTTGTTTTTTGCGTTGCAAAAAATATTACTGCTAATTACAGGCACATAATAGTAGTTCTCTAACTGAATTATTAAACTGCTAAGTAAAGTTAATACATAAGTTCCCGCGGCTAAAGCAATAACCTTTGCTCCATTTGTGACTCGTAGGTAAAGTTCAACTTGCCATATCTCTACTCCTTTTTAGCCCCTCCACATTAGTACAAATGTGAGAACCATTTCTAGTATCTAATACCCATGATGTAAGAAGTAGATAAATTTATTTCTATAACAAAAGGGCAGTCCAGGAAAAAATTAGGGCAAAAATAACGAAAGAAAAGCCCACTAAGTAGAAAACTTGAAAGTGAAACTTAGGAAATAAAGGGTATCCCGATGGATTGAAAACTCCAAAGAGAAATCTATACAAAAGTTAGGGATTTTCAATATGGCAAATGATTGCAGCACAAGAGCCTGCACCACAATAAAAAGTCAGATGGGAAGGATCAGACCAATCACCATCTTCAAAAGCAAAGTATTGTTACTTTGAGTCCATATTGGAAAATAGCATGTGTTGTAATTTAGTGGAAATTTGACTAAATTCTCATTTCCATTTTTGCTTTCTATTTTCAGTGATCTCATCTGAAGGTGAGAAAAGTACACAAGAAGGGGGAGATTGAATTGTGTTTTCTGTTTTCTTAGTTTGCATCTGAGCAGAGTTCAGAATCTAAACTGGCGTTCAGATTTTGGTTAATTCTTAGCAGCGGAATGTTAACAGAAGCAAATAAATAATAGCAAAAAACACAAAGATTTATATTGGTTCCTCCCTTAACTGAGATTAGTCCAGTCCCCTTGCCTCACAAGAGATTTTCACTATAATCAAAACATGATTACAATCGCTTATGCATTCTACATAAGACTTTTACACCTGCTCAAACCCAAGGTTTACGAATTCTACTCAAGCTCCTTACTCGAGACTTCCTGCTTAGGTTCCACTAACCCAAGACTTCCTTGCTCAAGCTCCTCGTCCAAGACTTCTGCTCTAAGTCACATGAAACGATCCGCTCTACTTGCACCCCACTAGCCAAGACTTACTGTTCCAAATTCCATGCACTGGGCATTCCTGCTCAAGCTTCTCAAGCCCGAGACTTCATCTCCAGGTCACATGAAACGAGCCTTTCTCTGCTTACACCCCACTGTACAAGACTTATTGCTCCTAATTCCATGCACCGAACTATCCTGCTCAAGCCACATTGGCTCAAGACTTTCCTTCTTAATCAATCTACTTGATTAAGACTTTCACTGCTCAAGCACGTAGCAAGAGACTTAAGTGGCTCAAGCATCTTGGGTCGAGACTTCCTTGCTTGTATCCCAATGATACAAGACTTCTGCTTAATCAATCCACTTGATTATGACTTTCACTGCTCAAGCACATAGCAAGAGACTTACGTGGCTCAAGCATCTTGGCTCGAAACTTCCTTGCTTATATCCCAATGACACAAAACTTTTATCTAAACTGTTGAACAAGCTCAGCAGAATAGAGAACAAGGTGCACATGATACAAGTATCAGAGGTACGTGAAATCACCATAACAAAGACCTAAAGTTTTTAAGATTTCTAAGATATTCAATGTGTAAGAAATCTTAAGGCTTTTACAATTACAACCTACATCAGAAAAATCAGTATATACATTGAGTTGATAATTGTTGATCTTGTTACTCCTTCTTCTGGTTGATCATTGTTAAAGATTCAGTTTGAACCTTCAGCCATATTTATAGCCTTTTTAGAAACTAGATGTTGAAGAGGTAACTTGATCAAGAGTGTTTGATGTTAGAGCCATTGAGATTAGATATCCATAAAGCATCTCAGCTTTTCTTGAGCCTTGCAATCTGTAGACTCTAGCTGACAAACTGATTTGACAATACAGCTTATTTTCTACAGTACGGACAGCTTCAGCTTTATTACCAACTCTGAATGGTACCAGAGGCCAATTTACATTCATTAAGTGTAGAGACAATAATGTTGCTTCTTCTGATGCTGAGGTCTTCAGCTTCAGAGACTTTGCCAGACATCACTTAGCAAGTGTTCTTCAGATTCTGCCACCAGAAGCTAGAAATTTGGCAACTCTCAAAGTGTGCTTAATGTAGAATAGATTCTGACCATAATATTTACAAGTATTAGAACCTGCACACATGTAACACACAATTAAACCATTGTTCTTTCAATACTTTGTTATCATCAAAACCCAAGGAAAATGTGTCATGAACAAATCTTGTTCTAACAATCTCCACCCTTTTTGATGATGACAAACACAAGTATTTAAAGGACAATGTTGGGCAGTTATAATTTTCTTTGCAACATCAAAGTATGAGGTTTGTAAGCTCCCCTTGAGTCTAATAGTCCAAAGCATAGTTATGTAGACATCATACTAGGAACTACTCTCAAGAAAAAGTAATTCAATCTTCTAAGTAACATCAGAGTCTGAGGTTTGTAAGCTCCCCCTGAGTCAAATAGTTCCAAGGTTAAGGTTAGTAAGTTTCCCCTTAGTTCCATATTTAAGAAAACCAAAATTAATATTTTAACTCCCTTTGGCAACATCAGAATATGAGGTTTATAAGCTCCTTCCGAGTTTGATAGGCTAAGGCTGAGGTTTGTAAGCTCTACTTAGTTCTATGTACAAGAAAGTTAAAATGTGTCGCCCGGGTAAGATAACCATAAAAATAGAAATATAAATGACAAAATTATAAATGACCAATATGTACAACTAAATAGGTACTTAATAGGTTCAGTTTCTAATTAAATACTTACCATTATTTCTCCCACTTTTGTCACATAAAAAAGAAATAAAAATGAAGAGAATTATTGTCATAAATGCATCACAAATCATCATTACAGGATCCGTTTCCAATAAATTGAAAGACAATCAAGTAACATAGGTCATTAAAGATTATATAGTGCATGCTTTAAATTTTTAATGGTCGTTATTATTCTAAGAATCAAGCAGGATTAAATCAGATGTTTGAGTTGCTCAGAAGTCATTATAAAATCAGTCCAAACCTAGTTCATTTTCATCAACATCCATCAGAATTATGGAAGCATCAGCTGAGAGTCATAAGAATTATGTGGTAACTGAAATCTCTTAGAGCTCTACGAAACAAGATGTCCAAGATGTTTAGAAACGAGTTATTTCTGAAACATCCACCACTGGGCCCTTTCCCTCTGTAAGACTCACTTCTGAAGAAGCGTCGTCAGTAGCTCCAACACAACCTACCAGAGTAGGTTTATTAGAAGATGTGATGAGTCCTAGAAGAAATATAATGAAGAGATCATAGAAGAGAAGACGGTCCAACAATCTATTCTACCGTCCAATCCCAACGGCAGAAGATGAAGACATTGATGAAGACGTGCTAGACATAAGCCATGACGAGTGTTTTCGTCATATGGCTCAAGATGACTTAGATAGGGACCTATACTAAGCATTAGCAGTTCCTTATCAGTTAATGTTTTGTAATCCTTTGCTTTAATTAATAAAAAGTATCTTTATGACCATAATATTGTTTATTGCATGCATACACTTTCAATAACTTTCTTTATATTTACTTAAATACATTAATGGAGTAAAACTGACACCAGAAATGACAGTTAAACAAGTCAAGTATAAAATTCATAGCTGTTAAAGAATATTTAATAGGTTAGACTGTTAGATAACATTTTCAAGATATATTATTTAAGATATTGATAAGACTTAATCAATATAAAAACAACAGACACTTGAAACAATGTATGTAACACGCCAATATATGAACTCCTAGCAAGCTTACTATCATAATCACTTAATCTTCAAAACACCAAGATGTACAAGAAGAGGCAAATATGGGTTCCAAAGAGAATCCATACTAAATGCAGCAACTTAGGTAAGTGAAAGCAAAGTAGCAGCTGAAGGATCTACTAACAATAAGATGACTTCAGAAGCTCTCACTTTTTCAGCATCCTTTGTGAAGACACATAGAAGAAGAAGATATTCTAGGTCCAGACGTAGAAATCAACTGAGAAATGAGGCTTTCAAATTTTCCAAGGAAGAATGGCAAGATTACTTAGATAATCTAGACATGTCAAATAATCCTAGGGAATCCATCAGACTAGAATGTCTAAATAATTTGTAATCTAATCCTTCTTATTAATGAAAAAGTTGCAAGCATAAATTTCGTACTCCCATTACTTTTGATTCTCTTGAAAAACTATAAATAAATATAATCAACAGTTAACTGAACAACATCATGAACAAACTTTGAATTATTAATAAGATAACTTAATACAAAGGTTCTAACAATTACAAGGCATAACTATGCAGAAATCTAACATCAGAATCTTTCAAATATAGCTTCAAGCTTGTCTCTCCAGATTTGAGACAAATCAGCATCTGAACTTATGATAACTCCCTGCTGGACAAGTAATTCTGAAAGAACTATTCCAAAACAAATGAAGAAAATATTTCCCCTGTGAAAGGAAGAAAGAGTCTTCTTCAAATAGTCAAACATAACTTGAGGAAGATCAATATGCAGGTCTGAATGGAGAAGTAGAAGCAGATATTTTTCAATAGGGTCCACTAGGCCTAAATCATTATCCTTAGGAAGATAGTTTGAATTCAAAATCTGACTCCAAACAACAACATCAGGATGAAGTTTGAGACCACTGATGTATTAGATGGATCTACAAAGATACGCCAAGTAGGAAGATAGTGTTCCCAAACAAGAGTTCATGGGATTTCTCCAATTTCCTTACAATTGATTACATTAGCAATCACTTTTAGAGGTTACCGTTATAGAAACACCAATTACTTTAGAAAGAATAGCACACTCAGAATTCAGCTCAACAATGGAAGCATTAATCTAAAACTCTTTGACAAGATCTGGATAAGTGAAACCACAGAGCATCTCAAAGCATCCATTCCATCCTTGTTCACACACAGTCTTCCAGAAGTTAAAGCCTAACTTAAGTAACTCATCAAAATCCACAAACTTTTCATTGATGACTACCAGTTGATTCAAAGAAGAATTAACTAGGAAACTCATCTCAAGTTTGGCTTGATCAGCACACAACAACAGAGAAAATAAAAAGAAAGAGAACTAAACAAGATTCCTAAAAGAATAAGGATCTTGTGAGAAGAAGGACAAAATAATGTTCCACAAGACAGGGGATAATGATAATAAGTATCCAAAAGAAAACATAATTACCTAAAGGTTCTTATCCAACTGATTTCTTGAATCCACAAGATGAATTTCACCTTTATGAAAATTTAAGCATTATAAAAGTCTTTGAAAAACCTTTTACTTAAACTGCTCTTTATCAGAAGTAAAGAATCCTCTTTTGAATCTCAGAATCTAACAACTTTCAGAAGTTATCATCCATCGGAGTCTAGTAGAACTAGACTGAGAAAGAAAGATATCTTCTGTCAATCATAGGTCTCTAAGATTCTATTCACAACTGACACTTCCTCTTGAAACAAGAGTCATGAGTGATAGATGAATATTAAATTGTTTTCTTTGACAACTAACAAGCAGCAGTAACATCACAAAAAGTGAGGAAATTGTTTCCATAAATATGATCTTCATATGGCTTAATGAAATATTTAGAATAGGTAAACACAACAGAGTTTCTTCTTAAAGATGTCTGAAGATCCTTTTTCAAAAGAGCTTCTCTAGACATCTAATAAAAACTTTGTGTTTACATCTACTCAAATATCTCATTGAATCAAGAGATAAGCCAAGCAAGAACAAGCATACCCTTTTTTTGTTATTTTCTCGGTCAGACTCATATAAATATTCAGACTTGACCATAGAGTCTGAACACCATTTTGAGTGGATTCTGATTTAATGGTTGTTAAACTAATGACTCCACTTCTCTCACCAAACTCAGTACCTCTAGCACTTGAGTCAGGGTTGTGGGCTCTTCTTCTATCAAATTTTGTGAACAACCTTTGATAATTGGCATGGAAGATGCCTCTGCTCCTTTCCTTGATACCTGCAGCAATTACATTCAGATCATGACACTCATATTTCTATGAGACCATTCACAAATATTTAGACATAATTTCCTTCTCCTTATGCCAAATTCTGATAGCAGTACCATGATTCATTCCAGAGTATCAGTCTAGAATAAACCATAATATGAACAAGATCTTGTTCTTAGCAGAATCATCAATTTCATTGTCTTGACACAAGACTTTGAGATCTTTGATAAGCACAGAACTGGATGATGTTAGCTATCAGAGAATGGCATAAAACAAATTAAAGCTCATCATCTAATTACCTGCAGAACACAAAGAAAAATTAAAGGTTTTTCATAGACTTGTCATTTAATACAAATTCCTTGATGACCCTAAATTAAGGAGCAATGGAGTCTCTTAAGATATCACCTTAAAGAGTAGACTCCTTATTATCAAATATTGAAGTAAGATAGATTTGACATAATCTCTTTCTCTTCAATACTTGATTTCTATTTCAGGACTCAGATGCGTTTTTAGAAGCAGTAATGAGTGGCAGAGCCAAATTACTCTTTTATCTGAATCCTACACTAATATCATCTTCAAAAGGAAAAGCAGTGAAGATTAATTGACATTAGGTTCTAGTAGTGTTTCTTCTTGCTTTCAGATATGGGAGATCAGTTGAAGTACAATTACTTCAGAAGCTTCTGAAGTTACTCTTCTATCAACAGATATTCTAACCAATCCAGCTGATTAAGAAGTACTTCAGACAAGAAATGTAAGTTCCTTATCATCAAGATGATCATCCAATCAAAAAATGATTATGTGTAATTCAATTATGTGTATACATAAAAAAGAGGTTGAAGATGATGGGGATGCTTTGTAATCGGATTTTGTATAGGTAAATCACTAGTACCTTGCTAGATGAAGATGCATGTATGAGTATATATAGGTATGTGGAATTTAGGCAAAAAAGAATGCAAGAAAAAATAAGATGCAAAACAAAATTTGTGTTTTTGAAGGCTATAGGTCGGCCTATGAAAGCAATAGGTCGACTTGTCAAAGTGTTCAAGTCGGCATGAAGGAGGCGACCTATGGTCAGAATCCATAGGCTTCAATATTGGAGCATGGGAGCTGACATGTAATCGTATATGTCAGTTTGTACTGAAGCAAAAGCTTCTATAGGTGGTCGGCCTGAGCTTATATAGGTCGGCCTATGCAGCTGTGTTTACACATATAACTCAGTTTTTGATGTGTATTGTATGCCTAAGGCTTTTCAAAAACATTTGTATGCATACTAGGGCTAAAATGATTCGATGCACATCTAAATTTTGGTTGATACCGTCAAATATACAAAAAACGCTAAGGCTAAGTTAAATAATGCACTCACATGGACAAGATGGCCCAAAGTATGACGAAGAAGTCTCTGGGACATGATTTTTTTTTACTTTTGTTGTGCATGAAATCAGGAGTCGAGGATTTTATAGATGGGCACATTGTGATCTCGGTACGCCCATTAGATGATGCATTGATTGCTGACCACTTCAGGAGAGAAAAACATGCTGAAGCTTAGTAGAGACAGAGGAGCGTCCAGCAGAGACTGCCAGACCAAGCATACGTCATCCCCCAACACATACCTAAGGGAGCACCTCTTGTTAATGAGGACTCTCAGACACATAGGGACTGAATAAGCATGTTCTATTTCATGCAGGACTTATGTGCGCACACTGGACTACCGCGGTGTTATCTCACTCATCATGTGAACACATGTGAAATTACTCAGCGCTTTAGAGATCTGTTTTAAGGAGACCCTCCAGTATCATTCTATGAACGTTATCACTATCCGGGGATTGAGACCCTGATTCAGCTTGGAGGACCGGTCTACCAACAACACTACCAGACTCCATTTTCTCAGCCTACTCTTCAGCATCATTAGAGCCCCTTCAGGAGTCCAGAGCAGAGAGATCAGTAGAGCCAGATGTCCCCCATCTCTATGGAGGCAACCCAACTGCTGTGACCAGCTTTGATCATCATATGGAGGATAGAGGCAGAGTTGATGAGAATTAATTTTATTTTCTTTCTTCATTTTTGTTTTATTTTAAATTTAGTTTTGATGTTTTTCTATTTTTGTTATTTTGATCCTAATGTACTATCCTAAACATTGAGTTAAATATTATATCAGTTTAATTTCAGTTAATTAATTTTATGTTTTATGTTATTCAAGTGATGACTAATAGCATGAGTGGGTGTTACATATGACCCAGATGAAAGGTTTGAGTGCCATATGCATATCAATATTGTTAGAAAATAGGCTTCGATCTAGATGGGGGGTGAATAACTCACAAGTTAAAAATTTTCACTTTTGGCAAAAATGGTTTTTTTAAAGTTTTATGACATAGCAAAAACAACCCGAATCGATCGTCTAACCGAACATATTATCAAAAAGCTCGAATATGTGTAATGTAAACCAATTGGATGGTAATGAGAACAAATTGTTCAACAAAAGTTACTTCACACACAATTGAATGTTAAGCTATGCGTTGAGCTTATTTCCAATTATCAAAATTCAATTTAAAACTATTGAAGCAATTTATCGAACACCTTGAGTGCAATCGATAACGCTTGGAAAATTAATTTTATTTTTTTGTTGTTAAAACCAATCCCAATCAAAGTGATTATGATTATATCAACACATTGTAATTCAAAACATAATAAAAAATTTAATTTCCAAACGAATTGATCCAAACAACAAAGATTTGATAATATAAAAAGACAATAAATAAATATATATATATATATATATATATATATATATATATATATAGAGAGAGAGAGAGAGAGAGAGAAGGAGAGAAGGATTTGTTTAGAAAGTTCCCCAATCGACCTCGCTATAGGATGATGGCTCCAAGAGTTTGACTAAACTTTGGTAAAACATAATGTTAGGAAAAATGTTCCAACATGAAGGTTCAGACCCAGACTAAAGATGTCGAGCGAAATGTCACAGCATGAAGACTCGACATCATGACTATCATATCAGGTTTTGTTTAAATCTGTTCCATGATTCAAGGCATGACTAGCAATGGATCAAGGAAGAAAGATACAAAGCCCAACTCAATAGAAGACTATAAAAGAAGACCAAGACCTAGACAGAAGGTGAGGGAGACGATGGCATATACTTAGGAATCCTATTTTGTAAAGTAGGTTTTAGGTGTGAGAGTCATAGGTTTCTCTTGTAAGTCACCCTTTGTATCAGTTGATACACTGCGGTAGACATAGGTGTCTCACAGATCCATAAGCCTTGAGGTATTGGATTGTGTATTGTTCTTGGATGAAGCTTTTAAGCAAATCCGAGTTAGCTTGTTTGTCAAGTATGCTTGACAGATTTCTGTATTGACAGGGACGATGAACAAATCACAGTTGGTGATTGAGGGAAGTGAGTGGGGTATCTCGTATCAGGGTTCTAAACGTTTGAGTTTAACCTTGGTAAAGTTGTTCATGGGGTAGATGTTAGGGATAAAGTTGTAAACGTGGGAGTTTAACTTTATAACAGTCTACACAATAGTGAAGTCTTCTTCCTGGATTGGTATCCCCCAGATGTAGATGAGTTGGACCGAACTGGGTTAATGTTAGGTGTGGATTTGGCCTAAAATTGGCATATCTTTCTTTGCACTTTTTCATCTCTTTTCTCATGTTTTCATGGTTTTTATCCATGATTGTTGTTGTTCTTCTACACATTGAGAATATACCTTTGGTGCTTGTAATGTGTGTGTTATTGTGCAGGAAATGCACTAAATGATCAAAGTTTGAAGACACAAAGAAATGGTGCAAGCTGCTAAAGTATTGAAGTTACAACAGCAGGATTCGCCTCGCGAGTGCTGGCGAGCTCCTAGCGAAGGTTCGCCTAGCGAGCGTTGGCGAGTGTCCCAGCGAATGGGTGGCAGAAAGTTTCAGTAGGAAAAGTCCCTAAATTCGCTGGGTGAAGGTTTTGGCGAAGGCTCGCTTCGCGAGTGTTTTGTTCGCTTCGCGAATGCACGTGAAATTCTGGGGCGGTTTAACTGTTTGAGGCACCTGATGTGCCTATTTTTAACCATTCGCCTAGCGAATGAATTGGTTCGCCTAGCGAACCTTCAAATTTCTGAATTGTATAAATACAATTTTTACACTTTTTAGGTGATGTTTTTTGATGTTGTTCTGATGTTGTTGTAATTTTGGGATCAGAACTTGATATCTCTTTCATTTCCAAGGGAGAAAAGGTAGGATCTTTGATTTCTTGTTGGAGAGTGATGTAATCTTTTGATACCTATTGTATTTCCTCTAATGTATGTATGTGATTTGAATTCTGATTTCCTATTGTTGTTGTCTTTGGTTTAGTATTTGTGGTCTTGACAAAACCTTTACAAATCTTTGATCTTCGATTTTCATCTATCAATGAACAAGCTTTTGACATGGTTTTGTGAGTTGATATTGTTGGAATTTAGGGTATGATAATCCTGGATAACTTCGAAGAATCGTGTTCGTACACTTTCCGAACAAAGTATTTCGACCCTATTATTGTTGTCTGGGTTCACGAAATCTTTGTGGGGATAATTCTTGAAGAACAATCTGTTTCTGGCAAAGAGAATAGATTCAGAATGTAGAGAGAATTTCAATGTTTTCTGTCCCTTGGACCCCGCCAGGGGCTTCGCCCCTTAGAACCCCAACGGGGCGCTGTCCCGCACCCCGCCAGGGGCTCCGCCCCTTGGAACCCCGTTTCAATTATTCGTATTCAATTATACGTTGGCTCGACGAGCGTTCACTCCGCACTTCCCTAACTCGTTTCTGAGTTTAACGCATAATTGCATCGGCCTATAGTAAATCACATTACTACTAAAATACATTGATGATACTAAAATCACCAACAAATCCCCCCCATTTTAGTGTAATCCTTGATTTACTCAGTATATACAATAATATATACAAGGGTATAACACACAGGTATAACGATCAAACAAATGCATAGATGAAAATGTCTTACGATTGAATTTTCATCTTAGTACAAATACACATTCCAAATACTCGAAAATCTGGGTGTCATATCGATTGAACCCGTCAATCCATTTGAATATCTGAAGATATAGTACACATATGTTTCTTACAATACTCTACTATTCATACTTGACACTTTACAAGCCATGTGTCCTTATCCATTAATAAGCATATAGGAAGCCAAGTCCAAGCTTCCTGAAGCGGCAAAACTTTATGCTCACATAGGTGATCCTTTTAATCTTGCACCTGCATTTGCAATTTTTCAAAAGAACCATTAAGAAAATATATTTCAACCTAGCCATCACTTGCAGGTCTGAGCACATACCTTGGGAAGATAAACACAATTGCTCCAATCTCTAACTATGATCTTTCCACATTGAATTCTGCTTCTAACGTTGTATTAGAAGGGAATTGGGTATACACAGCTAATAGATTTAAATGGACTTTAATCCCATCCCAATTACCGACTTATTCACTAAGTCTCTAGCTAACCCCTTCGTCAAGTGATCAGCTAAGTTTTGTTGCGACCGAACAAAATCAATAGATATCACCCCATTCATGATTAATTCCCTAATCATACTATGTCTAACACCCAAATGTCTAGACTTTCCATTGTATATTTGACTATAAGTTTTATCCAGTGTGGCAGTACTATCACAACGGATATAAATTGGTGATATCGGTTTAGGCCATATCGGAATCTCATATACCAAGTTCTGTAGCCATTCCGCTTCTTTACCAGCAGCTGCTAATGCTACAAACTCAGATTCCATTGTGGAACCAGTTATACATGTTTGCTTCTTGGAAGCCCATGAGATGGCACCTCCCCCAAGCAAGAACACCCATCCACTTGTAGAGGATGAATCTTCAGCATTATTTATCCAACTAGCATCCGAATAACCCTCTAACACCGAAGGAAATCCCATATATGCCAATCCATAATTCATAGTACCCTTCAAGTACTTGAATACCCTAGTTATCGCATGCCAATGATGTCTACTGGGATTACTAGTAAATCTGCTCAACTTTCCAACCGCATAAGCAATATTCGGTCTAGTGTTAATCATAGTATACATCAAAGAGCCTATAGCTCTTGAGTATTCGAGTTGATCCACAGGTTTACCTGTATTTGGCATAAGTTTTTCTCCCGGATCCATGGGAGTACTTACTGGAGAACAACTTTCATAATTGAACTTCTTAAGTATTTTCTCAATGTAATGAGATTGCGTAATTACAATCCCCTTATTCTCACGTTTAATCTTAATACCAAGAATAACGTCTGCTTCTCCCATATCCTTCATGGAGAACTTTGATGACAAGAAATTCTTCGTTTTATCAACTTGATTTTGGTCGGTGCCAAAGATCAACATGTCATCAACATATAGACAAATGAAAACTCCTTTACCGGATGTATCAAATTTGCTATATACACATTTGTCTGCTTGGTTTAGAATGAAACCATTAGACAAAACAACTTCATCAAACTTTTGATGCCACTGCTTCGGAGCTTGTTTCAGCCCATACAGCGACTTAACTAGCTTACACACTTTATGCTCATTACCAGGCATTACAAATCCTTCAGGTTGCTTCATATACACTTCTTCTTCCAAATCACCATTCAGAAATGCTGTTTTGACATCCATTTGATGAATCACTAGATTATGAATAGCCGCCAAGGCAATCAACAATCTAATAGTAGTGATACGGGCAACTGGAGCATAGGTATCAAAATAATCAATCCCTTCCTTTTGTCTGAAGCCTTAGATAACTAATCTAGCTTTAAACTTGTCAATTGTACCATCGACTTTCATCTTCTTTTTTAAGATCCATTTGCAACCCAATGGTTTGCAACCTGGTGGTAAATCAGATAATACCCAAGTATTATTTTCCATGATAGAACCAATCTCTTCATCAATTGCTTCTTTCCAAAAAACAGAATCTCGAGATTTCACAGCTTCATCATACGTTCTTGGATCCTCCTCTATACTATAGCAATAATAGTATTGAGTATCAATCTGATCCCTTGATCCCTCAACTAAATATAGTTGAAAATCAGATCCATAAGATCTAGATTTTCTAGCTCTTTTGCTCCTACGGGGTTCAAGTGTCTCACTTGGCACATCATTTGAATTATCATCCCTTAGAGATTCATCTGAATTAGGTATAGAGCCCTTTGGTCTAGGTATAGAAGAGAAACAATTCTCATCAAATATGGCATCTCTCGATTCTATAATCGTGTTAATAGAAATCGAGTCATTAGGTTCTATAACATAAAACCTATAGGCCTTGGAGTGCTCAGCATATCCAACAAAGATGCAAGCTATACCCTTTTCACCCAAAGTTTTCCTTTTTGGGTCCGGGAGTCTAACCACGGCCCTACAACCCCAAACACGTAGAAATGTTAAGTTGGGTCGTTTCTTATACCAAAGTTCATATGGGGTAGTCTTGTTCCTTTTATTAGGAACCCTATTTAACAAATAGCAAGCCGTTAACATAGCTTCTCCCCAAAACCCTTCACTTAAACCAGAGTAAGATAACATGGCATTCACCATTTCTTTAAGAACTCTATTTTTCCTTTCAGCCACACCATTTTGTTGAGGTGTATAAGGTGTCGTAGTCTCATGAATGATTCCTACGGATTGGAAAAATACAGGATCATAATATTCACCACCTCTATCCGTACGTAATGTTTTAATCAGCACATTCTGTTGCACTTCAACTTCAGTTTTATAAATTTTAAATTTATCTAAGGCTTCGTCCTTAGCGTGCAACAAATAAACATAGCAGAATCTAGATGCGTCATCTATGAAAGTGACAAAATATTTTTTATGCCCTAATGATGGAGTAGCATGCAAATCACATAAATCACTATGTATCAATTCAAGAATGACAGATTTCCTTGTTATATTTTTAAAAGGTTTCCTAGTGATCTTTGTTAACATGCAAGTTTTACACTTTTCTACATTTTCATCAAAAACAGGAATTAAATCATCTTTAGACATTTCATGCATTCTTTTATAGTGTATGTGTCCTAGACGAGCATGCCACAACGAAAAATTTATAACATTCGAAGAAGACATAAATACAGAACCAGAATCATTAGGAACTCCATTCAAATTCATCATAAACATACCATTATTATAGTATCCAAATCCTACAAACACACCAGACTTCGATAAAACATATTTATCGGATTCACACACTTGCTTGTATCCAAGCTTATTTAATACAGGACCAGAAATTAAATTCTTACGTAATTTAGGAACATACAAAACATTAAACAAAGTAATAGTCTTTCCAGAACTGAATTCTAGCACCACGTTTCCTTTGCCTTCAACGGGAGCGAAGTGATCATCTCCCATGTAGAGGACAGAACCATCTTCCACTGGAACAAGAGTCTTGAACCAGAAACGATCCTTGCAAACATGTGTTGTGGCGCCAGAATCAATCCACCACGCATAGCATCATCCTGCACATAAAATGCTTCAGAATTTAGTGAAACCGAATGTTTAATCAAACTATTCAAATCACGAATTGATTTCTGACCTTGGTTTTCGGATTGGTCCTTAGACCCCTTTCCTGAACCACTTGCATTCGCGTTGTCGTGCTTTTTGCCGAAACGGCAATCCCTCTTGAAGTGGCCTGTTTTGCCACACTTCCAGCATTCTAGTTTCGGTTTCTTGTTAGCACCGAAACTGCCCTTTTTGTTCTTGAAAGCACGCTTCTTTCCTTTGTTTTTGTTGTTATCGTTCTTACCACCCTCTTCGACCATATTAACCGAGGGTCCAACAATTTCTTTGCCCTTTCCTTTGACATCCTCCTGCGCTCTTAGAGATTCTTCTATGCGCAAGTGACTTCCAAGTTGGATCAAAGACAGTTCGTCTTTTCCATGTTTTAGATTGTGTTTGAAATCCTTCCACGAAGGAGGCAACTTGTCTATGATGCTTGAGACAGATATTGTTTCATCCATCTTCAATCCATTTTGTGTGAACTGTCCAAGGATTCGGAGGAGTTCATTGAATTGTTCCATGACAGACCTCGATTCAACCATTTTGTAATTGTTGAAATCGGTTACCAGGAACTTTTTACTGGATGAATCCTCTGCCATGTACTTGGATTCGAGACAATCCCACAATTCCTTTGCAGATTCCACGTTTTGGTAAATATCAAATAAGGGATCAGACATACCGTTAAGAATGTGCCCTCTGCAAATGTAGTCGTCGTTCTCCCACTTTGATCTGCGTCTCAGATTTTCAACCGTGTCGTCCTCCAAAAGTTCTGGAATCGGTGTAGATAGGACGTGCACCACCTTCAACGTTGTCAACATGAAATGCATCTTCTTCTACCAACGCCTGAAGTCTTGTCCTTGAAACTTGTCCAATTTTCCGAAATTTTTAGTCATCTCCTTGACAGTGCTTCCTCCAGCCATGATTATCAGAAAGAATACTTTGTTCGTTTGTTGGAATTTAGGGTATGATAATCCTGGATAACTTCGAAGAATCGTGTTCGTACACTTTCCGAACAAAGTATTTCGACCCTATTATTGTTGTCTGGGTTCACGAAATCTTTGTGGGGATAATTCTTGAAGAACAATCTGTTTCTGGCAAAGAGAATAGATTCAGAATGTAGAGAGAATTTCAATGTTTTCTGTCCCTTGGACCCTGCCAGGGGCTTCGCCCCTTGGAACCCCAACGGGGCGCTGCCCCGCACCCCGCCAGGGGCTCCGCCCCTTGGAACCCCGTTTCAATTATTCGTATTCAATTATACGTTGGCTCGACGAGCGTGCACTCCGCACTTCCCTAACTCGTTTCCGAGTTTAACGCATAATTGCATCGGCCTATAGTAAATCAAATTACTACTAAAATACATTGATGATACTAAAATCACCAACAGATATTCATTTTATCTTTTGTTGTATTGTGTTGATTAAGTAGCATGGGTAGCATGAGTAGGATCAATACGGTATCGCGAGGATGCGTGATAATCGCGATGAAGAAGGATCTTCACATTCATTGGGCAAATTAGTTGAATACATGTAAAAAGGGTTAAGCGTGTGTACGTATTTTGATCTTGCTTAAATATGAAGAAATCGTTTATTTGATATGGATGTTATAGTAATATCTGTTAGGACTGAACTCTAGAGATAGATTTAGGATTAACACTTGCGTGAGTATCTGCTCTTAAAGCTCTGTGTTGGTTTTGTTGCGTGAGACATCACTGATGAGACAATGCAGTTGGCCTCTCGACGTTGCGTTAGACATAACCTCTGTTGTGAGTGATACGCGAGGATATTTGACGAATGATTGATTTGTGTTTACTTGATTAGAAGAATGCATGTGTTATCAATTGATGAAATCCAATTCCATCAAGGCTCCGTTTATAATTCTGTCTTTACTTTATATTTTCCGTCTTTACATTTTCTGCATTTGCTTTTGGTTCATTTTTAAACCAGAACTTTTGAGCTTAGAAATATAGAAACCGTTGAATGGCATTCTTTCCCTCGCACTGATCCCAGTGGAGAACGACAAAACTGGGTTACTTATTATTATTTGCTTGCTGCTATTTCTGCACCAACAGTTAACAATTATTGTGTTCTTTATCATTCTACAGATTTACGTTTCTGTTAGGGTTCATGATGAACATGTTGGATCAGATGTCGTGACATCTGAGAGTGTGCAGTTCTGATATTCAAGGTATCAGTCTGCAGTTGCGCCTCTAAGTTTAAAATATTATGTAGCACAATGTGTTAACATGTGTTAGGACATCTGCTGTCTGCATAGGCCCGGATTTTAATTGGTATCAGAGCAGGCATCATGTCTGGTTCTGGATGAGATCTTTGGGAGATACTTTCTCGCATTTAAACAAGGAAGAGTTTTGGAGATCAGATCAGTCAACTCAAACATACCCAAGGGTATTGGTGGATGAGATGAATGTTCTGGATCGAAAGGAGAAACCCTGAGGTTGTTCATGTTGCTGAAGAGATTCTACAACAATTACAGGAGAAGTGGCTAGTTCTCTTGTTGATGTGTCTTGTAAGATGTTGTGACATCTTATTAGGGCAATCGGGATCTATTACTTAGTGGTTCCGCTGCATGTGTTTTTGATGGAAGAGCTCTAGAATTGTGGGATTCTGGAGTTGTTACTAAAGACAGTTGGTGGAAGGTCTCAATCGTCGGCCTCTATATTTGAAGATATCTGCATTCTTTTATTCCAAAGTCAAGAGCGATGGAGTGAAGGAAGTTGTGGTCAGATATCTGGTATGGTGACTTGGTACTTAAAAGCTTGGTTTCTTAGTGCAGTTTGGAGTCAGTTGAAGAGGAGAGGAGTTGAGTGAAAGTTTATCAGGTTCTTGCTCTAGGAGTTTGATAAATGGTTGGTCGACTAGGTTGTCAAAGATACTTGAGATCTCTCTCAAGTCCACTCATAAAGACATTTATGTCGTGTATCTGGAGTCTTCTAGTTACTCTTCTGACTAGAAGGTGTTTCTTTGAGACACAATCTGAAGAACGTCGAGGTGATTTATTTTCACCATCCAAAAACAGCAAGGAAGGATTCATCTCTCTTGACCCTAAGAGTGGATCCAATCTGATTGAAGAGTTGTTGAGGTAAATAAGACGTGTTCAGATAAAGTCTTAGTTAATTACTTGAGTCAAGGGTGGCAGCCTAGGTATCTCAACATTGTCATTGAAGAAGATACTTGCAAAAAGATTGAATACTTTATAAGTGTTCATGACATGATCTGGTGGAGCTCAGCTACAGTAGTGAAGAAGGTTTAAGGTACAAGGATTTAAGATCAATTGCTATTTGTGGAATCCACAAGTATTTAATTGATTATCCTTGAGATTGAAGATTGAGGATGTTCTATCAGATGTTCTGACATCTTTTCATCAGAGGCTTGTAGAATCATGGGAGGGGTTCTGCATTTGCTCAAAAGTCTCCTAGGTATTGACCTGGGATTATTGGCTTAGCGTCTGTTTCCTGGAAAGTATTGTGAATGACTTGTCCAGATGGTGATGCTGTTGTAAATTGAGATAAAAGTCTATGAAGACATCATAATCTTGATGGTTACAGCTTGGGTCAGTTTATTTCTGATCCAGGTGCTTTGGAGCATAGTGTTTGCTCTGGTTGTGAAGGTCGAGGATAAGTTGCAGTTATCTCTGGCTTTCTACTAACGGCTCTACTAAGGGAAGTGGCATTCTTTGGTATTACTATGGGGTAGTCTTGGACTACTTATTTTCCAAAGATTCAGATGTGGCAAGTTTGAAGTCTTTGGAGTTTCAAAGCAGAATGGAGGTTGTCTACTCAAAACTTGGTTATTAAATCAAGTCTGTGAGAGCATGGAAATCTGTTTCTGCAAAGGGAGGAGGTTCTTCTAAGTGGCAGAAGGAAGAGCTGAATTCAACAGTTGGATGTCATAATGTTTTGACATCTAGCTTAACATCAGAAGTCTCAGCTGGTGATGTGGCACATCAGCTTAAGATAAGGTGATTTACAGGAGAATGGGAGTGATGGATTCTTCAAAAAGGTCTATCTCATGCAGTTTGTGGGAGCTGTGGATGAGAAGATGTTACATGACTAAGAGCTTGGTGGATCCAAGATGTCTTGCTATAGGGCAAGTAGTTCGTGTGACTTGAAGATCTGGTTTCATTAGTAGATCAGGGTATCTTGTAGGAGTTCTGAAGATGAGTGAGGTCAATCAAAAAGTGGCATTTGATTGGTTTCACAATGTACGTTTAAGAAGGATGCTTAAAACTGATTGCTCTTTTATAAAAGAGTAGTTAGTTGAAGTTATTGAAGGTTCTGGTTCTCTGGGAGCTTGTGGCATAAGTTATGGGTTGAGAATGGAAGCATACCTTCTTGGTGATTGAGAGTTTATTTCTCTCTGGGTTCCTGAAGACTTCTTTGTTCAAGCTGGTGGGTCAGTGTTGGGTGAAGATCTTCAGTATGGATTACTATGCTGATAGTAAGTCCAGTAGTGGAGCATATCAAAAACCATGGTGTGTGGTGTCTGTGATGTGTGGAAGATATCCTAACTGATGTTAGAACATCTTTGGGTTAGCTATCCTTGGTGAAGTATTTCAGGTTCTGTGATGAATTGGTTACTTGCATCGTGTCCAAGAAGTATCTACATGATCATCCGGGAGAATGATGGAGTAGAAGGGCCCCTTAGAAGAAGGATGTAAGTATTTGTGAAGACTGAAGTGGATCATGTGTTGATTGCATGGAAGTTTGTTTCCTGAATGCGTTCAGAAGTGTAGATTTATCATAAATCAGAAGTATTCCAGGTTATCATACGGGAGAATGATATGAATGACTTTCTTGGATTGCGGGGTTTATCTCTATTGCTGGTTGGGTGAGGTCAGTGGAAAATCTTGCATACGACATTGGAGCCCTTGGAGCAAGTCATGCTAGTAGTGGATCAGTTTAACAGTTCTGAAGTTCTGGAGCATGCATACGATAGCTGACATCGTGGTAACAAACTAAGGGGCCTTGTGCGTCTCTTTGAGGAATGTGAAGCATTCTAATTCAATTGGTTTGTGCCTCAAGCAACGGGATATCTATACATGAGAATTCAAGAGGAGTTCGTGTGGTGTATAAGATGGTTGTGGAATGAGGGGGATCAATCGGACTTTGATCTCAAGCCAAGAGTTTGTTATGGTTGGTATACATATACTCATGGGATGCATGACTTTGATCATGCGTGAGTAATTATTGTTTCTTGTCAGAGGGAACAATAATGAGTTAATGGTTACGTTCAGCAGGTGTGTTGAACAGAGGATGCGCTCTTGAAGACATGAAGATGCGTCTTATGTTTTCCAGTCATTAGCTTGGGTGTTCAGTGGAGGAGCACCAGTTACCTTAGTCAGGGGGAGAGGCCTCTTGATCTGAGATGAAGTTCCAGTTTGCATTTGTGCGTCAAGCAAACAGAGATGTCAAGATGGCTTGGCATTATTTTGGAAAGTCCAGTTTGCATTTGTGCGTCAAGCAAACTGAGATGTCAAGTTGGCTTGACATTATTGTTGTAGTTCCAGTTTGCATTTGTGCGTCAAGAAGACTGAGATGTCAAGGACGATGTCTTGACATTTTGTATTGTTACAAGTTGTGGGAAACTTGGCAGTACATGTGTATTAAGAATAGTTCTTATTGGATGCTTAAGAATCATTGATGAGTCTGGGAGAATTTATTTTTCTCTGCAAAGTGTAGTCACGAGAAAAAAAAACAGTGAAGAGTTGATACAATACAAAAATCTATTGGTTGCTGACAAGAAGAAATTAGTTATGTGCTAATGAAAGAATTCTAATTGTAATCGAGTCTGCTAAATCTGGATTAAGAAAGTCCTATCTGTGGGGACCATAAGTCTGACAATATCAGGTTAGGTATCAGGACAAGGTTCAGAATTAGTTTCGAGGACAAGTCAGAAACGATGGAATCTTTGACTGGTCTTTCTTTTGGCTCTAACTACATAGCCTTCCATTTAAGAAGATGTGGAAACACTCATCTTAAGTTGAGGGAAAATGAGTTATGTTCGGATATGGGTAAGCATCATTTTGGTTTGGGTATGCATAGGCCACTTTTGCCATCTTTTGAATAAAAAGGGGGAGAATGGCTTATTACTAAGAGGTGTATGGTCTGTGCTGCTGGTATATGTAAAATGTTCCAAAGGATGTTCCAACGTTTTTGGTTATAACATCTTGGGAAGTTGTGTTTTGTGACCAGAGTTAGAAAGCAAGTTGTGTTTTGTGACCTGGGTTACATTCACTATGTTCTAGGTATCACATGGAAATGAAGAGGGTAACTCCAAATTATCTTCTCCCTTTTCCTCACCACTTGCTTCAAGTATTTTTCCACTGCATGCATCATCAGGTTGAAAGGATGTTTTAGCCAAAATTGGTCAAAAGGGGGAGATTGATGGCTCCAAGAGTTTGACTAAATTTTGGTAAAACATAATGTTGGGAATGATGTTCCAACATGAAGGTTTAAGACCCAGACTAAAGATGTAGAGTGAAATGTCACAGCATGAAGACTCGACATCATGACTGTCATATCAGGTTTTGTTTAAATCTGTTCCATGATTCAAGACATGACTAACAATGGATCAAGGAAGAAAGATACAAAGCCCAACTCAGCAGAAGACTATAAAAAAAGACCAAGACCTAGACAGAAGGTGAGGGAGACGACGGCATAGACTTAGGAATCCTATTTTGTAAAGTAGGTTTTAGGTTTAAGAGTCGTAGGTTTCTCTTGTAAGTCACCCTTTGTATCAGTTGATACACTGCGGTAGACATAGGTGTCTCATAGATCCATAAGCCTTGAGTTATTGGATTGTGTATTGTTCTTGGATGAAGCTTTTAAGCAAATCCAAGTTAGCTTGTTTGTCAAGTATGCTTGACAGATTTCTGTATTGACAGGGACGATGAAGAAATCATAGTTGGTGATTGAGGGAAGTGAGTGGGGTATCTCGTATCAGGGTTCTAAACGTTTGAGTTTACCCTTGGTAAAGATGTTCATGGGGTAGATGTTAGGGATAAATTTGTAAACATGGGAGTTTAACTTTATAACAGTCTACACAATAGTGAAGTCTTCTTCCTAGATTGGTATCCCCCAGATGTAGATGAGTTGCCACGAACTGGGTTAACAATTACTGTGTTCTTTATCATTCTGCAGATTTACGTTTCTGTTAGGGTTCATGATGAACATGTTGGATCAGATGTCGTGACATCTGAGAGTGTGCAGTTCTGATATTCAAGGTATCAGTCTGCAGTTGCGGCTCTGAGTTTAAAAGATTATGTAGCATAATGTCTTGACATGTGTTAAGACATCTGCTGTCTGCATAGGCCAAAATTTCAGGGTACATATGTCCTCAATTCGAAATTGAATTGAGATAGTTGCAATTATAACCTTACTTTGCAAAACAATGTGTATACAAGAGATGAAGAACTATAACCCCATAAAACCTATGGTTTGTTGTTAATTCTACCACCTCCAAAACCATTGATCAAAGATTGATCAAGTAACCAACAATGCTTCCATAATCCACCATTTCTTATTACTAGCTTGCAAGACCTCGTCATCTTCAAGGTTTTCTCCGGTCGGATTAATCCCTAACATGCAATTGTTGAACCCAAGATTCATAAACACGATCCACCGATTCACGCTACTCCCTTGCAAGGTTTTCCTCACCACATACCAAGGCCTCTTCACTCGTTTGAATTCGTCTTTGCGTGATCTTGTCTAAAACCTTCAAATCCCAATGATCTTGAAGGAAATCCCAGCTTGATTTTCTTATTTGAAACACACAAATAACCCAACCCAATATTCTCGGCACTTTATGGTTTCTGTCTAGTGTTTAGCTTTTGCTAAATAAGATCTGCCTCGAATAGAAAGGAGTGTGACGTCATCAGACTCTGATCTAAATACTCTGGAAGAAAACATATATTGTGTACAAGATAAAGTCAATACTCAGGAATACTTCTAAATACAACAGCTCTGAAGAACGTTTGTACAAGAGGTTCTGATTGTGACTTTGTAAATAAGCCTTGAAGGCTTTCTAAGGAATGTGCTTCTATATATACAAGTTCTGAAGTTTCTGAAGACAAGGTTCTGTTGAACGAAGTTCTGAAGATTCTAAACACATCATTTCTGAAGATTAAATTCTGAAGTTTCTGAAGACAAGGTTCTATTGAACGAAGTTTTGAAGATTCTAAAGACATCATTTCTGAAGATCAAGCTCTGAAGTTTCTGAAGACAAGGTTCTGTTGAACGAAGTTCTGAAGATTCTAAAGACATCATTTCTAAAGATCAAGCCCTGAAGTTTCTGAAGACAAGGTTCTATTAAACAGAGTTCTGAAGACTCTGAAGACAAATATGTGCTCAACAAGTTCTGAAGATTCTAAAGACGAGGTTCTGTTGAACATGTTCGGAAGTTTCGGAAGACATCACTTCTTAAGGCCAAGTGCTGAAGACTCTTAAGATAGTTCTGATGAACGAAGATCTGAGATTCTGAAGACTTAGGTTCTGAAGTTACAATTATTGATCTCTCTACATGCTTCATCAAATATGCATCTAAAGCCTCTAAATATTAGAAGACAGAAGAATGGTTTGCGTGTTTCAATGAATATAAAAGTACAAAGTAGTTTGTGATGTGACCATTCTTGTAAGTGAACTTAGGGATATTACAGTTGGAATATGTTTCCTATTATACCCTCTATTCTCAAGCTCTATATATTGAAGATCTGAATGCTTGAAGAAAAACTGCTTATGAGTTGCGAGTGTGCCGAACGCAAATGTTGCTATTGTAGCAGCTACTGCGAGCCAAGTGAAAATACTAAATGCCGAAGTGCAAAATGCTGCAAGAGCAGAAGAGAAAATCAAGAGAGAGTAACTAGAACAAGAACATTAAGAGACGAAGAAAACACAAAATTATGTGTGCAAGGAGGAAGCAAGCACCAAGTTATAAGCTCAAGAAGATGCTCAATGCTAAACCAAATTAGAGTGTTGCTCTACAAGAAATGAGAGGAGCATTAAAAGAAGCTTTTAAGCTCAAAAAATTCAAGCTGATACGATGCAAATATCTAGGAGATTATTCTTAAGATAATTTTGTAAATTAGCAAGGAGCTATTGTTCATATCATGTTAGAAACAATTGTGTTATTGTACTTCAATTGTGTCATCTGCTTTTTTAGAAGAAATTCATGTACACACATTTGTAAACACTTTTCAAAGTGTAGATTCCTCAAGTGACTAAGTCATTAGTCTGGATACTTGAGAGGGCTAAGTTGTTTTCTAACACTTAGAGATTGTAATCTTTCTAGATTATTGGATTAAGTCCTTGTCTAAGGCAAAATCACCTTGGTGGGTGGACTGGAGTAACTTTGTTAACAATGAACTAGGATAAAAATAATTGTGTCAATTTATTTTTATTGTCTTGTTAGCATTGATATTGAAATTCCGCAAAAGATATCATTGTTGGTGAAACCCAATTCAAACCCCCATTTCTTGTGTTTCTCACCCCTTCAAGGGCATGCATGAAGAAGTGAAAGGAAAGGCAAAATTTCAAGATTTTTATATTACAGGTCGACCTATGGAGGTAATGTGTCGACTTGTAAAGGTCTTAGGTTGACGTGTATGAGGTGGCCTGTTAGGCAGAACCTACAACCTTTATTATTTAAGCGTGGGTGTCGACCTATGCTGAAGCAAAAGCTTCTATAGGTTGACATAACAATGCATGTGTCGGCGTCTGCAAAGGTTTTCTATATAAAACTCAATTCTTTGAAGCATGTTCCTTGCCAAGTTATTTCCAATCAATTTTAAACATGTTGGTATACATCCTAGTGATAAAGATGATCAATGCATATCTAAGATTGGGTTGATACCATCCAATATACAAAAATGCTAAATTGGTCCTAGTTTTAACATCATTCAAAACATAACTATATGGAAGAATGCACTCACATACTCCCCCTTTTTTATGAAGGCAAAATTCGAAATTTATGTATGAGTTTTATTTTGTAGTATAATGAATAGCTACCCTTGAATGTGTGTATGATCTTCTTAATAATCTTCTCCCCCTTTCAAAACATCACAAAGAGACAAGAAACCATTAGGAGTATCACATAGATACATTTTATACATAGTCAATATACTTACACATAGGCAATTGCAAAGATCGGTAGTGCACTCACATTCAATATATGTAAACACACAAGCTTAATAAATACACAAATAATACTTATATTTATTAAATCTAATAAACCAAACTACAAGTACTGCATTACTACATAAGCCAACCAAAGCAAAAATAAACCAATCAGAAGTTTAACATGAATGAAGATGCAAAAAGGAAAACATAGTGCATGATGAAAAACATAACAAAAGAAAACTAGACACCCTAGACAGGCAGAACACAAGCTTAATGTCTTCCACGACCACCAGGTCTTATACCACAAAACCATCCTTGACCATCACTTCCAAATTGGTGATCCAGGAAATCACACATTTCCTGATAAACAATGTATAATGATGATGATTATTATTTTGGGCAGTAATCATATGATTTACCCGCTATGGTAGCAGCCCTGTTTGCATCCATTTCATCCTTTATCGACATCAGCTTGTTAGTCACGAAAGAAGAAAAATCTTTAAAGTTTCTATCTTGAGTCCTCATGCGTTCTTGAATACTGCGGAGCTGTTCCATTACATTTGCTTCGAATGCTTCTCTTTTCCAACATTCCTCTCTATGTCGCTCATCTTGTTTCCTCTGCATATTTTGAAGCAAGGTTACAATGGATGATTGATCTTCATGCTCATTTCCTACTAGGCCAGCTCCATGATCAACATCATGCATATGTTCATCCTCGGTTTTTTGTGGCTCAGCAGTGGAGTTAATAAACTCTGAGGGATCATAAAAATTATACACCTTCCGTCCATTTTTACCCGTCCGAAGGTAGTATACTTGAGGTTCCTCATCCTAAAAGTACCCCATATTTGTTAAGGTACATTTGGAAAATTCTTGAACTGGGCCAAGCGATATGAACAACAAATTTGGCATGCCAATATTGAAGAAGTTGAAAATTTAGGAGATCATGGACATATAGCAGAATAATGTACCTTTATTACACTCCTTGATTGTGAACATCTGGTAGATAAAGTAATGCGGCCAATTGATATGAATCTTGTCTAGAAGAATGTACACAAGATGAATTTCAACACTATCTACTCTTGAGTACCCTCATTTCTTTGGGCGCAAAATGTGAGAAACCAACCATAAGAGAGTTCTTGGAACCATATCCAGTTACCTAATAGCCAGGGAATCATGACAGGCCTCTGATCTAGGTTCCTTGAGCATCTCATTCAAATGCGTAGTCCACTCTAAATCCCTATGAATGTTGAAATCTGCTACCAACGGATCAACCTCTTCATCAACATCAGGATCACCAATGGTGATATCAAACAACTTTTTCCATATTTCATTAGTAACTTCATAGACTCTATTACCAATTCAGAATCAGAAGGAGGATCTGTCTCGATCATGCAGGCCGGAATATAACACTCGGATAAGGTATTCATTGTAATCTTGTGACAGCTGTAGAAAGTAGTTTATCTTCTGGTGCTCGACAAGTTTAACAACCTCTGGAATATATGGAATATATAGGCATCCAGCCACCACTAGCTTCCACACTTGTTGTTTCATGACAAGACATTGTTGATGTTTTTCTTTGAATTTAGCAACACACTCATCTGAAACCAGAGAAAACGTGGTTTCAGGAGCAGTTGAAGAAGCAATACCCTTTCCCTTATCTCTAGAATCACTCTTATTTTTCACAATTTTGGACTCCCTTGACACTTGCTCAGAAAAAACTTTTAGAATAGATGTTTGAATGACTAAGCTTGAGAGTGAGATGTGGTTTGGAGAATAAAAGGAAATGATGAAAATTTATAGAGAATGATATATGCAGAAAGTTAAAGATTTTTGAAAAGTGGAAGGGTGAATGAGTTAATGAGACAAGTTTAATGATAATAGTGGCGAATTAAAGGTCTTTTCAAGAGTTATAAGACCGACTGGAAGTTTGAAAGCATTGAGATAGATTCATGAATCAACCATGAATGCAAGAAAATGAAACATTATGGTCAAATGTGTCATAATTCAACCTATCGCTGCCATGTGCTGACCTATAACTGATATGTGTCGACACATACTATAGCAGAAGTCAAAAGAATTTAAAGCACTTTGTTATGTGTTGACCTATATGATTTCGTTCCGACCTATATTGTAACAACTTTGACAAATATCAAACTTACTTATAATAGGTCGACCTGCACAAAGTTGTGCCAACCTGAGTGACACAAATTTTAGAATTTGACTTATTTGAAATTGTAATGACCAAGAGAGACTCAAATTGACTCATGGATGAATAATTAATTAGAGACACATGCATATGATGTTAAACAATTGTTTGTTTGCTCTACTCATGCACTCATGAAGATGCAAGCATGATTTGGTTCAAGATATGGATCAAAATATGAAGACATTTATAACATAGTCATTATAAACATATCAAATGCAACGCACAATGTTTGCATTAACATTTTTGGAAGTGAACATACATAACAGACATCATACACAAAATTCATCACATATCTTCTTGAAATAAACACGCAAAAGTAACACTTACTCACAAAGTAAGAAAGGATAGAAACGATGTTACCTCACCATACACAAGATGGAGAATGCACAAGCATTCCACGATGAACTCTCGAACGAAATTTGAAATGAATGAAAAACGTGCCACACAACAAGAAAGAAACTAAAACGTTCAAACCACTTTTTATTTTTACACAAGTATTTGGAAGTGAAATCAATAATGTATCCAAGAGGTACTTTGGCTTGATAATCATCCTTGTTGATGGATTTTCATTTTTATCTAATCATGACGATTATCTTGCTCCTCCTCATGCATCATCATCTTAGATTGATCACTCCTAGGTTGATGTACTTGAGTATTTCTTGTTAAATATAAATCTACACCATTAAACATAACACCTTTCCTACACTTCTTGGATAGAACCATTAGTAATCATCACATACTTTTATCAAATAAAAACACACTAAACGTTAACCTATTTGGCACCAAAATATGCCTTGTTTGTCACATAGATCAACACAATAAGGACATGTCACCTTATTGATCTTCCACAAATAAGATCTCATTCTCTCTTTTATAGAGTCAAGACATTTTTCTTGCATGATTAACAATTAGTGCTAGGTACCCAATCTTCATTAGGTTCTTGAGGGTTAGTAAACTATTGGTTGCATTTGGGTAACAATTGATAGGCACCTTTAGGAACAAAGAGTTTCCCAAAGTTTCACTTAGAAATGGTGTGTCCCTTTTTGTAACAATAGTGATAATATAAATTATGAGAAGATATTCTTTTGCTATTTTGTTCCTTGGCAATGTAAATATACCTTCTATAAGGATTATGAGAAGGTAATTCATATTTGGAAGTGTCTATAGCAAAGGTGATTTTTGGTTGCAAAGCTTTATCTAATTTGGCTTTAAGAGTCATTCACTCCTTTTTCCAAATATGACATGTTTCACAACCAAACCAAGATAGCTTAGTAACCTCATTTTGATCTTTTGAAATATCTAGTATAGACTTCCTTAGAGCTTCCAAATTCTTTTCATTTTCTAAAATCTTAGCTTCTAAACGAGAGATAACCTTCTTGTTTGAAGCTAATCTCTTGAAAGAATATATGGCTTGTCTTTGTAGATTTTCAAAAGATTTTTGAAGTTGAGAAAAAGCTGAATCATGAGAAGCTTGAAGTTGACGGTGACTTACAATTTTTTTCTTTATTTGTCATATAGAAAAGCTTTGCCGAATCAACGCTTGAGGCATAACTTTCATAGCTCGAAGAATCACTTTCGCTCTCTCAAGAGACATAAACTCTTCTAGATTTTCTATACGTTTTGTGACGATCTCTTTCTTGATTGTAGGACACTCCGGATTAATGTGACCCAGTTTGCCACAATTGTAACAAGTACTTCTAGATTTCCCTTTTCTATTCTCATCTTCTTTTGAGGAACTTGATAACCTTCTTGATTTTCCATGCTTCTTTTCGGAATATTTGTCACCATGTTTCCACATGTATTTATTGAACCTTTTTATAAATAGTTCCATATCCACTTCATCTGAATAATTGTCAGCTATAGATTCACAATACCTTAACTCACAATTTGAGGTCTTTGAGTTCGGAGTATTTAGAGATATTGACTTCTTTCCTTCTTCCTTTTCTTTTCCTTTCTCCTTCTTCACTTTCTTTTCTATCTCTTTTTCATATTTTGCTAAGCAAGTGAGTTCATGTTCATGCTCTTCTAATTTACCGAACAAAGTCGTGAGATCAAGCACTTTAAGATCATTTACCTCCTTAATGGAGGTGACCTTGGACTGCCATTCCCTACTCAAGCATCTCAAAAATTTGTTAGTAGCAATCTCATTGGAAATAGGCTTACCTAGAGCATTTAATCGATCTATAAGATGTGTGAATTGTTTTTTCAGGTCCACAATGGTTTCACCATGCTCAATACGAAACAATTCAAACTCTTAATTTAATGTGTTGATCCTAGCTTATTTGACATCATTAGTACTCTCATGGGCAACCTCTAATGCGTCTTACATAGCCTTGGAGGTCTCTCAAGGAGAAACACGAAAATACTCATCAACACCGAAAGCAGATGTGAGAATATTTTTCACTTTCCTATCATGTGATCACAATTTCCAATCACTAGAATCCCATTGTGTTTCCGATTTAGGTACTAATACACTTTCATCATTGGTCATGGTTATTTCATTCAGACTATTTTTGATGGCGTCCCATATACTTTTGTCAACGGAGTTGACATGAATACGCATACAAGCTTTCCAATAGCCATAATTTTTGTCGGTGAAAGTTGGTGCTCTATTATACGCTCTCTTAGGTTCGGTAGCCATTATTCTAAAACGTAAATCTTAAACACGAAATAAACCAGAGCTCATGATACCAATTATTAGACGGTAGGCTTCGATCCAGAGGGGGTGCATAGTTCACAAATTAAAAAATTTAATTTTTGGAAAAAATGGTTTTACAAATGTTTTATGGCATAACAGAAACAACCCAAATCGAAACGTCTAATGAACCTACTATCGAAAAGCTCAAATATGTGTAACGTAAACCAATTCAATGATAATGAGAACAAATTGTTCAACAAAAATTAATTCACACACAATGAAATGTTAAGCTATGCGTAAAGCTTATTTCCAATGATCAAAATTCAATTTAAAAATATTGAAATAATTTATCAAACACCTTGAGTGCAATTGATAATGCTTGGAACTTTAATTTGATTTGTTGATGTTAAAACTAATCACAATCAAAGTGATTATGATTATATCAACAAATCGTAATTCAAAATGTAATAAAAAATTTGATTGCCAACAGAATTGATCCAAACAACAAAGATTCGATAATTTGCAGGTATAACAAATAAATATATATATATATATATATATATATATATATATATATATATATATATATATATATATAGAGAGAGAGAGAGAGAGAGAGAGAGAGATAAAAGGATTTGTTTACGCAACTCCCTAATCGGCCTCGCTATGGGTACGTCCGCCCTCAATTAAAAATCGAATAGAGATAGTTGCAATTATAACCTTACTTTGCAAAACAATGTGCATACAAGAGATGAAGAAATCTAACCCCACAAACTATATGGTTTATTGTTGATTCTACCACCTCCAAAACCCTAGATCAAAGATTGATCAAGTAACCAACAATGCTGCTAAAATCCATTATTTCTTGTTACTAGCTTGATGGACCTCCTCGTCTTCAAGGTTTTCGTTTTGTCAGATTAATCCCTAACACGCACTTGTTGAACCCAAGATTCACGGACACGATCCACCGTTTCATGCTACTCCCTTGTAAGGTTGTCCCCACCAAGTACCAAGGCCTCTTCACTCAATTGAATCTGTGTTTGCGTGAACTTGTCTAAAACCTTCAAACCCCACTAATCTTGAAGGAAAACCCCAGCTTGGTTTTCTTATTTGAAACACACAAAGACCCAATGTAGTGCTAAACCATCGTAGCACGATCTATGAGGAAGATCATGCTATGGGAGGCCACTCAATCACAATGTTTGTGCTAAATCACGATAGAGAAACGATATGTAAATCGTTCTCAACGAATCGAGCCACATGAAAAGAAAAGCAAACGGTCTCGTCTTAATCACAAACTTTTGTCAATTAATCGAAGGTAACCTATCACGATCACAAAGTATAGAAAATGATCTCAATGATCATTCACTACAAATTTGAAATAATGAAGGTTAAACAACTTCGATAACCAACATTCACGATTCTAAAGACTTCATCGACCAAAATTGAAGAGAAAATCGAATATGAAAATCAAGGTAGAAATGAAAAGTGAAGACAAATCAAGAAATAAGATCTAACAAAAATCATTAACAAAAAATTACTAATAAACAATATATCAACAAAAGTATGAATTGATAATTAACAAGAAATTTCTTAACAAGAAAATTGATAAAATTATTTAACAAAATAATTAGTAAAATTTATTAACAAAATATTTACAAATTTTTTAACAAAAGTATTTGACAAGATCCTTAAAAGTAAATAACAAAATTAAGAACAAAAAATAAGTAAAGGCATAAAAGATGACTAAAATGTGCAAGAAGTGAAGGGTTCATGTGGGCTTTAACAAGACCATCATCCTTCAAGCACTAGTGAGACCCGGGTAGGAAAAAAAAAAAGGATGGGAAATACATAAAAAGGAAGGCATGAGAATCCTATGGGTTTTAAAGCCCATCATCTCTCAAGACATGGTCCATAAACCATTATCATGAAATGCCTTTAAAGATCCAATACTGTAACAACATCAGAATAAAAAGGGCAAAGAAATGAGAAACAAGGCACGTTCAACACAGTAGCAAGCAAAATAAATGAAAAGGAGAACGATTTGCAGCAAATCGAAATCAGAAACACGGTGACACGGTCCAGAAAAGCATCACGACACCAATCGTGGTTCAACGATTAAAACGGAAAAGCAATTAAGGCTTCAACCATGGATCCAACAAGTTGTGAAGAAATAATACGTATTCCAACCTTTTCTCTTTCGTGAAATCGTCCGCGATTCAGGTTTGGAATGGCTTTTGTTTTTGTTTCTCTGAGCTCTGATTCATCTTCTTCTTCCCTTCTGTCGCGGGTCTGGTTCTGTGGGTTTGTGAATTGATGAATTTGGTTGAGGTTTGAGTGGAAGGATGTGGTTCTGACTTCTGAAGAGAAAGGTTAAGGTTGGTAAACGTAGGTTTGATGGTGATTTGAAGGGGTTTGATTTTGAATGGGTTGTTTTGAGGTTGAAAGAGATTTAAGGTGAGGTTCGAAATGAATTTCTGCAGTGTGTGTTTGGTTCAATCGAACTTCCAAGAGAGGTGATAATGAAGTTGGTTTTATAGAAAGGGTCGAGGGTAATTGAGGAAAATACGCTGTTATCACTTTGATGACGTTGCGAAACACATTGAGGTGCGTGACGGTTTTCACGTTGTGTGAACCTTGGCCAGTTGTTTTTGTCGTATGTGAATTGCTTTTCGCAAGTTTGGGTTGGTTTGTACACTGCGTCTGTGTTTAGTGTGTGGTTCTAACCAAATTTCAATTTGCGCAGGTTTGGTCCGGTGTGGTTTGTATTCATGGCTCGCAAAAATTACGCAGTGTGTGGAATTGCTGTGCAGGTCATGGTTCGTGTAACGTTGGCTGCGGTAGCATTGTGGGATGCTAGCTGGTTCTGTCACGGGTTTTACAAATTTGCAGATAGTGGCTTCCTACGGATGCGTGGGGAATTGGTGCAGGTTCACTATGTCGCCTTGTAGCAGGTTTTGGTGTAACTTGTGTTTTTTGCAAAATTTGAATCGTGGGGTCATATTAAAGGTTTGGAAGGTTTTATTTGTGGCTGATGGGGATGGCTGGCGGAAGGTAGAATGTTCGTGAGCTTGTGTCGGCTGAAATTTTGTGTAGTTGTAGAAATGAGGTTTGGAAATGTGGCAATGGTCTTGTTTTTTCCCTTGCAGTTATTGCTTGCGTTGGTGTAACCGTAATAGTACTACTACTCTTGTTTTGTATATTCCGAATTTTCACCAAACTCAACCAAGGCCTATTCTAAATAAATAAAAGTTTCATTTGATTCTTGAACTTTATGCCTTGTCTCAGCTTGTAATGAGAGTACAATATGCAGAAATCCAAGAATTTTACCCATCTACATGCAACAATGACTACAACACATCAATCATTTGAAACCTTGAATGAAATGGAATTTTGAACTTGGCAATTTAAATCTTGTTTGAATTGGAATGAGGTTGAAACTTGAATAGACTTTAAATTGAAATTGGAATTGGATTAGATGAAATTGGAATTTGAAATTGGATTGAATGTGAAATTGGCCATGAGTTTGGAATTGAAATTTGAAGAGGACTTGGACATTTGAACTTTGAAACTTGAATTAAAATGAAATTGAACTTGATTTGAAATAATGAAATGGACACTTGAATTAGAATTGAGATGAAATTGAAAATTGAATTTTGGATAGAAACTTGAATTGAAACTTGAAATGGATAGAAACTTGAATTGAAACCTGAATTGGATAGAAACTTGAATTGAAACCTGAATTGGATAGAAACTTGAAATTCATGAAACTTGAAATATGAATTGAATGAATAAAAATGGAATTGAAATTTGAAACTTGGATGAAATTTTTGACATGGAACTTAAACTTGAACGAATGAATTTGGAACTGAAAATTGGAAAGAAACTCGACATAAGACCTGAACATTTTTGCATGCTGTTGTAAGTTGAATTGAGTTTGGAATTTGAAAATTGGTAAGGTATTGAAATTTGTATCTTGAAGCTTTTGTCATGAATTTGAAATTTAAAATGCACTTGTAATTGACATGGACTTGAATCTTGAAATTTGATTATGACGCTTGAAGCCTTGAATGGAATTGAAATTTTAACTTGATATCATTTTCTGGCATCTGGACTGATGAAATGGTTCAACTTGGTTGAATCGCCTAAAATTCTTTGACATAACTCCAAGCAAAAACACTCGAAATGATTCTTAACCATCTCTGAATCAATCTTTGACAATTAATTTGGAAATGGCCTGAAACCTTGGTTCAGATCTACAAATGAAACACTTGGAGTAAATCTTGAATAAGTGACACTCCTGATTCGTTCCAACAAATTATCCTCGAAACCTCATTTCAGTATCTTGAACTCTACATTAAAATCGTACTAAAAATGCATTGAAACCTTGAAACAATTCCATGAGACATAACACCACATCCTGATTCTATTTTGAAGTGATCTTAAATCGAATAGAAAACTCAAATTCTCCAATGAAGAGAAACATGAACCAACTAATGAGGACTTGCAAATGACTTGAAATATTGACCAAGTGCCTTGACTTTTAACGGCTCTGCCATTGGATTTCATCAACATTGACCTGTCACAAAACCCTAATCTCTGTCACTTGATGATTTGCAGCCATAAATCACTTGAGTCTGACATTTCCTTGCCCTCACAATGATTTATACCATTTATGACTTGGAATATGAACCATGCTACCATAGCACCGAACCCTAATCGAAAGGGAACTGAATTCTGATGATTTTTTCAATCATGAAGCGCTGATGAACTTGACTTAACCTGATAACTTGGTAAAGAAACAAACCAATGTTTGACCAAGATTAGGCCAAACCCCCCTCGAATTTCAAATCACACCGCACACACACTTGGCCTGAAACAGTACTACACATATGTTGAACCTGCTAGCCTCGAATGAATTTCAACTGAACAACACTTGCTCATCTTAAACACAAAGGCTGAGAAACCCTAATCTTCGCCTTGAGTGCACACTAATGAAGTAATGACTTGCTGAGAATCAAATCCCTGATTCAAAATCTTTGCCACAACATGATAACCTGATATTGAAGCAAATCATTTGTTTGACCAAGATTAGGTCAAACTTCCACTGAATTTCAACCAAAACCACACACGCACTTGACTTGATAACTTTTCCTGGTCCTCGATTCGATTTTGCAAAACCCGAGCTTAGGAAGCAAAAGACACGTACTTGGGATGCACAAAGGTTAGATGATATGAATGACGGATATGATGCACAGATGATGAAAATGCTATGATATGTATGGTCGGCGATTCATGGTCAAAATTAGGGCGTGACACTAGGCAATACACATATGAGGTAGTGTAAAAACGTGTCATATTCATATCAGAGAAGGCCATACGCGTATGGCACAACTCAGATTGGAAAAAGCCAAGATTTCTCCTATTTAGCCGAAAACTCGAATTTCCAAGGGTTGGAAATTTTGCACTACAAAAACACGTTTTGAAGGCTGGAGAACTCAGATTTTCAAGGTGGATCAAGCTTTTCATGAACATTTTGTGATTGAAGACCTAATGTTATCTATTAATTTGTAATGTCTACATTTGTATTTTTTTCTTTGGTATTATGAGTAGGTAAACCCCCCAACGCTAAGGGTGTCCCTAATTTGGATTCGTGAAATAATTTTGATTTGAACTTTGTGATGGAAACAATTTTATGATATTTGATTTACTTTCAATTTGTTCTTGATGCTTTCTCTTTCATAAAAATTGAGTTTGATTTACCACTATAACAAATAACGCATTTAACGATGGTCGCGAATTGCATTTAACCTCGGCTACACAGGCGAGGTAATGGACGGCGACATGAAAATCAATCACTTGTCACCTCAGTCAATCTAAAGCCGAGGTAAGAAATTAAAAGTTCGTGGGTTCGATCCCCAACATCAGCATTTTTATAACTGGATGGCACACCCAATGTTTTTACTTTGGTTTTAATTAACGTTAAGGTAACATCTCAATGTGACTACCTCAGTTTTATGAAAAACCCGAGGGGTTTATTTTTTTTTTTGTACTGTTGTTTTCACCTGTATTACAGAACCATATTTTTAGAACCAATTACAGGATTATAGAACCATATTTTTGGAACATGTATTACAGAACCAATTACAAAACCATTTTCGAAACCAAAACAAAAGATTATGAAACAAAAGCAATAACCAAAATGAAAAGTTTTGTAGTATGTCAAATAGGATTTGTCACTGGTCCTTAAGCACCTATAGTTTGAACAACATTTGAAACTAATTAGGTCGATCAAAAATAACATTAAATATATAGTACAATGATTAAAAAGGAGTAAAATCATTAATTATAAATTTCAAAGGGATATAAAACATTTACTTACTAGTTTTCCCATATCCCCTCTTCATGATCATGATGAATATCATGCACATCATCTGAATCATTTTTTTCAGATGCTTGACGTACATGTGTTGCTAAACAAGGCGTCTCAGAGTTTAAAACTTGATTTTCATCAGTATTATCGGGAATGTGTTTACCTTAAAGAACAATTGACCATCTAGTGTTAGAAGGATTAGTGACATTAAAAACTTACTTTACATGGGATGCCATGATGAAAGGTTTGTTCTTATAAGTTTCCTTACGAATATCAACCCACTTGAATCCCAATTCACCGGTTTCTACACTAGTGTTACTGTCAATTCAATTTCACTTAAATAAAGGAACTTTAAAACAAACATAGTCAATCTCCAAAATCTCCTCAATGAGCTCGAAGTACGGCCTAGATTCTAGTACTATATTGTTATCATTGGAACTATAAGAGTACATGGATTCAGACTCAACCATAACCCCACTATTTTGCATAGTGCTATGATCATCCTTTGATTTTGTATAGAATGAATATTTAGGAATGTCGTATGTACTCCAAGTAATTACAGTAAACTTAGGCATACGTGGCAACCATTTGCAAAGATCTGGCGCACTACTCTCTTTAGAAATACTTTCATTAAACCAACTTATGAAATTTTTGTTATGCTCTGTCAACGAAACTACTTTCATACCAATTTATGAAAGTTTTCCTTTAAAATACTTTTGTGAGCGGTCAAGTAAGGTTGAACTTCACTAAGGTTATTCAATATATACAAATGTGCTTGAAAAACTACATCTCAGAAAAATGTATTAACATTTAAAAGTTAAATACCTCTACCATCATAAAATCCATCATGACGAGACTCAGGAATTCCTATAAAGGAAGCTTCTGATAAATAGTTTGTACAAAACTCAATAACTTCTTCTGAGATGTACCTTTCTACGATCGAAGCTTCCGGACGATGATTATTCTTTGTATACCCTTTAAAAATCTTCATGTAACGCTCTACCTGATACATCCACCGTAAATAAATTGGACCACAAATTCTAATCTCCCTTACTAGATGAACAACTAAGTGAACCATAATGTCAAAGAATGATGGAAGGAAAACCATCTCTAATTAGCACAAGATAACTGCAGCTTCGTGTTCCAAGTCATCTAAACTTCCATGATCAATAACTTTACTACATATAGAATTGAAGAATAAGCATAATCTGGTTATAATCACCCTTACATTTCTTAGTAAAATGCCATGGATAGTTGATAAGTGCAAAATGTACCTATTTTTGTATATAAGTTTTGTTGCACTTATCATTACTTTGTGTTAATATTGGTTGAATAAACCCCCACTTTATGTGTAAATACGTTTACTTTACATTTTAGTGTATATATTGCGCATTGTGTAAATATTACGTAGTTTAATTGATTTTTATCTCATTTTTTGTAGGTAACTAATAAAGGCCATCTTGCCATATTCTTGTAGAGCATCTAATAAGCTTTCCGGCGCTTCCGGCCGTGCGTAAATCAGAGCTACGGTGTAGAAGTTGTGGTCAAATAAGGGGCTGATTTTCTGTCATGTTCGCTTAGCGAGTGTGACAGCGAATGTTCGCTTAGCGAAGGCCCCAGCGAGTAGAGGCAGAAAGTTGCAAAGGAGAAAAAGACCATTGTTCGCTTCGCAAACGTCTTAGCGAGCATTCGCTAGGCGAATAAATCGTTCGCTTAGCGAACCTGCGAAGGAAAGCAAGGGCGGTTTAACCTTTCAGAGGCACTTATGTGCCATTTTTGGAGGCTCGCCTAGCGAGTAAAAGGTTCGCCTAGCGAACCTGCGAAATTCTGATTGTATATATTAGATTTTGAGTCATTTTGTTAGGGATGTTTTTGGGGGAACTTTCTCCCAACTTCATCAAACTTCGTTTTTTCAGTAGATTAGCTTAGAAAACATCATGGAAGCTTGCATGTGGATGATCCGGGGTGGATTTCTCATCGATCGGCGCCGACAAACTGCGAGATGTTTGGTTCATTTCTGATTTTCTTTATGTCTTTCTTCTTTGTTAGGTTTTGCATATGTATTGACTATGATCTCATGTATATTTGTCGCCCATGGCGTTGTATAAAACTTGCTTTACAAATCTCTATTGGTGATTGTCTCTGATTTTTGCTTTATGCGCGGGGTTTGGGGTGCGTTAGAGATAACCGTCGCAAACTTCGATTAGGGATGATTGTCTGTTAGTTTCTGGATTCTAGAGATAGATTTAGGGCTAACAATCTTCAATAGGCATCGAAGCTTAATGCCTTCCGTGTTTCGAGGCTTCGCTCGCGAGAGTGACGAAGAGAGTAATACGGTTGTTTTCTCAACTTTACGTTAGACATAACCTGTGTTGTGAGCGATGCTGGGTGATATTGAGGAGTATTGTAGGTGGAGTATAACTGGTCGGTAAGTTTAAGTTTGTGAGGAGTGATTTGTATGCATTGTCGGACGAGTTTTTCTCTCTGAAGAATGATTTCTTTTTGTTTTAATATTTACTTTTATGTTTTCTTGTTTGAAACTAATTTAATCCAAACTCATAAACGCGAGAGATTGTCGAACGACATTCTTTCCCTCGAACCGATCTCCGTGGACACGACATAAATCCCGGAGGGAATTCTTTCCGAAAATAAATATTTTTGCTTGCTTGCCCTATTCTGCATCCAACAAAATGGCGCCGTTGCCGGGGATTGGTTTTGATATTGAATTGCATTGCGATAGTTTCTTTGTTTTTGAGTTTTGTAGATATCGTACATGTTGTATATTTTCACTTGTTTATATTGATACTTGTACATTTTGACGTTTGTTCAAGTGTTTGGTTAGGACGCTTGCTTTTGGTTGCGCGGTGAGACATCACCATGACATGAATGAAGGAAGTTTCTAATTAAGCACCGTAAAGGCGTCGAGCTTACGACGTAAAACAAGCATGTTTTATAGTTTTTCTTTTCGAATGTTTTTGGTTGTTGTTTGCTCACAGATTTTGATTGACTTACTTGAGGATGCTGTTGTGATTTTCCAAGTTGGTTCGTTTCAACTTGCGGATGTATGGTAATGATTTTGTTAAGTTTTGTACACGTCTGAGGTATGTATTTATCGTTTTCTATACTTTAGCATATTCATGATACTTAGGCATTTTACAAACTTCCATGCCATCCATTCTTTTGTATACTTGTTCTATTGTGAATCACTTTAGTTCCCAACCTTTTTGTGAGGTGGCTTTCCATTGTTCATATATGTGCGGAGAACCAACATTCTTGTTATAACTGGATTTTATTATGTTGAATCTTTTATTTGTGTTGATTATATGAATGCATGAAAAGGATCAAGGCAATTGTTTCATTTTGAGCACAACTACCTTAGCCAAATAGTTAATTCACCTTGTGAGTGTGTGAGAATTCGTAACCCCTTTGAGCTTTTTGATCCATGTTTTTATTTAAACTTAATGCTTGTCTATGAGTATTTAGTTCACTTATTTTTTAATGGATTTTGTTTTTTCTTGGACCTCAACTATATGTTGTTGTATGAATTTTTTCCTTGCCTTAGAAAGTAGGGAGTATTCACATGATGATGTGGTTGAATTCAAGTTGGGGAGAGAATGATTGTTTACTCATTGGTTGGATTCTATGAGGATTGAAAAAGAAAAGAAAAAAGAGAAAAATATGACAAAGAAAAGAAAAGAAAAAAGTGAAAAAGAAAGAAAAAAGAAAAATCCTTGAAAAAGGAAACAAAAAGAGTTGCAATAATTGTGCTAAATAAGTATTGTGTGTTGTGTAGCACTTGGGATTTTGGAAGAAGTTGGTTGAAATTTTGTGTGTGAATCTTTGTGAGTTTTCACTCCCTTAGGTTTAGGCAAGTTTTTGTTTCAATGACCTTTAGAAATTGCCCCTTGTTTGTTTACCCGACCACGCTACAACCTTGAAAAGCCCTTGTGATTCTTGCCTTTGTATTTTCAATGTGAATTTGTGGATGTATGCATAATTTAGTCTTTTGTTTGCAAGATTGTTGTGTGAGTGAAAGAACCTCATTTTGTGTTTTTCATCTACCGATGATTATTTTTGCTAGGTGTGATTCACATTTGAACTTGTGTTGTTTTAGAATTTTTTGCATGACTTTTGTACTTTGCTTTTGTTTCGTGACTATGTTATCGTTGCAGTTTAGTGGTAAGTATTTACTTTTGTGTGTACCGTTTTCATTTGAACCATTCATTCGTTTCCGTTTTTCAAAACCTGTTGATTCGTCATTCTTTGGCTATTTCTTGCGCATTTTCAAGTTTGTTTGATTCTTGTTTGTGGACAAACAGTTATGTAAGTTGGGGAGAGATTGATAAGTGCAAAATGTACCTATTTTTGTATATAAGTTTTGTTGCACTTATCATTACTTTGTGTTAATATTGGTTGAATAAACCCCCACTTTATGTGTAAATACATTTACTTTACGTTTTAGTGTATATATTGCGCATTGTGTAAATATTACGTAGTTTAATTAATTTTTATCTCATTTTTTGTAGGTAACTAATAAAGGCCATCTTGCCATATTCTTGTAGAGCATCTAATAAGCTTTCCGGCGCTTCCGACCGTGCGTAAATCAGAGCTACGGTGCAGAAGTTGTGGTCAAATAAGGGGCAGATTTTCTATCATGTTCGCTTAGCGAGTGTGATAGCGAATGTTCGCTTAGCGAAGGCTGGCGAAGGTCCCAGCGAGTAGAGGCAGAAAGTTGCAAAGGAGAAAAAGACCATTGTTCGCTTCGCGAACGTCTTAACGAGCATTCCCTAGGCGAATAAATCGTTCGCTTAGCGAACCTGCGAAGGAAAGTAAGGGCGGTTTAACCTTTCAGAGGCACTTATGTGCCATTTTTGGAGGCTCGCCTAGCGAGTAAAAGGTTCTCCTAGCGAACCTGCGAAATTCTGATTGTATATATTAGATTTTCAGTCATTTTGTTAGGGATGTTTTTGGGGGAACTTTCTCCCAACTTCATCAAACTTCATTTTTTCAGTAGATTAGCTTAGAAAACATCATGGAAGCTTGCATGTGGATGATCCGGGGTGGATTTCTCATCGATCGGCGCCGACAAACCGCGAGATGTTTGGTTCATTTCTGATTTTCTTAATGTCTTTCTTCTTTGTTGGATTTTGCATATGTATTGACTATGATCTCATGTATATTTGTTGCCCATGGCGTTGTATAAAACTTGCTTTACAAATCTCTATTGGTGATTGTCTCTGATTTTTGCTTTATGCGCGGGGTTTGGGGTGCGTTAGAGATAACCGTCGCAAACATCGATTAGGGATGATTGTCTGTTAGTTTCTGGATTCTAGAGATAGATTTAGGGCTAATAATCTTCAATAGGCATCGAAGCTTAATGCCTTCCGTGTTTCGAGGCTTCGCTCGCGAGAGTGACGAAGAGAGTAACACGGTTGTTTTCTCAACTTTGCGTTAGACATAACCTGTGTTGTGAGCAATGCTGGGTGATATTGAGGAGTATTGTAGGTGGAGTATAACTGGTCGGTAAGTTTAAGTTTGTGAGGAGTGATTTGTTTGCATTGTCGGACGAGTTTTTCTCTCTGAAGAATGATTTCTTTTTGTTTTAATATTTACTTTTATGTTTTCTTGTTTGAAACTAATTTAATCCAAACTCATAAACGCGAGAGATTGTCGAACGACATTCTTTCCCTCGAACCGATCTCTGTGGACACGACATAAATCCCGGAGGGAATTCTTTCCGAAAATAAATATTTTTGCTTGCTTGCCCTATTCTGTATCCAACAATAGCCACTGGTAGAGTTTTTGCATCAAGACATGACAATCATGATATTTCAAGCCCAATAATTTGCGATCGTTCTCTGACACAAGTTTCTTCACATTTGATGAGTACCATTGGGGAACTTTGATACCCTTTAAACAATCACAATTTTTTTTCTCTTTTCTAGAAAGAGTGTGACATGTTGGGGGGAAAATAGATTCTATTTCCTAATTCTTTTCGAGCTAACTCTTGTCGTATACCCATCACAACCATATCTTCGCGGGATTTCTTAGTATCTTTTGTCTTGCCTTTAATGTTGAGAAGTGTTCCAATCATACTATCACATACATTTTGCTGTACATGCATCACATCAAGGCAATGTCTTACATCAAGACTAGACCAGTATAGAAGATCAAATAATACCGACCTCTTTTTCCAAATATTTTTCTCCGCGGACTTTTTTTGTTTCTTTTCAAAGATAACCTTAATGTGTTGTTGTTTTCTATAAATTTCAATCCCAGTTACGAGCTATGGAGCGATATCAAACTCCTTCTCTCCATTAAAAGCCTTCCGCAATCTACAATATGCATGATTAAGTCTTAGAAAATTTTGACGCCCAAGATAAATTGTATTTTTTTCCATTTTCTAATTGGTGGTGACATGTATCAACTTCAAATATAGGACACACTCTATGTCCCTTGACGTTGTATTCAGACAAATTACCGTATGCAGGAAATTCATTGATTGTGCAAAATAATATGACACACAACTTAATGTTATCACATGTATATACATAATCAACATCAACACCTTCCTCCCACAAAAGTCTCAAATCTTCAATCAATGGCATTAAATAAACATCAATGTCGTTGCCTGGTTGTTTTGGAAATAGGTTGTAAATTATGAGAAGAACAGACCATAACGATGGTTACTACTCAAATTATCTAACACTAAAAGAAAATAAGAGTTTTACGACACATAGATCGCGACGGTTGCTCTGTAAACGCCCTTATCCTCCATTTGCGACGGTTCCCGCAACGCTTTTAAGCAACCGCCCTTTTTCATATTATAAAAAACTAGCGTCCAGACGGGCACCCGCGTGCCCGTCTGTCCGCTTTTCTAATGCACACACGTAAAAATATAAAAAACAATTTTTTATTTAATATTAATTTAAATATTTAAATGGAAGTTAGTAAATTATGTGAAAGATGATAGTTATAGTTCAATGGAAATTATCGTGGAAATTACAAATTTTAAAATAAGGACAAAATAGGTAAAAAAAAAGCTACATCAAATCTATGTTTTGTCTTTATATTAGTATAAAAGTATAGATTAATAACTCACGACAGGTATTTCCAAAACCGTCGTCACACTGCCCGCCCTTTCAAGATCTCCTTTTATCTTTTACTATTTCATCTTTTCATTTTTACAACTAAGTTCTGATCTTCAAATCTTAAAAAAAAAACAAATTTTTATCTCCAAACCCTAATCACAAATCTTTCGAATCTGACAGTATCAATCTCTGAAATTTCCCAATTTCTCATTCTCCAAAATCCATAAATCTCTCCCTTCAACAAGCAAATAAAATCAAAGGTCAGAAAGCCCTCAATTATTTTCAATTTCAATGAGGTTCGTTTCATTTATTTTCATTAAGGACAAAACAAAAATCTGTTACTGATACCTCTCAATATATATATATATATTTTTCAGTCAGATTTATTGAATTGCAATCCGGTATTTCCATTTTTTTAAATTTCAGTTAGGTCATAAAACCATTGCTTATGGCTTTGCTATTTTACCGAAGATGGAGGCAAAATTGATTTTTCAGATGCCACCGAAATTCATCAACCACTCATTCGATGTTCCAAATGACTCACTTCCCTTCCGCTCACGTCTTCCCTGTTGCGGCATCACTCACTGGTTTCATGTATTCTATCTCATTCGGTTTCACTTCCTATATTGAATACTCAGTTTAATTGATTTTTTTTTTAATTTTAATTTAGGGTTTGTAGGTATTTTAATGAGGTTTTGGATGGATATAAATAGGGAGAAAATTCATTTGTATACAGGACATGGTCCTTCATCTTTTGAAGCTCTGCATTTGGGTCATTTGAATTCATTCAAGTTCACAAAGTGAGTGCATTTATTTTTTATTATCTTTTAAAATAATTATATAAATCAACTGAAATGTGTAAATGTGCAATGTTAACCGTTTTGAGATTGTGTTTATCTGTTTGGGATTAAGCCTGACTTGAATCACTACAAGAAATTTATAGTTTATATAAGCCCGAGGAATAGTTCTTTTCGCTTCTGGATGAAACTAAGCTTGCTTGTTATGTAACTTGTTGGCCAAGAGTAAGTGTATCTGTTGGAGAATCAAAACTTTGCCAAATGACAGTAACGTTGCTGTTCACCGTTTCGAGAGCGAGGTTACCATCGTTTCGAAGCTTTAACTGTAAAGGAAAAGGAGAAGTATTTGAAATGGACCAAGGTGATTTTTTTCTTTTTGCATCGGCTAAAATGAGGTTACCATTTTTAAAAAGTGAGAGTTTCGAGTATTTTCCGTTCACAGGTTGGTCGCGGTTGGCCATCCAAACAACGGTTGGTTGTTTGGATTTCGTGAAGTAGATGGAGAAACAGAAAGCGTTGTCTCCAATCGGGAAGAAACCGGCGGAGAAATTGTCGTTGGATGAAATGAGGGTGTCATTTGGTTTCTCAACTGAAAGTGATGAGCCTTGTTGGAGTGTGTCTTTTGTTAATGATAACGAAATAGTTTTACTGAATAAAAAGAGAAAGAAGAAGAAGAAGATTTGGATTTTCATGGTTAGAAAGAAGTTAGAGCAAATTGAATGGGCATGACTTGATGGAGAGGATGATATGGCTTATATCAACTTGCCATTGGGTCGTAGGTTGTGTTATTTGTTTATGTTTTTGATTCAATGTTTTGATAATTGACGTATGAAATATCTATTTGTTTGTACTTATAATAACAAGTTGAATCAATTCTATATTTAATCACACTAGATGCTAAAATTTCATATTCATATGCATTATTGAAAAAGAATAGAATGATAGTTGTTGATAAGAGCTAGTTAGAATTGAGTTACCTGTTTTTCTGCCCTGGTTTTTTGGTTCATGGGCGACCATTTCCATGTTGATCTCTAATACAAACAATTTTATATATACATATAGTACATTGATAGCTTTGGTTATGAGTTTCTTGATTAAATATTTTATGCAAAGTATATTCAATTAGCATCTTGATTATATATACATTAATCAGTGACTAATAAATGGGGTGCATTTTACCTCTAAGTTGAATCAAATACTGCTATAGTGTGACACTTGGTTAAAATATTAGAAGCTCTATAACCTTGATGATGTAAGGTGGTGTGTGGTGGATAAAGTAACTTGAACTACAAGGTTCCAAATTGAATTTTAAAAGAATACACACGTGGTCAATATATATAGTCCATGTATTCAAACAATGTGCTGACTGGGAGGAGAATTAAAATATACTATCTCACTTGACTGTAATAATTTCTGGTTTTCCTAGAAGCTTATTATGCTTGTGTTATTCTAAATAGCTAATGGAATGTTGTGACTTGTTATTTATATTTTTCTAATTATGTTAATAGCTTTCTTTTTATAGACATTTGGTGAGTGAAGTGGAAATTTGTTAGCTGGAAATTATGGTATAAAATTATGATATTGACAGGACTTGTTGCTTACTTCTTTTTTGTATCATTTAGGTTACTTTCAAAAATTACGATGGCACAGAGAACTTGAATCCAACCCCTCCTTTTAAAATCAAGCTTCCCCGGACACTCAAAGGAAGCAATGGTGTCCTTCTTGGGAGTGCATTGTCTACTTCTGGTGCAGCAAACGATGCCAATATGGTTGGTGCTAATCATCAGAAAGAAACACTGACAATTGAGACATATACTCCTCCTGACCCTGGTCCATATCCTCAAGATCATCCAAAACAAAATTCAGTTAGATTTACATCCACACAGGTGCACTCAGCTCTTAAACTTGACCATATAATGTCACTCTTTAATGTATAATAGTATTTTCTGGTAATTGTTCTGCCTCCCTTCTCCCAGAATAGTGATTGAATCCAAGTGATTGAGAACAAGATGGCTAAATTGATACTTCTGCAAAGTATGAGCACAATGCCAGTGTTTTTAATCTATTACATATTTTATATTAAAGTATACATATTACTTAGAATCACAGCTCACATCGTAGTTTGGTATTTCCGTTGAGTATTGTCAATAGTGTGAATTATTGTCAGTTTTATGTCTCATGATCGCCTTTTAACGGTTTTGTCAAGAAGGCAACCGCATTTTTATGGCTGGCAGTGTGCACTATGTGGTTTTCTCATGTATTTGATTTATAGAAGAATGCCCATATTTTTGAGAGTGCCTATTTGACTTACATTTTTTTTGTTGTAAATTGTGTTTATCAGTTGATGTTCTGCTTATGTATGTTTCAAAGCAAATTCCACTTCTGATATCCAATGGAATTGGAAAATTTGATTTTCTTTTATAAATATTTGGGTCATGTTGGCTTTGTGTTTCTTTATGCCTTCCATGGGCTGATTTCTTATCATTTGATTTGGAATTTTGGGTAACCTGCTGTTCAACTGCATGTGCAGTTATAGAGAGAAAGGTAGAGAGCATGGGGTCCAACAATCTTACCGATTGCGAGACAGATAAGTGGGCATCCTGCATCAGAGTTCTTGATCCAAGGATAGGAAATACAACCTGTCTTTTGGAACTCCAGGATAATGAGGCTGCATTCAGTGTATGCATTCAGTGTATGGAAGGTCTCTTGAACTACTTCACAAAACTCAAGTTGAAGGCGTACCTCTTGCTCTAAGTCAGTTTCAGGGAAGATTACTTGCAGGAATAGGACCTGTTCTCAGATTGTATGATTTGGGAAAAAGAAGATTATTAAGAAAGTGTGGGAATAAACTATTTCCCAACACAATTGTCTCTATTCAAACCTACCGTGATCGAATTTATGTCGGTGACATCCAAGAGGTATGTTTCTATTCAATGTGGAAATTATTTATGAACAATTAAAATCGCTTTTGCTGATACTATGTGTGTTGGATAGAAGTCTGTTCACGAAAAATTTACAGGCATCATTAGGTATGCTATAATTTTACCAAAATAAGTTAGCTATGAACTTATTAGTGACAGCAGATAAGCTAGCTGAAGTGTTTGTTAAAATTATGGGAGAAATTATAAAATAGGATGCCACTGTATCTTTTAATTTTGTTTTGTATAAATAGTATTATAGACTTTTTTGCCTAAGAGAAGTTCATTTAAACTAGGCTGTTATTCTTTCATAGACAATCTCTAGCTTTGAAATGATCATTTTTTGTTTTAGAGGGACTTTACCAATTACTTGAAAAAAAAGGAAGATTAGAGCTGTAGAAACTGTAGTTCATTTAACTGTATCGGGTTTGGTTGAACAGTTGAACTTACTTTATTATTTGTTCACAACTATCTTTATATCATGAATTTCATGCAGTTGTCATTTGAGGTTCTAATGATTATTCCTGTTTTAATATATTGAGTATTCTTAATTCTTATATTGGCAGGCAGCAAGATGTTAGGGCAACTGAGATTGATAAAGTAGACATGCACTTATCTTTTCGTCCTGGTGACATTGTTAAAGCTCTTGTGGTACTATTACTGCTTTAAGAGTTTTATAAGTTAATTTCATAACTTCCAAATTGCCCTCAAATCAATTGGTTGCTACTTGAATAATACTTTAACTTACTCAATCCTTTTTTTATCAGCTTTCACTTGGAGATGCACGGGCGTACTTTCTGACAACTGCAAAGAATGAACTTGGCGTTGTTTCTGCCGAAAGCACTGCTGGTGAGATTGTGTTCATATTGTGGGAGGTTCACCCTCACATATATTTTTTAGTTTGCTTTTTCCTTTTCTAGTTTCTCTTGAGCAGGGGCACAAACAAACAACCCTCCTCTAAGTAGGTTCCCTATACTTTCATCACATATCTCTGATATGATTTGAGTTACTGCAATTTATCAGATAGTACAATTTCATGTTGGCAATGTGATCTCATGCCTGCAAAAGGCCTCTCTTATACCAGGTGGCGGAGAGTGCATTTTATATGGAACTGTTATGGGAAGTATTGGGGCATTGCATGCTTTTACTTCACGAGATGATGTTGATTTCTTTTCTCATTTGGAGATGCATATGAGGCAAGATAACCCACCTTTGTGTGGAAGAGACCACATGGCGTATAGATCTGCCTTTTTTCCTGTTAAGGTATACCTAATCTATATTACGCCGTAGATTATTTATGTTATTATTACAATGTACTGTTTGCCATCCATATTTTCATGGTTGGGTTTGCCTAGGATTTACGGCGAAAATCTTGACACGTACAAATGTATAATTTTGTTCAATTAGTGTATTTTAACCATTAGTATGAATGTATTTGTGTAGGATGTTATTGATGGGGACCTATGTGAGCAATACCCAACATTGCCGATGGATTTGCAGCGAAAAATTGCCAATGAATTGGACAGGACCCCTGGAGAAATTCTAAAGAAACTCGAGGAAGTACGAAACAAGATTATTTAAGAAATGATGATTAGAGAGGACAATTGCAGAAATATTTTGTTTTTGAGTTTGAAAATAAAGTTGATGCCTCCATTTTTGTATGTTGATCATAAAGCCAATCTCCTTCCTGTGACTTCTGTTTTTCTTGATGTATTAGGTAGTTTTGATTCTGTGTTTGGCTTACCAAAGTTACATTCTAAAAGTTGTAATTAATAATTATTCCAAGCACGCACTGTTGTAATATTGTGATTAGTAAAATAAGAGGCTGCAATCAATTCCAACCTTAAGTTTAGGGTTAACTGCAAAAAAAAAAGTTATGCAGAAGTGACTGCTTGATTTTTTTTTAAAATTTTAGAAATATATTAGCTGCGAAATTACCTGCGGATTTTACATTTCTTGCGGATTTACCTTTGGAAATACCTAAGGTTTTTAATTTTTGGATAACAAAAACAATTATTTATGGCGGTTTTAACCGCCGCAATTTTCAATTTGCGACAGTTCCTTACCCGTCGTAACATAGAACGACGGTTGGAGTGACGGTTTTAGGAACTATCGCGATATAGCCTGACGACACACGTTTTCGCGACAGAAGCAAAACCTCCGCGACTAGTAAATTGTGGCCGTTCAAACCGCCGTAATCTCCCAATATTAACCGTCGCAACTTGCCAATTTTCTTGTAGTGTAAAGGGTTCATTCCATCGGTGGCAAGTCCAAGCCTAAGGTTCCTCGGTTCAAGGGAAAAATCTGGATACAAAGAATTAATTTTCTTTTATTGCAATGAATCAGATACATGGAGAACTTTTACATCACACACTCTTTCATCTGCATTCCTGTTCGCTGGTAAATTTGACGAACAATCTCTGGTTTCCTAATTTATGAAAATTAGTTTACTAACAGGACCAACCACAAATCCTAGGACAAAGTGCTTTTGAAAGTGTCTTTGATTTGAATAGGAAGGTATTCGTTTTGTATTTGCTAATGTTTCTTTTAATGGTTTTCGACTAAAAGAACAAAGGTATAATATGGTGAAAAGATAATTGAAGATAAGTTTAAACGAGAAATAAAGTAAATTGTCGAAGTAAAGGAAATGACTTGAATGCAAAAAAATGAAGAAAAACTTGGAATTTCATTAAAGTGCATAAATGTAAACTGGTGTTTTCCATACATACATTTTCCAGAAAACTCGTTTCTCTCACACGGTTACTTTGAGTAATTGTGGTAATTTGTACAAAGTTTGGAACACACCCTGATTCCTATCACAACTATCCTATTTATATACAAATAAAATAACTGCTAATAACAGTTACTTCCTAAAAATACGACACATGGCTTCTTGCATGTCTTTTCTCCATCATATTTGCTCCACGCGTAATCTGCCAAAGGTAACGCCCTTTTATATTCAAATTTCAAACTTCATGTCAAAACAACACATCCTTCCAGCAGTGTTGAAATGTCAAAATCTTATATTTCAAATATCTTCTTCAATTTATACTTCCAGCTGCGAATAACAATAGTCTGTCGAAAATACTAAAAATCTCAAATCATTTAATGGCGTCGAAAAATACCCATATACAAATTGCCCCCCAATAAATGATTTTTCGATCAATCCAAGAGAAAAAGCATTTGTTGCCAATATTTATTCGACGCCTTTAATGACTCAGCAAGTCAACTGTTTCCATGATTTGACAATTCTGACCCTAAAACCATCATTACACTTTATGAAAACATCAACTCAGCCCACGTTTCTGACAACCACCAACATCATTGCCTAAACCCTAGCACGTCCTAGGTAATTCAACTGCCACCACCCCACTTCTTCCATGAAAAACTGCCACGTGGGCCACGATAAAAAATCCTCCAAAACTCAAACGTTTCAGTCTTTATCACCTATAAATACATCAAACCCTTTTCTTTTAATCTTTTAGAATTCCTTCTTCTTCAAAATATTTCTTCCGTTTCTTCATTTTTTTCTGCAACTCTTTCTTCAATAATGGCTACTTCCACAGCTCCTTCTACAAGCAAGAACTCCAAAGGTTCCAAATCTTTACCACCTGCGCACAGAATAGCTGGACCAACAAATGTAGGTAACCAACAATATGTTCCTGAGCCCCCAAATGAGAAAGAGAAAGAAAACATTTATCTCTCCCAAGTACTCATCCCTATTCTTATTTCTGGTTCATGTTACGCAATGCTAGGTCCATTACCAAACCCAAACGTAGATCCAGTAAGAATGAAAGAATTTTTTCCTACCTACCACCATTACAAACCCATAGCTGCTGGTGCAAAGCCTAAACCTGCTGAAACAAACCCTGTAGAAGAAACCCCTGATAACACAAATCAAGATTCGACCGCTGATGAAGATCTTAACCTAACTTATTTGAATCACGCTAGAATCTTTAGGTCTTGCCCTTTGACGAAAGACCCTTCTGATTATCTAGCTTGGTTAGCCAGAGTTGAAAAGGTTAAAGCACAATTTTGGAAAGAATTAGGAATTTTCGACTTAATCCAGTTGTCGAAATCTGGCCCAAGTTACTGCCCCAACATGCTCTTAGCCTCCCTTTATTTTTGGGATAACACCTATAACACTTTTCACCTTCCTTGTGGAATGATCACTCCCACTCTTTTCGACGTGGCTGCTATTACTGGTCTCAGTCCTTTAGGAACAGATTACAATCCTAACATCCTTTGTGACGATTCCATAGGATTCGACACCAATAAAGCTACCTTCACTGCATACATTTCTAACTATCATGACAAGCAATCTGAAGAAGTCTCCGACCAAGAGCACATAGCCTTCTTAGCCCTATGGTTATCACGATATGTCTTTTGCTCCAGATCTCTTCAGGTAGCCAAGCGTTATATTACCGTAGCTAACCAACTTCATGCAGGAAGCAAATTATGTTTAAGCGAAATGATTTTAGCGAATCTCTATGAGTCTTTGAGCGAAAGTGACACTTTTCTTAAGACCGTGAAAAACAAAGGCAATCTTCTCCTTTCTGGGCCATTTTGGCTCCTCCAATTGTGACTCAATGCCACCTTCGAAGCTTCTCTCCCTATCAAGAACTTCGTAAATGAAGATAAAGTGAAAGACAGAGATGTCGAATGGCCCAGGCTGGTACAACTGACACCTACTGACGAAGGAATCAACCTTTGACAAGCTTTTACCAGTTATGTTATGATGTTTGCCAAACGTCACAACTTCAGTCCCAGCATGGCCCCTTTCGCCAACAGGACGATTGGTCCAGAATGGTTCACCAGACAGTTACCCGTAGAAATGAAAAAAGATGAAGACAATTTCCTTAATGTTTGGGAGTCTTTCCTAACACCCAGGCTTTTAACTTCTAAACTTAACCCTGGCAAGTCGAAGATTACTTTGGTAGTTTACCAACCAAATCTTGTCTCTCGACAATTTGGATTGATACAACTAAAACCAAAGCCACTTTTTACACGAAAAGGCTCCCTCATTTTTTACAACACTTTCCATAATGAAGAAAAAAGTGCAGCATTGTCAGCCAAGTATTCCGACTCGGTTGAAATCCGACCAGTGATCTTTCGACCATCTTTTCTATGTACCCAAGAGTTTGACGAATGGTGGAAAGATTACTACACCAACAAATTCTTTGATGTACCTTCCTTTAATATTCAGCTAACCAAATCTTTTGCCCTTGTGCAGGACAAGACTAAAAAAGGTATTTCAAGACACATCAAAGAAGTGCAAGCATTTCAAAAATACTTTGAAACTATCTATAGACCTGATGAACTTAGTCGAACCATAAGCGAAGCAGCCGTCACTTTAAAACAAAAATTTACAGAAAAACTAGATAGTTTAAAATTGCCTTCATACGTTCGACCAGAACAACGTTATGAACTGGCTTTCAATCTTTTTCCACCAAAGTTTCCCCCTCTACCTTCTGCTGAATTTGGTGTGGCATTAAGCCCTCTATTTCCAGATTGGTTCATTTGTGGGGATTCAATGAAACTGCTTCGACAACATTATAAAAAACGTGTTGAGCGAGTGGTTCCGACTAAGTACACATTGGACAATTTCAAAGGTCACCTTCATATTGGTATAGAACACGTTCGCGTGGAAACTCCCATTCTTGAAGGTGTTAAATGGGAACGTTTTTCCGACATTCTAAATTTACTTTCCACGTATCTTTTCTTACATTTATATCTAACTTTTCTCTCCTTTTCTTAGCTTTGAAAATTCCTGCTAAGAAAGCAGCCGTCGAAGGTGCATCAGCAAGGATGGAAGAAGATCCTCAAAACACAACCACCAAAAAACCTGTGGCGAAAGTACAACCTCCTCCTTATGTATTAACCTTTCCTCCATTTTTCCAAAAACTAATAAAGTTCTATTGTTATGTTCAGGTAAGTCGAAAACCTCCTCCAACACCAAAAAGAAAAACACAAGAAACAAAAGTCCCTAGTGAAGAATCTGGTGACGAATCGCCAGAACACAATCAACCTTTGAAAAGAAAAAAGACTACAAAAACTCCTTCCCAAAGATCCTCCACTGCCAGAACCTCAAAGAAAACTCCTCTCAGCAGCCCAATTTTGGAATCTCAAACAAAACCTGCAGAAAGTGGAAACTCCAGCCTCAACACTGCTATCCCTCAGGTATGTTCCAACTTTTAACTACTGGATTTTTATCCTGTATATTTCTTTTCCTATCTAATTTTAATTCATTTTACAGACTCAAGTCGACATTCATGGAAACCCCATGGTACAAATGCTCCCAAAAACTAGCAGCGATCCAACCTACAAGCCCACCAGTGCAACAAACACATCCCCAAAGGATTCGACCAAGGAGTCAGCAACAGAGGTCGAACAAACCCAGAAGACTCCCCAGCATGAAAATCTTCATCCAGACAAAATTCAGGAAGAAACAAGTCCTAAGGATGATACCATGGAACGACAAAATGAAGCAGCATTTGAAACAATGTCCATGGATAACCCTTCTGACGATAATTCTCCCCCTCATCCAGAACCAAATGAAGAAAACAAGGATGAAGATGCTGAAACTGAAACTAAGGTCGAAAAAGAAACAAACGAAGAAGAAGAAGATAATGAAGAAGAAGAAAACGACGAGACGAAGAAGCAAAGTGCCGAACCAGAACCAGAACAGAGCACCCAACAACATCTTGACCAAACAAAAACCAGTTCGTTGGGGACTGGTTCGACCAACTTCTCTCGTGAAGAACTTGAAAACATGAAAGTGCAAAAGCCATTAAAATATCTAAGGGCCATGCTGAACGCTCGTCACACCTTTTATGACTCTTCTCACAGCAGTTCGACTACCTCTGGGACAGTTTCTGGCGTCAAGTCCATAGATGCTATAATGGCTGAACTTAAGGAAAAAATTATGGATGTGGACTTGTTCAAAACTTTGGAAATTGATCCAGCCGCCCACTTCGACTTGAAAAAGATCCTGAAGCAAGTTAATGTTTTGGAAGCCCCTGCTGAAGTAAGCAACATTGTGGTGGACCTGACCACCATAATTGACCTGACAATAGCAGACTTCAATCACCTCAGAGATTATTCACAGAAAATCACAAATAAATTTGAGACTCAACTTGCCGAATAGGATGCTGTTGCTGTATCTACCAACAAAGTCTCTGAATTAGAACAACTTTCTGAACAACACAAAAAAGAGACTACTGCGTACGACAATAAAATCCAAAAATGGGAGAAAAAGATAGGTGCACTTCAAAAGAAAATCTCCCGAGAGAAGAAACTCAAAGAAACACTACAGCAACCCAAACAAAACGAAATTGATGAAGAGTTGACAGTGGGTTTGCATCATGCTGACAGAGCCTAAAAACTAAGTCAAGAGATTGAAGAACTTTCGACAAACAAAGCCCTTTGTGAGCGTCGACTACAAATCCAGAAGAACAAGTTTGACCAACTTAAGAAATCTTTTACTAAGTTGACGTTGTAATTTAGCCTTTTAAGGCCAATTTTATTTGTAATGACATATATGCCATTTGTTTGGCGAATTTCACCACTTTATTGTTTATGCAAACTTATTCCATTATTATTTTAATTTCCTGCAGTATAGGCTTGTATTTCTTTAAATACTTCCCATTTATTTTAAATACTCTTTTATCTTTCTCTAACTTCTCAATTTCATACGCGCCATTTGAAAAAACTCTTAGAATCTGAAAAGGTCCTTCCCACTTAGGGGACCATTTTCCCATTAACCTGTCTTTTCGATCCATGGGAAGAATTACTTTCCAAACTAAATCACCAATTAGGAAAGTCTTATATTTCACTTTCTTATTGTAAAACTTTTCGACTCTTTCTTTTTGTCTTTTCAATAAATCCAGCGCATTTAATCTTTCTTCGTCCAAATCAACTAACTCGTCCATCATCATACTCAAATATGTATCTGATGGAATTTCATAATGCCTCTGAATTCGAATCAACTGTAAATAAACCTCAACTGGTAAAACTGCATCATGTCCATATGTCAATCTAAATGGAGTAGTATTTGTTGCTTCTTTAGGGGGCGTTCGACAAGCCCATAAAATTTGATCCAAAGTCTTATGCCAATTCTTAGGCTTTGTCCCCACGTGCTTTTTAATCAAACTTATTACAACCTTATTTGCTGCTTCGACTTGTCCATTTGCTTGAGCGTAATAAGGTGTCGAAGTGAGAAGCTTAAATCCTGTTTCCTTTGCAAATGTTTTCATATTCTTCCCAGTAAACACAGATCCTTGATCTGTTGTTATTGTCTCAGGTATCCCATATCTATAGATGATATGCTTTCGAATGAATTCTATGACTGCTTCTTGATCAACATTTACCAAAGGTATGGCTTCTATCCATTTTGTGAAATAATCTACTCCAACCAAAATGTACCTTTGGCCTTTCAAAGATGCTGGTCGAATTTCTCCAATTAAATCTAAAGCCCAACCCCTAAATGGCCAAGGCTTCACAATATAATGTAACTCACTTGCAGGAACGTGTGGTATCCCTGCATGTACCTGACATTCCTGGCAACCTTTTGCAAATTCGACACAGTCCTTCAACATTGTTGGCCAATACATTGCTTGTCTAAATAACAACCATTTCATTTTATGGCCTGCTTGATGCGCACCACATGCTCCACTGTGCACATTCGACAAAGCTATAAAAGCTTCGTCTTCGCCCAAACATTTTAACAAAACTCCCTCTGAAGTCTTTTTAAACAACTCATTTCCAAAAAGCACATAACTTAACGCTCTGTACTTAACTTTTCTTTCGACTTTCTGATTTGGGTCTTGTAAATAATCCTTAATGGGTTTTCTCCAATCTTCAACCCTTGAATCGTCTATATTAAATATCTCAAAACTCTCTTCGTCACCATACCCTAACTTTATTGTCTCCAAATCTGATGGGGACAACTTAGTTGATACAACTCTTCCTCTTACTTCAATGGCCTTTTCCAATTTTTCTTTCGACACTTTATAACCAGATGCGAGTTGTGCCAAATCATTCGCCACTTGATTTTCCATTCGAGGAATATGTCTGATGGTTACATTGTCGAATTTCTTCAAGAGCTTGTTAGCTATTACGAAGTACATAATTAAATTTTCTTTAACACACTTGTACTCCTTGGTCACTTGCTTTATTACCAACTCAGAGTCTCCCATTATTTCGACTCTAGTTGCCCCCAATTCCAATAAAATTTCAAGTCCAGTTATCAAAGCTTCATATTCTGCTTCATTGTTCGAACATAATCCTTCGAATTTGTACTTGAATTTTGTTGGAATTCTATTAGGAGAAATAATCAATATCCCAACACCAGTTCCATTCTTATGACTGGAACCGTCGAAGTATAGTTTCCATGGCTCTATTTCGACATATTCAACATAATCTTCATTTATGGCGTGGTCAGCTATAAAGTCAGCCACCACTTGTCCCTTAACCGCCTTCAAAGGAAAATATATTAAGGAGTATTCAGTCAATGCCAAAGCCTATTTCCCAATTCGACTATGTAAAATTGATTTTGATAACATATGCTTTATTACGTCAAAATGAGAAGAAATATATACATCGACTGGCTTTATATAGTGTTTTAACTTCATACATGAAAAGTAAACACACAGACATAGCTTTTCTATTACACTATACCTAGTTTTGGCATCATTTAAGACTCTACTGAGGTAGTAGATGGCTCTTTCAACGCCATTTTCATCTTCTTGACATAACATACTTCCTAGTGTCCTATCTGATGCCGCTATATACAACCTCATACTTTTACTTCTACAAGGAGAAATTAAGATTGGGGGATGGGTCAAGTATTCCTTGATTTTGTCGAACGTAGCTTGTTGATCCTGCCCCCATGCAAAATCTTCCTTCTTCAGTCGAAGTAGAGGAGAAAAGGCTTGCGTTTTTCCACTAAGGTTGGAGATGAACCTTCTGAGAAAGTTGATCTTCCCAAGCAGAGACTGCAACTCCTTCTTTGTCGATGGCGCTTTCGCCTCCATTATTGCTTTGGCTTTGTTTTCATTGATTTCGATCCCCTTCTTGTGGACCACAAAGCCAAGGAAATCTCCCGCTTGCACACCAAAAGCATATTTGAGAGGGTTTATTTTTAAACCAAACTCCCTCATCCTTTCAAAGGACTGTCGAAGATGGTCTACATGATTTTCGCCTAAAACAGACTTAATTACAATGTCATCTATATAGATTTGCATGAAAGTTTCAATAAAATCATGAAAAATTGAATTCATGGCTCGCTGATAAGTTGCCCCAGCATTTTTTAAACCAAAGGGCATCACCACCCATTCGTAGGTGCCTATGGCTCCAGGACAACGAAATGTTGTCTTAGGGACATATTCTTCAGCAATAAAAATTTGATTATAGCCAGAGTATCCATCTAACATACTCAGATACTCATGGTCTGCAGCAGAATGTATAAGCATTTCTGCCACTGGCATAGGATATTCGTCCTTAGGCGTAGCTGAATTCAAATCTCGAAAGTCAATGCATACCCTTAATTTGCCATTTTTCTTTATTACAGGAACAAATATTTGCAATCCATTCGACATACCTCGTTGTGTGGATGAATTTACATTTCAGAAGTCTTTCGACCTCCTCTTTGATCTTCGACAAAATCTCTGGTGCGAAGCATCTAGGAGTTTGCTTCACAGGTTTCTTTCCTGCTATTATAGGCAACTTCAATTCGACCAAACTCCTGTCCAGCCCAGGCATTTCGTCGTAGTCCCACGCGAAACAATCTTTAAATTCTCTCAGCAGTTGGACTATCTCGACTTTTAACTGAGGGTCCATCTTGGCACTTATGTAGGTTGGCCTTTTTTCTGCCCCCAGTCCTAAATCGACTTCTTCCAATGGATCCTGCGCCACCATCTTCATGTCTGTTGACGCTGGATCCTTTTCAAACCCCAAGGGTTCGTCGTCATAAATGGCGTCAATTTTTTGATGTTGCCATTCGCCAACTTCTGCATTGAACAGATCCTTTTCAACGTCCCTTTGAGGACATTGTTTGTTGAAATCATTTCTATTGGCTTTGACAGCCATGTATTTTACTTCGGCTTCAAGAGCCGCCTTGAGTTTATTTTCGGCTATATAAGCCGTAATCTTTTCGAGCACTGATGACTCACTCATCGTCACCAAACTCACTTCCCCAGCCCGTTGGCTCTATATGTGCAGTCCCAAAGACATAGTTTGCCTCATCGACCACTTCCATATCCCACTGGAAACCATATGTGGGGTGGAGATATAGCGAACAGAAAGCATTATCAGTTTCCTTCAGGTCGAAAGTTGCTGGACTGCATGGAGCTATATGGGCCAAGTGTTTGTCGAAGCCGCATCGATCCACATGGTTTACCTCAGCCATGAAATAGCTTTGATCCGCCTCTATGTTTTCGACAATTCCATCAGTTCGCCAAATAGCTATACGCTGATGCATCGACGAGGGCACAACACCCACGCCATGGATCCATTCTCTACCCAGAAGAAAATTATAATTAGCCTTTGAGGCTATGACCATGAACATCGTTGGTCTAGTTATAGTCCCGACAGTTAAATCCACTTGGATAACACCCAAAGTGGTTTCCACTTTGCCTTCATAGTTTGATAATACCATGTTGTGGGGTTTTGCATCAGACTCATCTTTCCCTATCCTCTTCAACATATAATGGGGCATTAAGTTAACTGCAGCCCCTCCATCAATCAGGATTTTGTTCACTCCTATGTTCTCCACTTTCCCCTTTATGAATAGAGGCTTAAGGTGGCCACGCATGGAGTCATCTGGCCTTTCGAAAAAGGCATTATGTTCCTCGACACAGCCGTTGTTCATAATATAGTAACATACTGGCCTGTGCCCTATAACTTCATTCTCCATAACATCCTCCTCTTCTTCGACCTCCATGACTTGGTCGTATTCTTTTGGAAGGACAGAGACCACGTTGCATCCGATGTCGAGAGACGCGTCTGACTCAGACCTGAAGTCGTCAGTCATTTCGTCATCCTCTCCCACTTTTTCTTTAGATGGTACTGGTTCAATTGCATTGCAGGAATTGCTGCTGTAAGATTCCTCTTTTCGATTCACCACTTGGACATTCCTACTTGACTCTGGTTTGCTTCTTTCGACAACAACTTTCTCAGCAACCCCTTTCTCAGCAGCTTCCTTTTCCGCCCTTTTTTGTCTTTGGAATCGCCTCCATTGGGACTTCGACATGGGATTCTTGCCTTTATAATTCTCTGAGGGATAAGGCCTTGATTTTGGCCTTTCGCCTTCTTTCTTGCCAGCCATTGAAGAACCCCTCTGAACTTCAAAATTTTTCCACTTTCTCTGTCCCTGGGCTTCCCGGATTGGTTGAACCCACTTATCACTAGGAGCTTTGTTGGTGGGTTTGAAGGTATTTGGGTGCCTTCCTCCAAACTTTTGCTGGTTTTGATCATTTCGCCTTGGGTCGAACCTCTCCGTTCTAGCAGGTGGAACTGCACCCCAGTTTCCTTTCCTTTTTGCTTTTTCCATTCCCTCCAGATTATCTGCTGCCTTCTTGTCGAACACAGCACTACAGCGGGGGCACAACATAACCTCAGATTTTTTCTTCTGACACCTTTAAAGGAACTCAATCAGATTCTCTTCCTCTTTAGGATATGCCACTTTTTGATATTCCTCTCTATGGCGCTCTTCATCAGTCTGCATTGGAGCTTTCTGGGATACCTCTTGTAGCACCCCAAAATTTACCCTACCTTTTTCTGGCTTTTGTTTCGCACTCATTTGCATCATCATTAGGTCATAGTTCATAATTATTCATTTTTTGCATTGGTTCTTAAGACGTGGGATCATGGTTCTCCCAGGGTTTCTCATTTTCAGAGGAGGCATCAAAAGTATTAAGTCAGGGTTTCATTGGTGTAAGTCAGGGTTTGGATCCTTCTTAATATCTCAAGAGAATTGATTCCAGGTTAAGTGCTCATTCAGTTAAGATCAGGTGGAAGTTTGACTTCATCTTGGTCAAATCATCAGGAGTTTTGCGTCATGTGCAAGTTATCCGTGTTATTGGTTTATTTCTCAGGAAGTGCGCATCAAGGGCCAGTTTGTTATGCGCTGGAGGTCTAGTTTATCAAGCAGTGGTTCGTATGAGTTTGGGTTCAGAAAATCAAGTTCGTCAGTCCATTAGTGGTTCAGTTGTGGATTCATATTGTGGTCAGGGCAGTGTTATTCTCAGTTGTTTGTTACTGGTTGTTGGTGATGCAAGTTAATATGGATATGGGTTTGAAGTTGGTGATTCATTAAGTATGAAAGTTTGACTTGGGATTTAAGTTGTTCAATTGGTCAGGTGTTTTGAGCATACAGAGTGTGAGAGGGTTCATGTGGATTATTTGGAATACAAGATGCCAACCCATTAAACCATATCCAAACCTCTAACCATATCCACATTCAATTCATGTCCATATCCATTTCAACCTTAAATCATTATCCAATTCCAAGTAACTATTTTGATCAAATTTCATATCTAAGTTTGTGTCCATATTCATTTGTGTTTCCAACCAAGATATCCATCTTTCATTTTTATTCTTTATCCACATCATTCTCATTTTGTTCCTTTTGATATCCATTTACCAAATCAATTGTCCATTTTTTTTATCTCCAATTCCATATCAATATCCATTATCCACTTTTTAATATCCACATCATAAACCATTTCTCATTTTTAACTAATTTTCAAACCATTTATGTTATCCACATTACTTTCCAATATCCATTTCAAATTTCCAATTGTCCCATTTACTCTTTGTTAACCAATTCAATTCAAAATCCACATTTACACAAGTTACAACAATTACAAAATAATAAAAAGGAGAGGAAACAAGCCTCATGAAACTACTTCTATGAAGTCAATAATAAAAAAGTTGAAATAAAACAACATTGCCCAGCCACGGTTGGAAGCAACTATTACATGAATTAAGCTTCCAAGCCATCCAAGTTTCAGCTGATACACTGGCCCACCTGCAAAGACAAGCCCATGAAGCTCGTTCCATACACCACATGCTATCAAGCCGTACACCAATAATTCCAAGCCGTGACATGAAGCCTTCAAGCTGCTGCTAACGACACACGCAGGGAAAAGTTACATAGCATATGCAAAAAGGCATAACAGAAAAAGAATTACAACAGAAATACAATTACAAAAAGTTTCTAACAGAAATTATAAGAGGAAAGGTGTATGAATCGTGACCAATTTCACCAAAAGATTCTAACAGAATTTCAATTGAAAAACCTAAACTACCCTCCCAATTCTTGCATAAATCAAGCTGCAACGGATTTCATTCCACACGGATCACCCCTCACCAATTCTCATCAGCAGCACGCATCACTGTGATTCCTCACATTTTTCCATCTACTCCAATCTTCAATTCTAATTAAAACTTCATCTTCAAACCATTCACAAACCTGCAGAAACATTGTTTCTTAAAATCTCATGATACTCTGCACCAATTCTCAACATCATAGAACCAGCAATCACAACGATGAAAAGTTTAGATTCACAACAAGCTCATCAAATGCTTCAATAAAACCTCATCAATTTTTAACCTCAGAATAACTTCAGATTTGCAAGCAGGGAGAAACGGAAGGCAACAACAGAATCACGCAACAACAACGTTCTCAGAAGAAGAAGAATATGCACGGAGGACTCAGAAGCAAAACTAACAACAACGACTGAAGTTACGAAGAGAAGGAGAAGCGACATTACCTCTGGTTTTTTATTCAACTTCTTTCGATTTGAAGAGCCATCGGAGCGACTCCGATAGGTAAGTATCATTGATCTTCTCCATTTCTTTATCTCTTCCAGTTTGTATTCTTTCGGTGTTTTGAAGTCTCGTTTAGACTTTGTTTTGATTGAAACTGTTTGCTGCTGTGGTGTTGTTGTTTTGAATTTTTTGTCTGTCGCTGGAGGGTTTCTTTGTCGGCAATCTCGCCGGAGATTATGAGAATATGAGGGAAGCAGAGCGGTGAGAGGAGAAGAGATCGTTGGGAGTGCGAATGAGAGAGAATCAACGATGGTTGAGGGAGTTTTCATCGCCGGAGAAGGAGAGAACGAGGAAGGGAGGGGAGTTTGCGAAGGAGAGAAAGGGAATGGGTTTGGCTATGGCGGATTGGCCAGCGTGGCGGTTTGGAGGTCTGATGGAAGCTGAGGTTCTGAAGTGGGGATATGTTGATTGTCGCGGAGGAAACATGTGAGGGACGGTGAGGAGATTTTGTCAAGAAGGGAACGGCGAAGATGATGACAGAGAAACGGCCGAGGGAGAAGGAGGAACGGCGGGGAGGATTGTGAAATGGAGGATGAAGATGATGGCTTAGGGTTTTTTAAGAAACTCATTCTGTTTGGTTGTGGACCGGGTCAAAGCCCATTTGTTTTTTCTTTTTTCACACTCCCAATTCACTTGCTACACCCATGGAAATGAGAACCAAAGTTTCTTTGGGCCAACAACCTCAGCCCATTCGCCCAGTTTCTTGTCACCCCGCCTTTATTTCTTTCGCACCCCGCTGGATGAGAAGACCTTGGGCCTAACTTCAAGGCCCACTCGCCTGGCTTTTTTGACCACACCTCCAGAACACTGCTGCACCCCTCTGTTTTCATTTAATTTCAATTTTTTAATTAGTTAATTGCTTTGGTTTTATTAGTTGTTTTGGTTAATTAATTTAGGTTAACTATATTAGTTGTTAATTTTGGAATTGGATTCCTAATTAATTTTAATATTAGAGTTTAATACTTGAGTTAATCTTAGATTTAGATTTTAATTAAACTTTAGAATTTTAACTTGGTTTTGATTTACTTTAATTAGAATTAAACTTTTTATTTGGAGATTTTCTAGAATTAGCTTTAGATTTAATTTTCTTTTAATTAGATTTTTTAGAAATAGATTTAAGTAGAAATTAACTTCTTTAATTCTAGGTTTATTTTTCAGAATTAGATTAACTTCTCTAGTTAATTTAGTCTTGATTTTAATTTGCACTTTATCTTGGATATTTTGATTAATTGTTTTGACCATGATTTTGATGCTTAATTTCTGATTAAATACTTGACTGCCTCTTGTTTGATTTACTCTTTGTGATTGAGCTGTCTGATGTTTACTTGTTGATTTACTCTGTATTCACATGCTCCCTTAAGGCTCCTAGTCCGACTTAATTTCTGATTAAGCTCGGAGTAGGATAGACATTAGGCTCTCAATCCAAGCATGCTAACATTAGGTAGAATTTTCCCTCCTAAGCCTCACTAACCATAGGTCACCCATGCATGATAACATTAGGACTCTTAGTTTCCCATTAGAGTCTCCTTTGGGTCTTCTCTCTTCTCATCTCAAAACTTCTTGAAAACACTTAATAAATATAAAGTGTATTGCGCACGAGCCTTAAGCGTGGGGAATGAGAAATGAGGGGCTTCCTCTCATCTTTCTAGAGTGCTTAGCGAGCGTCCTGTCTTGGTACGATTCGTTAAGTATTCGTCCCTGTGCCCTAGACTTTGGTGCAATGCAAGTTATGAACTAACTTAAAAAACACTTCTGTCTAAAAAATAAAAAAACAAATTCAAATCTTTTTATCCTTCGGGATTGTTTGGTTCCAGAACATTTTCAGAAAAGGGCACGTTACCTTCCGTCTGAGTCGCAAACAGGCATCGACCCTAACTGCCGGACGCGAATCTAACTTCGCTCATAAAAAACACTTACCCATCCGTGGTCGTACCCACGAACTACATTAGCTCTGATTCCTCTCTCTCGTCCGATTGAGGATATGTAGGCACAAGACAGCGATTGTCTTGGCGAGCAACCTTCCCCCACAGTTCCCATCCGAACTACGTTGACTCTGACTTTCCCATTGCACTGAGGGAGTACGTTGGCCTAGGGCATCGAATATGTCCTACCGAGTCCGTCTTAGTCACCCCCATCCCCGTTTTCTTTTGTACAGCCATAGATAGTAGGACAGCTCACCCTCCGTTTAGACAACAAGCGTGGATCCCATCGAGTACGATGGATGCGTGGGGTGCTAACACCTTCCCCTCGCATAACCGACTCCCGAACCCGGACTATGGTTGCGATGACCATGTCTTTCCACCTTTCTCTTCAGGTTTATGCAGTGTTTCCTTTCCCTCTCTCGGGATAAATACACATTGCTGGCGACTCTGTGTTTTCCGCGCCACTGTTACGTTTGTACCGTTGGATGCGAATCTTTCGGGAGCGACAGCTGGCGACTCTGCTGGGTAATCTGGTTGACCTCTTGCTGGTCCATCCCCTTTAGCGAGCTGATCCTAGCGCTTGTTTGTTTTTTTCGTTGGGTGTTTATTTGTTGTGCTTTATTATGATGTATATTACTGTTTTACAGCTTTTATTGCATTGCATTTCGTTTTACTACTGTCAGACTGGATATTGCTGTGCTGTGCTGGCTAGTTTCTGTTTGGCAGGTTGGGTTGTTCTGAGAGATAAGCCCAATACCCAGGCTTGAGTACACCCTAGGACTAGAGTGGAGAGTAGTGGGACCTACGTGCCAGCTTGGTGCGTTTGTGTGTTCACGAAATTCACAACCAGACGAGGCTATCTTGGGACGCATTCTGTCTTGTGTGTCTTGCGCATGTTAGGGTGTTGATCTAGAGAGCTGTCGACTCTGGTGACCATTTCTTTGATACCTCAGTTGCGCCTCTCCTTCCGAGATGTGGCAGTGGCAGACCACGTTCCGTGGCAAACCCATTGCACATTCTCGATCCGAGGACCCAATGCTGAGGGACTCGCATAGGATGACCTTATTTTTTAGGGGAATCAGTTGAGGCCTCCTCGATTGATGATGATGCCAAACCAGAAATGGTGACCGTATCATCATTTCTTGACCTGAGAGCCCGGGATACTGAGGATCCTCGGTTTTCTAGAACCCACATGTGAGAGGGGCGGGTGTTTGCAGGTTTGCAGGTGACATTGGCCTTCAACCTACCTGGTATTCTGGTTTTCCTGTCAGTGTGGACTTATCAGCCTGGTATTTTGGTATTCTGATCATCCGGTATTTGGGTATTCTGGTATTTTTCTTCAGAACAGACTTGTGAACTTATTCAGTCAACAACACAACAGTTATTCAGAATATGTGGAAACTTTGATCCCATGTCTGCTGCATTCATATTGCATTGCATTTGCATCTTGCATCATTTTCGCATATCTGTCTCCGGCCTGATCAGAGAGCTCATCCATCCTTTGTCTGAACCGCAGTTGATTTCTAGACTTTCTCATCGGACTTGAATCAGCTTTTGGGGAGATCATCATGAATTCAGGGGAACATAATCAGTTTGTAACTAGGGCCAATGTTGAATTGATGAAGAGTCAGTTGGATCAACTTGTGGAAGCTATGACAGCCATGAATAGGGGAGAGGCCAATGTTCAGAGGACTTCAGTTACTGGGAATGTCATTCCACCTCCAGTGAACAATGTTACTCAAGCTCAGCCTGTGCAAGTCCCTGTTGAGAATCATATTATACACGAGCGTGCCATCGTCCGAGATGGGCATTCTTCTTCTCTTGATGCCACATACTATCAAAGCTTTGCCTTCTCTGTGCTAGATTTCCAAGGGGTAGTTCCAAAGATTAAACCTAAGGATCCAAGGGCCGTTGCGTTTGATGAAATATGTCGTGTGTTGGAAGAGAAGCTTGATGCTTTAATGAAGCGTGATACCCTTGATTTGGATGCTCCGGGCATGTGTTTAGTGCCTGGTCTTGTGATGCCTCCGAAGTTTGAGATGCTGAATTTTGAGAAATACAAAGGGGATAGCTGTCCGAAGCTACATTTGGTGATGTTTAGCCGAAGAATGACCTCACATGTCTATAATGACAAGCTTATAATTCACTGTTTCCAGGACAGTCTGAGTGGGGCATCATTGAGTTGGTATATGCAGTTGGAAAGTGGTAGCATCCGATCATGGTCAGATCTAGCCAATGCCTTTGTAAAGCAGTACAGTTATAATCTTGACATGGCTCCTAGCCGCCTGCAGTTGCAAGGTTTATATAAAGCGGATAACGAATCATTCAGAGAGTATGCTCAGAGATGGAGAGAGTTAGTTGCTCGCGTTCAACCACCACTTTTGGAAAGAGAATTGGTTAATATGTTCAAGGATACTTTGCAAGGACCATACTTCGATAAGTTGATTACTGTATTAAAATTCTCTGACTTGGTAATACTTGGAGAACACATTGAGTTCGGTATCAAGTGTGGAAAAATCCAAAGCGCCTCGAAGTTCCCAGCTAATGAAAGTGGATCAGTCGTCAGTGCTCAAGAAGAGTGGGAGGAAGAAAGTAATTCCATCTGGGAACATCCACCATCTCATCCTCAATATTCAGATGCATCAATTGTTCAGAGTCAGCAATCTTCTGGATCTCAGAATCAACGGTCATACCGCCGTCAGCCGCGTCAGCACGCCCGACAAAGACCCAGGAAGCCAGAGAGGCACTTCACTCAATTACCAATGTCATATCGTCAGATGCTGCCAGATTTGATAAGAGGTGGATTGATAGTGCCGAAGGAATTAAAGCTAGTGCCTTTTCCGTATCCACCAGGTTTTAATGTCAATGCCCGTTGTGATTACCATGCTAGAGCACAGGGACATTCAACTGAAGATTGTAAGGTGCTCAAAAGCAAAGTTCAGACGCTGCTTGACTCCAACATGTTCTCATTCACGCCTCAGGGTATTCAGATCCACGACTCTCCTTCATCCAGTCATGTGGTTTCATCAGTTCAGGTTATGGAAGAAGACACCGAGAGCAGTGGTGCATGTTTTTATCAGACTGACTTCGATGAGCAATTCTGAAGATGGCTAGTTCAGCAGCAAGTTAAGCTTGGAAATCCCAGTTCCCCGAAGCTGGCAATCTTTTAGATCATGTCATTTCTTTGCATTTGTAGTTTCTTTTCTGTTAAAGTGCAAACTCATTTGTAAAACTCGTCTGTTTTCAGTTGATAATGATAATGCAATGAATATACATGTTTTGATTAAATCCATCTGTGTTCACTCATATTTTCTTTATTGATATCTAACCCTTGTTTAAGCAGGATCTGAGGGAGGATGATGAAATTCAAAGACGCAGAACTTCTGATGGTATGCTTTTGGGACAAAACCTTGCTGATGATGTACAGGCATTGTTTCAAATCCCTAAACACCGGAGATATAAGGAAGATAATCCCTTGTCAACCGCTTTGAGCCTAGAAGTAGGAGTTTCTTTCTGAAAACGAAAAAACCCTCAATCTTAACCTGGGGCAGGGTAGGTGTCAATTAATTTAACTGAGCGTTCAATTCAAGGATCAAATCTATGGTTATCCTTCACCAACCGAAGAGTGAGGCAGTCACATCCCTTTCAAACAAGTCAGACAAGCCAGTGTCACACGATTTGTTCAAAAAAAAGAAGAGAAAAAGAATCAAAAGAAAAAGAAAGCCCGCTAAGTCAAAACTTGAAAACAAATGGCTTAGGCAAAAGTTATGGCATCCCGCTGGACTTCGAAATCGAAAAATTCAAAAGAGTTAGTCCAGGCAAAATCAGGGAAAAGCAAAAGAATAAAAAGCGAAAAAATGGAAAAAAGAAAAAATCCTCAAATAAAGAACAAGTCGTGTGTTTCCAGACACCAAAGGCAAAAAGGGTGGCTGTCACTCCGAAAACCGTGTGGGTTCTTTCTATCCTCATACTATTCATTAACCTTGTTGAAAGTTGAGCGCTTATGTCGAGTTAGCTGAACGTAGGACTGGAGAACATCAAGGAGAATGGGTGGGTTTAAACAAAACTTTGAGCCTTATATCCTTTCTTTCTCAAACCGTGAACCAAGCCACGTTACAACCTTTAAAAGACCTAATTGAAGCAAGGTTGTTTCGAAAGCATACTTCGGTAAAGATCGCGTCGAACCTGACTCCTAAAAGGATCTTCTTACCATTCATGTCGGTATCAGCGACACTTTGATTAGTGATTAGTTCACTATATGTCACAACTTTTTTCCAGTGAACAAACTTGGATTTCAAAACTATCATATGCATTGCATTAAAATTGTCATTTTCAAAACGAATTGTTTTACTTGCGAGTAAGCACTTGACATCAGGAAAGTTGCTGCAATGGAAGGATTGATCAAGATAAGACGCAAAGTGCCCGAGTACTCCGTTGAGCAGGGGCAAGTCATATTAATGGGCAATTCATTCCAAGATTCAGCCAATCTGGGGCAATCAGGTCGAGATTCGACAAATCTCTCAAAGGTCAGTCAGTCAGAGTTACTCCTTAACAGATCAGCCAGTCAAGGGCAAAATCACTTCAAGGCTGGGGCAGGTCACCCCAAAAGCAAAAGAGTTTTTCTCAGGAGGACGGTTAATCAAGATCATGGGGCAAGATATATAAGATCTTCATGAGACCTCTCGAAGACAGGTTCCTTTATGGGCTATGCTGTATCAGGGCATCTTTTGGTCATATCGCATCTGCAGGGTTCATGTTGATGGTCAACAGGTGACGTCCCCAGTAGAGTTTCTCTCCCCAACAGAGTAAGGGTAGAAAGTAAGTCTCCAGCAGAGGATTAAGCTCAATGTTGTCCCCTAGCAGAGTGGATATCATCAACCGTCGTTCCCCGAGCAGAGTTGTTGGTGATAGTTGGTATTCCCCAACAGGTTAAGGGTGTTTCCCCGACTACAGGATAAGTTCAATGATATTCTCCAGCAGGTTCACTATTATTGACTTCATTCCCCAAGCAGGTGATAGTCATCTCAATGGCTTGATCAACAGCGGTTGACATCCCCACCAGATTCAAAGTCCAATGGTTATTGGCACCTTTTCTAGGGCAGATCTTTGGGTTCCATCTTCAGCAGTTGTTATTCTGGATCCCCAACGGAGTGGGAGTTCTCTTCGGGTTTCATCTTCAGCAGTGGTTATATCAGGAAGACCGGTCAGTGTGACTTCCTCGGCAGGGTTCGTAACCTCGGAGACAGTTCAGTTCGCCATCCCCAACGGAGTTGGCCTCTTCTCTTCAGCATTTATTTTGCTGGAGGGGTCTCTTTTGCATATCATAAGCATTTTGCATTTCATCCTCAAACGCGTAGCATTTCCATTGTGTATGGAGCATTACGCCAAAAAACATTCAAGCATATGCATGCGAAGCATAAGCCGGATTTGGTACCTTGTACAGAAACCCGAATCAATTTTCAGTCAGAACAGTGACATATCCCAAAAGAGAATGCCAGGCCATTCCTCGGCAGACAGTTTCTTACTGTCAACCCTTTGACGATGTGTTCCGAGGTCAGGTTTTGTACCTTTGGATGTTTTCAGTTTCTTCCCGTCAACCCTTTGACGACGTGTTCCGAGCTCAGGTTTCGTACCTTCGGATGTTTTCAGTTTCTTCCCGTCAACCCTTTGACGATGTGTTCCGAGCTCAGGTTTTGTACCTTCGGATGTTTTCAGTTTCTTCCCGTCAACCCTTTGACGATGTGTTCTGAGCTCAGGTTTCGTACCTTCGGATGTTTTCAGTTTCTTCCCGTCAACCCATTGACGATGTGTTCCGAGCTCAGGTTTCGTACCTTCGGATGTTTTCAGTTTCTTCCCGTCAACCCTTTGACGATGTGTCCCGAGCTCAGGTTTCGTAGCTTCGGATGTTTTCAGTTTCTTCCCGTCAACCCTTTGACGATGTGTTCCGAGCTCAGGTTTCGTACCTTCGGATATGTTCAGTTTTCTTTCTGTCATCCCTATGACAATGTGTTATCTTTTCAGATTTTCTTTCCGTCATCCCCATGACGATGTATTCCTAAGGTTGAATTTTCTTTCTGTCATCCCTATGACAATGTGTTATCTTCATCCATTCCTTGACGATGTTTGGCTGTCTCCCCGCAGAGTTGTCTGTTTAGATTTCTCTATTCCCCAGCGGAGTTATCTTTGTAGATCCATTGATTCTACTTATCTTGGGTTGGAAAGTCCATCTTCGGCTGGGTCTTTCTTTTTGAGTCCGCTTTCGGTTGTACTCGTCTATCCTTTTCGAGTCCGCTTTCGGTCGTACTCGTTTATCCATGTCGAGTCCGATTTTGGTCGTACTCGTCTATCCTTTTCGAGTCCGCTTTCGTTCGTGTTCGTTTTCATTTTCATTACCACCAGTTTGCAAATTTCCGGGTTCTTTTTGTATTCAATCACCTTCTACCTTGAATGTCTGAAAGTCGTTGCTATCATCCCTTCAGGTCCAAGTCGATTGAATAGGGGCAGCTGTAGCACCCCAAAATTTGCCCTACCTTTTTCTGGCTTTTGTTTCGCACTCATTTGCATCATCATTAGGTCATAGTTCATAATTATTCATTTTTTGCATTGGTTCTTAAGACGTGGGATCATGGTTCTCCCAGGGTTTCTCATTTTCAGAGGAGGCATCAAAAGTATTGAGTCAGGGTTTCATTGGTGTAAGTCAGGGTTTGGGTCCTTCTTAATATCTCAAGAGAATTGGTTCCAGGTTAAGTGCTCATTCAGTTATGATCAGGTGGAAGTTTGACTTCATCTTGGTCAAATCATCAGGAGTTTTGCTTCAAGTACAAGTTATCCGTGTTATTGGTTTATTTCTCAGGAAGTGCGCATCAAGGGTCAGTTTGTTATGCGCTGGAGGTCTAGTTTATCAAGCAGTGGTTCGTATGAGGTTGGGTTCAGAAAATCAAGTTCGTCAGTCCATTAGTGGTTAAGTTGTGGATTCATATTGTGGTCAGGGCAGTGTTATTCTCAGTTGTTTGTTACTGGTTGTTGGTGATGCAAGTTAATGTGGATATGGGTTTGAAGTTGGTGATTCATTAAGTATGAAAGTTTGACTTGGGATTTAAGTTGTTCAATTGGTCAGGTGTTTTGAGCATACAGAGTGTGAGAGGGTTCATGTGGATTATTTGGAATACAAGATGCCAACCCATTAAACCATATCCAAACCTCTAACCATATCCACATTCAATTCATGTCCATATCCATTTCAACCTTAAATCATTATCCAATTCCAAGTAACTATTTTGATCAAATTTCATATCTAAGTTTGTGTCCATATTCATTTGTGTTTCCAACCAAGATATCCATCTTTCATTTTTATTCTTTATCCACATCATTCTCATTTTGTTCCTTTTGATATCCATCTACCAAATCAATTGTCCATTTTTTTATCTCCAATTCCATATCAATATCCATTATCCACTTTTTAATATCCACATCATAAACCATTTCTCATTTTTAACTAATTTTCAAACCATTTATGTTATCCACATTACTTTCCAATATCCATTTCAAATTTCCAATTGTCCCATTTACTCTTTGTTAACCAATTCAATTCAAAAATCCACATTTACACAAGTTACAACAATTACAAAATAATAAAAAGGAGAGGAAACAAGCCTCATGAAACTACTTCTATGAAGTCAATAATAAAAAAGTTGAAATAAAACAACATTGCCCAGCCACGGTTGGAAGCAGCTATTACATGAATTAAGCTTCCAAGCCATCCAAGTTTCAGCTGATACACTGGCCCACCTTCAAAGACAAGCCCATGAAGCTCGTTCCATACACCACATGCTATCAAGCCGTACACCAATAATTCCAAGCCGTGACATGAAGCCTTCAAGCTGCTGCTAACGACACACGCAGGGAAAAGTTACATAGCATATGCAAAAAGGCATAACAGAAAAAGAATTACAACAGAAATACAATTACAAAAAGTTTCTAACAGAAATTATAAGAGGAAAGGTGTACGAATCGTGACCGATTTCACCTAAAGATTCTAACAGAATTTCAATTGAAAAACCTAAACTACCCTCCCAATTCTTGCATAAATCAAGCTGCAACGGATTTCATTCCACACGGATCACCCCTCACCAATTCTCATCAACAGCATGCATCACTGTGATTCCTCACATTTTTCCATCTGCTCCAATCTTCAATTCCAATTAAAACTTCATCTTCAAACCATTCACAAACCTGCAGAAACAAAGCTTCTTAAAATCTCATGATACTCTGCACCAATTCTCAACATCATAGAACCAGCAACCACAACGATGAAAAGTTCAGATTCACAACAAGCTCATCAAATGCTTCAATAAAACCTCATCAATTTTTAACCTCAGAACAACTTCAGATTTGCAAGCAGGGAGAAACGGAAGGCAACAACAGAATCACGCAACAACAACGTTCTCAGAAGAAGAAGTATACGCACAGAGGACTCATAAGCAAAACTAACAACAACGACTGAAGTTACGAAGAGAAGGAGAAGCAACATTACCTCTGGTTTTTTATTCAATTTCTTTCGATTTGAAGAGCCATCGGAGCGACTCCGATAGGTAAGTATCATTGATCTTCTCCATTTCTTTATCTCTTCCAGTTTGTATTCTTTCGGTGTTTTGAAGTGTCGTTTAGACTTTGTTTTGATTGAAACTGTTTGCTGCTGTGGTGTTGTTGTTTTGAATTTTTTGTCTGTCGCCGGAGGGTTTCTTTGTCGGTAATCTCGCCGGAGATTATGAGAACATGAGGGAAGCAGAGTGGTGAGAGGAGAAGAGATCGTTGGGAGTGCGAATGAGAGAGAATCGACGATGGTTGAGGGAGTTTTCATCGCCGGAGAAGGAGAGAACGAGGAAGGGAGGCGAGTTTGCGAAGGAGAGAAAGGGATTGGTGTTGGCTATGGCGGATTGGCCGGCGTGGCGGTTTGGAGGTCGGACAGAAGATGAGGTTTTGAAGTGGGGATAAGTTGATTGTCGCGGAGGAAACGTGTGAGGGACGGTGAGGAGATTTTGTCAAGAAGGGAACGGCGAAGATGATGACAGAGAAGCGGCCGAGGGAGAAGGAGGAACGGCGGGGAGGATTGTGAAATGGAGGATGAAGATGATGGCTTAGGGTTTTTTAAGAAACTCATTCTGTTTGGTTGTGGACCGGGTCAAAGCCCATTTGTTTTTTCTTTTTTCACACTCCCAATTCACTTGCTACACCCCTGGAAATGAGAACCAAAGTTTTTTTAGGCCAACAACCTCAGCCCATTCGCCCAGTTTCTTGTCACACCGCCTTTATTTCTTTCGCACCCCCTGGATGAGAAGACCTTGGGCCTAACTTCAAGGCCCACTCGCCTGGCTTTTTTGACCACACCTCCAGAACACTGCTGCACCCCTCTGTTTTCATTTAATTTCAATTTTTTAATTAGTTAATTGCTTTGGTTTTATTTGTTGTTTTGGTTAATTAATTTAGGTTAACTATATTAGTTTTAGTTTTGGAATTGGATTCCTAATTAATTTTAATATTAGAGTTTAATACTTGAGTTAATCTTAGATTTAAATTTTAATTAAACTTTAGAATTTTAACTTGGTTTTGATTTAGTTTAATTAGAATTAAACTTTTTATTTGGAGATTTTCTAGAATTAGCTTTAGATTTAATTTTCTTTTAATTAGATTTTTTAGAAATAGATTTAAGTAGAAATTAACTTCTTTAATTCTAGGTTTATTTTTCAGAATTAGATTAACTTCTCTAGTTAATTTAGTCTTGATTTTAATTTGCACTTTATCTTGGATATTTTGATTAATTGTTTTGACCATGATTTTGATGCTTAATTTCTGATTAAATACTTGACTGCCTCTTGTTTGATTTACTCTTTGTGATTGAGCTGTCTGATGTTTACTTGTTGATTTACTTTGTATTCACATGCTCCCTTAAGGCTTCTAGTCCGACTTAATTTCTGATTAAGCTCGGAGTAGGATAGACATTAGGCTCTCAATCCAAGCATGCTAACATTAGGTAGAATTTTCCCTCCTAAGCCTCACTAACCATAGGTCACCCATGCATGATAACATTAGGACTCTTAGTTTCCCTTTAGAGTCTCCTTTGGGTCTTCTCTCTTCTCATCTCAAAACTTCTTGAAAACACTTAATAAATATAAAGTGTATTGCGCACGAGCCTTAAGCGTGGGGAATGAGAAATGAGGGGCTTCCTCTCATCTTTCTAGAGTGCTTAGCGAGCGTCCTGTCTTGGGACGATTCGTTAAGTATTCATCCCTGTGCCCTAGACTTTGGTACAATGCAAGTTATGAACTAACTTAAAAAACATTTATGTCTAAAAAACAAAAAAACAAATTCAAATCTTTTTATCCTTCGGGATTGTTTGGTTCCAGACCATTTTCAGAAAAGGGCACGTTACCTTCCGTCTGAGTCGCAAACAGGCATCGACCCTAATTGCCGGACGCGAATCTAACGTCGTTCATAAAAAACACTTACCCATCCGTGGTCGTACCCACAAACTACATTAGCTCTGATTCCTCTCTCTCGTCCGATTGAGGATATGTAGGCACAAGCCAACGATTGTCTTGGCGAGCAACCTTCCCCCACACTTCCCGTCTGAACTACGTTGACTCTGACTTTTCCATTGCACTGAGGGAGTACGTTGGCCTAGGGCATCGAATATGTCCTACCGAGTCCGTCTTAGTCACCCCCATCCCCGTTTTCTTTTGTACAGCCATAGATAGTAGGACAGCTCACCCTCTGTTTAGACAACAAGCGTGGATCCCATCGAGTACGATGGATGCGTGGGGTGCTAACACCTTCCCCTCGCATAACCGACTCCCGAACCCGGACTATGGTTGCGGTGACCATGTCTTTCCCCCTTTCTCTTCAGGTTTATGCAGTGTTTCCTTTCCCTCTCTCGGGATAAATACGCATTGCTGGCGACTCTGTGTTTTCCGCGCCACTCTCGTGTTTGTACCGTTGGATGCGAATCTTTCGGGAGCGACACCTCCACCATATTAACATTGGTTGTTTGCCCATCTCCAATACTTAACTTGTTCATCTTCATAGTGAGCCCCTCCTCAATTTCATGCTTCTTCTTTGCCAGGTCGAAATCTCCCTGACCCTCTTTTTTATCTCCTTCTGGAGATGGCTTCTTAATGTCATGTTGACAACAGAAACCAACACATTTCTCTCTGGGATCCTCTATTATCCTCCGTAGAATCCCATAAACAGTTGGATTCGCAGGACCATCAGTAGTTTTTGCGTTAACCTTAGAGATACCTTCGCCAACCTCAGTATTGGCTTGGTCGAAAGTATCGCCAAACTCCATGTTGTCTCCATTAAGGCCCTCAGTAGCCTTATTCTTGTCTTCGACAAAACCTTCAGTAGCTTCGTCATTCTTTATAATGTTGAGACCCTCAGTGGCCTCCTTCTCTTTCTCGATGGAACTTTCAGTAGTTTCGCCATTCTTTGCATTGTTGAAACCCTCAGTGGTTTCATCCTTGTTCAAGTTGTTGAGACCTTCAGTGGCCTCCTTGTTGATGTAATTCTTCAAGCTTCCTTCGCCAAGGTATTCAGTAACCTTGATCATCACTGGTTTATTGATGAAGTCTTCGGATATTTCCTCCACATCACTTTCATCTGTAGGGATGTCAGCGATCTCTACCATGTTCACATTTGAGTCGAAACCTTCAGTGGCTTTTATCATTTCAAAGCTGCAGTCGGAACCCTCTTCGACCTCCACCATGTTCACCGTGGATGGTTCATCATAGTGGGCTTCGACCATCTGCATCGGATTTGAATCAATCCTCATTTGTGGCTTCGACTTATCGCCGAACTTCAATCTTCCGTCACGAATGGCATTTTGCACCAGATCCCTGAAAAGGAAACATTGAGATGTTTTATGACCTAAAAAATTACGGTACTTACAAAAACCTCTCTTTTTCTGTTGTTCTATAGGAGGCACTTTAGTGCTAGGTGGCACTATCATTTGGCCATCTTTAACCAACAAGTCAAATATTTTGTCACCCTTAGTGACGTCGAATGTATAAGTCCTTTTAGGAAACTTATCATTCTTTTCAGGTTCGACTGGGTTTTTTCCATTCGACGGAGCCAATACTTTACAGGAGTATGGCGGACCCTGTTTCAATTCTGCTAAGTCAATTTCTTGTTCGTCGAAACTAAATGATTCGCTCTCGTCATCATCATCTTCTTGACATACCCCCACATAAGCCACTCTTTCTTTCTTATTTTTAGTTACTCTAGCTTTTTCGGCTTTTAAACGTTCCACCTGTCTCACCCTATCCGCCAATTGTGCCATATCCCTCCGATATTGAGTGTCTAATTTCTTTCTAATTGAATAGTCAAGACCACCTGCTGCCATTTCGACGAATTCATGCTCAGGCACTTGCGTGAAACATCTCGCCTTAAGTAATCTAAACCTATTTAAATAATCGTCAATTGGCTCAGAGAATTTTCTTTTAACACTAGCCAACTCCTTCAAACTTATTTTCGTTTGTCCCATGTAAAATTGTTCATGGAACAACCTTTCTAACTGGACCCACGTATGGATCGAATTTGCAGGCAAAGACGTAAACCAAGTAAAAGCATTTTTTGTTAAAGAACTTGGAAAATATTTCATTTTTAAATTTTCATTGTGTGCAATTTCCCCTGCTTCGATCAAGTAACGGGCCACATGTTCGACAGTGGATTCGCTAGTATCCCCTGAGAATTTGGTAAACTTGGGGACTTTCCATCTTGGGGGTAATTCTTGTTGCAAAATATACTCAGACAATGGGGATGTATAACTGGGCCTTTGTAGCCCCACATTCATACCATTTCTGGCCATAATCCTTTCGACCATGGCTGCTAAATTGTTTTCTGCTGGCATGTTGTTATAACGCAATTGTTGCACAACATCATCAGCATTTTGGTCTCTATGGACTAACACCCTTCTAGGCTCTTGTTGGACAGGAACTTCGACATGAGGCTGTTCGACCACTACCTCTTGGTTTCTAAGGTTTACTTGAGGAACATTCGCTGGCCTCTGGTTTATTGTGGTTTCCTCTTCGACAACTACTCTGGGATTCTGAACTATTTGTTCCCTTGGTTGGGTTTGAGGAACACCAAAGAAGTCAGCAATGCGCGTCATTTGCGCTGCTAATAACTGGTTTGTTTGGGTGGTGTTTTGTATTAAAGGATTAAACACAGCCCCCATTTGTTGCGTTAGCATCTGCACCATATCATGGTTGCTTTCGTCCATTTGTTGCCTAATTACTTGTGCATAATTATTAGTGATTGCAGGCATATAAGTTTGGTATCCCGTTGACACAGGCTGACCCATTCTGCCTATGTGGTTTGCACCAGACCCTGATCCTTGTAGGGGCGAAGTAACATTAACCAAAGGATCAGAGTATAACGATGACACATTATGCAAACTTGCCATCATAATTGTTGGCATTCCATAAGGTTGTTCTCTATTATGTAGAGGCATTGAAAAATTCGTCGCAAATGGCCTATGAACACCCCCTAAAGGAGGAGGGGTCATATGAGGCATTTGGGGTCCAACTGTAGAGACACTAGGCGCGTTTTGGGATGCCAAAAACGCTGGTGTCGACCCTGTTGATGATGGTATCGCCTCTGATACAGAAACTGACGCCGTATTTTCTTCTGTCGAAGGAATAAGCGTTGGGTTGTTAACATTTTGATTAATAGGCGCGTTTTGATTCGCCATTCTTCTTATTCTTGTTCTTTTTGGTCTTTCTTCGTTGTTCACGGCTAACTTGCCACTCCTTAGAATCATACAACGAAATGAAAACTTTTTCTTCTAAGAATTTGCTATAAGAACAAAAGACAAACTAAACAAATGCACTACGTCCCACTGGGCGTGCCAATTTGTTCGCTGGTAAATTTGATGAACAATCTATGGTTTCCTAATTTATGAAAATTAGTTTACTAACATGACCAACCACACGAATCCTAGGACAAAGTGCTTTTGAAAGTGTCTTTGATTTGAATAGGAAGGTATTCGTTTTGTATTTGCTAAGGTTTCTTTTAATGGTTTTCGACTAAAAGAACAAAGGTATAATATGGTGAAAAGATAATTGAAGATAAGTTTAAACGAGAAATAAAGTAAATTGTCGAAGTAAAGGAAATGACTTGAATGCAAAAAAATGAAGAAAAACTTGGAATTTCATTAAAGTGCATAAATGTAAACTGGTGTTATCCATACATACATTTTCCAGAAAACTCGTTTCTCTCACACGGTTACTTTGAGTAATTGTGGTAATTTGTACAAAGTTTGGAACACACCCTGATTCCTATCACAACTATCCTATTTATATACAAATAAAATAACTGCTAATAACAGTTACTTCCTAAAAATACGACACATGGCTTCTTGCATGTCTTTTCTCCATCAGATTTGCTCCACGCGTAATCTGCCAAAGGTAACGCCCTTTTACATTCAAATTTCAAACTTCATGTCAAAACAACACATCCTTCCAGCAGTGTCGAAATGTCAAAATCTTATATTTCAAATATCTTCTTCAATTTATACTTCCAGCTGCGAATAAAAATAGTCTGTCGAAAATACTTAAAATCTCAAATGATTTAATGGCGTCGAAAAATACCCATATACAAATTTGTCCCACTGGGCGTGCCAATTTGTTCGCTGGTAAATTTGACGAACAATCTCTGGTTTCCTAATTTATGAAAATTAGTTTACTAACAGGACCAACCACACAAATCCTAGGACAAAGTGCTTTTGAAAGTGTCTTTGACTTGAATAGGAAGGTATTCGTTTTGTATTTGCTAAGGCTTCTTTTAATGGTTTTCGACTAAAAGAACAAAGGTATAATAAGGTGAAAAGATAATTGAAGATAAGTTTAAACGAGAAATAAAGTAAATTGTCGAAGTAAAGGAAATGACTTGAATGCAAAAAAATGAAGAAAAACTTGGAATTTCATTAAAGTGCATAAATGTAAACTGGTGTTTTCCATACATACATTTTCCAGAAAACTCGTTTCTCTCACACGGTTACATTGAGTAATTGTGGTAATTTGTACAAAGTTTGGAACACACCCTGATTCCTATCATAACTATCCTATTTATATACAAATAAAATAACTGCTAATAACAGTTACTTCCTAAAAATACGACACATGGCTTCTTGCATGTCTTTTCTCTATCAGATTTGCTCCACGCGTAATCTGCCAAAGGTAACGCCCTTTTACATTCAAATTTCAAACTTCATGTCGAAACAACACATCCTTCCAGCAGTGTCGAAATGTCGAAATCTTATATTTCAAATATCTTCTTCAATTTATACTTCCAGCTGCGAATAACAATAGTCTGTCGAAAATATCAAAAATCTCAAATCATTTAATGGCGTCGAAAAATACCCATATACAATTCCATATAGTATTTTTTGCGCCACAGACATTAGCAAATAATCTCTTGAACCTTTGCATTATCGGTAGGTACCACATCACCTTGGCAGGAACACAATTGCTAGTTACACCATCAATGTCATCAACACCATTATCTTTCTTCTTGTAGCATGACTCCCAGCACCTCCGACACTCCTTCAAGTTTTCAAAATTTTTCCTATATAATATGCAATCATTACGACATGCATGTATTTTGACATAGTTCAAACCCATTGGACACAATATCTTCTTGGCCTCATAAGTACGATTCGACAACGTGTTACCTTCAGGAAACATTTCTTTCAATTATTTAAGCAATTTAGTGAAACTTTTATACGTCCACACACCTCTTGCCTTAAGATTAAATAGTCTTAACACATGCGACAATCTTGTAAAACTTTAAATCCCTGATACAACTAATCTTCCATGTCTCTTTGCAAAGTATCTACCAATGATGTCTTCTCGAAAGCATCAACTCCAATATCACGAATGATGTCTTCTAGGGTATCATTCATAACTTCATCATCTTAAATTATATGTGACAAAGGTCTCTTATTTGTCGCTTCACCATGTCATATCCATTTCGTGTAATTTTGAATAATTCCATCACAACCACAATGATTGAGTATAACATCCCTATGATGTTTTTTTCGTATTAAAGTAGTTTTTACAAATACAAAAAAAAAACCCATTATTGTCAGGAAGGTTTTTTTTCAGCGAAATCAAGAAATTGTTTCAATCCATTCTCATACTATACACTTAATCTATTGGATTTCATCCAACTACGATCCATAATCACATAAAACTTCTGAAAAAAATAGTACACAGCCATAATACACAAGAACAACAGTAATGGAGAATAACAAGAACAATAGTAATGGACCAAAGGAACAACAAGAACAACAACAACAATAATAACATACCGGAGAATAATGGTGTTCTTTCGTTCGCTAGGGCTCCTTGGAGAATAAGTGTTCTTTCGTTGGCTGGAGAAAAAGTGTTCTTTCGCTAAGGCTCCATGGAGAATAAGTGATCTTTCGTTTGCTCGAGAAGTGAATGAGGTAGACACTAAGTGAAAAAATATATAAAGAATTTTTATTGATGTTTTACTGAAAACTGAGGTAACATATCCGACGTAAAACTTTAAAAAATAAAGCGCCTTTTTATTTTCGAAAAGAAAAAAATTAGATACTATATATCTCGATTTTCCTATAAACTGAGGTAACATATCGGAGGTAAAATCTATGGAAATTAAAGGCGCCTATTTGGTTCCATATAAAACATAAAACTGCAAGAGCTGGGAATCGAATCTCAAACACTGAGCATATTGTTATGTCAACTTTACAAAGAATCGAGGTAACAAATTGTTTTTATTTTAAATAAAGGCGCTCCCGATACATATGGAAGTTGTGAAAGCTTCATCATAAAAAGCGTTATTTGTTGTAGTGTACGATTAATTGTTAGGTTGGACAACCTTTGTTAATGCACAATTGAAAGTATTTCATAGTAGATATCACCTATGACTAGGGATACCCTATGGAAACCAGAATATTCTTGATAAAAATAATGCTTAATTTCATCTCTAATTCATTATGGACATAGAAGTTAATTTGAATGATTAAATGTTTTCCCACAAGGAAGTTGGTGTAAACACCCTCAAGGACTGTTAGTCAATACTGTTAAATTCAGTTGTTGCATGGTCAGGTAACAATTATTGAAGAATCCAATCATACACCTTCCCTAGCATGTTCACTTATACTATTTTAAAACCATTCAACTTCCATATTTACTTTAATTGCAATTTATTTTCTATTTTCAAAACACAAAATCAAAACCACCAAGTCTTTTGTTTAACTAATTTAGAGCATGAACTCTGTATCGTCAAGCAGTCCTTGAGATCGATATCTAGAGAATTTCCTTTATTACTACATTGGCATATTAGTACACTAGCTAATTTACTGATTAGTTTCTAACATAGAGGCGAAAGTTGGAGACCATATAATCCCACAGGTCATGCGATGTAAATATCTTGGATACGTAATACAAAATGAATGAGAAATTAAAGGATGTGTAAGCCATCAAATTCAAGATGGGTAGCTGAAATGAAGGAGCACATCAGGGGTTTCAAGTGACACAAAGTTATTGCTCAAGTTGAAGGGAAAATTTTATCAGATTGTGGTAAGACCTGTGATATTATACGCTAAAAAATTTTGGGTGGTTAAGAATCAATATGGAAATAAATTAAGTGTGGCGGAGATAATGATGTTGTGTTGGATGTGTGGTTAGGATATACATGATAAGATTATAAATGACAATATTAGAGAGAGTTTTGGGGGTAGTTATGTAATTTAAAAGATGGTCGAAAAAAGACTTAGTTGATTTGGACATGTAGAAAGAAGACATGTAGATTTTATGGTAAGGAGAGTAGATCAGATGGAGAGAATTTAAATTACTAGGTAGAGGAAGTCCTAGAAAAACTATAAAATAAGTTATTAAGTAAGATCTCGAGGTTAACAAGTTTTTATAAAAGCATGGTTTTTGATAGAACATTATGAAAAAATTTAATTCATGTAGTCAGACCCACTTATTGGGATAAGGCTTAGTTATTGTTGGTGTTTATGTTATATATGTCATGTGTTAATCATATATATATATATATATATATATAGATGATCAAGTCAGTGGGCTCAAGGGTTTTATAAGTTCCATTAAAGAGACAAGTTGTCAAGAGAACTCGAGTTTAAATCTTTTAAGAAAAAATGCATGTCTACACTTTTCTTATCTATAGTTTCAACTATGTAAAATTATGTTCTACCGATGACGAGATGTAAGACACAATGTTGGAACAAAGTGTATGACAATTATTAAGCATAACAAAAGGAATAAAAGCATAATATAAATAACATAGGAATTGGTAACCTAGTTCGGTGCAAAATCACCTACGTCTTGAGGGTATGAATCCAATAAAAGGAAATTCTCTCTTAATAGTCAGAAGTACAAATTAATCTGATTTAAACTCTCCAAGTTCAACGCCTCTATTCCTAATACTACCCTTGATCTTAAATCCAAGCTCTCCCTGAATCTGAAACCCCTTTCACTTTTACTTAAACACTTTCCCAAGTGTTTGAACAATTACACGTTTCTATGAATGATGAAACAATAATACAACTCAAATATTCTATTATCCTTACTTAGAATTATGACTAACAGATAGAGTATTAGAAAAAACAAACTAAATACTCAAGAACAATAAAACATGTTAAGTTAAGTAGTGCAAGGTCTAAGTCTTCACTGAGAAGAATGCCTTCTAAAGTATCAACAAAAGTCCAATTTAGAAAGCCAAGTAGGGTTTTCGATTAGAACGCTGATGAACCTCCAAAAGCGCATGTGATCAATCTTCAATAATGATGATTGCAAATCTTGATTGGTCAAATCTTGAACAAATATAAATATCTCAAATTTATTCTTGCTGAAACCGATTCAGATTAAATCTTTATTAAACCAAAATGCGCATAAACTATCAAATCTCTGATTGGACAAAAAAGAAAACAAATCCTCAAGTGCACGAGAATTACTAAAAACAACTTGCGCACGAAGTAAACCAGAGCGAGACAGGATGTCTCACACAATATTAGGCATTATGCCTAACATGTTGCTCTGTCTTGATCACTTAGAGACAAGATGTCTCACAACATGGTAGAACATTTAACACCCCAAATTAATAATAATATTATTTTCTTATTATTCAGAGTTTTATCGTATTTTATGATTTTATCATCTTATTATTGTTATTAGCATTATTATTATTATGGTTTTTATTTTATCATTAGATTCATTATTATTATTATTAGTAAAAATATGAATTATTAGTAAGTAGTTATTAAATTAGAAAATGTTAGAATTAATACGAAAAGGAAGAGAGAGAGAGAGAGAGAGAGAGAGAGAGAGAGAGAACCTAGTTCTCAAAAACACACTTCCCTTACTCCAAAAATTTGCAAGAGAGTCTCAAATCACCAAGAGGATAACATTAGAGATTGAGAAAGTAAGGATTTCTCCATTGTTAAGAGTTTCACAAAGAATTATGTACTAATGAAGTAAGGATGAGAGATTGCTCTATAACTATGGTATTTTGGAATTTATGGTAGTGGAGTTTTCCCTTGAATCTCGAATGTTATCAATTTCTAAGTGAATTCTCCATGAGATGAGCATTCATAGACCCTAGTGAAGGTGCGAGAAAGTCACAAGAAAGGGGGGTTTGAATTGTGTATTTACTCTTTTTGTAACTTTTCGCATCTGGTTAATTTGATGCTCAAGAACCTTCAGTGTTCGTTGAGAGATTCAGATCTATTAACTAAAGAGTATGAGAACCGTATAAGTTATGTTCATAAGATACGATACTCAGAACTTGCAGTGCGGAAGGTTATCAGAGATAGGCTGCAAGGTTCTGACTTTGCTTAATATGAGGTTCTGATATTTAAAGCAGGAACATAAATAGAGATACTAAGCAAGAGAGTAAAGGACACACGATATATCCTGGTTCACCATGCGGGCTAATCCAGCCCACCCTCCTCAGGTAATTTCGCCTTGAACACAAGGACTTAATCCACTATAACCAAATCATGATTACAGTTGCACGGGCAACAACCGGTGACTAACCACTTGCACATCCGCACTGTGACTAATAACCCAATGAACCATTCAGGGATCCAATAGGATATAACGTTCATTGAGCGAGCAGACCCACTGCTGGGATTTCACAGCTAGCCGTTCAGGGATTTAACTCAATGAATATAATGCTACTGACCATATTTCAGGATTTTCCACAATGACCCTCAGCCATTGTCATCTCAAGTATCTGATCACCACGTGATCTACTCAAGGGCCTCAACTCACAGCTAAACCGTTCAGGGATCCCATAAGGATATAACGTTCACTTGAGGAGTCTTAATTCATCTAGTTGAATTGGCAAACTGGAGATTACAAATAGTGCTTCTTAATAAGCAAATTTCTTCTAGGTTTAAGTACAAAGAACACACACATGTGTTCAAGCAAGTTTTGAGCAATCAGCTCCTTGCTTTCCTAAGAAACTACAAAGATGTATTTAGATATTATGATTGTTGACATCTTGTAGATCTTCTTCTTCTTCGTCTTCTGGTTGAGCAAGCTTTGAGCAGCAACTCCTTGCTTCAGATCTTCAATGAGCTTTGACGAGAAGGTAGGTTGATGACTTGACTGATCTTCAATTGTTGATCGACACACGATGACTTGGTCAATTTTGTAGATGAACATTCAGTTCGTAATTCTACAAGTGATCGACACATCAGAAGCAAAAACTCTTTCTATTAAATAGCCAGTAGAAATATAGCCGTTAGAGAATACAGTTGGCTGTTTGGAAAAGAGACGTTGTGATATAACGAGTTGTACTGACATATCTTCTTTTTATAGAGGAGATATTTTCTTGGGCAGTGTGTACAATTAACTCACAATGGTAATATTTAGACTTCGAAACTTCAGTGGCTTCTGATGTTAATTTGGTGAAGCATGAGTGGAGTCTTTATAGCAGAATATCTGATGCTTCAAGTCTTCCGTTAATTGAAGAAGTCCATTAGGAATCAGTCTTCAGGACTTCAGCACTTGGTCTTTAAGAGCGTTATCCTTTTATGATTTAAGTCTTCCGAATCTTCAGAACTTGTCTTCAGAGTCTTCAGAACTTCTTGTTTGAGACCTTGATCTTCAGAACTCGTCAGTCTTCAGAATCTTTCTGTACTTGGTCTTCAGTGCCTTCAGCCATCAGAACTTCAAGTCATAGGAGTCTTCAGAACTTTGGTTCTTTCTGAGTGTACTTCTTCAGAAGCTTCGCTATCTTCATAATCTTGATCACTTTCAGAGAGCATCCACAAGAGCATTGCAATAGCAATCTTGGCATCCTTGGATCTGGCTGATTATGACTAGATAAACAAGCGTTCTTGCTTCTCGCGACTTTAGTCACACGTAGTAACTTCGCATATACATATATTCAATCATAGTACATCTAGCTGGTGTATGTTGGTTCTGATGTCTTTAGTTCTTATGATCTGCACACAACACACGTTAGATCATAAAATGGTTCTTTCACAAATACTTATTGTTATCATCAAAACATAGATTGACTTGTAGAGACAATTCTTGCTCTCACAATCTCCCCCTTTTTTATGATGACAAAACCAAGTATTTTGATTGAACATTTTATACAAGGTAATCACCAAAACAAACATATTTAGAGTCTCGAACAACAGCTCCCCCTGAATGTGTTATCCTCGAAGTTTTATCTGTGACCATCTAGAATCTTATATGATCCAAAGACATACAGAATAACAACTTGAGTTGCCAGAACAGAAATAGAAAAGAGTTACTTTTCCATCTTGTCTTTTAGGAAAGCGGAGAGTCTTTAGCATCTGGACTAGTTCAGCAGAACTTCCATCTTCAGATCTTCAGAACTCAATTTCCCTTGTTGTTATATCAGACCTTTTTATCTTCAGAGTCGTCTGAAGCATTTCTACTTTTCAGTAGATTCTATTGAGCACAGAATTAGAGCAGTTCTTCGACTGTTAAACATAGCTTCGCTATATATCATAAATTGTCTTTTGAGATACTCCCCCTGAGTTTCACGCTATATGAAGATTTTAGATTTTGCATTTTAGTCTTCTGGGTAATCTCCCCCTAATTTCCATAAGTCAGATATTGGGATCTTTCAGAATCGAAATTCAGAGTTTCTAAATTTAATCACCAATGTTGATCATGACTTTTCAGAGTTTGACATTGAACACAGGTTTATTTCAGACCTTGTTATTGTCACAACTCAGTTAAATTATCAAAGCTTGATTTTTGATCAGATACCAAATAAAGGTTAAAGCTTGTGATCAATCAATGCTTGATTCTGAATCTGGTACATCTTGTTTTAGTCGGATGTAAAATTGATGTGCTGACTCTTACGCCAGAGTATTTTGAATCTGATACCAAGTGAAGAATTTCTTCTCATACGCTTAAGAGATAATTCATTAGAGTGCTGATATTGATACCAATGAAGGGTTTTAATAGTAGTCCACCACTTTGCTTTGAGAGTCTGATACTTAATGTTTGTGTACTGAATCTGATTTCCAATTGATGATTTAGTCTGATACTAAATCGTCTTTACTTCAAATGGTTCCTGATAAACATCAGAAAGATTTCTTGCTTGGATCTTTAATCCAGGTCTTTAGACAGTTCTTGACTTCTGATTTGCACAGATCTTCTGAGTGAGCATCTTGAAATGTAGATTTTGCCTTGACTGCTTTCAGAGTTTTCTTACTTAATCTCATTCTTTATTCCATGATCGTAGTTCTTCTTCTTATCCTGTTTTTAGAATGCCTAGTGAACTTGTTTAGAGTTCCTCGGATAACACCAAACAACAAACGTTAGTAATAACGCATAACGTATTTTATAAGAGTACTTTGTTTGAGTTCTGCATTCTTTCAGATTTCTTTCAATCAGAATTAATATATTTCTCCCCCTTTTTGACATCATCAAAAAGTGTTAGGACATTATGAGCATTTACTTGAAGGATGATAGATGGAATCTATACTCAGTATGTATTTAATTGAGGGATGAAAGATGGAATCCACTAATTACTTAATTGAAGGATGAAAGCCACATGTGAGATAAGTGAACCATTGTTCAGGTACCTTAAAAGCAACTAATTTTTATTATGGCGTAAGTAGAAGAGCAATTTAGATACAACCAAATAAGAAGCTCAGTAGACAGGCTGATTGTATTTAAACATAGATTGGATAAGGATTTAGATACGAACATACAGATTTGGACTCAACAAAACCAGATTCTTATAAGAGAGAAACTTTTAGAGTTACGTATTTCCGTGTTATGAAGGATTGAGATGTTCCTTGCTAGTTTATTAGACTCACGACCATATGCGTATTTCAAGAGAGTTGAATAGCTGAGAAATTTCTAGTAAGAAATAGAGAAGTAGCCTTTTGTACGCGATTTCCTAGATGGGATAAATCAATGAGTTTTTTTTAATTTAGCCATTTTGATTTCTAATGCTGGTTAAATTATCTAAGAGACAAATAAGACATTTTCATTAATTCAATTGTACATACCGAGTTAAAGACAAAACATAGCAACTGCTACATGATCATCACCACCTTAATCATCAGAATCCTCAGCACTGTTCATGGTTTCATAACTGATTTCGACACGAAAAGTACGAGGTTCAAGTCTGATAATTAAATCCCAGGCTTTTTCTTGTAGAAGTATTTCCAAAATTATTCTTCCGTATGGGGTGAAAGCCTGTACTTTATTTCTGGAGATTTTGATCGATTGTTTCATATGATTAAAAATGGTTTTAGGGAGATCTATTGTAATATGATGAGTTAGAAGAAAAATAAGGATTCTGTCGTTGTGCGTTAGGACGTTCTCAGGAGTCATACGAGGACTAAGGTTGGTCAGAGAAAATTTGAACTAACCTTTTGGAAAGGGGAGAAGCCTCTCAGAGTTGTTTGGTCCGTAAGGCACTGAATCGTCAAATAAGATTTTGCATTGATCCACCAGGCTTAGATTTGATTGATAGTCATCAATCGTGACTCCGGAGGAGATGCAACCAGTGATTTTCTTTATCAAGGAGACAGAGACATCAATCGGTTGAAGGTAGACTTTCGACCAGATGGTTTTTCCATCGTTGCTAACTCTGGAAAATTTCCAGAACTCTTTAACCAGGTTTGGATAAATGGGACCATATAGGAGAGCGTAATAGCCTTGCCAAGATTGGGCTTGCATGCTTCTAAGTATCTCCAAGCCATTTTCTCCAGGATGAGCAAGTTGAGTTTCTTCTCAGGAATAAGGTGTAGTTTTTCGTTGTTTCCACGGAAGGTTGGTCCATTCCTTCGAGAGTTCATTGTTCTTGGTAAGTTTAGAATTTTGTAATTGAGAGTTGAAAGATAGAGAGGAATCCTACCTTTTATGGGTGAGTTAGGATGAAGTGTGATGATTGCTTTTGGGGATAGGATTTGATTTGTTATTTCCTAGATATTGTATTAAATCTTGGGTATATAGAGAGATGTAAACGCGTGTAGCTAAAAAGACGAGTGAGTTGTCTATTTATTGGGAAGGATACTAGGGTTAATGATGATGAGTGGTCAATGAGTTGGGTACATTAATGATGGTAATAAATTTGAGTTCACAGAAAATAATTTTAGTGGGTTAATATTTTTAAGTTTTATCTGTAAAATTCTAGTAAAGCTTATTATCTATGGAACATTTTATTGTTTAAAGAGAGATTAATGATCATAGATTTGACAATACAATTTTCTTAAAGAGTCTAAGGATAATTGAGCACAAACAAAGCAATTGAAGCACAATTAACATAGTTTCTCTAGTCACTAAAGACTTCACAATATGTCTTTAACAGACAGTTTTCTGGAAACTCTTCAGGACCATCTTCTTCAACTCTTTCCTTGATCATGTCCAAAATTCCATCTCTGAAGAGAATCTCAGACAAAAACTCTTCCATAAGGAATGTAGGATTTTGTGAGGTTCCGAGACTCAAGAATGGTTTTCCAGAGACAGTTGAAGATTGAGTGTAGTAAATTTACCCGAAAGTCATTCATTAGTAAATAAATGAACTTATGGTCGTGAAATCGAATTAGATTATTGCTATCTATCCTGGGAAGGAAATTTGACAACATGAGTTTGTACCAGGCTTTGGGAGTTGGTAGGAGATTCTCAGGATTGTAGGGTATGTATCTGGAAGATAAGTCGTGAAGGGATGCAAAATTTCTTGCAGGAATTTTACCACTAATGTAACACCCCAATTCTACCCATCGAATATTTAATAAAATCAGAGTAATAAAATTTCAACATAAACAGGATGTCACATTTTTCAACTTTACACATCAACCTCAATCACATAATAAACAGATACATAACACTTTAAAATAATCGGAGACACCATCAACATCAATTTTTGTCTTTAAAATCAAATAACTTCATTGATCAAACAGCGGAATTCTTAACTTCAATTTAAAAGAGCAACATCTTTGTCCAACTCAAATTAACTTCAACATAACAAAGATTTGATAAAATCAACATAAAATTCAGCAACGGAACAAAACAATAACAACTGTAAGTGGCGTTCATTCCCCCCCCCCCCCCCCCCCCCCCCGAGTGTTACGTATCAGAGCGACGACACCGACTCGAACTAATGAAGGTAGACATCCTTCACTCTGGATTACCTGCAGGATAGCGTGTAAACCATCACGATACACAGAAGGGGTGAGATATCGAACAATATAATCAGATATATGATAAATAATATATTAGATCAGATTATACAATCACCACTTCACAACATCTCAATCAACGTAAAATAGCAGCACAACAACAACTGTTACTTCATCATTAATCAACAATACAACTACAACTATGCAACATGAAATGCGACTCGAAATGCACATGCATGTGGTACCATTGGAGCAGAACTCCCAGCTTAAAAATATGCCAATTAATATTGACTTCAACAAGGCATAAGCCTTCCGCTTAATATTTTGCCAATCCAGGCCAAATTGTGTTTGTCAAACTTAACATGAATTCCAACATCCTCACAACCAGTTGCAAGGATTCCTGAAAAAGGGTTGATGTCAATAGGGATTTCAAAAACATAGGAAGTGATTCAATTTCTTTCAACATCAAGATCAGCATGTTTCCAAAATTCTTTGACCAGGTTTACATAGATAGGTTTTTCTAGCATCATGGAGTACCTAGTCCATTGTTGAGTATACAAAATATCTGCTATACTACATGCAGTGTCTCTTGAGAGTGAAGGAGTACTGAATGAGAATCGTTTCTCAGGAATAAGTTCAAGAAGGTTTGGATTTCCGAGGAAGGTTAGTGGAGGCATGATAGTGGATGGACAAAGGGGCTTGGTGTTTTAGGGTTTTGAGTATAGGAGCATGAAAGGGAGACGTGACTTTATAGAATAAGAGGTAGATTGAATTATGCCTAGTCTAGAGAAGATATAGGTCAGTTCAAAAGATTTTAGTAAGATCTTATTAAGTTGTCATAGATATGTTGTGGTTTTAATAGATTCATAATTATGATTGTATCTTTTGCTTGGATTTAGCAATTTCTTTTCATCTATGCTTAACAGATTTTCTATTGGTTGAATATTTCCCTAAAGAAACATGTAAGAATTCGTAAATAATTATCTAGTAAAACATGCTATGATAAATTTCCAATTATGGCATCTCGTGAGTTTAACAGATTATTAGTGAAAAGAAAAGTGTACCTTAGATCATTCAGACTTAACTGAGTACCTTTTGTCTTGACTTTGGTCTTCATTATGATGAATTTTAAATCTTCGTAAATTTTTTCGTGAGTGTATATTCTGAGCTTTTGATCAGCCTCTTTCAGACTTGGCTTGCTTTGAGCATCTTTCTGATTCTGCCTATTTCCGAGTAAGCTGCAGATGTTTCTTGGATTCTCCAAGATAAGCTTGTCTTCTGACTTCTGAGGAGAATATTTCCTTGGAAAGTGATCCTAGTTGGATCATAGCTTTCTCTCTCTTTTCCTGTTCAACCTTGTCATTTAGTTCTTCTAGGTTACAGTAACCGAGATTGGGAGTTAGTATGATCAGAGTGATCATTTTAGTTGAACTAAGCCAATTCCATGCAATCCTTTTTTATAAGGTGATACTCATATGTGTGGGAGCAATACTGAGTGAATAGTAAATTTCATTTGATGACCCCATTCATAAATAACAGATTACATCTGTTTTGAATGTTTCTCACTTCTCATTTCCTTGATCCATAGAACCTGTTTAGTTCTGATGTAGTTCTTGAGATATGGATCCGAATCTTAAACGACAAACTTTGAGAATTGGTTGAGTTCTCCTTTCATAGCCCAAATTAATTTTGTGTTTGTGAGAGTTTCTTTTCTTTGAAAGATGATTGATTTCACCAGTTTAGTGAGAATCTTTGAGAGGTTATTCAGGAAGGAGTTGACTTATCAACATCTGACTTTGTTCCTCAAGGTTGTTTCAGAACTTGTTCAGAACCGAAACATCATCATGCCTCATGTGTACATCACTAGACATGATTTGCATGAACCTCTTGTTCTCACAATGATGATCAACTTATTTGGGGATGTTCACACATATCTTTGAGTTGACTAATTAACGTCATCTTTTATGACATCAGTTGCAGAACCTAGATACATGAAAGGATAACATCCAATTTCATAGCACAAGTGGTTCTGAGAACACTTGATTTGTCGAAAAATCAGGTTATCAACATTTTATCTTTACTTGGATGATTTCAGGTTGTTGGAGCTTGATCACCAAACCAGTTAAGAGTTCGTTCGGAATCAACTGAGTCTTTGGGATTCAGTTCTCCATTGATTATTTTTTATCATTCCAGATTCTGACATTGAATCATTTCTAATAATTTGAATTTTTCAGATTCTGAATTTAATAGATTTCTTTCTGAAATTCAAAGTCTTAGAACAACAATCTTTCTTATTTACATGAAGAGATCCAGAATGAGTTTTTAAATGAGAAAGTCAAGGGTGGACCTAATCCGTTTCTTGAAAGCATCTCAAAAACTCATAATGAATTAATCTTCAGCAAACAAGATTTCTTGCTTTCTGATGATTCATCTTTTAATCATATACGTGGTTTTATTCACACGTATTTTCCAGAATGAGCAATCAACAAATACTTCCTTTTATCTGATGAATTTATCTTATCAACTGATTCTTCCACTTTAGTGAGGCTTCATCTATAATCAGTGACTTGCTCATGAAGTAATCAGATTGATTACAATTTTGTACACAGTTAACTGCTGAATTGTTACAGAAATTGTAAATGGATTTCAATCTCACCAAGAGTACTTCTACGCACCACGTCTGGATCTTTTTCTGACACTGTTAAGTGTTTGATGTAAATCAATAACAGAACCGGTGCTCTGATACCAATTGAAGGTACGAGAAAGACACAAGAAAGGGGGGTTTGAATTGTGTATTTACTCTTTTTGTAACTTTTCGCATCTTGTTAATTTGACGCTAAAGAACCTTCAGTGTTCGTTGACAGATTCAGATCTATTAACTAAAGAGTATGAGAACCGTATAAGTTATGTTCATAAGATACGATACTAAGAACTTGCAGAGCGGAAGGTTATCGGAGATAGGCTGCAAGGTTCTGACTTTGCTTAATACGAGGTTCTGATATTCAAAGAAGGAACATAAATAGAGATACTAAGCAAGAGAGTAAAGGACACACGATATATCCTGGTTCACCACGCGGGCTAATCCAGTCCACCCTCCTCAGGTGATTTCGCCTTGAACACAAGGAATTAATCCACTATAACCAAATCATGATTACACTTGCACGGGCAACAGCCGGTGACTAACCACTTGCACAACCGCACCGTGACTAACAACCCAATGAACCGTTCAGGGATCCAATAGGATATAACGTTCATTGACCGAGCAAACCCACTGCTGGGATTTCACAGCTAGCCGTTCAGGGATTCAACTCAATGAATATAACGCTACTGACCATATTTTAGGATTTTCCACAATGACCCTCAGCCATTGTCATCTCAAGTATCTGATCACCACGTGATCTACTCAAGGGCCTCAACTCACAGCTGAACCGTTCAGGGATCCCATCAAGATATAACGTTCACTTGAGGAGTCTCAATTCATCTAGTTGAATTGGCAAACTGGAGATTACAAATTGTGCTTCTTAATAAGCAAGTTTCTCCTAGGTTTAAGTACAAAGAACACACACATTTGTTCAAGCAGGTTTTGAGCAATTAGCTCCTTGCTTTCCTAAGAAACTACAAAGATGTATTTAGATATTATGATTGTTGACATCTTGTAGATCTTCTTCTTCTTCGTCTTCTAGTTGAGCAAGCTTTGAGCAGTAACTCCTTGCTTCAGATCTTCAATGAGCTTTTACGAGAAGGTAGGTTGATGACTTGACTGATCTTCAATTGTTGTCTTCTTCATCAACAACTTCTATTTGATTGTTGTTGTTGTGTTAATTTGTTCTTTGGAGATTCAACAATAATTGCCATGAGTGGATTGATGACAACTTTGAATATTCTAAGTGTTACAACGAGAACTCATCGTTGTTGCTATCTTCACACGATGACTTGGTCAATTTTGTAGATGAACATTCAGTTCGTAATTCTACAAGTGATCGAGACATCAGAAGAAAAAACTCTTTCCATTAAATAGCCAGTAGAAATATAGCCGTTAGAGAATATTGTTGGCTGTTTGGAAAAGAGACGTTGTGATATAACGAGTTGTACTGACATATCTTCTTTTTGCAGAGGAGATCTTTTCTTGGGTAGTGTGTACAATTAACTCACAACGGTAATATTTAGACTTCGAAACTTCAGTGGCTTTTGATGTTAATTTGATGAAGCATGAGTGGAGTTTTTATAGCAGAATATCTTATGCTTCAAGTCTTCCATTAATTGAAGAAGTCCATTAGGAATCAGTCTTCAGAACTTTAGCACTCGGTCTTTAAGAGCGTTATCCTTTTCTGCTTTAAGTCTTCTGAATCTTCAGAACTTGTCTTCAGAGTCTTCAGAACTTCTTGTTTGAGACCTTGATCTTCAGAACTCGTCAGTCTTCAGAATCTTTCTGTACTTGGTCTTCAGTGCCTTGAGCCATCAGAACTTCAAGTCATAGGAGTCTTCAGAACTTTGGTTCTTTCTGAGTGTACTTCTTCAGAAGCTTCACTATCTTCAGAATCTTGATCACTTTCAGAGAGCATCCACAAGAGCATTGCAACAGTAATCTTGGCATCCTTGGATCTGGCTGATTATGACTAGATAAACAAGCGTTCTTGCTGCTCGCGACTTTAGTCACTCGTAGTAACTTCGCATATACATATATTCCATCATAGTACATCTAGCTGGTGTATGTTGGTTCTGATGTCTTTAGTTCTTATGATCTGCACACAACACACGTTAGACCATAAAATGGTTCTTTCACAAATACTTATTGTTATCATCAAAACATAGATTGACTTGTAGAGACAATTCTTGCTCTCACACCTAGGTTACGAATCTCTCTCTTATTACCAATTTTTTAGTTAAATTGCATAATTTGATGTTATTTTCCCCATGAATTAGTTATTTTAATGTTGTTATCATGTGTTGATTAAATAGTTATGCATTGTGGTTAATTGGTGATGTTAAATTTTTATTTAGATGATGTCATATTGTATGATATTCTTTGATTTCGAACTTATGATGATAATTATGTTTTAATTGAGTTTCTGTGTGGTTACAGTTACGAAAAATAAAAAAATATGCAGGGTGTAACCGGTTACATTCTTTTTGTAACCAATTACCACCCTTAAAACTGATCAAAATAAGAGGTAGAATCTGTGTGTAATTGGTTAAGTATTTTGTGCATCCGGTTACCTACCCTAATACCACCATAAAATGAGTTTCGTAACTCCAATTGAGACTCGATCGAATGCGTTGGAATGCTAGTTCAAAGATATATGTAATAGTGAGTTAAAATGATGATTGTATGCCATATTTCTATTAAAATATTTAAATCTTCCATGCAATCCTTCTAGTGCATGTGATAACACTTATTAAATAATGTATCTTGTTGACTATATGATACTTGGTAAAGTCATAATAATTATATGTATGAACAATGTTGTGAATAGTTAATATTTGTGTGGAGTAGTAATTATATAGAATTAGTGAGAAATTGTTAAGCTTAAAATTCAGCAACTTACGATTAGTATACCATGTTGGTCATTTGCCTATTACTTTAGTTGCAAAGATCTTTTAGTAGTGAAACTAAAATCGTTAGAAAATAGATAAGGTTTATCTTGAGATAAAATTTGATTTAGATCATTTTAGATGTGGAAAAGCTGAGAAAATTGTACTGCAAGTCCAGCTGCTATGTTGAAATTATGCATCACAATCATTTGACATATTGTTAGTATTTTTTATATAACTCATTGTACACAAGTCCTTTAAGTGTGAACCTTATATCATAAGAAAATAGACAAAATTCCATACGTATTAGACTTAATAAGTTTCTATTTTCATTAAGTATGGTTGGAGAAATACTAGTTACGCATTGGACAAAACATTCTGCCCGATTTCTGCACCAATTCCTATTATTTGATTAAACTATATTAATTGGGACCTTAAGTAATAAAATAAAAAGTATAGTCTTAAAATAGACATTCTAAGATTTCCAAAACATCTTCATTCACTTGATTCCAACTTCGTTTAATATTATGATTATTCAAATTTGAGTTATGACTAGTAAAAAATATGATTTTGAGGCATGACTGGTTCTACTCATGTATCCAAGGTCGAGGATGTATCCAAGGTCTTCCTAATAAACAACTGTATGTTGCCCGGATGTCCATGACCTGGAAAGTGACTTGGAAAGTGTGAGGACCAATAGTTATGGGAAGATTGACTTCGCCGATAACCGTATTTCTGGATCCGTCAAATGCTTTGGTGATGACCTCGCTGGTTCTCATCGGAGGTCCTTTGAATGATAGTCGTGTCAGAGTTGATTTTGGCATAACATTCAGAGATGATCCAGTGTCAACTAGTATGCTGGCTAAAGCATCGTCTTGGCAGTTGAATGTAATGTTAAGCGTCATATTGTAATTTTTGCCTTCTTCTGGCAGTTCTTTGTCTTTGAACCCTAAATTGTTGCAGGAAGTGATGTTGGAAATGATGTTGTAGAATTCCCCTACCGTTACATCTTGTTTCACGTAAGCTTGCTCTAGAAATTTCTGCAGAGCTTCCCTGTGAGCCTCGGAACTAAGTAACAGTGATAGTACCGAGATCTTTGAAGGAGTTTGTAACAGATGATCAACAATGTTATATTCACTCCTTTGGATGAGCTTCAGCATCTCATCATTGTTTTTCGAAAGGTCAGGATCACTGGATTGCCCGATTGGTGGATTGGGAACTTCTGTCTGAGGTTCCTTTTCTCTGCTGGGTTATCCAACTACTCGGTTGAAGATTCTACCACTTCGTGTTACTCGACTGATGTATGCAATATTCACGACGGAGGGTAACGGAATTTCCATTCCATTCTCAATTGGTGTTGCGCCGTATTTGTAAGGGATAGCCTTAGCTGATTCATACGGTAATGGTCCTGGTAGATAGATGACTATGGGAGCCTTCTGATTCTTCTGACCATCGTAAGTAATTTTGATCTGTTCCTGGTTGGGAACTCTCGATTCGTCAAGTAGAGGGATGATGGCACAAACATCCCTAGCCCTCTGATGATCAGAGATTACAACAACGTCCTTGATTTGATCAGTGAGGTAGTTGATTGATCCAGAACTTGACCATGGTTGAATCTCTTCGCGGTCCAACTAACTTTGAAGGGTTTCTCGCACGAGGTAGAATCCTTGATTATTCACTAAGCAAACTCCACACCGCTCATAGTTGTGTAGTGGCACCTGGCCACATCCGCTTTGAATACAATGTAACCTCACTAGATCTGTTTCCATCGACCGAACATCCTGACTTTGATATCTAGTAGGATTCCCGCTAGTGATACTAATTTGCTGGGTGTCTTCATCCATATAGATTGTAAGCCACCAGTGGTTCAACAAGTTCTGAAGTGTTTCCTGGACAAGGGCACAACCTTGATCATTTTCATAACCCACTTTACAGTTCTGATAATCATGTGATACTAGGAACCCGAGCCAGACCTGTTTAGCATGTAACTCCACCAGGCTGATATTCATCAAGCGAATATCGAAGATTTGAATCATGTTGATCTGATAAGGATTTCTATCATGGTAGTCCTGGATCCATCCAAGATCCATCTGACGCTGGAGGGCCTCTTGTATAAAAGAGCATCCCTGTTTGTTTACCGAGCAAGTCAGACAGGAATTGTAATCGTGCCGCGGAAGATTATGATACTGGCTTTTCCTGGAGTGCATCGCCGCCAAGTTGACATTCATTGCACGGATGTCGTGGTTCTGAATGAAGTTGGAATTCGTATAGGTCACGTTGACCCCACGAACTCGGTGCTCTTGGATCCATCCGAGATCCATCTGTTCCTGTAGAGCTTATTGCACCACCGAATATCCTTGATTGCTTTTAGAGCAAATATCACACTAGTGATAATTATGAGGTGGAACATGACCATATCCACTCTGTCTACAATGCATCTTGACCAAGTTGGTCCTCAATAAGAGTACATCATGAATTTGATAGACATTGTTAGACTCTCCCTCTATCAGATTGACTGCAGTTTTCTCGTGTTGAGGTAGCGGGTTCGTGAGAACATTTGGCTTCGTATCCTTGACATATAAGACCCCGCTCCTAACAAGCTTTTGCACGTCGGATTTGAAACTGAGACAATTCTCTATGTTATGCCCTAGTCCTCCTTGATGGTAAGGGCAAGTCTGATCCACCTTAAACCAAAAAGGCGAATGTTTTGGTACTGTAAGAGGAGACTTAGTCTGGACATGCCCCTTGGCCAGTAGTAACGAAAATAGTTCTGCGTACGACACAGGTATAAGGTCAAACCCTGGAGGTCGCGTTGCACGGTTATTGTTGTATTGAGGACGAGCCTGCTGAAGAGGCTGTTGGGTCATTTGCTGATATTGTTGTTGATTAGGTTGGCTCTACGCAACCTGAGGTTGATACGTAGGAACAGGCGCAGGGTTGATAGCAGGAGTTACAACTGCTACTGGTTCATAACGTCGCCTTTGCTTTCCGAGAGAGATATTCCCAATATCCTGCTCTTTTTTCTTAGGGAGAGCACTACCATATCATTTTGTACTACTTGATGATCCACCGTCTTTTACTAAACGTCCTTCTCATACGGCTTCCTCAAGACGAACTCCCATGCCCACCATCTCGGTGAAGTCACTGGGCGCACTGGCGACTATTCTATCGTAGTAAAATGAGCTCAAGGTCTTTAAGAAGATCTTTGTAATCTCTTTTTCCTCAAGAGGTGGACAAATCTGGGCGGAAATTTTGCGCCATCTCTGAGCGTATTCCTTAAAGGTTTCCTTGTCCTTTTCTGACATTGATCTGAGTTGATCTCTGTATGGTGCCATGTCCAAATTGTATTTATATTGTTGGACGAAGGCAGTGCCAAGATCTCTGAACGTGCTGATCGTAGCGCGGTTTAAACCCATGTACCATTTTAAAGCGGCACCGGTTAAACTATCCTGAAAGTAGTGAATCAGTAGGTCCTGATTCTCTATCTGAGCTGACATTCGTCGAGCGTACATCACCAGATGGCTCTGAGGGCAAGAGTTACCCTTGTACTTTTCAAAGTCGGGTACTTGGAACTTGTGCGAAACTTTCACATTGGGGACCAAGCAAAGGTCTGCGGCGTCCTTTCCAAATAGATCTTGACCACGAAGAGCTTGCAGTTCTTTTTGCATTTCCAAGAACTATTCCTGGAATTCATTCATTCTTTCGAACATGCTTTCGTTTCCACCAGAAGGTATCTGGGGAATCTGTCATTCCGGGACAGTGTGCACCACAGGGGGTGGTACCGTTACTACGGCAGTGAATCTTGGCGTTTCCCGAAGTTTGTAACCTTCAGGAGTCCTCAATATGCCTCTGGCATCCTCGCTTTCCCGAAGTTTGTAACCTTCAGGCCCAACGGCTTCTGTTGTGATTCCCTGATCCTTAGTGATCGGCGGAACATATCCTTCTGAGATATAGTTAACAGGCATGCCCCAGGGACGATCTTTCGACATTTGATACCTAGGATCATACTTCTCCACTATGGGCGTTGAGGTGATCTCCGAGATCACAGTTCTTTGTAGCTGAGCTTCTGCCTTGGCTTGCATGTCATTACGAAGCTTTCTCATATCCTTTCTCAGAGCGTCGATCTCTTCTTTCAACTCTCTATTCTCTTCCTCGAGATCATCCATCTTTTTTCTGACGATTGGCCCGAGTATTATACGAATGAGACAGTTTGACTCTAGAACCGAGACACAAATGTGAGATTCGTAGGTAAGAAGAATACGTTACGTGAGAATGATGAATGCAATGATTATATTAATTATTTTTTTTGTTTAATCAAAATAAACTTCGGCAATTAGATTGCAAATATCAAACAGTGGGGAAACCCCGTTTTATTGAATTCAAAGGATTGCGGAAATGAAAATACAGTAAATTACAAGGTGCGGAAACAGAAACCTAAGGTAATGGGTCCCGAGTCCTCTCTGAGGAGAACTCGGGTGCTGATTCTGGTACTTTCCTTTTCTTGGACCGGGGCTCTTGGGCCGTTGTCGGGTTGTCATTCCTTTGCCAGGTGAAAGGAGTGAGCAAATTCCTTTGGTCATCCTGATTTTCCACAGCATGTTGCTCTAAAATCTCAATCATAGCATCCTTATCTTTCAGTAGTTGCTGTATTTTGGTACACTCCACATTGAGAATGCGGTACTTGTTCTTCTAAGACCTCCTCTCCTGTAGAACTTTGTTGAGAGTAACCTGAAGTTTTTCCGTTTCAGTTATGAAGTACATGACAGATTCCCTTGGCGGAAGAACTCTGTGATGAGGATAAGGCATCTTTAGCTTGAGAGCTCTAGTTTGTACCCAGTGGAGATAAGGCTCCACCGAGACACAGTCCGGTTTACCTAGAGACTCCCGTCCTTTCTTATGAACGTGTTTCCAAGCGTGCACTATTTCCATCTTTAGTGCCCTGTCATTTTCTCCTTCCTTGAAGAAAAGGCCTTCCAGATGAGCATTACGCGGGACATGCCTCATCGGGTATCCAAATTGTCGACGAACTAAAACTGGATGGTAATTGATTCCTCCCTTAGTTCCTATGAGGGGTACGTTGGGGAAGTTTCCACAACGATCAATGATTTTGATCTCGTCATAAATCCTATTGCACCAATCTATGTCAGAGTTGGTAAGAGACATGATTTTTTGTGCCCAATGTAAGGCACTCTTATGATCCCAAAAAGCGGAAGACTTAGGGAAATGGGAGATAAACCATTTATATAGCAGGGGTACACAACACGTGATCATTCCTCTGCTGTATAAATTTCCTAAGTGTATAGAATGATATGCATCTGCGAGCAAGGTTGGTACAGGGTTTCCAATGAGAAAAACCTTAATGACGTTGATATCTACAAAGTTATCGATGTTGGGAAACAAAAATAACCCGTAGGTGAGCAAAACAAAGATGCTTTCAAAAGCAGTCACGTTCCCTATACTAGCAAAGTACAGAGCCTTCTGTTATTTCTTTGATTTTGTGGTTGGCATTTATTTTGCTAAAACTATTCTAGCAGCAAGATGCTGAAACAAGATGTTCTAATATTCTGCATTTAACATGTCAGATAAAGATGTCCCATCCTGGATCATAGGACATCACGTCTGTTATTGGATTAAAAGGAAGATTCTGTTAGTTGTTATTTGTTACTGAATATTATGTGAATATTTAGTTATCCTATGTGGCATCCAAAGTATTTTGGGTTGAGTTTGTGTGTTGGTTTTCGGATTTTCAGCATTTTCTAAATATGGAGACATATTAGGAAACTTTAGATTGAAGACCTATTTTCTTGGAGTTTATTTTGCAGAATTGTGTGCAGTCTCTTTGCTGCATTTTGAAGCCCAATCAAGCCCAAATTTAATGCTATATATTGACTGGTGTAAACCTAGTTTAGGTGTGGAACTTGCGTGTGTTTTGTTAGGGTTTTTGAGTGTTATTTGTGAGCCTAACTGGTATCATTCTGATAACAGTACAAGGACTGGTTTTGTGGTGTAAGTTCTGTCAGTTACTCATAAGCTTTTAAGCATTGAGTTTCTTGTGTGTCAATTATCATAAGCTTTGAAGTATTGAGAATTGTGTGTTTTGAAAGTGTGGCTTTCGTTGTGTTACTTGTGTTGAAAGGAACCAGTCACGGGTTGTGATTGAAGAGGGATTTGAGGAGGGCCTCATACCTAGGTGAGTCTTAGGTAGAAGTCATAGGAAGGGTAGTGATTAAGTGAGCGGATTGTAACCGGGTGTGGTTGCTGTATGATCTGTGAATTGATACTATCGTATATTGATTTCGTCCCTGGCTTGGTAGCCCCCAGAGTAGGATTGTTGATCCGAACTGGGTAAACATATCACTGTGTTCTTTACTTTCTGCACTGTTATTATTATTGTTAACTTGTTCATTGTGTTGGATATCAGTGTCTCAACATCTGTGTAGGACATATGATATCTATGCCAGAATTTCAATTGGCATCAAGAGCTTGCACCCTTGTTTGGTTCTGGGTGAGATTCAGGGAAGGTACTTTCTGGTGCAATGGACAAGGATGAAGGATTTTTGAACAAACCACCTCTGCTTGATGGTTCCAACTATGACTACTGGAAACCAAGGATGGTAGCATTCATCAAATCCATGGATGATCAAGCCTGGAAAGCTGTTATCAAAGGATGGGAACCCCCAAAGGTTAGAGATGGAGAAGGTAATCCTACTGATGTGGTGAAGGAAGAGGAAGACTAGGATGATGCAGACTACAAAGGGTCCTTGGGAAATTCCAAAGCCATGAATGCACTGTTTAATGGTGTTAATAAGAATATCTTCAGGTTAATTGAACATTGCACCATTGCAAAAGAGGCGTGGCAGGTCTTGAAGGTTGCTCATGAAGGGACTTCAAAGGTGAAGATGTCAAAACTTCAGCTTCTCACTACCAAGTTTGAGAATTTGAAGATGAAGGAAGATGAGAGCATTCATGACTTTCACATGAACATTATTGAGATAGCTAATGCTTCAAGTGCCCTAGGTGAAAAGATGTCTGATAGCAAACTGGTCAGAAAAATCCTCAGATCTCTACCTAAGAGATTTGACATGAAAGTGACTGCTATAGAGGAAGCTCAGGACATAGATAAGATGAAAGTGGATGAACTTGTGGGATCACTTCAAACATTTGAATTGGGGATCAGTGAAAAGTCTGAGAAGAAGAAGAGTATAGCTTTTGTGTCAAAGGCAGGTGACTCAGAAGATGAAAGTAATCTGGACAGAGATGAAGGCCTTTCAGAAGACCTGGTGTTACTTGGCAAACAATTCAATAAAGTGTTCAAAAGGATGGATTAGAAGTCAAGATCAAATGTTAGGGACAAGCCATTCGACATCAGCAAAGACCAGAAAGCTGGGAGAAATGCCAGTACTGAAGAAAATTTCAACTAAGGGAAAAGAGCTCGGTGTCATGAGTGTGAAGGTTTTGGGCACATAAAATCTGAGTGTCCCACTTATCTCAAGAGGCAAAAGAAGGGGTTATCAGTTTCATGGTCAGAAGATAACTCTGAAACTGAAACTAATGAGAAGTCTGGAAAGCAGGTTACAACATTAACAGGTGTGTGTGAGTCTAATGAAGAGTCAGTCAGTGGAGAACTTACCTTTGAAGAGCTGGCTGCTTCCTATAAGAACTTATGCATTAGAAGTGAAGAAGTATGTCAGCAGAGAGAAGAACAAAAGAGAGTTATTGCTCATCTAAAAGCTGAAAAGGTAGAGCATTTGTCTACTATCTCTGATCTGAAAAGTGAAGTGGTTGTTCTGAATTCAAAACTAGACAATGTGATCAAGACTGTCAGAATGCTCAATAGTAGCTCTGATGTGCTTGATGAGATTCTGAAGTCAGGGAGAGATGTTGGAAATGTTAGTGGTCTTGGGTTTGAAAGTTCAAGTGAGATAGACAAGGGAAAATGGCCTGAAGTGACACCTTCTCAATCTAAGAAAGAAGTGAAGACGCCAAATAACATGTTGCAACAACCTCACAGACATCAGAAGAATTTCACAAGAAGAAAGAATCAAAGATGGAGATGTCACTACTGTGGAAGGTTTGGCCATATAAAACCCTTCTGCTACAGATTATATGGCTACCCCAAAACTGGGTTACAGTCTAGTAGGGAACAGGATTGGGTTGGAGCAAAGAAGGTGTGGACTCCCAAGAATACTGTGGAAGAACACATAGCTCATAAGTCCTTCAGAGTCTCTACAAGGGAAAAGTGGTACTTTGATAGTGGATGTTCTAGGCACATGACTGGTGTCAAGGGATGTTTGTCAGATGTTAAGTCTCATTATATTAATTATGTGACCTTTGGTAATGGATCAAAAGGGAGAGTAATGGGCGTTGGAAAATTGGACTGTACAGGACAACCCAATCTGGAGGAGGTATTACTTGTTGAAGGCTTAGATGCAAACTTGATAAGCATAAGTCAACTATGTGATCAGGGTATCAGGGTCAACTTTACCAATTTTGAATGTCTGATAACAAATGAGAAGGGTAAGGTTGTCATGAGAGGCGAGAGAGCATCAAATAATTGTTATTTGTGGAGGTCTGAGAGCACTGCAATATGCTTGGAAACTAAGAAAGCTATTGGAAAGAATACTGAGTTAAAACAGGTGTTGATCAATTTTAAAGCAACTCAAAATGTTAGCATGGTGAACTGTGATAATCAGATTAAACTTAGTAAGTATGTCAGCGCGGAAAATTTAAAAGGAAAGTTTGATGAATGCACATTTGAGGCGAATCAGGTGTTCAAAGTTTGTGACTGCCGCGCTTCTCTGGGCCCACTCCTCAAAAATTTAAATAGGCGGGCAAACACACTCTACCTACATCAAACATATTGTACAAAAATTCCTCTTGCCCTTTCTCTGCAAAGTTCACGGGCTTTAGGGTTTTCTCTTAACATCCTCAATATTGTGCCTTGTGATCAATCGAAAATGTCTCAACATCATACATCAGAATCCATGCATGGCTATTTTGATAACTCGGGATCTCCTCGGACCAATGCTGGAGATGATGAACCACTTCGAATGATCAACCTTTCAGACCTTGTGCTTGATATTGCTCCCTTGAACATTGTACCGGCTGATCCTAAAGGAAAACGACAAGTTTCTCACTCAATGGATGTCAACATTCCTAGTAAGAAGTCTAAACCTTTTTCATCTAGGAAGAAAGTTCACTCGATGACTAGTTTATATGCAAACCAAATAAGCCCTAGAAAAAACTTGTCTGAAAAAGGGTCTAAGTCTGGTTTGATTGAAAAGAAGAATGCTACTGAATCATGTGGTATAAACAAGAATCCTACTGATGCTGATGTAGTCAAAAAGGCTAAGGAACTTAGGAAGTTTGTTGCCAAGATTTTGAGTGGAGTTGATACAGATGTTGGGTCTGATGTTCCAACATCCTTGACAGGAAATGCCAATGGCAGCCCTACAGATAGGACTGGTGATGGTGTCCCCATTCATGTGGGTCACGAAAGAAGGAGTAAAAAGAAAGCCGATGTAGTTATTAATGTTGATGATCTCACTTATGATGAGGAACCCATTGCTGGGATGTTAAGGAGAATTAAGAGAAGAAGAGAGAAAACTGTTATGATTGAAGGTTCAAAGTCTGCAAAATTGCATAGAAAGTCTGGAGGTGTGGATAGTACCAAGGGAAAAGTTGGAGCTGGGCCTCCTAAACAATGGAGTAAGGTTGTTGTTCCAACTAAGAAGAGAAAATTCACTGCTCACAGTGAGTCTGAATATGAGGCTGCAACAGATGTTCAAGACATCATTGGTGTGAAAAAATCTACATGCAAAAAGACCTATGCTGATGGTTCTATGAGGAATGCAGATAGGTGGAGAGTTGTGGATCAAAGGAGGATTGCCTTGGAGAGAGAGTTGGGTAAGGATTTCAATAAGTACAATGAAATCATGGATCTTATTGCAGCTGCTGGGTTGATGAGAACTGTGTCCCAGATAGGACCCTGCTATGAGAAATTAGTCAAGGAATTTGTTGTGAATATTCCTGAAGATTGTGATGATAACAGGAGTAACAACTTCAGAAAAGTGTCTGTGAGAGGAAAAGTTGTCATTTTTTCTCCTGAAGTAATCAATAACTTTCTGGGCAGGTGTGAAGAACCTCAGCCTGAGTTAGAGGTCACAGACAATGAAGCGTGTAAGGAGATTACAGGTGGTTGTATTAAACACTGTCCAAATGAAGAAAAGTTGTCCTCTGGAAAACTGAGTGTTAAATATGCTATTCTCCACAGGATTGCTGTTGTGAATTGGGTACCTACCAATCATACATCTACTATTTCCTCCATACTTGGTAGGTTCATTTATGTTATTGGGAAAAAGGTCTCTTTTGATTTTGGGGCATACATTTTTGAACAAATCCTGAAACAAGCAAGTCCAACTGCTGTCAAGATGCCTATTTGCTTTCCATCCCTGACCTGTGGTGTTATTTTAGATCAGTTTCCTAACCAAAAGGTTAGGAAGTGACAGTGCCCTCAAAAGAAAACCTCATATGTCCCTACACTACAAGTTACTTGGTGGGGCACATGTTTCAGACATTGTTGGGATATCTTCTCAAACTTCCAGTCATGCTACTTTTGATGACGAAGTCATTATACAGCTGCAAGAGACGTGCAAGGAACTGGAAGATTCCATCAGAAAAGACACTGCTAGGAAGTCCAAACTTGAACAGTTAATTAAAACCTTCTTGGAGAAAAAGAATGTTTTTGCTGGAACAGTTGGTAAAGACCAAGATAACAAGGAAACTGCCGAAGGAGATGCCTCTGGTGGATCTGATAGAGAGAGTGAACAGGGTTCAGATACATCTGTATCTGGGAGTGGTGATATTGATGCTGAGACTGATGGAGAGGGTGAAGAAATTGAGGAATCTGGGTCAGATGAAGATGATGATGGTGCTGCAGAATAACTGCAGAAGATGATGTTCTTTTTTTTTTGTTGGTGCTATTTTGACTGAACACCTAGGATAACTATATCTCTGTCTCTCCTTCTGAACATTATCTCTTGCTATATTATGTTTTTTGAACTGTTCTACTTGCCTTTGTCATATTTATGGCTAAAAAGGGGGAGTAGTGTGCTTGTGCTGGTGGTGTGCTTGTGCTGGTGCGGCAGCTGAGGTGGAGAATGTTGAATGTTGTTGTGTTGCTGCAGTTGAGGGGGAGTTTTTTTTTTGTGAATTATGCTATGGTTTGTGTTGGTGTTATGGTGTGTTTTTTTTCGCTGCTGTCTCTGTTTCTGTTGTTTTGCTGGTGTTATCTTTGCAAGATTGTTTGGTGTGTAGTTTTAGCCAAAATAAGCCAAAGGGGGAGATTGTTATTTCTTTGATTTTGTGGTTGGCATTTATTTTGCTAAAACTATTCTAGCAGCAAGATGTTGAAACAAGATGTTCTATTATTCTGCATTTAACATGTCGGATAAAGATGTCCCATCCTAGATCATAGGACATCGCGTCTGTTATTGGATTAAAAGGAAGATTCTGTTAGTTGTTATTTGTTACTGAATATTTTGTGAATATTTAGTTATCCTATGTGGCATCCAAAGTATTTTGGGTTGAGTTTGTGTGTTGGTTTTCGGATTTTCAGCGTTTTCTAAATATGGAGACATATTAGGAAACTTTAGATTGAAGACCTATTTTCTTGGAGTTTATTTTCCAGAATTGTGTGCAGTCTCTTTGCTGCGTTTTGAAGCCCAATCTAGTCCAGATTTAATGCTATATATTGACTGGTGTAAACCTAGTTTAGGTGTGGAACTTACGTGTGTTTTGTTAGGGTTTTTGAGTGTTATTTGTGAGCCTAACTGGTATCATTCTGATAACAATACAAGGACTGGTTTTGTGGTGTAAGTTCTGTCAGTTACTCATAAGCTTTTAAGCATTGAGTTTCTTGTGTGTCAATTCTCATAAGCTTTGAAGTATTGAGAATTGTGTGTTTTGAAAGTGTGGCTTTCGTTGTGTTACTTGTGTTGAAAGGAACCAGTCACGGGTTATGATTGAAGAGGGATTTGAGGAGGGCCTCATACCTAGGTGAGTCTTAGGTAGAAGTCATAGGAAGGGTAGTGATTAAGTGTGCGGATTGTAACCGGGTGTGGTTGCTGTATGATCTGTGAATTGATACTATCGTATATTGATTTCGTCCCTGGCTTGGTAGCCCCCAGAGTAGGATTGTTGATCCGAACTGGGTAAACATATCACTGTGTTCTTTACTTTCTGCACTGTTATTATTATTGTTAACTTGTTCATTGTGTTGGATATCAGTGTCTCAACATCTGTGTAGGACATCTGATATCTGTGCCAGAATTTCACCTTCTTTGTCAGAAACTGGGCTGGTAAACTCGGGATTCCACCCTTAGTGGTCATGTGAGTCCTGACTTCTGACTCATCCAAATAAATTGCTCTTGCAATGGTTTGATCCTATGGAATTTCTTCCAGTCCAGAAAAAGGAGCTTGATCAGTAATGTGTAAATCGGTCAGATGAGAATATTCCTCCAGCGTTGGTGCGAGCTGGTAATCCGGGAATGTGAAACAGTGATAGACCGGATCGTAAAACTAAACGAGTGCCTCCAGGATTCCTTCAATTACATGGACCCTTAATAGAGGTAGTAGACCTCCATACTTGGCTCTGAAAGCGTCAGGGTTAGTGATCATCCTTGCTAATCCTCTCAAATCTTCTAGTTTTGGAACCTTGAAGGGACACTTATGAGTTTTCCGTCTACCAAAATCCATTAGCGCAATCTTCTTCTCTCTGACATTTGCAATCATTGTTTTAGTTTAATTTGAAAAAGAGATACTAGAAGAGAAGGTTTTCTTTGTTTTAATGTTTTTAAATGAATGCATGAATGCAGCACACAAAAACATAGAAAAAACATGGGGTCAAAGGGTCGGTGTCATGAAGTCAAGGCTCTACCCATCCCAAAGGTTTATACTAGTGATTTTTGTACCTGTCTCTCAAAATTATTAATTCTTGTCAAGATAATACCAGCGGGCCGGGAACCGTGCTAGGTGATGTTATTTCTAAGAATCTCAGAAGAGGGTAGTATCGCGTGACAACTATTTCCGATAACTTCCGCACTACTGAAAGAGGTTTTTCCTAGGTGTATACTCAATCTTTCCACATGCGGCATCACACGCATTCCCATTAGCAAAAAAATAAACACATATATCAATTAGGAAAATCAGTATATATATATTTGTCCTAATGTCCTAGACTTTCTAAGAGCTATGAATCCTAGGTTCCTGACAGAAAATGGCTCCCCGGAGGAGTCGCCATTCTGTGGTACCTTCCCAATTTAAAGGTTTTTGACCTAAGATCCTAGTGAAGGCCGATCCTAGCAATAATGACATTCCCCGATGGAACCGTCATGAAAATAACTGGTCTCGGGTTTTCACCTTAAATTGTAAGAAAGAAAGACGGGCCCCACGGTGGGTGCCACTATTCTGTAGCGAGCGATTTTGGACGTGGTTCTTAAGCACAGTCGCTCTGGGGTACTACAGGTCGATTCATTTTTTATCCTATTGAAGTTGATGAAGGAAGGGAAATAGATATCTCCAATTAACCCTGCTTGCATACTGAGTTTAAACAGCGGTCTGTTAGGTTACGGATGCTATATGGTAATGGGGCCTCTTTCTTCTTACTTTGTTTAAGACTGAAATAACCGGACTATGCTATTGGTAGGACGTTTAGGATTGATACTTTTTTATTGATGTATGAAGGTACGTGATTTGGGGTTTTAGATTAGTGTGCTCGCTAAGATTTTTCTTTCAATCTTATGCCTACGTATTCCCGTTTACCAAAACAGGGAAATCAGAGTGATCATAGTTCCTCCTATTCTATGGGAGGAAATGGTGTTTTGGTGTCTTGTTCAAAGCCCAAGACGTGAAGCTGAAAGGTCTATTTGTATCTTGTTTAAAGCCCAAGATGTGAAGCTAAAAGGGTGTTGACTATAGAGAGAATTTGTCATCTCTAAAGAGGATCTGTTTGTCACAACTGTTGGGTGACTGGTTATAAAGGAGAATTACTTTAACTGGGATATGTGAATCCAGCAATGCCATAATTTCCTATATAGGGGATTTTTAACCTGAAGGAGAAGACTTTAACTCAGTGTAGAGCAATGCCATCTTTCCTTAGGAATTTCTCATGCTAAAAGAGTGACAGTGGCGTGGATGTAAATAATCCAGAGGCTTGTCACTTACAGCAATTAGATGGGGGGAAAAGGAGTTGTTGATGTTTGTATACTGTGAACGAGGCACAGCTTTGATGCTAAAAGGTTGATTAACTCAACCAGGGTTTCCTTATACAAAGCCTAAGAGGAGGCTATTGACCCAACAAGAGGGTGTTTTTGTGTGTCCCGTACGAAGCCCGAGGTAGAGGCTAAAAGGTGACTCAACAAGAGAGTCTTTTATATCTCGTATGAAGCCCGATATGGAGGCTAAAAGTGTTTGACTCCGCAAGAGAGTGATTTGGTGTCTCGTATGAAGCTCGAGACAGAGGCTAAAGGTGATCGACTCAACAAGAGAGTCTTTTTATACTCAACAAGAGAGTGTTTTCGTATCTCGTACGAAGTCCGAGATGGAGGCTAAAATGAGATTTGACTCAACGAGAGAGAGTCTTTTATACTCAACAAGAGAGTGATTTTGTATCTCGTACAAAGCCCGAGATGGAGGCTAAAAGGTTAGCTGTAACACCCCCCATTCTATACCCCCAAATAATCATTTAGGCACATATTGAAATTTCGTCAGAGTATAATTACAAACATGGTATAAAAGAGGTATGTCACATCAATTATGAAATTAAAACATACAACACCTGCTCAACAAAAGGATATACAACAGTGGGGTAACTTGCAACAGAGGAACTTAGTCCTTACACCCACATTTCAATATTTAGAATAAAAGCGGAAAATCTAAACATTGAATAACAACCAACATATATACATACACATATATATACATCGCCAAGTATTATCCACCAACATAATTCATGTTTACATAGACATTTATCAACAAGATACATATACAGTGTATCACAAAAGAATCATAGCCCTCCTAGCTACCCGGTGCTACATATCAGAGCCAACCGACCAAAAGAATGAAGACACGCTTCACAAAAAGACCACCAGCATACCTACTTTGCAATGCCTCATAGAGCATTATAAAACAGCAGAAGGGTGAGAAATATTATCATAATAACAATGCATATAATTATATATAATAGCATAAAATTACACATATTTCACATTCTCACCACAATTCATCACAACTCACTTATATACATCGCAATGTATCCATATATATAAAACCAAGCATACACATCAGGCATACTTTCATCACTTCTTCTCATTCCACATAAACATACACAAATGTTCATTCACCAATGCATCATTTAAAGATGAGAAATGCAAATCATAGAGACCGACTCACGACTCTATGCAAATGCAATGCGGTACCGACTCAGTCATCTCAAGTTCACTCAGGAACTTCTGCTGGAACCATCGCTCGTTACCAAAGTAACTCCCCGTCGGGCCTACGATGTTCACCCACCGCTCACACCTCCACCAAGAGAGGCTCACGATGTTTATGGATCGCTCACACCTCCACCAAGAGAGGCTCACGACCCGATCGCTCACACCTCCACCAAGAGAGGCTCACGATCGTCTATAACCGTCGCTCACACCTCTACCAAGAGAGGCTCACGATGTTATAGCGGATTCTCATTAGAATCCCTCAGCACAAGAATGCACATCATTATGCTACACATGATAATGACTCAAGACATTCTTGAAATGCATACATATTCACAATATATACATGCATTCATCTCATACAATCACATACAATCTATATACATTCACGTCAATGCACTATTGTACGATCCACATTCAAACACACCGTCCAAACGGTAAAAGTCGCTAAATAGCACTATTCCCGACTTTCCGACATAATTAAATCGGCCAACAATCTCAAAACCCATTTTTATACGAAAGAACGTTTCATAAGCTTTCCAACAATATAAAGAACGTCCCGATCCGAGTTACGGATCAAAAGTTACGGAATTTAGAAAACGGATAAAATTTTGAAGTCCCAGACCACGCTGAGCGGCCCCTCGAGCGCGCTGAGCGGGCTCTGCGATTTTCAGAAAAATTCCTCTTCGCAAATCCACCCCAAAATTCCCATTTTTCACCCAAATTCAATTCTAACAGCAAAACAACCATCAACAATTGTTCATACACACAGTGTGATCATACAATACAGTTTATATCGATTTCCGACCGTAAAATCATCGATTCCGAATCATTTTATCGTTTTTGACCTAAAACTCCAAAAACCATGGAAAACAAGAAAACATCCAAGCAACTCATACATAATGATACACATTGATAAGATAATAAGATTTCACACCCTTACCCGGATTCCAAATGATCTAGCTCTTGTTCTTGATGATTTCCACTCTTTTTCCTCTTTTCTTCTCTTCTTCCCTCTTCCTCTTTCTTTCTTTCTTTTTCTTTCTATCTTTCTCTATTTCTCTCTATTTCTCTCTATTTCTCTTTTCTATCTATTTTCTTTCTTTTCTATTTCTTTTCTCTCATTTTCCACACAATCAATTAATTCATTTTTCTCACAAATTCTAATTCCACTTAAATTTCTAATTTATCATTAATTGAGAAAAGTCTAAAATACTCTCCATTCTAATTTCCCTGAAAACTCTCAAAACGGTAAAATAACATTTAACACACCAAATTCACAATTAAAATAATTATCACTCAATTTAAATAAAAGACTCAACTAAATGGGAATAATTGGAATCGGGGCGTTACAACTCTCCCCCACTTTAGAAATTTTCGTCCTCAAAAATATTACCTGATTCAAACAACTCCGGATACGACTCTCGCATCCTACTCTCTAGTTCCCAAGTCATATCACCTTCCGCAGCGCCTCCCCACGCTACCTTCACAAGTGCAATGTCCTTGCCTCTTAGCTTCTTAACTTCATGGTCCAAAATCCTAATCGGTAAAGTTTCAACCGTAAGGTTATCTCTCACCTCAACCTCGTCCATAGGAATAACATGTGACGGATCCAGAACATACTTCCGAAGTTGCGAAACATGGAATACATCATGCAAATTCGAAAGATTCGGAGGCAACGCCCCACGGTAAGCCACAACACCAACTCGTGCCGAAATCTGATACGGACCAATAAAACAAGAAGTCAACTTCTTTGACTTCAAAGCACGACCCACACCCGTAACCGGTGTAACTCTCAAAAACACACGGTCGCCTTCCTGAAACTCAAGATCTTTTCTTCTCTTGTCATGATAGCTCTTTTGTCTACTTTGAGAAGCTTTCATCTTCTCCCGAATAAACTCCGTCGTTTGTTGTACCATCTCCGGTCCAACTATCGCCCTCTCACCCGTTTCATGCCAACACAAAGGCGTTCGACATCTCCGACCATACAAAGCCTCAAACGGTGCCATACTTATACTCGAGTGGAAACTATTATTGTAAGTGAACTCAATCAATGCCAAATAACTATCCCAAGCACCACCTTGCTCGAGCACACAAGCACGCAATAAATCCTCCAACGATTGAATTTTCCTCTCGGTTTGACCATCCGTTTGTGGATGATAAGCCGAACTCAATCTTAGCTTAGAACCCAAAGCCTTTTGTAAACTCTCCCAAAACCTCGATGTGAATCTAGGATATCTATCCGATACAATACTCTTAGGAACTCCATGTAACTTCACAACCGCAAGAATATAAATCTCGGCTAACCTCTCCAAAGGATAACTAATATCAATTGGAATGAAGTGAGCAGATTTAGTAAGCCTATCCACAATTACCCAAATAGCATTATGACCTCTTTGCGTATTCGGCAATCCCGTAACAAAATCCATCGATATACTATCCCATTTCCACTCCGGAATGTCCAATGGTTGCATCAATCCACTAGGCTTTTGATGTTCCACCTTAGACTTTTGACAAGTTAAGCACGCATACACAAATTGCGCCACGTCTCTCTTTAACCCGGACCACCAAAAGATTTTCTTCAAATCCTGATACATTTTATTCGCTCTCGGATAAATACTTAAGTTACTTCGGTGTCCCTCTTCCAATATCATCTTTTTCAACTCCGCATCATCGGGAATACAAATACGACCACGGAATTTCAAAACTCCAAAATTTTCAACCTTGAAATCCTCATTCTCATTCATCATCAAATCAACGAATTTCAAATCCAACTTTTGCTTTTCACACACGGTTGCAAGAAATTCATTCGTAACATGTAGCATACCAAGTCTCACACTTCTCGGCGTCATTTCACAAACCAAACTCAAATCTCTAAAATTCTCCAAAAGTTCCCATTCTCTCATCATCAATGCGGACATATGTAATGACTTCCGACTCAAAGCATTGGCCACTACATTTGCCTTACCCGGATGGTAATTCAAACCAAAATCATAATCCTTCAAAAGCTCTAGCCACCTTCTTTGCCTCATATTCAATTCTTTTTGATCAAATAAATACTTCAAGCTTTTGTGATCACTAAAAACTTCAAACCTCGCACCATAAAGATAGTGCCTCCAAATTTTCAAAACAAACACCACGGCCGCTAACTCCAAGTCATGCGTAGGATAATTCCTTTCATGCACTCTCAATTGTCTTGAAGCATAAGCCACAACTTTTCCATCTTGCATCAAGACACCACCTAAACCTGTCAATGAAGCATCACAATACACAACAAATGGTTCATTAGGATTAGGCAAAATCAAGATCGGAGCCGTTGTCAACCTTCTTTTTAGCTCATTGAAACTCTCTTCACAATGAATATCCCAAATGAAAGCCTTTCCTTTACAAGTCAATTGCGTTAACGGAAGTGCCAACTTCGAAAATCCCTCAATAAACCTCCGATAATACCCCGCCAAGCCTAAAAAGCTTCGAATCTCCGTAACCGATCTAGGAGCCTCCCATTGCATCACCGCATCAATCTTGGATGGATCAACGCTAATACCACTACCGGAAATAATATGTCCAAGAAAACTTACTTCCGACAACCAAAATTCACATTTTGACAACTTAGCATACAATTGTTTCTCTTTCAAAATTTGCAACACAATTCTCAAATGCTCTTCATGCTCCTCCTGAGACTTAGAGTAAATCAAAATATCGTCGATGAACACAACCACAAAACGATCCAACTGTTCATGAAAAATACGATTCATGTATTCCATAAACACACCCGGCGCATTAGAAACCCCGAATGGCATCACGGAATATTCGTAATGGCCATACCGTGTCCTAAAGGCCGTCTTTTGAATATCCTCTTCTTTCACACGAATCTGGTGATATCCCGATCTCAGATCAATCTTGCTAAAAACACGCGCACCAACCAATTGGTCCAACAAATCATCGATCCTCAAAAGCGGATACTTGTTCTTAATTGTTACCTTATTCAATTGTCGATAATCGATGCATAACCGCATACTCCCATCCTTCTTTTTAACCAACAATACCGGAGCACCCTAAGGAGAAACACTTGGTCTTACAAATTTCTTGTCCAACAAGTCATTCAATTGCTTCTTCAATTCTACCAACTCCGATGCTGACATACGATATGGTGCCATCGAAATCGGTCTAGTACCCGGAACTAGATCAATAGAAAACTCAACTTCTCTTTCCGACGGTACATCCTTAATATCCTCAGGAAACACTTCCGGAAAATCTCCCACAACGGGACACACATCAATTGACACCTGATTATCCACAGACAAGGATGCAAACAAACCGAACAATTGAGCTTCGTCCGCTAAAAGTTTCTTCAACTCTTTAGTGGATAGGAAACTCTCAAATTCATCATCTTCCAAAGAAGGAAACCTCACTAACTTATGATAACAATCTATATGAACTCGGTTAAATTGCAACCAATTCATACCCAAGACCACATCCAATCCTTCCAACGGCAAACACACTAAATCCATCTCAAAGTCTTTACCATAAATGGTCAAAGGACACATCAAACAAACCAAAGAAGTAGTGACTGACCCCATTGCTGGAGTATCAATAACCATCTTACCATCCATCAGAGACAACACAAGATTTAAACGCTTCATGCACTCAGACGAAATAAACGAATGAGTCGCTCCAGTATCAATAATGGCAACTAAAGGTGTACTATTAATAAAGCAAGTACCTTTAATCAGACGGTCGTCACTGGAAGTCTGAGTTCCCGCCAGAGGAAATACCTTCCCACCGGATGGAGCTTTCTTCGGATTCGGACACTTTGGGCTAATGTGACCAATTTCCCCACAGTTATAGCACTTTACCACATTCCTTCTACAATCTGTACTAGCATGCCCAAGGCCTCCACAGTTAGAACATTTCGCCACTGTCTTCCCACACTCAAATGATTTATGACCCATTTCACCACACTTGTAACACTTAATGGGACCAGAACCTCCTCCTCCAGATCTCCTCTCGAAGTTTCCCCTATGCTTGCCCTTATCAGCGGGTGTCATATAAGGTCCACTTCTAGCTTGTTGCTTTCCCTTCCTCTCATTCAAACTTTTATAATGTGTAGAACGAGCCTTGCTATCTTCCTCAAAGATTCTACAACATTCCGTCAAATCCGAAAACCTTCTTATCCTTTGATATCCCACAGCTTGCTTAATTTCAGGACGTAAACCATTCTCATACTTAATGCACTTGGAGAACTCAGCAGTAATCACAGCATAGTGAGGATGGTATTGAACCAACTCCACAAACTTAGCAGTATAGTCCACCACGGACATACTACCTTGTTTCAATTCAAGGAACTCCATCTCCTTTTTCCCTTTCACACTTTCAGGGTAATACTTTCTCAAGAATTCAGTACGGAATAAATCCCAAGTTACTTCTTCATCATCCACCTCAAGAACTTCACGCATACCGACCCACCAATCGTCGGCTTCTTCCTTCAGCATATGAGACCCAAGCCTCACCTTATTCTCTTCTGCACAGTCCATGACCCTGAAGATTCTTTCAATCTCTTTCAACCAAAGTTGAGCACCATCGGGATCAAATCTTCCTTTGAAAACCGGTGGTTGATTCTTCCTGAACTCGTCATTAGCATTCACGTTCGGCGCACCTTGCACCGCTCACACCTCCACCAAGAGAGGCTCACGATGTTTATGGATCACTCACACCTCCACCAAGAGAGGCTCACGACCCGATGGCTCACACCTCCACCAGGAGAGGCTCACGATCGTCTATAACCGTCGCTCACACCTCTACCAAGAGAGGCTCACGATGTTATAGCGGATTCTCATTAGAATCCCTCAGCACAAGAATGCACATCATTATGCTACACATGATAATGACTCAAGACATTCTTGAAATGCATACATATTCACAATATATACATGCATTCATCTCATACAATCACATACAATCTATATACATTCACGTCAATGCACTATTGTACGATCCACATTCAAACACACCGTCCAAACGGTAAAAGTCGCTAAATAGCACTATTCCCGACTTTCCGACATAATTAAATCGGCCAACAATCTCAAAACCCATTTTTATACGAAAGAACGTTTCATAAGCTTTCCAACAATATAAAGAACGTCCCGATCCGAGTTACAGATCAAAAGTTATGGAATTTAGAAAACGGATAAAATTGAAGTCCCAGACCGCGCTGAGCGGCCCCTCGAGCGCGCTGAGCGGGCTCGCTACTGCCTGGTGAGGTTACATTTTTTCAAAAGCGCGCTGAGCGGGCACCTGCGCGCTGAGCGGGCTCTGCGATTTTCAGAAAAATTCCTCTTCGCAAATCCACCCCAAAATTCCCATTTTTCACCCAAATTCAATTCTAACAGCAAAACAACCATCAACAATTGTTCATACACACAGTGTGATCATACAATACAGTTCATATCGATTTCCGACCGTAAAATCATCGATTCCGAATCATTTTATCGTTTTTGACCTAAAACTCCAAAAACCACGGAAAACAAGAAAACATCCAAGCAACTCATACATAATGATACACATTGATAAGATAATAAGATTTCACACCCTTACCCGGATTCCAAATGATCTAGCTCTTGTTCTTGATGATTTCCACTCTTTTTCCTCTTTTCTTCTCTTCTTCCCTCTTCCTCTTTCTTTCTTTCTTTTTCTTTCTATCTTTCTCTATTTCTCTCTATTTCACTCTATTTCTCTTTTCTATCTATTTTCTTTCTTTTCTATTTCTTTTCTCTCATTTTCCACACAATCAATTAATTCATTTTTCTCACAAATTCTAATTCCACTTAAATTTCTAATTTATCATTAATTGAGAAAAGTCTAAAATACTCTCCATTCTAATTTCCCTGAAAACTCTCAAAACGGTAAAATAACATTTAACACACCAAATTCACAATTAAAATAATTATCACTCAATTTAAATAAAAGACTCAACTAAATGGGAATAATTGGAATCGGGGCATTACAACTCTCCCCCACTTTAGAAATTTTCGTCCTCGAAAATATTACCTGATTCAAACAACTCCGGATACGACTCTCGCATCCTACTCTCTAGTTCCCAAGTCATATCACCTTCCGCAGCGCCTCCCCACGCTACCTTCACAAGTGTAATGTCCTTGCCTCTTAGCTTCTTAACTTCATGGTCCAAAATCCTAATCGGTAAAGTTTCAACCGTAAGGTTATCTCTCACCTCAACCTCGTCCATAGGAATAACATGTGACGGATCCGGAACATACTTCCGAAGTTGTGAAACATGGAATACATCATGCAAATTCGAAAGATTCGGAGGCAACGCCCCACGGTAAGCCACAACACTAACTCGTGCCGAAATCTGATACAGACAATGGCCTTCTGTATATGAACTGTTCAAAGGGGAATTCTTAGATCTAGTTATCTAAAAAGTTCTTTACTATTTGGGTTATGTTGAAACATCCGAGGTTCTGTCTAGTTCTTGACATAATTGCCGAGGAAACTCTAAATATCTATACTATTATTACACAGTCGATATGAGTTTATGAAAGAAGACTTACAGTGAAACAGCCCCACAGTACAGTTATATACATATGAAAGCGGTAAATGAAAACGGGTAAACACTTACTCGGTTGTAGAGCTTCCATGATGTTTGGTTAGTTTGTTCAACAAAGAAAGCTTTGATAATAATATGATATTCAAAATCAAAGGAGAAAGTGCTTTGAAAAGATTGTTGGGGCTTACAGCTCAAGGAGAGGCCCGGGGTTTTATCAGTGATCGCACTGTCGTTTTGTACTGGGACAAATACAAGTGACTGAGGCCCAAGAAAGGTTTTATGTACAAGGGAATGGGTCTTACACTCTCTCGAGAGGCCCAAAATGATTGAGATTGAACAAAGATGGGTGTTATAGCTCAAGGAGAAGCCCAGATGATTTTGAAAAGGGCGACGATCGCGCCGAGGTTTTGAAAACACCGTGGGTCTTATACAATGACTGAGGCCCAAATAATTTTGGTTTCAAAAAGGGGTTGGGTCTTACACTCTATTAGAGGCCCAAAAATGATTTTTGAATGGGTCTTATAGCTCGAGGAGAGGCCCAGGGTTTGTTTTAAACGGGCGATGATCGCGCCGAACTTTTAAAATACCACGAGACTTATACAATAAGTGAGGCCCAAAATAGGTTTGTATTTATAAATGATTGGGTCTTACACTCTATTAGAGGCCCAAAAATGATTGAAAATGATTTGATGAGGTTTGAAATCAAAGAAACCCTAATTTTGTTTTCCTTTAAAAGTAAATATTAAAGAAAATCAAATAAAATGATAAAAATACCAAATAAGTTTGAATGAACCATTTGTGATTTTTGTTTAAGGTTTGAAAAGTGAGGTTTTAATCACAAGATAGATTAAAACTCATTTGGTTTTGATTTTCAAAGTAAATATTCACTTTTAAATGTTTAAAAACAATTAAAAAGGAATTTATTCACAAAAATACTAATTATATTAAATAACTAATATAAATTTAATTTTTTTGTGGAATAAAATATTTTAACATTTTTGTGATTTTTTTTCAAAAAGAACCAATAAAAAATAATTAAAATTGAAGGAGTTATTAATTTTCCAATTAATTAATAAAACATGAAAATATTGGAAAAATAGCAAAAAGGTGAAAAAACACAAAATGGCATGGGTGGGGTTTGAACCCACGACCTCAAGGTTATAGGGCGCGCGCCTTACCACTGGGGTGGTGATACATCTGTTGATTGAAACAAACCAACAAATACACAAGGCTTGCCTTGTTTTCTAGGCCTGGCCAAGGCAAGGCAAGGCAAGTTTTGCCAAGAAACGGGAAGGTCCATAACTTACTCATTTCTCCATGGTTGGGGACAAAATTTATATGCATCTGGCCTAGAATTTCACAAGGAATCCAATGGTGGTGGTATTTTTTTTCAGATCATGATCCCTCCTCAAAATCCGATAGTGGTTTTGAAATAGGCCTATAATTGCATTTTCTATGCTACACTTTGATACAGGCATGAATTACATGATGAATTGGCTCAAACACAACATGTATAACATGTATGAGGTGTGCATGATCAGTGGACTTCAAAGCAATGCATACTTTGGAGGATTCAAGTCATGATGCTTACCTCTCTTTTGAGCTTTTGGAGTTTTTGTGCAATCTGCCAAGTTCTTTGTTCCAGAAATGGTTTGATGCTTTGGACACTTTCAAATGATCCCTTAGAAGCTTTTAGGATGATTGAAATCAGCTGGAACCTGCAAAAACACAAACTGGCCCTTTCTTGCAAAAGGGGTTAAAATGACCAAAATAACAACTCCCTCAAATGGTGTTCCAGATGGGGGAACCATTTGGGACAGTTCAAGGATGTTATTTGGAGTGTGTTTGAGGTTTTATCTGGTTTGAAAAGTGACTGATTCAAGACATGGCTTGAAAAATGCACAAAAGTACTATTATGAGGTTTTGAGAGGTGACTTTGTGATTTAAGGATTACAGGTCACTTGTGTGAGTTTGGACAGCTTAGATAAGATATATGTGAGGTGTTAGGATCATGAGCTGTGATGGAAATGCTCTCTAACTCAAAAACTCAGAGTTACCTTGCTAAAGAAGGCATTTTGGCCTAAAGAGAGGGATTTTGAGGAAAGTATCTGTTTGATGGCTTTAATGTACTCAAACTGAGCACAAATGAGCTCTATTTATAGTAGTGCAAGTTTTTTTTTGGATCAATAGTGAATGGCAACCACATCAGAGGTTTGGCCAATGTTGATCAATGGGAAGCCAAGTCTCCTCTAGCCATTGACTAGAGGTTAGAGCACAGGCCTTTGGTTCCCTAGTTGTTGGATAATTCTTGACTGAATTTAGTTGCAAATGTGTCAGTCCATGCCACCTCTAAGCATCCATTAAATGCTCCAATCCAAAATTGGAGTCTTGTCCCTCTTTTAGGAATTTCTAGGTTTGGCATGCTACTTCTTGTTCCAAAGACTTTGGAGGCTTGGATCAGTGTTTGTCCCCTTTAGATTTGATCCTCAGATGTGTCCAAAGTGATGACAAGACTTGGAATTATCTGACTTTGCCAAATCGAGCAAAAATGCAAAATTCTGCCTAGCCTTGGCAGTTTTCAGCAAGGCATATTGCCATTGTCATATCTCATGGCTCAAGTTGAGTTTGGTGATGTTCTTGGTCACTTTGGAAAGCCCTCATATGATACAACAACTGTTTGATCATATTTGGTCTTGATACTTTTTGGAACCAAGTGAAAAATGTCCCTACATTTGGAAAAAAGTAAGGCAGATTTTGACTTAGTGAAAATTTCACTAAGTGTTGGAAAAAGTGGCATTTCATGTTTTCAGCCATTTTGATCATTCCATAACTCAAAATCCATAATGAATTGGAATGAGGTGTAGTTGAAGCTTTTGTAGAGGGCCATGAGGGCTACAAATCCAGCTTTGGATGGGGAAAAATGGCTTTTTGGTTTAGGAGTTATGATCCTCCAAAGTTGGTACCCTTGCCACTTTGTTCATAACTTAGAAAATTTTCTAAGTTTTTATGGTTACCCCTTTTACAAGTTATCCCACTTTTCTTGATTTTTCTTGATGAATGATGATTCAAATCATACATTAACATCATTTTAGGGTTAAAAACCCATTTTTGTGAAAAATCTCAAAAAGTCAAAGTTGACTTTTGTGCACAGTTGACTTTTTATCAGATGAATTCCAAACTGTGGGATCCTCTATGAAATCAAGTCCTTGACCTAAATCAAACTTGATGGATTGATTTCATAGGTCTTTTAGGGTGTATTGAATCATGTCCTAGGGTTTGGGAGTATGTCCTGGTCAAAAGTCAAAGATACAGTTGACTTTTTTCTGCGAAACCCTAACTGTGGTTTAGATGAAATTGAAACTTGTTGCTCAAGCTTCTTGGACCAATCCATTGTTGCAAATGGATCAATGTAGTATGTTAGAGACCCTCAAATCCTCTCTTGAGGTCTTGGCTCACGATTTGTCCCAAAAGTCAACTTAGGGGTGAATTAGGTCAAGAAACCCTAATTCTTGATTTTTGAAGAATGCATCCCCTGAGGTTAAATTGACTTGATGCTTGGGTCCATGATGTTCCATGTAGCATATTAGGTTATGCTTTGAAGCATTGGCTCATGCCCAAATGAAAATTTTCATCTGGAGGCCCTGGTCGACCAAAACCCTAATTTGGTGACACTGGTGATCCTGAGGCTTGATCCACTTAGAAGGTTGCAGCCTTGTGTTAATCCTTGAAGTGGGAGTCCTCTTGATCCTTTGTGGATGTTTGAGAGGTTTAGACAAGTTGAATATCATGTCATTCCTTGATTGATCCTTTGCCTAAGAACTCTGAGAGGGCTAGAAACCCTAAATTTGATTGTAGTGGATGCTCACCCATCTTTGGGGAGGCTAATGAAGCATGATGGATTACCCATATTGTGGTGATGATTTGCACAATGATAGGAAATCTTAGTGGTCAAAATTTGGGGTATGACACCACTTACCCCTGAAATTCCTAGCTGTCTGTTGGTGTACATGAGGAAGAGTATATAACACACTCCCCCTCAAACATATACTTGCCACAGAGGGATAAATCTTCCTCTTAAGGGGCATAAGAGAACCCATAAGAAGATCTAGAAAGAGCTTAAGAAGAAACAGATGTATCATATGTAACACAGAGTCCATAGAGTATGTAACTCAGGTCACAAGACACAACCTGTTTCATAACTCAGATCACAAGGCACAATGGAAAGACTCATAGAGGATGTTAGAATATCCCATCCAACATCCTTGCAAAACAACTGCAAGGATGAACTCCTCACCAAGAATAATATCAGTTGTGTGTTGTAAGAACCAACACACAACCGAGATGAATATAACACACTTCCCCTTTTAGCCAAAAATTGGCAAAAGTGGCCAACACAGTTCCATACCCATATGATACTTATCCAAACCCAGACAAAAGACATGACGACGCAACCCAGAGCAAGTACCTCAACCTGAGAATCCAGAAACAAACACCCCTTAAAATACCCAAATAGTTTCTCTAGAAATTTACGGTCCATAGAAGTTACCGCTGAACAATTCAATGGTGAAATAAATTTAGGTAGGAAAATTCAACATAAATGACTGTGCACCGCCCAACTAGGATTTAAAAGTTTAAACTTTAGGATAAACCGTCCAAAGAATGCACTTGTATCAAGACACATGATAAACCGTCCAAGACAAACAATCAGGAATCAGCCATATGTCCTAACCAATGTTCTGACACCTTGTCAGACTTTGTTTAGTCCCTCTTGTAGACTCTGAAGTATAGTCACAAAGCCTTTCAAAGACCCCAAGAATAATCCTTTCAGCCAGAAGAGAGAGAATAACTGACCAAGATGTTAAGACATTCCTTCAAATATCTTCTAGTTACTACCCAGGTCTCCTAAGAACCTTATCTAATTCTGTAGAGAAAAATAAATTTTCTCAGACACAAGCAATGACTCTCAGGACACTCCCTAGAAGCTTGTACAACTTTGATTCAATCCATTGACATCCCAATGACTGAACCAAAAACAACCTGTCAACTTCATCCATAACTAAAACAATAAAATAATGTCACGACATCTCGTTGGACATTACATCCTCACCAGAGGTATTCTATCACAAACTGCTTGAAACCACAAACAATCTTAATAAACAACTACACTACTGCAGCAATAGATCCAAAACAGAAGTCCAACTCCCCCTGTCTTAGATAACCAATACTCCTTTGCAAGAAGAACACTTTATAATGAATGGAAAACATAAGATGTGTCTTCATCTCTTCAAGAGCTCACTCCTTGTCCAACACACCTGCTGAACGCATTCACTCACTACTTGATCCTCAAACAATCTATGTACCACACTAGTACACCCAACAGACAAAAGTTCTCCCCTATCTTTCAGAAACGATGCTCGTTCCAATAAGAAACACCCAAAAATCACCACATGATATCCTATGACAAACTTAATGATCATATAGTGAGAGAGTACTAGGATCACATCCTTGTACCACAACCAATAAACTCTTGGATTGAGACCAAAATCACCATTGATCCCTCTCATCCAGAAACCATCCATACCCTGTAAAAATCCACCTTGAGTTTTACAGCCATAGATATCCTTGTTCCTTGAGAATAAATCCAATTGAATCTGGAATGCTCCACATTCCTCAAAGAGACATACAGAGTCCCTTAGTTTATTAGCTTGCCCAGATGTTCTTCACACTTGAAGGACATCAAATATATGCTCCAGCATGACTTGTAGTAGAAGAAACCACCTCTCCACAAGCATTCTGGCTTCAGCAAGAGTCAGCCATCCAGATAAACACCCCATGATTCAAGATAGTCTTCACTTCATCATTCTCCCATATGATAAGTTAGAACACTTCTGATTCAACTGGCGAATATCAGCTTCCACAATCTAAACTTCAAGTTCAGAAAACATGATGATGTTCTAACATCAGTTAGGAAATCCCGATCAGACACCATACATTATGGTTCTTGATACAATTACCACTGGACTTACTATCTGCATAGTAATCCAACTAAAGATCTTCAGAGAACACAGCTCCACCAGCTTGATCAATAAAAACTCCAGACACCCAAAGAGAGAAATAAACTCTCATACATCTCCCAAAAGAAGGTAATCTTCCATAAACAACTTAGGGTTTCTACCACAAGCTCCAAGATATGAACAGAACCAGAACCTCCTTTGATTTTCAACCAACTACCCTTCTACACAAGAGTAATTAGTTCCAAGCACACTGGTTGAATTCACATTAGAGATCAACCAAATGCCATTATTTGGTTACTCTCAGCTTTCTTCAGAGCTCCAGAAAATCTTCTGATCCACCAATGAAACCTCATCTTAAAGTTACATGTTCCACCTACTCCATAGCAAGCCATCTTAGATACACCTAGACTCAGACATGTAACATCTACTCCTTCTTGCAGCTCCCGCAAACTGCATGAGATGGACCTTTTTGAAGCATTAATTCTATTTATTTCTGAGAAGATCAACTTATCTTACGATGATACGCCACAACATCAACTAAGACCCTGAAGTTTTCGCTTAATGTCACAACATCTGATTAGACATCCAGCTGGAGAGTTCAGTCCTTCATTCTGCCACTTAGAAGAACCTCCTCCCTATAATAGAACAAGATTTCCATGTTCGCACATACTTGATTAAAGATATCAAGTTAGAGTAGACAACCTCTATCTTGGTTTACTGCACTACAACAACCACTTCTTCTTCAGAGAAACCAAACATGCCAAAGCTTGATTCTTCAGAAGAGATCAGTCACACAATATCTTTACAAAAGGAATCTTGCTTTCCTTAAGTAGAGACTTCTTCAGAAGATTAGAGATAACTACCACTTATCATTGACCTCCAAGAGTGGAGACATGAACACTACACCTGCTGCACTCCAATGCACCTAGATCAGAAATAAACTAACCCAAGAGAAATGTCTTCATATTCACTTTCAACAGCACTACATTCTAGAGAAGCCTTCTGCCACGAAACTTCCTAGTCAAATTATGTGCCTTTGCAACACCAGAATAAAGACAGATTCTACAGCGATCATCAGCTACATCTCCTTTGCTCTAGAGATTCACTCCTTGAACCAACAGGATTCTGCACATACTCCATTGTCAAGATGTTTCAACATCGTATAGAACATCAGTTCCTTCTCTTGACTGTACCCATTCTCCAAAGAACAGATCCTTGAGCAAATGCAACTAGAGATGTTGCCCTTCCTAATGTACCAACTTGTCACCAGTAATCTTGTACTCCAAAATACAAGGATAATCAATTAAATATTTATGAATTCCACAAATAGAAATTTATCTTAAATCCTTATCCACAAAACCATACATCCTGTAGGATATATGATCTACCAGATATCAACACAAATGTGTCAACATCTTTCTAGTCAACCAACATGTTGAGACATCAAGTATGTCGCCCTTGAATCAACCTGCCTATGACTTTCCTTTGCTAATAGAATCCTTTTAAATCATGAATGGTGAAAGTAAATCACCTCCCATTAACTCCAAGTTGAGTAACATCCATCAGCACCAGAGATCTTCAGAAATCCATCTTCAGTATGAGAACCAGATTATCCTTCTGAAAGAACTCTTAAACATGACCAAAGATGCCTTTTTTAGTATACTTGAGTGAAGACTCAAGTATCTTCGCCAACTTTGTCGAAAAGAATATTTACAAAATTCATAGATCATGAATTTGATAAACACGATCTCAACTCACCTTCTCTTCAAACTGACTTCAAGATACAAGTTGGAACCAAACTTCCAACAACTCTCTCCATTCCATTGCTCCCGACTTTGGAACAACTAGAGCTTTCATAGATGCTGATATCTTCAAGAATAGAAGCCAACAATCAAGATCTCCCACCATCTTTCTTGTATCACAACTCCAGAATCACATAAATACCAGAGTTCTTCCATTAGAAACATATACATCGGAACCACCAAGGAACACCTTCAACATTCCCTAATAAGATGTCAGAACATCTTATAAGACACCATACATAAGAACTAGCCACTCCTCCTGCAGTTGTTGTAGAAACTCCTCAGAGAACTTGAAGAACCATTAGTAGTTGTAACCTTTGATCCAGAACATCCATCACATCCATTAATACCCTTGAGTATGTTAGAATGAATGATATGACCGCACACACACCTTGTTTAAAAACCAGAAAGTATCTCCCAAGATCTCATCCAGAAACAGACAGGATGCCTGCTATGATACCAATTGAAATTTTGGCATAGCAGATAACAGATGTCCTAACACATGTCATGACATTGTTCTCTGCATAACTATAAAACAAGGGCAGAATAAACAAGCTAATATTCAGAATATCAGCAACAACAGCAAGACGGATGTTTCAACATCTGTTACAACATGTTAATCAAAACTAAACTGTAAATTGCAGAATGATAAACAACACAGAATATGATGACCCAGTTCGGTGCAAATCACCTACATCTGGGGGCTACCAAGCGAGGAAGAAGAATCCACTATCAGTAGTATAGTTTTATGTAAACAACCTCTGGTTTACAGGAAACAACCTCTGGTTTACCTATCACTACCCAATGGAGACTTTATCATTAGAAGTCACATATAATTGATAAGAGAAACCCATCTCACTCCCTAAATCAAAACCTGTGATATCAAACAGTTATAGTCACAATAACTGTATCACCCTACTTGAAAGACACCTCTTTCAATACAAACTTCAGCCGAGCACTCTCGACTAACAACACGACTCGGATTTGCTTCAAAGCTTCATCCAAGAACAATACACTATTCATTACCTAGAGGTTCCTTAATCTGAACAAGCATCTATGTCTACCACAATGTATCAAACTGATACAGAGGGAGACTTACAACACAAGAAAGCCTACGACTCTCAAATCCCTAAACCCTATTTTCTACTTTACAAAAGTGTTACAATAAGGATTAGTTTTTGTCGTTGTCGTTCTCTATTCTAGGTCTTAGTCTTCTTTTATAATCTTCTGCTTCCTTGGGCTTCAAATCTTCTGTTTATTTCTTCCTTGATCCATGTTCTGATTGCTCCTTAAATCTTGGACCAGATTAGCAACAACCTGCTATATCCGGTCAAAATGTCAAGACACACGTTAGGACATCATGCCTGACAAGTCTTCTTCCACCAGACTTCTTCATGTTGGAACATCTTGCCCAACATATTGTTTTACCAAAAATTTGTTAAAATCTGCAGAGCCTTCAATCTCCCCCTTTTGACAAATTTTTGGCTAAAACTTAGGTAGAAAAAGAAAGTTCGGACGTCATTCAACTTTATCCAGAGAGTGGTGGTTATGATTGGGGCACTTCTGAGATTCCCACTTACCCCTGAAATTCCTAGCTGTCTGTTGGTGTACATGAGGAAGAGTATATAACACACTACCCCTCAAACCTATACTTGCTACGGAGGGATAAATCTTCTTCTTAAGGGGCATAAGAGAACCCATAAGAAGAACTTAAGAAGAAACAGATGTATCATACCTAACACAGAGTCCATAGAGTATGTAACTCATGTCACAAGACACAACCTGCTTCATAACTCAGATCACAAGGCACAAGGGAAAGACTCAGAGAGGATGTTAGAACTTCCCATCCACACGTAATACATTTGTTTTTCGGTGAAGAAGTTGGAAAGTCTCTTCTGAACCAATCTTGCTCATGGCTTTGATCGATAAATGTTGCCATAGAAGAAACTAATATGGCACAATCCAGGTACATAAAGAAATATTTCCTAAAGGCTTCTTCAGTTGATATGTCAGGATCTTCCGGAGTTAAAAAAGTGAGTCTAGTGCCTTCGACTTATTTTGGTGAGTCAGATGGGATAGGAACATTTAGGGAAGCCTCAAAAGTTGCATTAAGCCAGAGTTGAAAAAGTTATATAGGTCCATAAATCAAGAGGTTATTGCTAGTACTAGTTCAGTTATTTAGTTTAAGAGAGGTAAGCCCTAAGGATTAATAAAGACAACCCAATATCCATATGTTGAGACAAACATCTCGCCTTTCATGAATTTTGGTGGATAAAGATATGAACTTCTTAGATATTGGTAGAGATCTAGAACATAAAACAAAATGAAATATGTCATATCCTAATTTTTACCCCTAATATTCCACCTATCATATCATTTTCCGCTCATCAAGATCACAAGCATGGTATCCTCCTAACCCTCACTTCTTTGGGTTTACTTTGTGGGAGATCACCAAGCACCCTTTGTGTTATCTTGTTATCCTTTTGTTTGTTTAAATTCTGATATCACTAACCTTATTCAAAATACAAAAATATGTGTTGTTTTCTCTTTCTTATTGTACAAGGTAGGGACTTACAATCAAAGGATCAAGCGTGGTTTCTAAATTAGGGTTTGGATGCTCAAAGTCAAATTCTGGTCAACAAGTGGTCCACAAGATCTCTTACTTCAAGGCATGACCTATAATTTTAGGTCACATTCATATCAAGCATCATTTAACATCATTGTATCAAGAAAAGTTCAAGTTTGCTGCATGATTTCAAAGATGATTCGAGTAGGGTTCATATGTTCATTTCCATGCCATCTTCATCCAATTTTCAAGTAATTCGCAAGATTATTCAAAGAGACAAGCAACTTTCATTCATGTGGTGTTCAAATGTTCATCATTGGGATTTTGGATGTAAGAAATGGCAAGAAACCTCAAGTTGGCCCATGATTGGTTGGCCTAAAATCAAGTATGGCATGTCACTTGGTCCAAACACCATAACTTCTTCATTTCTCGACACTTTTGGGATCTAATTTGAGCTAAATTTCACATTTTAACTCCTCTACAACTTTGTTTCAAGGATTAAACATCAATTCACCCTCTAAGTCCATCAATTTTTGGATTTTCTCAGCTGCCCATGTGTGCACAAAAGTAGGCCCAAGAATTGGTCGACTTAATGTCGGGCCTAGAATTTCAGGTCATTACCTCAACTTTGAATCAATGTCATTTTCAATCCAAGCATCTTTTTGATGTGGTTCTTTTTGTATTTGATTCTTTTCCATGAGAATATCATTTGGCACAAAGAAAACTCAAGAACGCACGAGTGGATTCCATTTGGCCTAAGTTCAAACATGGTGTCATGAACTTTGTTCCCCATGCAAGTTTTAGGTCATGATTTTCACTCCAATCTCAATCAAGGACCACAAGCACATGTGAAACTTCTTGAACCAAAAATACGTGAAAACAAACACAAAATGACCAGGTTTCATGCCCAAGTCATGCTTTTTATCACTCATTTCACACACTTTGCAAATTACCAAAATTCTGACATAATTCACACGAATTGAGGTCCCTTTCACACGTATAAGTTGCTAAACACTTTTCCTATAAATAAAGGAAACATTTTCCTTTGTTTCCGAGCTTTGAAAGCCAAAGAAACTCTGCAACCATTTGAGCCTGATACCTCCAAAAACCAGAAATTCATTTTCTCAATTCAAACTTGTTTTGCTTTATTTCTTCTCCCAGAATCACTCATCGGAACCATCTGAAGCTAAATGAACCATTACCGTTCTTTGAATCTTCCTGAATCAAGCTCTCCATTTCCACCATTGTTGACCTCTAAAGCTTCAAATAAAAAGGTAGCTACAAGTAACATTTCTGAGCAAATAAGTTACCAGTCTCTTCGTCTTGTTCCACTGATCAAAAGCTCTCTATCACCTTGAATTTATATTACATATCCATCATTTAATTTTACTTTGAAGAACTAGGATTCTTCATGTGTTTGAACAAATTCTCCCTGCTCAGAGCAAATCAATTGCTCTAATATAGAGAGACATGAACGATCAAGTGTTTGGAAGTTGAGTCCATGCTTAATTCACACTGAAAAGACGAGTTCATGGAGTTTGCAAATTTGATCCAAGGTTGAAGATGATGACAGCCTGCGTGCGTTTTCTAACCTACTAGCTGTTGGCGTCAAATATTCAAATATTATTTTTTTTATTTTCTTTATATTTTTCATTTTCTTTCCTGATTTTATTTTAAATAATTTTTAATGCTTTTTAACTCTAATTTTTTTCCATAATTTCATAAAATTATTTGCTACCACATATAATTTTTGCATAATTTTAAAAATCATTTTGCATTTAATTCATATTTTCTTCTATTTTTCATTTAATTTTCATTTTCAATTTTATTTTTGGTCATTTTCAAACATTTTTGCATCCAACTTTTGAGATCATTTTATTTGCAATGTTTTGGACTTCTCATAATTTTTTCTACACCATTTGTTTTGTATTTTGATGATTCTTTGAGATTTTTCATTTTATTTTCCATTTTTAATCATTTTACTTGATTTCCTTTTTATTTCTATGCATATTTTTTAATATGTGTGATTTGGATTTTGATGATTGCTTGGTTGATCATGTGTTAAACATTTCAAATCCTTGAGTGATGCTCCATTGGTTGATTCAACCTTCTCTGGTTTAAACTTGCTTATAAATGATCATCTGATCATTTATGGAACTTTGCATTAGAGATAGGTTATCCTTAGTTGGATCATACTTTGAGCCTTTGGCTTGTTTGATAAATGATCCCATACACGAGTTCCTCAATCTTCTCTCTCTTTCTCCATCTATCTTCTTCTTTTGTTTTTCTCATTGTGTAACATGTTTTAGGAAAATAACTTTGTGTTATTTCTCTAACATGTTTGACACATAAATTGTTATTGACCAGCCTCAAATAGGTGTGAATTCTACATAAGTCCCCTTACGATTGCTTAACATAACACTAAATTGTCCTGACTCGGTTGAATTCTCATTAATACTAACATTGACATATTAATTGTGCTAACATCTAACATTTATTTTATTCTCTTTACATTTATGTCATTTACTTTTTTATGTCATCTTACATTCATTGTCATTTACATTTTTGCCTTTTACTTTTGCTCTTTATTTTATGCTCTATTGCTTTCTTATCTCAAAAGAACAAAAACATGATAACTTGGCTAAAACCCTAATTAAAATTTAATCTTTATATCATTGACTTTGTGTTACTATCCCTTTCTTGAGGAGTATTTTGGACCTTGGACATTAGGACTTAGTATTTCCCTTTGCTTTGAGTGGTATATGAGACCTTGTGATCCATCTGAGACTTAGTGCTTCATCTGAGACATTTTGATCTTCAACTAAAGACTTGGATGTTCTTTATGGCTCTATGACTTAGTTATCCATCTGGTTTTCATTCATATTTATCTGTGTCTGTGCTTGCTCATCTTGTGGCTCAATCCAAAGGGAAAGGAATGCTTGTTTTTACCAATGTCAAATGCTTGCATCTTCTTGTGGTTAGTACACTTGGACACACAAAGGCTTTCTCTTAGGCTACCTAACAATGAGACCATTTACTTTATGCTTTAAGATAGTCTCTTTTTCTCGTTCCTAGTTCTTAAATTTTCAAAACTTCTCCCTATTTCAAAAAATTATTGTTTTCAAACTTCACACCTTTTCTTAATAAACCTTGGCTTTGTCAAGTGATCCAGAAAATATTTTTCTTATTAAATGCTAAAACACTTAAGCATATTCAAACTCTTTTCAAATTTCTAAAAAAGACAAACCTCATCAAACTTCTTTTTGTTCCTTTGTGCATTTTTCTTCAAAAGGATTTTCTTTTTCAAAGATTAGATATTAGTCTAATCTCACAATGATGCAAACTACTATACTTCTACAAGATGCTGAGAAATGATTGACATTTTCAACTTGAATGTTGAGATGTACTTGTGATAAAGTCCAGGTAAAAGTTCTCTATTTAAAAATGATGCAAATGTTCATTTCCCCATATTTGTGGGTAGTAAGTTAAGTTTTCCACTCGAATAAGACAACATATCTTTTTAATTAAAATCAATCAAAAAACAATCTAACTTTTTATAAACCTAATCTCACAATGATGCAAACCACTATACTTCTACAAGATGCTGAGAAATGATTAACATTTTCCACTTGAATGTTGAGATGTACTTGTGATAAAGTCCAAGTAAAAGTTCTCCATTTAAAAATGAGGCAAATGCTCATTTCCCCATACTCGAGGGTAATAATTTGAGTTTTCCACTCGAATACAACAACATATATTTTTAATTAAAATCAATCAACAAACAATCCAACTTTTTATAAACACAGATTTGCAAGTGGTTCCCGTTGAGTACAACGAATGTGACAGGTGCTAATACCTTCCCCTAGCATAACCAACCCTCGTATCCTGATCTCTCTTGCTCTTTTTTAGCTTTTTGCTTTTTGTGGGTTTTGTTTGACCTTTTCCCTTTTCCATTTGGAAACAATAAAGTTCTGTGGCGACTCTTCCTTTTCTGAGTTAAGTTAATCAATAGCTTAATCTCAATGATTTTTCCCATCGCGACAACTGGCGACTCTTCTGGGGAGTAGCCCCTAAGAGGGTTAAGCCTAGCTTGTTTATATGTGTTATTATTGTTGTTGTATATTATTGCTTTTGTTTGTCGTGTTTATTTTTGGGTGCTTGGTGATCTCTTTCTGGTGAGATAAGTCCTCTACCCGGACTTGAGTGCAATTAAGCTAGGATGGTGGTATAGTCATGTTGACCTTATGGGCGTTAAGCGTTGTTAGGTTTGCATGAGTACCCCGCTCATATGAGGCCCCTTTGGAGGTACTAACGTCATATGAGCATTCGTAATGACGTTATTATTTTTGACCTAGGAGTCTGGGATTCTAAGAGACCTTTAGAACATTTTAACCCCTCTGGCCTTTTAAGACATAGTGTGGTGACCTTTTTGGCATAGGCCTGTTATGGTTGAAACACAATACTACACTCAGACAGGATTCTCTTGAGAATATTATTGGTCTTCGAGCAAGTCGTTAAACCGATGTAATACCCTAATTTTTACCCCTAAGATCCCACATATCATTTGCATCTCATACCACAAACAAGATCACAAGCTTTGGTTCTCTTACCCTACTCTGTAGTTTTGCTCTTGAGGGAGATCACCAAGCAGCCCTGTTTTCTTTTTTGCTTGATGTTTGTTTATGTTTATGTTTAATAACCTTTAATTAAAATCCAAAAATATATTTGTTTTCCCTTTACTAACTTTTTCAGGAAGAGGTTGGGATCAAGAATGTCAAATATCAGTTCCTCAGCTCGAATGAAATTCATCTGAACAAAGTCAAAGTTGATTTCCAAACAATTCAATATCATCTGATCAAGAGTTTCCCAAGATTTGTTGACTATTATTCAAGAGGCTCCAAGGTTCATGTGTTTATTTCCATGCCTTCTTTGACAAGTCAAAAGAATCGAGCTAGAGCCACAGTAGTGCAACAAAAAGGAAAATTTTCATAATTTTTGTTGTGTTAATCGATTAACACTATATGGTTAATCAATTAACTACGCGCAGAATTGTGAAAAAATGAGCCAAATTCGAATTCTGCAGTATTTGGCACCAAATTTCACTTGTTTCATCATGAGAATATTATAGACCACTTCATTTTAATTCCCCTACATAATCATAATTAATTCCCACCATACACCCTCATTAATCACCACTTGATCTTGATTTTGCTTACAAATTCAAATTCCAAGCCTAATTTTGGCTCCAAACCAAGCTCCAAGCCACCAAAATTCCCAAGCCGAAATTCAATAAATAGAGGCTTCATTTCACTCATTCTATAAGCTTTTGATAGCCAAATTCACTTTGTCAAAATTCTTCCTCATTCTCAATTTTCTTCATCTACCCAACTTCACCAAAGCTCTTTCTTCCATTAAAAGTTAGTAAGCTTTTCATTGAAGCTTACTAATCTTTGAGCTAATCCTCCATCAAAACACTTTTTCATCATCAATTCTATATATCAAGGCTTTGGAGTGTGGTTCTTGAAGTTGATTTGAGGCAATTTCAGACTTGGAAGTGGTAAACTCTTGTTCCACCATTGTTGTGCTTGATTCATCTTCCACAATGTGATCTTTTGTTGATTCTTGTTGCTTGATCTTTGGATCTTGCAAATTTTGTTTCATAGGTGTTGTTTTCTGTTGTTTTACTTGAATTTTCGTGCACAATTGCATCCTTGATCATGAGGTGTTTGATGGAATGATTGATCAAGGATTTGCAATTTTTCAAATTGATTTTTTGCTGTTTTAGCAGGTGTAATCGATTAACCTCCTGGTGTTAATCGATTAACACCTATTTCTGTATTCTGGAATTTCTTTTTTCACTGTGTTAATCGATTAACACTTGGAGGTTAATCGATTAACACAGTCTAGAATGTGTTTCTTGGCTTGTTTTGGGACTGTTTTGAGTTCTTTTCCTCCTTCTTCCATTTCCTTTTGTTTTGCCTTGAATTGTGGCATTTGTTGATCAAATTTCTCTTTAAATTCCATGGACTTTAGGTATTAGATCAGGTTGGATAAACCTTCATTGATTCAAATCTATCTTTAAGTGGATCATTGGATTCATTTTAGGTGCTTTAATTTGAATTAGTGATAGGTTTAGTACCTTAATCCACCAAGAAGAGTGATGGATTTTAAAGATGGAATGATTCAAATATTGTAATTCAATTTGGCTTCCCTTCCCCTCTTCTTTTTATTTTTCTTTTTATCAATGAAAATCTTCCATATCATTGGAACTTATTTTAAGTTCTTGATGAAGATGAGATCGTTACCTCTTTTCTTTTCGTGCGGTATTCCTTTCGGGAAGTGATCTACATATCACTTCTCTAGCATGCATTAGCACTAACATTGTTATTGACTGGCCTCAGATAGTCGTGGCTTATATATAAGTCCGATTATGATTTCTTAACATAACGCTAAATTGGACCCGAAAATCGGAAAACCGTTGTGTTTTGTATGTGAATTATCAGTCTCCTACTCTTCAATGGCGTAGTTTGAAATAGATTGGATTTCTCTTGTTACCCATGGGGGTTAGTTGGCATACTCTTGATTTTATCCGAGTTGGATCCCTCCCCATGTTAATGTATGACACCATGTTTTCATTCTCATGGATGACTAGTTGAGCATTTCTGAAAAACAACAAAACTTGTTTCTCTCATTTTGGATCACTATTGCTCTATATTGTATATTAGTTGTGTTATGTTTATGCTTCATTCTTACTCTATATCTCTCTTTATTTTTTACGCTTTATGTTATCATATCATATCATATTATATGTTTATGTTTCCGCCATTTTCCCTTTGTCTACTTGGACCATTTGTTTATGTTTATGCTCTTTTCCTTTTGTCCATTTGGACAAAAAAAAACATTAATAAAGGTTAAAACCTCTAAAAAACTTGTTCTCTTAATGATGGACTATGGTTACTATCCTTTGTTTTGGACATGGAGCTTTGGACTTAGAACTAGGATCTCAACCTATGCTTGGAAGTTTGTGATGGTAAACTTTGGATTTTTGGGCACTTGGAGTTCTCTTTTGAAGACCTATCTTGATGAAGGCCTAATCTAAAGGAAAGAACGCTTATGTTATGGAGCTTACTCGTGTGGTTAGACCGTTCTTATCCTTAGCTTTTATCTTTTTGCTTTAGGATAGCCACTTCTTCTCCACCCCGTCTTTAATTTTTAAAATCTTCTCTCTTTTTTAAAACCTTCTTGTTTTCAAAATTAAACCTCTTTCATAAAAAACCTTGACTTTGGTCAAGTGATTTTCAAACTTTGTTTTCTTTAATAAATGTCAATCAATGCTAATCATATATTGACTAATTTCAAAAGACATAAAAAATACAAAAATCATTCAAACCTTTTGTGCCTTTGTGCACTTTTTCTTTTAAAACTTTTCAAAAGGTTTGGACATGAGTCATTTTCATAGTTGAGATGTAATTCTCTTATTCCCCAAAGTGTTTTTTTTTGGGAAATCTTGGTATCCGGCCTTGCGACCGACTAATCCAAGAGGGACCAATCCCACCGTCCACTAGCGGGGGCCCCGTTTAAAGTCAGAGCAAAGCTTCGTATGGACTGGCCCACACAAGGATTGATTGCACCTAGTAGGATTCGAACTTGAGACCTTGAGAGGAGCACACTCTCAATACCCAAAGTATTTAAGATGTTGACATTTTTTATTTAGATGTTGAGTGATAGACTTGTTGATTTTTAATCCAAGCAAAAATCCTCCATCTTAAGATGATGCAAATGTTATTTTCTTATACTTGTGGGCGACTAGTCGTAGTTTTCTCCTTAAAATGACGACTTGTCTTTTCATTTAAAATCAACCAAAACAAACAAATTTTGTTATTTGTACCACGAACTACGAGATTTTTATCCTATATTGCACTTTGTGGGTACGTAGGCATGAGGCGATAAGTCTCTTCAAACACAAAAATCTTAAAAAATATTTCTCTTCTCACCTCCCCAATCTCATTTCAAAGAAACCTTTTCAAACCCAAAAGCATAGATATTTCAAAGGGTTCCTATAGAGTACTATAGACGTTTTGGGTGCTAACACCTTCCCTTAGCGTAATCAACATTTGTTCTTGTTTAGAACTTGCTTAGGTTTTGTTCGCTCTTTTTCCTTTCCTTTTGGATAAAATAAAAGTGCGGTGGCGACTCTTGCATTTTTGAGTTAATTTAATCAATAGCTTACACTCGCAAATTTCCCCGCTACAAAAAAGTGACGACTCTGTTGGGGACTCTGGTTCTTAGCGGGTTTAGCCTACTTTGTTTTATTTATGCTTTGAAAGATCCTGGTGTTTGACTAAATTTTTCTAAAACATACTAATGATATAATTGAAGAATCTGTAGAAGAAAAAGATGTCCAAGAAGATGTCCCAGCTTGGAGACTCGACATCCTGGCTGACTTACTGAATTAGCAGGTTTTAATCTGTTGCCAGAATTAAGGAGCGGATCAAGGAATCACAAGATTAAAGATAGAAAGCCCAACAGAAGACTATACAAGAAGACTTAGACCAAGTGGCTTAGTATGTACCGAATGTACCTTTGTATCACTTGTAACTTTGGAACCTAGTTCCCTTTTAAAAAATAAGGGTTTAGGGTTTGAGAGTCATCGGCTCTCTTAGGAGTTGTAAGTCTCCCTCTGTAGCATGGGATGTAGAGTGAAAGGCATTGGTACAGGGACAGAACCAGAAGCCTTTAGGCAATGGTTTGTGTATCGTTCTTGGACGAAGCTTTGAAGCAAGTCCAAGATAACTTGTTAGTCAATAAAACATGACAAAGATTCTAAATTGGTATAAGACAGAGATATCACAGGTTGTGATTAAGGAAGTGAGTAGGTCTCTCATATCATAGTTGTAAACGATGGAGTTTAACTTTGGTAAAGATGTTCATTAAGGGTAGTGATTAGGATAAAGTTGTAAACGAGGGAGCTTAGCTTTAGTGTAATACTACAAGATAGTGAAGTCTTCTTCCTGGATTGGTATCCCCCAGAGTAGTGTCATACCCCAAATTTTAACCACTAAGATTTCCCATCATTGTGAAACTCATCATCACAATATGGATGTACCATCATACTTCATCAGTCTCCCCAAAGATGGGTGAGCATCCACTACAATCAAATTTAGGGTTTCAAGCCCTCTCAGAGCTTTTGACAAAGGATCAATAAAGGAATGACATGATCTTCAACTTGTATAACCTCTCAAACATCCGCAATGGATCAAAAGGACTCACACTTCAAGGATCAAGCACAAGGCTGCTCCCTTCTAGGTGGATCAAGTCTCAAGATCAACAGTGTCACCAAATTAGGGTTTTGGTCGACCAGGGCCTCCAGATGGAAATTTTTCATCTAGGCACAAGCCAATGATCCAAAACACAACCTAATATACTCCATGGAACCTCATGGACCCAATCATCAAGTCAATTTGACCTCAGGGGATGCATACATCAAAAATCAGGAATTAGGGTTTCTTGACCTAATTCACCCCTAAGTTGACTTTTAGGGAAAATCATGAGCCAAGACCTCAAGAGAGGGTTTGAGGGTCTCTAATGAACTATATTGATCCATTTGGAACATTGGATTAATCCAAGAAGCTTGAGCAACAAGTCTCAATTTCATCTGCACCACAATTAGGGTTTCGCGACGAAAGTCAACTGTAACTTTGACTTTTGACCAAGACATTCTCCCAAGCCCTAAGACATGATTCAATATACCCTATGACACCCATGGAACATGTCCATCAAGTTTGATTTAGGTCAAGGACATGATTTCATAAAGGATTGCACAGTTTGGAATTCATCTGATAAAAAGTCAACTGTGCACAAAAGTCAACTTTGACTTTTTGAGATTTTTCACCAAAATGGAATTTTAACCCTAAAATGATGTTAATGTATGATTTGAATCATCATTCATCAAGAACAATCAAAGAAAGTGGGATGACTTGTAAAAGGGGCAACCATAAAAACTTAGAAAAATTTCTAAGTTATGGAAAAAGTGACACTAATATGCCAACTTTGGAGGACCATAACTCCTAAACCACAAGGTCATTGTTCCCCATTCAAAGCTTGATTTTTAGATCTCATTTCCCTCTACAAAAGCTTCATACTGACCTATGTCCAAATTCCTCATGGATTTTGAGTTATGGAGTGATCAAAATCAAGAAAAGTCACTTTGTTCCAACACTTAGTGAAAATTTCACTAAGTCAGATTTTACCTTATTTTTTTCCAAATGTAGGGGGATTTTTCACTTGGATTCAAAAGAGATCAAAACAAAACATGTTCAAACAGTTGTTGTATCATGTAAGGGCTTTCCAAAATGGCCAAGAACATTACCAAATTCAATTTGAGTCATGAAATATGACATTGGCAAGTTGCCTTGCTGAAATCTGCCAAGGCAAGGCAGATTTTTACACTTTTGGTCGATTTGCTAAAATCAGCCAAATCCAAATGCTCCTATCCATTTGGACACATCTGAGGATTGAATCTAAAGGGGAAAATCACTGAGCCAAGCCTCCAAAGTCTTTGGAACAAGAAATAACATGTTGAATCTAGAATTGCCAAAATAGGGACAAGACTCCAATTTTGGATTGGAGCATTCAATGGAAGCATCAAGGTGGCATGGACTGAGCCATTCTCAACTGAATTCAGTCAAGACTTATCCAAGACCAAGGGAACCAGTAGCCTGTGCCCTAACCTTTAGTCAATGGCTAGAGGAGACTTGGATTTTCATTTGCCAACATTGGCCAAACCTACTCAGCAGTTGTCATTCACTATTCCTTGCAAAACAAACTTGCTCTACTATAAATAGAGCTCAATTGTGATCATTTTGAGTACACCAAAGCCATTAAACAGATGCTTTCCTCAAAATATCTTCTTTCACTCCAATTTTTCCTTCTAAGGCAAGTCACTATCGGGTTTTGAGTTTGAGAGCTTTTCCAATCAAACCAATCACACACACACACCTCATATACATCATATAGAAGTGATCCAAACACTCACATAACATCTGGAACACAGATTTCACAAAATCACCAGCCAATTGCTCAAGTTCTTGACAGATTTGCAGTTGGGGTACCATCTCAAGTTCCAGATCATTTCAATCGATTCCAAGCATTCATACACACTCCATGGCACATAGGGAAGCTATCCAGATCATTGGAACCTAGCTGTAACACCTCTAACACAAATCACGATCACCAGCTCCAAGTGGTAAGCATGAGCTCTTCTAACTCTATGATCCATGCAATTTTTGCTGCACAATAATTTGGCCATATGTTCATAATCATGCATGGAATGTTTCCCCTCAATTAATTGCATTGTTTGAATCGTGTATCAAAAATCCTAGCCTTCATGCAGAAATTAGGGTTCTTGAGGATTTTTCTTGATTTCTTGTTTTATGCTTAATTTAAATGAAATTAATTGTCATAGACATGATCGTGAGGTTGAAACGAGTTGATTGGTATGTGGATTGCATGATATAATCAAGTATTCAGTGAGATTGGAGAGAAAATGCAAATCAGCCAAACCTAGAACACGCGCGTGTTCTTCAGCTGTTCTTGGAGCCATTATTTGAAAATTCAAATATTTGAATTTTGTGATTTTATTTAATTGATTCAAAAATTAATTTCTCTCTGAGTTTTAATGATTTTGAGTTGATTCTTTTTTTAATAATTCACAAAATTGTTAAAATATTTTATTTTCCCAAAAAATCCCAAAAATATTATTTATTTTGTATAATTGATATTTTTGCAAAGAATTAATGTTTTAATTGTTTTTAACATTTAAAATATTTTTTCCACCTTGATTTTGCAACTTTTAATGCCTTCTAATTATTTTGTAGGTCAATACTTAATTTTTGAAGCATTAATCCAAGATCACAATTTGTTTTCCATATGTTAAACAATTTTGATCATTTTAATTGAATTTTTATTCAATTAAATACATTTTGAAAATAAATTAGGGTTTTTGGATTAATTCAACCCTCATAAATCACTTTCAAAACACTTTGGGCCTCTAATAGAGTGTACGACCCAATCTTTTTTTTTACCAAATCATTTTTTGGGCCTCAGTATATTGTATAAGTCCCGATACCGTCAAAAACAAACGGCGCGATCGTCGCCTTTTCAAAACAAAAAATCTTGGGCCTACCCTCGAGTAGTAAGACCCATTTCTTTTCTTAAAACTCATTTGGGCCTCTATTAGAGTGTAAGACCCAACCCCCTTGTACAGAAAACTTTTTGGGCCTCATTCGTTGTATAAGTCCCTCTGTACATTTTCAAATAAACGGCGCGATCGTCACCAGTTTAAAATTAACCATTTGGGCCTCTCCTTGAGCTATAAGACCCATTCAAAACTTTTGGGCCTCTAATAGAGTGTAAGACCCAATCCCCTTTTAACCAAAACATTTTGGGCCTCAGATATTGTATAAGCCCCTTCGCGTTAAAAGAAAATCTCGGCGCGATCGCCATTTTTAAACGAAAAAATCAATTGGGCCTACCCTCGTGTTATAAGCCCCACTCTTTTTCTTTAAACCTTTTGGGCCTCTTGAGAGAGTGTAAGACCCAACCCACTTGTACAGAAAACATTTTTGGGCCTCAGTCACTTGTATAAGTCCCTCTGTACAAAAACAACAGTGCGCTCACTGATAAAACCTTGGGCCTCTCCTTGAGCTGTAAGCCCAAAATCTTTCTTTTTCAAAGCACTTTCTCCTTTTATTTTGAAATATAATGTTGTTTTCAATCTTTCTTTGTTGAACAACTAACCAAACAGCATGGAAACTCTACAACCGAGTAAGTGGTTATCGCTTTCATTTACCGCTTTCATATACATATAACTGTATTATGGGGCTGTTTCGCTGTAAGTCTTCTTTCATAAACTCATATCAACTGTGTAATAATAGTATAGATATTTAGAGTTTCCCCGGCAACTAAGTCTAGCATTAAGCCCGTTGATCACTCTTAAATAATCAAAACTAGATCCCCATAGGATTTCCAGACACAATCTTCCCTCCTCTTGGGGTTAAACAATATGGAGACATGAAAGGCAACATTCTCGGTGAACCCTTTCATAGACTGTCACTCGTAGAAGTTGTCAAAGAAACTCTATTCCCCAGAGATGATCTTTTCTCCGTGAATGACATCTCTTGAGTTTCTTCCAAATTCTCAGACTTTCCTGGCTTGATCTATTCTCGGTGAATGGCATGTCTTGAACTTCTCGGGGTTTGGGGACCCACAGGCTTCTTAAAAGCACTTGTCAAGAAACTCTACTCCCCAGAGATGATCTTTTCTCCGTGAATGGCATCTCTTGAGTTTCTTCCAAATTCTCGGACTTTCCTGGCTTGATCTATTCTCGGTGAATGACATGTCTTGAATTTCTCAGGGTTTGGGGACCCATCGGCTTCTTAAAAGCATCGCCTCCTCTTGGGCATTGTACAAGGACCCACAGGCTTCCTAAAAGCAACCCTGCCTCCTCTTGGGCTTAGTACAAGGACCCGTCGACTTCTTAGAAGTATTCACAGCCTCCTCTTAGGCTTCGTATAATGATCTCTTCCTCCGGGAATGATAGCCTCCTCTTGGGCTTCATACAAGGACCTCTCGGCTTCTTAAAAGCTTCCAGCCTCTTCTTAGGCTTTGTACAAATTGTCCCGACGACCTCCTAGAGGTATAGGAACAGAACTTAGTCATCTGCATAGAACAGTCCTTTCAAAGAGTCTACTACTGTTTCTCAGAGCATAGTACAAAAGATAAAACTCTGGACTCGGACAGTCTAATATCCTTGAGTCTCAAAGACATTCTCAAGTGACCCCTTCGTTAAATAGGAAGAAAACCCGTAGACTCGGACAGTCTCAATACCCTTCGGATTTCCTACTTCCTTAAAGAACAGGAATAACCCAGATCCTCGAATCAAATCCTTGAGTACATCATTGCTCATATAAGAACTGATTTTCTCTTTCAAAATCAGTATACTGGACCTGTAACTCAACTGAAACAGTTACAATAGCCTCCTCTTGGGCTTTGTACAATGATTCTCCCCAGCGGAGTCAAACAACATTTATCCTCTCTCTCGGGCTTTGTACGAGACACATAAGAGACTCCCTCGTTGAGTCAATCACCCCTTTCGCCTCCATCTCGGGCTTTATACGAGATACAAAAAGGTTCTTATTGAGCCAAACAAATTTTAGCCTCCATCTCGGGCTTTGTACGAGATACAAAAAACTCTCTTGTTGAGTCAAATAGCCTCCATCTCGGGCTTTATACGAGATACCAAAAGACTTTATCATCGAGTCAAAAACCTTTTAGCCTCTCCCTCGGGCTTTGTACGAGACACATAATAGCCTCCTCTTAGGCTTTATATAAGAAAACCACTGGTTGATCCAATCAACCTTTTAGCCTCAAAGTTGTGCCTCATTCACAGCACACAAACATCAACAACTCATTCCCCTTCATCTAATTGCTGTAAGCGGCAAGCCTCTAGATCATCTACATCCATGCCACTGTCCCTCTTTTAGCATGAGAAATTCCTAAGGAAAGATAGAATTGCTCTACACTGAGTTAAAGTCTTCTCCTTCAGGTTAAAAAACCCATATAAAGGAAATTATGGCATTGTCGGATTCACACATCCCGGTTAAAGTAATCCTCCTTTATAACCAGTCACTAAAATGTTGTGACATACAGACCCCCTACAGAGATGACAAATTCTCTCTAAAGTCAAACCCTTTCAGCGTCACATCTTGGGCTGTGAACAAGATACAAATCACCTTTCGCTTCACGTCTTGGGCTTTGAACAAGATACCAAAAACACCCATTTTCTCCCATAGAATAGGAGGAACTACGAACGCTCTGATTTCCCTATTTCGGTAAACGGGAATACGTAGGCATAAGATTGAAAGAAAAATCTTAGCGAGCACACTGAACAAAAACCCAAAATCCCATACTCTCACATATCTATCAAGAAGCATTCGTCCTAACATCTAAACCTCCCACCACTTTTAAAAAAATACACCCAATAGAGACCCCGAATCTTTGTAGCATCTGTAACCTAACAGACCGCTGTTTAAACTTAGTTTGCAAGCAGGGTTAATTTGAGACATCTATTTCCCTTCCTTCATCAGCTTTAATAGGATAAAAAAATGAATCGTGCTGTAGACACCAAAGAGCAGTAGTGCTTCACAACCACATCCAAAAATCGCTCGCTACAGAAAAATGGCGACTTCACTGGGGACTTGGCGACTCTGCTGGGGATTTGTCATTAGGATCTAGCTCACCTTTGTAGCAAGATCTTGTTCTCTTCCCATCTATTAGGTAGAAACTTTATAAGTGGCGCCCACCGTGGGGCCCCTCTAACCTTTTTTGTCTTCACTTGTGTGAATACCACAGATTGGGGCTTCCGTCGGGGAACCCATTTTCTGTCAGGAACTTAGGATTCATAACTTTAAAGGTCTAGGATGTTTAGGACAAATATATATACTGCTTTTCCTAATTGATATATGTGTTTATTTTTCTGCTAATGGGAATGCGTGTGATGCCGCATGTGGAAAGATTGAGTATACACTTAAGAAAAGTGATGGCGACAAGGTCGACCATCAACCTCAGTGGAGGCTGACCAATGCAACCCATTCCCTCTCATAGGCAATGGGCCGATTGTGTTGTCTGAGAAGCTGAGGAGCCAAACCCTTTTGTAGTGCGAAAACTATCGGAAATAGTTGTCACGCGATACTACCCTCCTTTGAGGCTGGTGATCTATTCTCGGTGAATGGCACTTACTCTAAGATTGCTCTACAACTCGCTGGCGATCTGCTTGTTGTTTTGCTTTCCTGGGAGGAGCTGATGATAATGAGTACAGGTACAAAAATCACCCTAGTATAAACCTTTGGGGATGGGTAGAGCCCTGACTTCATGACAACGACCCTTTAACCCCATGTTTTTTCTATGTTTTTGTGTGCTGCATTTATGCGTTCATTTAAAAAACATTAAAAACAATTTTTTCTCTTCTAGTCTCTCTGTTTTTCAAATTAAACTAAGACTGTGATTGCAAATATCAGAGAAAAGGATTGCGCTAATGGATTTCGGTAGAAGGAGAACCCATAGGTATACCTTCAAGGTTCCAAAGCTAGAGGATTTAAGAGGTTTGGCGAGAATGATCACAAACCAAGAGGCCTTCAGAGCCAAATACGGAGGTTTGCTACCACTGTTAAGAGTCCATGTGATTGAGGGAATCATGGACGCGCTCGTTCAATTCTACGATCCGGTTTATCACTGTTTCACATTCTCGGATTACCAGCTCACACCAACGTTGGAGGAGTATTCTCATCTGGTTGATCTACACATTACTGACCGAGCTCCATTTTCTGGACTGGAAGAAATTCCAAAGAATCAGACCATTGCAAGAGCAATTCATTTGGACGAGTCTGAGGTCAGGACTCACATGACCGCTAAGGGTGGCATCCAAGGTTTGCCAGCCCAGTTCTTGACAAAGAAAGCCCTGTATTTTGCCAGTATAGGAAACATGACTGCTTTTGAAAGCATCTTTGTCTTGCTCACCTACGGGTTATTTTTGTTTCCCAACATCAATAACTTCGTCGATATCAACTCCATTAAGGTTTTTCTCATTGGAAACCCTGTGCCGACTTTGCTCGCAGATGTGTATCATTCTGTACACTTGGGAAATTTGTATAGCGGAGGGGAGATCACATGCTGTGTACCTCTGCTTTATAAATGGTTTATCTCGCACTTACCCAAGTCTGCTACTTTTTGGTATTGTAAGAGTGCCTTGCGCTGGTCGCAGAAGATCATGTCTCTCACCAACTCTGATATAGATTGGTGTAATAGGATTTATGACGGAATCAGGATCATTGACCGTTGTGGAAACTTCCCCAACGTACCCCTTATTGGAACTAAGGGAGGAATCAATTACCATCCAGTTCTCGTTCGTCGTCAATTTGGATACCCGATGAGGCATATTCCGCTGAATGCTCATCTGGAAGGTCTTTTCTTCAAAGAAGGAGAAAATGACAGAGCACTAAAGATGGAAATAGTGCACGCTTGGAAACACGTTCATAAGAAAGTACGGGAGTCTCTAGGAAAACCGGACTGTGTCTCGGTGGAGCCTTATCTCCACTGGGTACAAACTAGAGCTCTCAAGCTAAAAATGCCTTATCTGCGTCACGGAATTCTTCCGCCAAAGGAATCTGCCATGTACTTTATGACGGAAACTGAAAAGCTTCAGGTTACTCTCAACAAAGTTCAACGGGAGAGGAGGTCTTGAAAGAACAAGTACCGCACCCTCAACGTAGAGTGTATCAAAATACAGCAATTACTGAAAGAGAAAGACGCTCTGATTGAAATTTTGGAGTAACATGCTGTGGAGAATCAAGATGACCAAAGGAATTTGCTCGCTCCTTTCACCTGGCAAAGGAATGACAACCCGACAACGGCCCAAGAGCCCCCGAGTTCTCTCGGGACCCATTAGCTTAGGTTTTTGTTTCTGTACCTTGTAATCTACTGTATTTCCATTTCTGTAATCCTTTGAATTTCAATAAAAAGGGGTTTCCCCACTGTTTGATATTTACAATCTAATTGTCGAAGTTTATTTTGATTAAACCAAAAAAAAAATTAATATAATCATTGCATTCATCATTCTCACATCGCGAATTCTTCTTACCTACGAATCTCACGTTTGTGTCTCGATTCTAGAGTCAAACTGTCTCATTCGTACAATACTCGGGCCAATCGCCAGAAAAAGATGGATGATCTTGAGGAAGAAAACAGAGAGTTGAAAGAAGAGATCGACGCTCTGAGAGAGGATATGAGAAAGCTTCGTAACGACATGCAAGCCATGGCAGAAGCTCAGCTACAAAGGACTGTGATCTCAGAGATCACCTCAACGCCCATAGTGGAGAAGTATGATCCTAGGTATCAGATGCCAAAAGATCGTCCTTGGGGCATGCCTGTTAACTATATCCCGGAAGGATATGTTCCGCCGATCGTTGAAGATCAGGGAATCACAACAGAAGCCGCTGGGCCTGAAGGTTACAAACTTCGGGAAAGCAAAGATGCCAGGGGCATACTGAAGACTCCTGAAGGTTACAAACTTTGGGAAACGCCAAGACTCACTTCCATAGTCACGGTACCACCCCTTGTGGTGCACACTGTCCCGGAAGGACAGATTCCACCGATACCTTCTGGTAAAAAGGAAACTATGTTCGATAGAATGGATGAATTCCAGGAACAGTTCTTGGAAATGCAGAAGGAACTGCAAGACATTCGCGGTCAGGATTTATTTGGAAAGGACGCCGCAGACCTTTGTCTTGTCCCCAATGTGAAAGTTCCGCACAAGTTCCAAGTGCCCGACTTTGAAAAGTACAAGGGTAACTCTTGCCCTCAAAGTCACTTGGTGATGTACACTCGGCGAATGTCAGCTCAGATGGAGAATCAGGACCTACTGATTCACTACTTTCAGGATAGTTTAACCGGTGCCGCACTCAAATGGTACATGGGTTTAAACCATACTACGATCAGTACATTCATAGATCTTGGTACTGCCTTCGTCCAACAATACAAATACAATTTGGACATGGCACCGGATAGAGATCAACTCAGATCAATGTCGCAAAAGGACAAGGAAACCTTTAAGGAGTACGCCCAGAGATGGCGTGAAATTGCCGCTCAAATTTGTCCACCTCTTGAGGGAAAAAAGATGACAAAGATCTTCTTAAAGACCTTAAGCTCATTTTACTATGACCGAATGGTTGCCAGTGCATCCAGTGACTTCACCGAAATGGTCAGCATGGGCGTACATCTTGAGGAAGCCGTCTGAGAAGGATGTTTGGTAAAAGACACTGGATCGACGAGCGGTACTAAAAAATACGGTAGTGCTCTCCCTAAGAAAAAAGAGCAAGATATTGGGAATATCTCTCTCGGAAAGCAAAGGCGACGTTACCAGCCTTTAGCAGCTGTGACTCCTGCTATCAGCCCTGCGCCTATTCCTACGTATCAACCTCAGGTTACGCAGAGCCAACCTGATCAGCAAAGGACACAACAGCCTCTTCAGCAGGCTCGTCCTCCATACAACAACAACCGTACAACACGACCATCAGGGTTTGATCCTATACCCATGTTGTACGCAGAACTATTTCCATTACTACTGGCTAAGGGGCACATTCAGACTAAATCTCCTCTTACAGTACCGGAAAATCTGCCTTTCTGGTTTAAGGTGGATCAAACATGCCCTTATCATCAAGGAGGACCAGGGCATAACATTGAGACTTGTCTCAATTTCAAATCCGACGTGCAAAAGTTTGTTAGGAGCGGGGTCTTATCCTTCAAGGATACAAATCCTATGTTCTCACGAACCCGCTGCCTCAACATGAGAAGGCTGCAGTCAATTTGATAGAAGGAGAGACTAATAATGTCTATCAAATTCACGATGTACTCTTATTGAGGACCAATCTGGTCAAGATGCATTGTAGACAGAGTGGATATGGCCATGTGCCACCTCATGATTATCACCAGTGTGATATCTGCTCTAAAAACAATCAAGGATGTTCTGTGGCGCAAGCAGCCCTACAGGAACAGATGGATCTCGGATGGATCCAAGAGCACCGAGTTCATGGAGTTAACATGGTCTATACGAATTCCAACATCATTCAAGGCCACGATATCCTTGCAATGAATGTCAACTTGGTGGCGATGCACTCAAGGCAAAGCCAGTATCATAATCTACAATGGCATGATTACAATTCTTGTCTGACTTGCTCGGTAAACAAACAGGGATGCTCTTTCATACAAGAGGCCCTCCAGCGTCAGATGGATCTTGGATGGATCCAAGACTACCATGATAGGAATCCTTATCAGATCAACATGGTTTAGATCTTTGATATTCGCGTGATGAATACCAACCTGGTAGAGTTACATGCGGAGCAGGTCCGACTCGGATACTTAATATCACACAACTATCAAAGCTGTAAAGCGGGTTGCGAAAACGATTGAGGTTGTACCCTTGTCCAGGAGGCACTTCAACACTTGTTAAATCACTGGTGGATGTCAATTTATATGGATGAAGATACTCAGCAAATTAGTATCAGTAACAGGAATCCTACTCGGCGTCAGAATCAGGATGTCCGATCAGTGGAAGCTAACCTAGTGAGGTTACATTGTATTCATAGTGGGCGTGGCCGGGTGCCACCACACAATTACGACTGTTGTAGCGTCTGTTCGGAAAGTAACCAAGGGTGTTACCTTGTGAGAGCAGCTCTTCAGGGTCAGGTGGATCGCGGAGAGATTCATCCATATCCGGGTTCTGGACCCATCAACCGGACGCCGAACTACGTTGCCGATCAAGTTGAGGATGCTATCACAATCTCTGGTCATCACAGGACCAAGGATGTTTTTGCCATTATCCCTCTACTTGACGAATCTAAAGTTCCCAACTGGGAACGGATCGAGATTACTTATGGTGGTCAGAAAAATCAGAAGGTTCCCATAGTCATCTATCTGCCAGGACCAACACCGTATGAATCAACTAAGGTTATCCCTTACAAATACGATGCAACGACAATTGAGAATGGAAAGGAAATTCCATTACCCTCCGTCTTGAATATTGCAGACATCAGTCGTGTAACACGGAGTGGTAGAATCTTCAACCGAGGGGTTGGGGAACCTAACAAAGGAAAGGAACTTCAGACGAAAACTCCTGATCTACCAGTCGGTCAATCCAGTAATCCCGACCTTTTGAAAAATAATGATGAGATGCTGAAGCTCATCCAAAGGAGTGAATACAACGTTGTTGATCAGCTGTTACAGACTCCTTCAAAGATCTCGGTATTATCACTGTTACTCAGTTCAGAAGCCCACAGGGAGGCTCTACAGAAAGTCTTGGAGCAAGCCTTTGTGGAACAGGATGTAACAATTAGACAGTTCGATAGCATTGTCTCTAACATCACTTCCTGCAATAATTTGGGATTTAGTGATGAGGAATTACCCGAAGAGGGTCGCCGTCATAACATGGCGCTCAATATCACAGTTAACTGCCAGGACGATGCTTTAGCCAGCGTACTGGTAGACACAGGGTCAGCCCTGAATGTTATGCCGAAGTCCACTTTGATGAAATTATCATTCAAAGGCCCTCCGATGAGAATCAGCGAGGTTGTCGTCAAAGCGTTCGACGGATCCAGAAAAATAGTTATCGGCGAAGTTGATCTTCCCATAACTATCGGTCCTCACACTTTCCAAGTCACTTTCCAGGTCATGGACATCCGGGCAACGTACAGTTGTTTATTAGGAATACCTTGGATACATCAGGCTAGAGCGGTCACTTCGACCCTCCACCAAAAGCTAAAGTTCGTTCAGAACAACCAGCTCGTCACAGTCTGTGGAGAACAAGCCTTGCTCGTGAGTAGCTTATCATCATCTACTTGTGTAGAACCCGAGGAGATTGTTGGGACTCAGTTCTAAGCACTCTCGGTGAGCAAGGACAATCAATCCCAAGGAGGAACCTCGATTTCTTCATACAAAGATGCTATCAAAGCGGTCGAGAGTACCGATACAACAGGATGGGGACAACTTGTCATTCCTACTAGCAATACAACAAAGAAGGGTCTTGGTTTTTCTGCAACCTGTACCCGGACAGCTGCCAACGATGAAAGTCTTCATCCCCTTCAAAACTTCTTCCACAGTGGAGGTTTCCTTCACCCAGTGTCTCAAGCAGTACATGCTATCAATGAGGAAGATCCCTCTGACACAGATGAAGAATGGAAGTCCTATCTTAACAAGGACGGTTATATGTCTCAGGATGAAACGCAAACTCCATTTTGCTTTCCTACACAAAGTCCGAGATTTATACCATGGTCAGACGTCGAAATGATCTATGGAGATTGTGATCCGGAAGGATGTCGTGCTCCACCAAACTCATTAGAGGAGGACACTCTGATGAAAGACCAATTTTACTACAACTACTATGGCCCAATAGATGGTCTGCCAATGTGGCAGCCTTACCCAGGAAACTTGGGGCAAGAGAGTCAGCCGAACAAGAAAATCAGCTGACCGTCATTGAACAGAATACCTGTGTCCCCACCATGTCATGGGATCAACACTCAGGTCATTCACAAACTACTCAACATGAAGATGAATTCGCAACATTTGCAGGACTTGAATTCATCAACTATGCTTTTCCCGAGGTCAACGTCATCGAGAGAGATGACTCCTCCAGTTCGAAAGAAGTGTGGGACACCTTGGGACAACCGAGTGGAAAATTTGACTATACGGTCAAGTACACCGCTCCCGAAAGCTCTCGTATCAGGCTCGAAGATATCCAGCCAACTGGATGGGGAGATGCAGTTGAGAGCACAAATGCTATGCAAAATGCAACTGAGGAATTCTCCTACGACAATTCTGCCTGGGAAACAGATTCCAATGATCCTGCTCCACCAGAAATCAGCGTTATTTCTGAAGACAAATCAAGGAAGGTACCAGACTTTGTGATTCACCGAGGAGTTCACCGCCAATGGGTTGTTGTCGATGTTCTGAAGGTCATTCACCAGTCAAAGTAATTGCCATCTTAAAACCTTTCACCCTGCCCAGGTGAAACGGATGTTTTGATAGGGCTCGCTTTTTGTAAAATTTTCCCTCTTCGCTTTTCCCAAAGCGACAGAGTTTTGTTTTATAGGGCTGTAGTTTCAAGAATCGACTTGTTCATTAATAAAATAACGTCATTCTGTAATTTCCGCATTGATCATTGTTTTCTCTTTTTGTTTTTTCAGAAAATGGTAATCCTAAAAAACAATTCAAATAAAAACAAGCAGTAAAAGAAAAGTACACTGCACACACTTGCATTTTCTCTATCTCTTCTAAACACAAATCATCATGTCATGCAGATTGCTTGTTTTAAACCCCGTTGAAACATACGATCCGATGCCTTCTCCTGACTTTGAGTTCCCGGTATTTGGGGCTGAAGAAGAAAATGACGACAAAATTCCAGAAGAGATCTCCCGACTACTCAGACAAGAGGAAAGGTCCATTGAACCTCACAAAGAGCCGTTGGAAACGGTAAACTTGGGTTCAGAAAAAGAGAGAAAAGAAATCAGGATTGGGGCACTGCTCAGTCCAACTGCCAAAGAGAGTTTGACAAAGCTTCTCAAAGAATTCCCCGATGTATTCGCTTGGTCCTATCAGGATATGCCAGGGTTAGATACCAGCATCGTGGAACATCAATTACCGTTGAGATCGGAATGTCCGCCAGTAAAACAGAGGTTGAGACGCATTCATCCGGACATGGCCATCAAAATCAAAGAGGAGGTACAGAAACAGATTGACGCGGGTTTCCTCGCTACATCTGAATATTCTCAATGGTTAGCCAACATTGTACCCGTTCCCAAAAAGGACGGAAAGGTCATAATGTGTGTTGATTACAGGGATCTGAACAAGACAAGTCCAAAGGACAACTTTCCTTTACCACACATTGACATGCTGGTAGACAGCACAGCAAAGTTCAAAATTTTCTCCTTCATGGATGGATTCTCGGGCTATAACCAGATTAAAATGGCGCCGAAAGACATGGAGAAAACTTCGTTCATTACCCCATGGGGTACCTTTTGTTACAAGGTAATGCTGTTCGGTTTGAAGAACGCCGGGTCAACCTATCAAAGGGCCATGACTACTCTATTTCATGACATGACACACAAAGAAATCGAGGTATATGTCGATGATATGATTGCAAAATCAAAAACAGAGAGTGAGCACGTTGAACATCTGTCAAAATTGTTCGAACGTCTAAGAAAATTCAAACTCCGCTTGAATCCCAACAAATGCACCTTCGGTGTCTATTCAGGGAAACTGCTAGGGTTCATCGTCAGCCAGAAAGGGATTGAGGTTGATCCTGACAAGGTCAAGGCCATTCGATAAATGCCTTCTCCAAAACTGAAAAACAAGTCAAAGGATTCCTGGGACGTTTGAACTACATCTCCAGATTCATATTCCTTATGACCGCCACGTGTGCGTCGATTTTCAAATTACTCAAAAAGAACCAGGATTGCGTTTGGTCAGAAGATTTCCAAACCGCCTTCGACAGTATCAAGGAATATCTGTTGAATCCTCCGATTCTATCACCTTCAGTGGAAGGAAGACCACTGATCATTTACCTCACAGTTCTAGAGGACTCAATGGGATGTGTACTTGGCCAACAAGACGAAACTAAACGGAAAGAGTTTGCCATTTACTATTTGAGCAAGAAATTCACCGACTGCGAAACTCGGTACACGATGCTTGAGAAAACTTGTTGCGCTTTGGCTCGGGCAACCAAACGTCTACGCCAGTACATGATTCGTCACACTACTTGGTTGGTCTCCAAGATGGATCCAATCATGTATGTATTTGAAAAACCTGCTCTCACGGGAAGGATTGCCCGTTGGCAGATGCTGCTATCAGAATATGACATAGAGTACCACGCTCAGAAAGCCGTTAAAGGAAGTATTTTAACCGATCATTTGGCGCATCAACCGATTGATAATCAAGAATAAATCAGGTTCAACTTCCCAGAGGAAGATGTCACGTATCTAAAGATGAAAGATTGCGATGAACTGTTACCCAGTAAGGGCCGAAACCAGGTTCCCAGTGGGGAATTATCTTTGACGGAGCAGTTAATCATTATGGAAATGGAATTGGGGCAATCATTGTTACCCCTCAGGGTACCCACATTCCTTTCACCGCTCGACTTATGTTCAAATGTACGAACAACGAGGCCGAATACGAAGCTTGTATTATGGATCTCGAAGAAGCAATTGATTTAAGGATCAAACACTTGGACGTATACGGCGACTCAGCCCTGGTTATCAATCAGATAAAAGGAGATTGGAACACGTACCAATCAGGATTGATTCCTTACAAAGACTACGCAAGAAGGTTGCTACCTTTCTTCAACAGAGTTGAGTTTCATCATATCCCTCGTGATGAGAATCACATGGCTGATGCATTAGCCACTATCTCTTCCATGATTAGTGTAGGTCAATGGAACGACTTACCTAAGATCGACATAATGCGCCTTGAACGGCCCGCTTACGTCTTCACGATTGAAGCAGTCATAAACGACAAACCTTGGTATCACGATATCAAATGCTTCCTTCAGAAACAAGAGTACCCACCCGGGGCATCCAGGGAAGATAGAAAGACCCTCAGAAGATTGGCTGGAAACTTCTTCCTGAGCGGTGACACTCTCTATAAGAGAAATTTTAATATGGTCTTGCTCCGATGCGTAGACAGACCAGAAGCAGACATGCTTATGAAATAAATTCATGAAGGATCCTTTGGCACTCATGCCAACGGACACACAATGGCGAGAAAAATCCTAAGAGCAGGGTACTATTGGTTGACAATGGAATCCGACTGCTACAAGTACATGAGGAGATGTCACAAGTGTCAGATATACTCCGACAAAATTCATGTACCGCCATCACATCTCAAAGTTCTCTCTTCCCCATTGCCATTATCGATATGGGGAATCAACATGATTGGCATGATTGAGCCCAAGGCTTCAAACGGACATCAGTTCATCCTGGTAGCCATTGACTATTTCACCAAGTGGGTCGAAGCAGCGTCGTACGCTAATGTAACCCGACAAGTGGTAGTCCGATTTATCAAAAACAATATCATCTGCCGTTATGGTGTTCTAGGGCAGATTATTACCGATAATGGATCTAACTTGAACAACAAGATGATGAAAGAGTAGTGCGCAGAGTTCAAGATCGAACATCATAACTCATCTCCCTACCGACCAAAGATGAATGGAGCGGTAGAAGCGGCTAACAAGAATATCAAGAAGATCGTTCAAAAGATGGTTGTAACCAACAAAGATTGGCACGAAATGCTACCCTTTGCTCTTCATGGTTATCAAACATATGTTCGCACTTCAACAGGGGCTACCCCTTTCTCTCTAGTATATGGCATGGAAGCAGTGCTCCCCATAGAAGTAGAGATCCCATCAATCCGAGTATTGATGGAAGCTAAGCTCACCGAAGCTGAATGGTGTTAAAGCCGACACGACGAACTGAATCTGATCGAAGAAAAGAGAATAACGGCACTATGCCATGGTCAATTGTATCAACAGAGAATGAAGAAGGCGTTTGACAAAAAGGTCCGACCTCGCGTCTTCAGAAAAGGAGACCTCGTGCTCAAGAAGATTCAATTATTTCTCACTGATTCGCGAGGCAAATGGACTCCGAATTATGATGGCCCCTATGTGGTCACGAAAGCTTTCTCAGGCGGCGCCTTGAGACTTGCAACCATGGACGGAGAGGAATTTGCCTACCCCACAAATGTTGATGTAGTCAAGAAATACTTCACCTTAAAAAAAACGTCTCGGTGGATTGAAAACCCGAAAGGGCGGTCTAGGCAAAAGTTAGAGACAGAGAAAAAAAATCATCCCGGTGGATTGGAAACATCACAGTACGATCCATGCAAAAGTTAAGGATAATGGCAAGTAACTATGTTCAACAGAGGCAAGTCCCTCAGCAGTAGTTACATCATCCGTCAGAAAACTCCAGTCAAGGTCATCTTCAACAGAAGCTCAGGATGCCCCGAATTCAAAGTTGGTAGAAGGATAGTGGTCGTTATGTTTCAACGTAGCCCTTTTCCCTGTAAATTCCCATTTTTTAACTTTGTAAATACTCTTTGGAATCACGCGTTTGGCTGATCTCCATCTTATCAATAAAATTTGAGCCTTTGTGCTTTTGTTTGTAATTCTTATTTGTTTTAGCTTTACAGAACGACGTTGTTAACATGATTAACAATTCTTGAAATAAAACAAAAATGAATTTACTTGTTAAAACTTTTTCTTCTTTTTAATAAAGTCGGCAATTTCTTTTGACTGTTGAACATCAAAGGAACATCAACCGCTTCTCCAGAAGTAAGCGAACTTCAAAGTGCAGAATCAAAGTACTCCTTCTAGGCCAGTACGCCTGAACGAAGGATCAACTATATGAGATGCGGCTTTCCCATCTGATACCCTCGGCCGAGTTCTCATCTCCTAAGCCCAACCAACATAGCTCCCAACAGGGACTATCTTTCCTAAGCAAGGTGGAATTGCTATCTTGAACCAGCGATACTTTTTCGCCCCGTGATGGCCGCGTATCCAGTCATGTTCATCTTTTAGATTGTGTGTCGCGTCAGTTTTGTCAGCATATACATACATACATCATGCATTATTGATTTGCATTTACATTTCATATTGCATCACTATCACTCTAGTCGGTCTTGTCCCTAGTGATAAAAGTCTTCACAATCGAGTTGTCAGTTCTTGCCTCGTCAGGAAATGTTGCGTCTGAACAATCTCTCTCCTCCAGTTTATTTCTGGAAGGAAGTTGGCCCTTGACCACTTTGATAACTTGAACCTCTGAAAAACCAGAGGAACTTTCAGTCAGCATCACTCTTCACCATTGAAGATGATATCCTTGCTTTCCCGGATTAAGGAAAATCCACAGAGAAAGCCTCATAATCAGAGATTCGGCAGCATGCCAGTTTCGCTTCGAAAGAACCGCTGATGAAAAGGTCATCGGCACCTCAAAATTGGACCCCATCATATGGCATTTCTCCGGGAAGATCCCGAGAAAAGTATGATATAAGATCCCACGCAGAAGCAGCCTCTCAAGAGACTCGCTTTCCCCAGATAGAGTCGGCAAATGGCGTCTCCAACAGAGAAGTTTGTGCAACTCTACAACTCAGACGACTGGGTTCCCCAGCAACTCTGACATCAAATTTTTTCATCAAATGGCATCTCCCCAGGAAAATTCGGCGAGAAGTTTGAGGAAAACCGCTACGAATAGCGTCCCTTGTCAATAAAGTTTATTGACAAAAGAAACTTAGACCAGTTCCTCGGTAGGAAACCAGGATCAAGGGGAAGTTTAAATCAGAAAATAAGACCAGTTCCTTGGTAGGAAACCAGGATCGAAGGGAAGTTAACATGAGAAACTAAGACCAGTTCCTTGGTAGGAAACCAGGATCGAGGGGAGGTTTATCCCAAAAGGAAACTGAGACCAGCTCCTTGGCTGAAGACCAGGATCGAGGGGAAGTTTACCTTTTCTAAGCATCATCGCTTAGCTAAAGAAGATGAATGCGTAAGCTACCGTTCATAACCACCATCAAAATTTTGGGTATTCTGATATTTAATCCTCTTGTACCCCGAATGCCCGAATACCTTCGTCATTCACACCTTCGTGTCCAAGAAGATTAAATAGGGGCATCTGTCATACCCCAAATTTTGACCACTAAGATTTCCCATCATTGTGAAACTCATCATCACAATATGGATGTACCATCATACTTCATTAGTCTCCCCAAAGATGGGTGAGCATCCACTACAATCAAATTTAGGGTTTCAAGCCCTCTCAGAGCTTTTGACAAAGGATCAATCAAGGAATGACATGATCTTCAACTTTTCTAACCTCTCAAACATCCACAATGGATCAAAAGGACTCCCAGTTCAAGGATCAAGCACAAGGATGCTCCCTTCTAGGTGGATCAAGTCTCAAGATCAACAGTGTCACCAAATTAGGGTTTTGGTCGACCAGGGCCTCCAGATGGAAATTTTTCATCTGGGCACAAGCCAATGATCCAAAACATAACCTAATATACTCCATGTAACCTCATGGACCCAATCATCAAGTCAATTTGGCCTAAGGGGATGCATACATCAAAAATCAGGAATTAGGGTTTCTTGACCTAATTCACCCCTAAGTTGACTTTTAGGGCAAATCATGAGCCAAGACCTCAAGAGAGGGTTTGATGGTCTCTAATGAACTATATTGATCCATTTGGAACATTAGATTAATCCAAGAAGCTTGAGCAACAAGTCTCAATTTCATCTGCACCACAATTAGGGTTTCGCGATGAAAGTCAACTGTAACTTTGACTTTTGACCAGAACATTCTCCCAAGCCCTAAGACATGATTCAATATACCCTATGCCACCCATGGAACATGTCCATCAAGTTTGATTTAGGTCAAGGACATGATTTCATAAAGGATTGCACAGTTTGGAATTCATCTGATAAAAAGTCAACTGTGCACAAAAGTCAACTTTGACTTTTTGAGATTTTTCACCAAAATGGATTTTTAACCCTAAAATGATGTTAATGTATGATTTGAATCATCATTCATCAATAAAAATAAAGAAAGTGGGATAACTTGTAAAAGGGGGTAACCATAAAAACTTAGAAAAATTTCGAAGTTATGGAAAAAGTGACACTAATATGCCAACTTTGGAGGACCATAACTCCTAAACCACAAGGCCATTGTTCCCCATTCAAAGCTTGATTTGTAGATCTCATTGCCCTCTACAAAAGCTTCATACTGACCTATGTCCAAATTCCTCATGGATTTTGAGTTATGGAGTGATCAAAATCAAGAAAAGTCACTTTGTTCCATCACTTAGTGAAAATTTCACTAAGTCAGATTTTACCTTATTTTTTTCCAAATGTAGGGGGATTATTCACTTGGATTCAAAAGAGATCAAAACCAAACATGTTCGAACAGTTGTTGTATCATGTAAGGGCTTTCCAAAATGGCCAAGAACATTACCAAATTCAATTTGAGTCATGAAATATGACATTCGCAAGTTGCCTTGCTGAAATCTGCCAAGGCAAGGCATATTTTTACACTTTTGGTCGATTTACTAAAATCAGCCAAATCCAAATGCTCCTATCCATTTGGACACATCTGAGGATTGAATCTAAAGGGGAGAATCACTGAGCCAAGCCTCCAAAGTCTTTGGAACAAGAAATAGCATGTTGAATCTAGAATTGCCAAAATAGGGACAAGACTCCAATTTTGGATTGGAGCATTCAATGGAAGCATCAAGGTGGCATGGACTGAGCCATTCTCAACTGAATTCAGTCAAGACTTATCCAAGACCAAGGGAACCAGTAGCCTGTGCCCTAACCTCTAGTCAATGGCTAGAGGAGACTTGGATTTTCATTTGCCAACATTGGCCAAACCTACTCAGCAGTTGCCATTCACTATTCCTTGCAAAACAAACATGCTCTACTATAAATAGAGCTCAATTGTGATCAGTTTGAGTACACCAAAGCCATTAAACAGATGCTTTCCTCAAAATCTCTTCTTTCACTCCAATTTTTCCTTCTAAGGCAAGTCACTATCGGGTTTTGAGTTTGAGAGCTTTTCCAATCAAACCAATCACACACACACCTCATATACATCATATAGAAGTGATCCAAACACTCACATAACATCTGGAACACAGATTTCACAAAATCACCAGCCAATTGCTCAAGTTCTTGACAGATTTGCAGTTGGGGTACCATCTCAAGTTCCAGATCATTTCAATCCATTCCAAGCATTCATACACACTCCATGGCACCTAGGGAAGCTATCCAGATCATTGGAACCTAGCTGTAACACCTCCAACACAAATCACGATCACCAGCTACAAGTGGTAAGCATGAGCTCTTCTAACTCTATGATCCATGCAATTTTTGCTGCACAATAATTTGGCCATATGTTCATAATCATGCATGGAATGTTTCCCCTCATGTAATTGCATTGTTTGAATCGTGTATCAAAAATCCTAGCCTTCATGCAGAAATTAGGGTTCTTGAGGATTTTTCGTGATTTCTTGTTTTATGCTTAATTTAAATGAAATTAATTGTCATAGACATGATCGTGAGGTTGAAACGAGTTGATTGGTATGTGGATTGCATGCTATAATCAAGTATTCAGTGAGATTGGAGAGAAAATGCAAATCAGCCAAACCCAGAACACGCGCGTGTTCTTCAGCTGTTCTTGGCGCCATTTTTTGAAAATTCAAATATTTGAATTTTGTGATTTTATTTAATTGATTCAAAAATTAATTTCTCTCTGAGTTTTAATGATTTTGAGTTGATTCTTTTTTTAATAATTCACAAAATTGTTAAAATATTTTATTTTCCTAAAAAATCCCAAAAATATTATTTATTTTGTATAATTGATATTTTTGCAAAGAATTAATGTTTTAATTGTTTTTAACATTTAAAATATTTTTTCCACCTTGATTTTGCAACTTTTAATGCCTTCTAATTATTTTGTAGCTCAATACTTAATTTTTGAAGCATTAATCCAAGATCACAATTTGTTTTCCATATGTTAAACAATTTTGATCATTTTAATTGAATTTTTATTCAATTAAATACATTTTGAAAATAAATTAGGGTTTTTGGATTAATTCAACCCTCATAAATCATTTTCAAAACACTTTGGGCCTCTAATAGAGTGTAAGACCCAATCCTTTTGTTGACCAAATCATTTTTTGGGCCTCAGTATATTGTATAAGTCCCGATACCGTCAAAAACAAACGGCGCGATCGTCGCCTTTTCAAAACAAAAAATCTTGGGCCTACCCTCGAGTAGTAAGACCCATTTCTTTTCTTAAAACTCATTTGGGCCTCTATTAGAGTGTAAGACCCAACCCCCTTGTACAGAAAACTTTTTGGGCCTCATTCGTTGTATAAGTCCCTCTGTACATTTTCAAATAAACGACGCGATCGTCGCCAGTTTAAAATTAACCATTTGGGCCTCTCCTTGAGCTATAAGACCCATTCAAAAAATTTGGGCCTCTAATAGAGTGCAAGACCCAATCCCCTTTTAACCAAAACATTTTGGGCCTCAGATATTGTATAAGCCCCTTCGCGTTAAAAGCAAATCTCGGCGCGATCGCCATTTTTAAACGAAAAAATGAATTGGGCTTACCCTCGTGTTATAAGCCCCACTCTTTTTCTTTAAACCTTTTGGGCCTCTTGAGAGAGCGTAAGACCCAACCCACTTGTACAGAAAACATTTTTGGGCCTCAGTCACTTGTATAAGTCCCTCTGTACAAAAACAACAGTGCGCTCACTGATAAAACCTTGGGCCTCTCCTTGAGCTGTAAGCCCCAAATCTTTCTTTTTCAAAGCACTTTCTCCTTTGATTTTGAAATATACTGTTGTTTTCAATCTTTCTTTGTTGAACAACTAACCAAACAGCATGGAAGCTCTACAACCGAGTAAGTGGTTATCGCTTTCATTTACCGCTTTCATATACATATAACTGTATTGTGGGGCTGTTTCGCTGTAAGTCTTCTTTCATAAACTCATATCAAATGTGTAATAGTAGTATAGATATTTAGAGTTTCCCTGGCAACTACGTCTAGCATTAAGCCCGTTGATCACTCTTAAATAGTCAAAACTAGATCCCCATAGGATTATCAGACACAGTCTTCCCTCCTCTTGGGGTTAAACAATATGGAGACATGAAAGGCAGCATTCTCGGTGAACCCTTTCATAGACTGTCACTCGTAGAAGTTGTCAAAGAAACTCTATTCCCCAGAGATGATCTTTTCTACGTGAATGGCATCTCTTGAGTTTCTTCCAAATTCTCGGACTTTCCTGGCTTGATCTATTCTCGGTGAATGGCATGTCTTGAATTTCTCGGGGTTTGGGGACCCATCGGCTTCTTAAAAGCATCGCCTTCTCTTGGGCATTGTACAAGGACCCACAGGCTTCCTAAAAGCAACCCTGCCTCCTCTTGGGCTTAGTACAAGGACCCGTCGGCTTCTTAGAAGTATTCACAGCCTCCTCTTAGTCTTTGTATAATGATCTCTTCCTCCGGGAATGATAGCCTCCTCTTGGGCTTTATACAAGGACCTCTCGGCTTCTTAAAAGCTTCCAGCCTCCTCTTGGGCTTTGTACAAATTGTCCCGACGACCTCTTAGAGGTATAGGAACAGAACTTAGTCATCTGTATAGAACAGTCCTTCCAAAGAGTCTACTACTGTTTCTCAGAGCATAGTACAAAAGATAAAACTCTGGACTCGGACAGTCTAATATCCTTGAGTCTCAAAGACATTCTCAAGTGACCCCTTTGTTAAATAGGAAGAAAACCCGTAGACTCGGACAGTCTCAATACCCTTCGGATTTCCCACTTCCTTAAAGAACAGGAATAACCCAGATCCTCGAATCAAATCCTTGAGTACGTCATTGCTCATATAAGAACTGATTTTCTCTTTCAAAATCAGTATATTAGACCTGTCACTCAACTGAAATAGTTACAATAGCCTCCTCTTGGGCTTTGTACAATGATTCTCCCCAGCGGTGTCAAACAACGTTTAGCCTCTCTCTCGGGCTTTGTACGAGACACATAAGAGACTCCCTCGTTGAGTCAATCACCCCTTTCGCCTCCATCTCGGGCTTTATACGAGATACAAAAAGGTTCTTATTGAGCCAAACAAATTTTAGCCTCCATCTCGGGCTTTGTACAAGATACAAAAAACTCTCTTGTTGAGTCAAATAGCCTCCATCTCGGGCTTTATACGAGATACCAAAAGACTCTATCGTCGAGTCAAAAACCTTTTAGCCTCTCCCTCGGGCTTTGTACGAGACACATAATAACCTCCTCTTAGGCTTTGTATAAGAAAACCACTGGTTGATCCAATCAACCTTTTAGCCTCAAAGCTGTGCCTCGTTCACAGCACACAAACATCAACAACTCATTCCCCTTCATCTAATTGTTGTAAGCGGCAAGCCTCTGGATCATCTACATCCATGCCACTGTCCCTCTTTTAGCATGAGAAATTCCTAAGGAAAGATATCATTGCTCTACACTGAGTTAAAGTCTTCTCCTTCAGGTTAAAAAACCCATATAAAGGAAATTATGGCATTGTCGGATTCACACATCCCGGTTAAAGTAATCCTCCTTTATAACCAGTCACTAAACAGTTGTGACATACAGACCCCCTACAGAGATGACAAATTCTCTCTAAAGTCAAACCCTTTCAGCTTCACATCTTGGGCTTTAAACAAGATACAAATCACCTTTTGCTTCACGTCTTGGGCTTTGAACAAGACACCAAAAACACCCATTTCCTCCCATAGAATAGGAGGAACTACGAATGCTCTGATTTCCCTGTTTCGGTAAACGGGAATACGTAGGCATAAGATTGAAAGAAAAATCTTAGCGAGCACACTAAACAAAAACCCAAAATCCCATACTCTCACATATCTATCAAGAAGCATCCGTCCTAACATCTAAACCTCCCACCACTTTTAAAAAAATACACCCAATAGAGACTCTGAATCTTTGTAGCATCTGTAACCTAACACACCGCTGTTTAAACTCAGTTTGCAAGCAAGGTTAATTTGAGACATCTATTTCCCTTCCTTCATCAGCTTTAATAGGATAAAAAATGAATCGAGCTGTAGACACCAAAGAGCGGTAGTGCTTCGCAACCACATCCAAAAATCGCTCGCTACAAGTAGGTGAATTGCACTGAACTAGTCTTGTTATTAGTCTTGATTAACATGTTGGATCGGATGTCGTAACATCTGTGATTCTGCAATTCTGATATTCAAGATATCAGTCAGCTGCTGTTATTCCTCTGCGTTTAAAATGTTTATGGAGAACAATGTCTTGACATGTGTTAGGACATCTGTTGTCTGCATTGCCAGAATTTCATGCTTATTTGTTTGATTTGTTTGTTATTGCTTGTTCTGTTTGGGTGCTTGGTGATCTATGTTTGGTGAGATAAGTCCTATAACCGGATTTGAGTGCACTTATGATATGAGGGTGGTATAGTCTTGTTCGGCTTACGTGGAGTGGTCCTTACTAAGCTAACTTGAGATCCCCCGCTCAGTGGAGGCCCCTTTGGGATTACTCATGTCATACGAGTATTCGTATTTAGCTTTACTTTTTTCGACCTGGGAGCCCGAGAAGCTGAGGACCTTAGAACCCTTTAGCCCATCTTGGCCTAATTAGGACGTGGTGCGGTGGCTATTCTGGTGCAGACTTGAATCAGTTGTTACGCAATACCATACTCAGATGAGTTTCTCTTGAGAATATTGTTGGCTGATGAGTAGTCGTTTAAGCCGATAATATAACCTTGTTCTACAGGTGCTGAAATAACCTTAGTACATACCATTATGGGTTAGTTCTTACCCTTGGCTCCATACTCGCGCCAAACCTTTGAACCCGTGTGATTTGTGTGATCTTGTTTGTGGGTGTTGCATCATGCACTCATGCATTCATAGACATTTTGTTTCAATTAGTTTTCAAGGATCTTAGAGATTTTCCTTTGCAAACATCGCAGATATTATAATCATGGACATTGGAAGTGGAAACACTCAGAAGTACGGTTTCTGAGCTCCTGATCTTATTGATTTGAAAAGCTAGCATCCTTGGTAGTTGATCGTGCAGACTTCAGATCTCCTCATGGAAGACTTCTATATGTTCTTTCTACCAACATTGAAGATGGAATTCTGAACACCCTTGTGCAATTCTATGATCCTGTCTACCGATGCTTTACTTTTCCTAATTATTAGCTCGTGCCAATTTTTGACGGGTATGTTATCTGTTGGGTATACCAGTTTCTGATAAGGTTCCTTATACTGGTTTGGAGGAAGTTCTTAAGCCCCAAGATATTGCTGCAACCACCTATTTGATGAAATCTGATATAAATGCTAACCTTATGGTTAAGGGAGGCATCAAGGGTTTGACTTCTAATTTCTTGATTGGGAAAGCCACTTTATTTGCTAATGTTGGTAGCACATTGGAGTTTGAGGCTATATTTTCTTTGCTTATCTAGAGACTAGTCTTATTCCCTAACATTGACAACTTTGTGGATGTTAACACTATTAGGATTTTCTTGATTGGGAACCCTGTTCCGACTTTACTTGGTGATACTTAATTCTCCATCCATCATAGGACTTCTAAGGGGAATGGTACCATTGTTTGTTGCACACCTCCACTGTACAAGTGGTTTATTTTGCACTTGCCACGGTTATCTGCTTTCAAGGAGAACAAGAATTGTTTAAGGTGGTCTCCGAGGATCATGTCCCTTACTCATGCTGACATTACTTGGTCTTCTTCTATTTATGAGAATATCCGGATTATTGATAGTTGTGGGGAGTTCACTAATGTGCCTCTTCTTGGCACACAAGGTGGAATTAACTATAACTCGAGTTTAGCTCACCGTCAGCTTGGTTATATGTTGAAGGATAAGCCTAAAAATATTCTATTATAAGGTTTATTTTTCCAAGGGGGTGACACTCTTGGTTTGAGGAGAAGAATGGATCGTGCTTGGAATAAGATTCATAAGATGGGTATAGGACAGCTTGGGAGTCAATTTTGCGTTGCCTTGGAACCTTATATGCTTTGGGTGAAAGAGAAAGCTAAAGAGCTCAAAATGCCTTATCCTTTTGAGAAACCTATGACTGCAATGGTCGCTACACCACTCCCTATCTCTTCTGATGATGTGAAGACTCTTCAAGATGCTTTGGCCAAGATGAAAGAAGAAAAAGATCTTTAGGAATCCAAGTTTCGCGCTTCAAACATTTAGAAGTTAGAGTTGCAAGAGCAGATAAAGGAGAAAGATGACTTGATTGAGTTGCTTGAGCAACGTGCTGTGAAGAGACATGGAGAGGATTTATTTTCCTTTACTACTTCATCATCGTGTCCTCCTACTTTCGGTTCTTGGAAGGGTATTGTTGATCAGCTCGTGTTAGAGAAAACCACCATGAAAGACAACTATGAGAGAGAGATTAGAGACTCCGAAGGAAGTATCATCTTGGATCGTCATCAGATTCTCTTTAGGATCCTTAGGATCTAGCTTTTTCTTATTGTATTTTGATCCTTTGTAACTTGTACTTCCAAGTGTAGCTCTTTCCAATATTCAATAAAATGATATGTTTATCAGTATTTCAAAAAGTGTTATTTCTTGACGATGTTTGTAATTGCTTTATATTTTAAAGATCCTTGAAAGCCGAATGAAGCATTTGCATTTTGGATTTGCATTCGCGTCATTGTACATTATGTTTTTCCTTTTCCAGGTATCTTATGTTTCCCTTTGGTCTTCTTCCAGCCAAGTTGTCGCACCAATATAATACTCGAGCTAATCTAAGTAAAAAGATGAATCAATTGCAATAAGAGAACCGTGAGCTTCGTAAGGAAGTAATGACTCTAAAGGATAGTTTGGAAAGACTCACTGCTCTGATGGAAGCATTGGTGGCTACTCAGAATTAGCCACCCCCTCCTCCTCCATCTACAACTCTTGTGCAAAGGACAATCATTTCTGAGATTGTCTCTACACTTATCTTTGTGGCGTCTGCTAGTGTTCCTCAACACTCCATGCCTCCTGGATTCCACTGGGGAATGCCTCATAACTTTGTTCTTGAAGGTTATCAACCACCACCACCTCCCGAAGTTCTAGTTATTCCCGCCGCCCAGCCTGTGATGTCTGTACTACCGCCTGTGGTTCATACCGTTCCTTTTGGTGAATAACAGATTTTCCACACCGCCCGAGCGAGAATGTTAGTGCTTATGAGAAAATAGAAGAGATTCAAGGTCAATTTACTGAAATGAAGAAATAAATCAAAGCTTTGAGGGGTAAAAAATTGTTTGGGAAGAATGCCCATGAGTTAGGCCTGGTTTCTAATGTGAAGATCCCACAAAAGTTCAATGTCCCTGACTTTGAAAAATATAAGGGTAACTCTTGTCCGTTGAGCCATTTTACTATGTACGCTCGCAAGATGTTGACTCATACCGATAATCATCAGTTCCTCATTCACTAATTTCAAGATAGTTTGTCTGGTGCAACCTTGAAATGGTACATGGGACTCGACAACACTCAAATTCACACTTTCGAAGATTTGACTGAGGCTTTTGTAAAGCAGTATAAGTATAATGTGGATATGGATTCTGATCGTGATCAGCTTCGAGCAATAGCTCAGAAAGATAAGGAGATATTCAAAGAATACGCACAGAGGTGGTGCGAGATTGCTGCTCGGATTAATCCTTCTTTGGAAGAAAAAGAGATGACCAAAATCTTCTTGAATACTCTGAGTCCTTTTCATTAAGAGCGTATGATTGCTAGTGCCCCGAGTGACTTCATTGAGATGGTGAATATGGGGATGAGATTGGAAGAGGGTGTCCGTGAAGGACATTTGTCAAAAGATGGTAATTCTGCTGGAAGTTCCAAGAAATATGGTGGAGGACTTGCCAAGAAGAAAGAAGGAGAGACCATGCTGTTTCTCGAGAGAAATATAGAAGATTTCGCAATAGAAACACTCATCAGCAACATGTTGCATCTGTTACACCTGTTATCAATTTAAATCCTATTGTTCAAGTAACTCCTGCCCAACAACGTTCTCACCAACAGAATAATCAATGGGACCGTTTTGAGAAGGACTTTTATCCAATTCCAATGACCTACTCAGAATTGCTTCCTGGTTTGATTCAAAAGAATCCTGTTCAAACTCGTGCACCACCTGCTGCTCCAAAGGACTCTCCATGGTGGTATAAGCCTGAGGCTCATTGTGCTTTCCATCAGGGAGGAGCTGGGCATGACACTAAGAATTGTTATCCATTGAAGATGGAAGTACAAAGGTTAGTTAGAATTGGTATTTTTACTTTCGAAGACACCAATCCTAATGTGCAATCGAACCCGTTGCCCAATCATGGTAAGGCATCTGTCAATATGGTTCAAGGTTGTCCAGGTATTCAAGATTTATGATATCTGTTGGATTCAAAGATCTCTTGTGGAAATGCATGCACTTTTGAGTGAATACCATGATATTGATCATGATTATGCAGTTTGTTGCATCTATTTTGTGAACCCGTATGGCTGGGTGATAGTGAAAATGGACATTCAAGAGATGATGGATCAGAATTTGATTGAGGTCACTGTAAAGAGAGATGAATATGAGAATAAGGTGAATGTTATTGTGCCACACTTTAATATTTCTGAACGAGTTGTCATCTCATATGATAGTCGGAAATCCGTTGTTGCACCTTTGGTTATTCGGTTACCCGATCCAGTACCATATGAATCTGACAAGCCTGTTCCGTATAAATATAATGCTACTATGATAGAAGTTGGTAAGGAAGTGTCCATTCCTTCTTTGTCTTTTGTGGTAAGCATCGCCGATGTTAGTAGAGTAACCCGAAGTGGTCGTGTCTATGCTTCTGAGCCTCCAAAGAGGGTGGAGAATGCTGATGTTGGGAAACAACTTCAAAGTGAGAATGTTGTTGATATTTCCGGCCAGTCAAGTGGTTTGAATAAGAAGAATTATGAAGATAAGGTTTTGAAATTGATCAAGAAGAGTGAGTATGGTGTGGTAGATCAACTTTTACATACCCCGTCTAAGATTTCAGTGTTGTCCCTATTGATGAATTCTGAGGCTCATAGGGAATCTTAGCAGAAGGTACGGGAACAAGCATATGTTGAGCATGATGTGACTGTTAATGAGTTTGATGGCATTGTTTCCAACCTCACAGCATGCAATAATTCGAGTTTCTGTGATGAGGAGTTACCCGAGGAGGGGAGAAATCATAATTTGGCTTTACATATCTCTATGAACTGTCAAGAAGATGCACTTTCCAATGTGCTGGTTGATATAGGCTCTTCTTTGAATATGTTGCCAAAATCTACATTGTCGAAGCTTTCGTACCAAGGTGCTCCCATGAGGTATAGTGGATTTGTGGTTAAAGCTTTTGATGGATCTAGAAAAACTATCATTAGAGAGGTTGATCTTCCAATCAAAATAGGACCATGCTTCTTCCAAATTAATTTTCAAGTAATGGATATTCGACCTGCCTATAGTTGTCTGCTTGGCCGACCTTGGATTCATGAAGCTGGGGCAGTGACCTCAACTTTTCATCAGAAATTGAAATTTGTACAGAATGACAAGCTGGTAATTGTTGGAGGCGAACAAGCAATGTTTGTGAGCCATCTTTCGTCCTTTTCGTATATTGATGCCAATGAAACTGTTGGAACACAGTTCCAAGCTTGTGACACATGGACAGATCTGCCCGAATTGGATAGTTGTTGATGTTCCCACTGTTATTCATATTTCAAAGTAATTTGTTTTTGTTTCTTTCAAAAATCCTTTCACTCTGCCCAAGGTGAAAGTGAATTTGTGAGGGCTTTGTTTCAACTATTATCATCATCAATAAAATGTTATTTTGTTTATCCATGTTATGTTTTTCCCTTTCTCTGAAAAAATGGTAACATAAAAAACCAAAAAACTAATAACGTGATAATCATTTTTATCTGCATGATACTTGCACTTCTTGTTCATATTCTAAAATCAAACATAAATCATTGTGCATATTGATTGTTAAACCCATTGAAAACAATGACCCTATGCCCTCTCCTAACTTTGAGTTCCTTATGTTTGGAACTGAAAAAGAGGATATTGAGGAGATTCTAGATGAAACTTCTTCGTTGCTTAAGCACAAGGAAAAATCCATTCAGCCTCATGAAGAGCTGGTGGAATTGGTTAATTTGGGTTCAGAGGAAAATATAAAAGAAGTCAAGATTAGGGCACTGCTTTAATCAGATGTTAAGAAGAGAATGGTAGAGCTTCTTAGAGAATATGTTGATGTGTTTGCTTGGTCTTACCAGGATATGCCAGGTCTTAATATTGATATTGTGGAACATAGATTTCCATTGAAGCCTGAATGTCCGCCTGTGAAACAAAAATTGAGAAGAACTCGTCTCGACATGGCTGTGAAGATCAAAGAGGAGGTTTAGATGTAGATTGATGTTGGTTTTCTTGTGACCACTGAGTATCCTCAATGGGTGGCCAATATTGTGCCTGTTCCGAAGAAAGATGGAAAAGTATGAATGTGCGTTGATTATAGAGATTTGAATAAAGCAAGTCCGAAAGATGATTTTCCATTACCACAGATTGATATGTTGGTAGATAATACTACTAAGTTCAATATCTTTTCCTTTATGGATGGATTTTCTGGTTATAATCAAATAAAGATGGCACCCGAGGATATGGAAAAAAACAACATTCGTTACACCCTGGGGAACATTCTGTTACAGAGTGACGCCCTTCGGTTTGAAAAATGCTGGTGCAACGTACCAGAGAGCTATGACCACTCCGTTCCATGATATGATGCATAAGGAAATTGAGGTCTATGTGGACGATATGATTTGTAAGTCGAATACTGGAGAAGATCATATTGAGTATTTGTCGAAGCTGTTTCAACGTTTGAGAACGTTTAAGCTCCGCTTGAATCCTAATAAATGCACTTTTGGTGTCCGTTCTGGAAAATTGTTGGGCTTTGTTGTCAGTCATAAAGGCATTGAAGTTGATACTGGAAAAGTTAAAGCTATTCAGGAAATGCCTGCGCCCAAAACAGAAAAACAAGTAAGAGGATTCTTGGGACGTTTGAATTACATCTCAAGATTTATATCCAATTTGAATGCCACATGTGCGCCGATCTTCAAGCTTCTCCTCAAAGATCAGATTTGTGTATGGATAGAGGATTGTCAGAAAGCTTTTGAAAGTATTAAAGAGTATCTGCTTGAACCTCCAATTTTGTCTCCTCTTGTGGAAGGAAGACCGTTGATTATGTATTTGACTGTGCTGGAAGAGTCTATGGGTTGTGTTCTGGGTCAACAAGATGAATTTGATCTAAAATAATTTTCCATTTATTATTTGAGCAAGAAGTTCACCGACTGTGAGTCTCGGTAGTCAATGCTTGAAAAGATATGTTGTGCTTTAGCTTGGGCTGCCAAGCGCCTCTTCCAGTATATGTTGAATCATACAACTTGGTTGATATCCAAAATGGATCCAATCAAGTATATTTTTGAAAAGCCTTCTTTGACTGGGAGGATTGCTCGTTGGCAAATGTTGTTGTCAGAATATGATATCGAGTACCGAATTCAAAAATCAATAAAAGGAAGTGTTTTGGTTGACCATCTGGCTCACCAGCCAATTGATGATTATCAAGCTATCAGGTTTGATTTCTCTGATGAGGATGTGATGTATCTAAAGGTTAAATATTGTGAGGAACCATTACCTGAAGAAGGGCGGAAGCTTGGATCCCGATGGGGTTTGATTTTTGACGGAGCTGTTAATGAGTATGGAAATGGTATTGGGGCAATAATTGTTACTCCTCATGGTTCTCATATTCCTTTCACTGCAAGGTTGATGTTCACTTGCACAAATAATGCCGCGGAGTATGAAGCGTGTATTATGGGCCTGGAAGAAGCTATTGATTTAAGAATTAAGGTTCTTGATGTATATGGAGCTTCAGCCCTAGTGATTAATCAGATTAAATGGGAGTGGGAGACACGTCAACCTGATTTGATTCCTTATCGAGATTATGCAAGAAGATTTTCAACTTTCTTCAATAAGGTTGAGTTTCACTATATACCCAGAGAAAATAATCGAATGGCAGATGCTATAGCAACTTTATCCTCCATGATTGTGGTAAATCGGTGGAATGATGTGTCAAAGATTGATGTTATGCGTCTTGATAGACCAGCTCATGTGTTTGTAGCTGAAGAGGTCATTGATGATAAACCTTGGTATTATGATATTAAATGCTTTCTTTAGAATCAAGAGTACCCACTTAGGGCATCCAAGAAGGATAAGAAAACTTTGGAAAGATTGGCTAGTAGTTTCTTCTTGAATGACGATGTGTTGTATAAAAGAAATTATGACATGGTCTTGCTCAGATGCGTAGATAGACACGAGGCAGACATGTTGATGAAAAAAATTCATGAAGGGTCCTTTGGTACCCATGCCAATGGACATGTAATGCCTAAGAAAGTGTTAAGGGCAGGTTACTATTGGCTGACAATGGAATCTGACTGTATGAAATATGTGAAGAAGTGTCATAAGTGCCAGATTTATGCTGACAAAATTCATGTGTCTCCAACTCCTCTCAATGTTATTTCTTCTCCATGGCCCTTTCTCCGTGTGGGGCATTGATATGATTGGAATGATTGAGCCTAAAGCATCGAACGAACACCGTTTTATTTTAGTGGCTATTGACTATTTTACCAAGTGGGTTGAAGCGGCATCATATGCAAATGTGACCAAGAAAGTAGTGGTCCGTTTTATTAAGAATCAAATCATTTGTCAGTATGGTGTTCCGAGCAAGATTATCACTAATAACGGGTTGAATCTGAATAATAGGATGATAAAGGAATTATGCGATGAGTTTAAGATTGAGCATCATAATTCTTGTCCTTACAGACCTAAGATGAATGGGGTTGTCGAAGCTGCGCATAAGAACATTAAGAAGATCATTCAGAAGATGGTTGTTACATACAAGGACTGGCATGCGATGCTCCATTTCGCTTTACATGGGTATTGTACATATGTCCTCACTTCAACAGACGTAACCCCTTTCTCTCTTGTTTATGGTATGGAAGCAGTGCTCCCGGTAGTAGTTGAAATCCCTTCTATGAGAATTTTGAGGGAAGCTGAATTGTCTGAGGCTGAATGGTGTCAGAGTAGATACGATCAGTTGAATTTGATTGAAGAGAAAAGAATAACGGCCTTGTGTCATGGCTATTTATATCAACAGAGAATGAAGAAAGCTTTTGATAAGAAAGTTCGACCTCGGGTGTTCAGAGAAGGCGACCTCGGGCTCAAAAAGATCTTAACTTTTACCACTGATTCTAGGGGCAAGTGGACTCCTAATTATGTAGGCCCATATGTTGTTAAGAGAGCCTTCTATGGAGGTGCATTAATTCTTACAACTATGGATGGTGAAGAGTTCACTCACCCCGTGAATGCCAATGCTATGAAGAAATACTTCGCCTAAAATAATAAAATAACAGCTCGCTAAGTTGAAAACCCGAAAGGGTGGCTTAGGCAAAAATGAGCGTCTCGGTGGGCTAAAAACCTGAAAGGGCGGTCCAGGCAACAATTAGAGACAAAAACAGAAATAATTATCCCGGTAGATTGAAAGCCCAAGAGGGCAATCTAGGCAAAAGTTAGGGACTATGGCAAGTAACTGCATTCGGCTGGTCTTGATCATTTGAAGCAACATTGTTTGTTAATGATTCTCTTTCAATCATTCTCAATAGATGTTTTGAGCACAGTGGAATTCATAGTTGTTAGGGAGAATAGAGGTCATTGTATTTCAATGTAACCCTTTCCATGTATTTACCATTTTTCAAACTTTGTAATGATCCATGGAGTTAGGCCATTTGCAGACTACCATTCTATTAATAAAATTTGGGCCTTTGTCGCTTTATTTGCAATTCTTACTTTATTTCTGTTTGCAAAATTTCATTTATTGTTCATGATAATTTTTTAAACAAAATGTGAATAATTGATTTAAAATTTGAAAATTATAAAAGTATTTTCCTTTGATATATGAATACAAAAAGTGTTAGTTCTTGGATTGGCTGGAATTTTGGTAAAACAAAGTATGTTCAATGTTGATGTCAAGGTGCTGATGTTGCAACATTGAAGTCTAACACTGGGCTGTGTTAAGTAATTAATTGCTGAAGTTGGATGTCTGATGTCACATAGGTGATGTTGTAACATCAGACCTGCAGAATTAACAACAGCAGGCTGTGATGTTGTTAGGGCTGCGTATTAGCTGGAATTGTGGAGAGCAAGTTGTCTCATTGGATGCGAATATCTTGGGATAGATATTTGCTGCTGCATAGGAGATCTGGTACAGATTTGTAGGAGATTTAAAAGGTTGAAGATTTAAAAAGATTTTAGGAGAAAATCTGTTTTAAATATTCAGTTTTAAATAACAAATCTGGGAGATATTGTAGCAAGTCCAAGACCAATTCAGGAGCTATATAAAGCGCACAAGACCAAAGGAAAAAGGGACAGAAATACAGAGAGAAGATCAAGAGCAGAGGCTGAGTGTCTTGAGTATTTCATACGAGTTGTATAACCAGAATTCTAGGGTGAATTGTTGTGTCGTATTCTGTCCTCTCTAGAAGCTGTGAAGCAATAGAGAGTGGTTGCTTGATCGAAGCTGTGAAGTAAGATCAAGGTTACTCAAAGTGGTTTCTTTGAGTGTTTGTAAGGGGTTGAGTGGTGTTCTCATACCTAAGTGGTTTCTTAGGTAGGAAGTCATTAGTAGAGTATAAGTTTAGGAGATTGTCAACGAGTTGTTGAGTCTGTAAATTATATCTACAAGTAGTGAATTCCATCCCTGGCTTGGTAGCCCCCAGAGTAGGTTGGTTGTAATCGAACTGGGTCAACAATTCTTGGTGTTATTTTACTGTTATTGCTGTCCATTGTGCAGAGTGTGTTGTTGTGACATCGCACCTTAACATCACATGTCTGATACCAGAATTTCAATTGGTATCAGAGCAGGCATCCTGTCTGTCTCTGGGTGAGATCTAGGGAAGTTACTTTCTGGTGTAAAGATGGACAAATAAGTTGGAGCATTCGTCAACAGACCCCCTATTTTGGATGGATCCAATTATGATTATTGGAAGCCAAGGATGACCACCTTCTTAAAATCCTTGGACAGCAGGGCTTGGAAGGTTGTTATTAAAGAATGGAAAGCACCTATCATGTGTGAGAAAGATGATGTCGGCAAAGATAAAGAAGGCAACTCTAAGCCTAAGCCTGAAGAAGAGTGGACCAAGGAGGAAGATGAGCTTGCCCTTGGAAATTCCAAAGCTCTAAATTCCATCTTCAATGGAGTGGATAAGAATATCTTCAGGTTAATCAATACCTGTGAAGTGGCTAAGGAAGCGTGGGATATTTTGCAAGCTACACATGAAGGAACATCTAGTGTCAAGATGTCAAGATGTCAAGACTTCAGATTTTAACATCAAAATTTGAAAGCCTGAAGATGAAGGAAGATGAGACTATTCATGATTTCCACATGAGTGTTCTTGAGCTGGCCAATGCATCTAGTGCTCTTGGAGAGAAAATGTCTGAAGAAAAGCTTGTAAGGAAGATTCTTAGGTCCCTTCCTAAGAGGTACAAGATGAAGGTGACTGCTATTGAAGAAGCTCAAGACATCAGCAAGATGAGAGTAGATGAGCTCATTGGATCTCTTCAGACTTTTGAGCTTGGGTTAAATGAAGAAGAACCAGAAAAGAAGACCAAGGGTATTTCCTTGGTCTCCACTCCTGTAGAAGATAAGGTTGTCAAAGATTCTCAGGAAGATTTGTCACAAGCCATTGCAATGTTGGGAAGGCAGTTCAACAAAGTGTTAAAAATATGGAACAATAACTACAAGCCTAGTGTCAAGAACAGTTCTTCTGACATCAGCAAGCCAAAAGAGAAAGATGAAGAGAAGACTGCCCAGGATAGAGGTGTTCAGTGCTTTGAATGTGAAGGGTATGGACATGTCAAGAAAGAATGTCCCACATTCTTGAAGAAGAAGAAGAAGGGCATGTCAGTTTCCTGGTCTGAATCTGATAGTGAAAGTGATGGTGAGTCAGCAAGGCATGCTAGAGCCTTAACAGGAACTGTTGTGTCTGATGATGATAGTGATGAAGAAATAACTTATGAGGAGCTAGCTTCTACTTATCGAGAGTTGTGTTTGAAAAGTGCTGAGATTTGTCAAGAAAACAAGTATCATTAGCAACAGATTGCTCATCTTGAAAATGAAAAAGCGGATCGGGAAAATGAAGTTGTACTAGTTAAGTCCCAACTGGATCAGATGACAAAATTCGTTAGGATGATGAACAGTGGTACTGCTGATCTTGATAAGATTCTTCAGTTAGAGAAAGCTGCTGGAGATAAATCAGGCATAGGATATGTGGCCAGCACTTCAGGAACAAAAAGGGAGATGTCTCAACCTTTGTCTCAACATCAACCTACGAAACAGGGTCCTACCCCAAAGAAGGTTGTTCATCCCCAGGATGCTGAGAAGAAGAATGGTCCTCATCAGAGGAAGATACAGCCTCAAGGGGCTAGTCAGCATATGCCTCCCCAATATCACCAGAGTATGCAAGCTGCCAGGTTCAAGCAGAACATGTCTCATTAGAGGTTTCAACATCAGGAAAACTGGTATGGTTATGGATACAACAATGATGTGCCTTATTACTATGGAAGAAGGAAGCCTCATCACCATAGAAGACAGCCTAAGAGACATCATCATCAGTATAGGAGAAGACAATTCAACTATGGAATAAAGAGACAACATTATGGGTGGCAGCCACAGCATTATCAAAGTGGGAGAATAGTTAACCACTTTAGAAACGACAGAGTCAGATGCTTCTATTGTGGCAGGATTGGTCATATGAAGTCCTCGTGCTTCAAGCTTCATGGTTATCCTAATTCTTCTCCTCAACCCAAACAGCAAGAGGTAAGGCCTAAGGTGATGAAGCAATGGATACCTAAAGTTACCAGCTTGATAGCTCACACTTCCTTGAGGGTTTCTACCAAAGATGACTGGTATTTTGACAGTGGCTGTTCAAGAGACATGACTAGAGTAAAGAATCTGCTTGTTGATGTGAAACCTCAGTCTTCTGGCTATGTTACATTTGGTGATGGGATCAAAGGAGAGATAAAGGGGATTGGAAAACTAAACTGTGCTAGTACTCCCAAGCTGGAGAATGTTCTTCTTGTTAAAGGACTAACAGCTAATTTGATTAGTATTAGTAAACTTTGTGATCAAGGATTCAAAGTAGACTTCACAAAGTCCGAATGTATGGTGAAAGATGACAAAGGAGAAGTCATTATGAAGGGAGCCAGATCTAAGGACAATTGTTATCTTTGGGTGCCGCAAAACTCAAATCCCTCCACGTGTGTGCTTGCTAAAGAAGATGATGTCAAAATCTGGCATCAGAAGTTGGGACATCTTCACCTAAAGGGAATGAAGAAAATTATCTCCTCAGAAGCAGTCAGAGGGATTCCCAAACTTAGTATTGAGGAAGGAAAGGTGTGTGGAGACTGTCAAAAAGGAAAGCAGACAAAGATGTCTCATCCGAAGCTTCAACATGACACCACCTCCAAAGTATTGGAACTCCTTCATATGGATTGATGGGACCTATGCAGGTTGAAAGTCTGGGTGGAAAGAAATATGCTTATGTAGTTATGGATGACTACTCAAGATACACCTGGGTGAATTTCAGCAAAGACAAATCTGAGGTGTTTGATGTCTTTAAAGAGCTCTGTCAAAAACTCCAAAGAGAAAAGGAGAGTAAGGTCATCAGAATAAGAAGTGATCATGGAAGAGAGTTTGAGAATAGCAAGTTTGAAGAATTTTGCTCGTCTGAAGGTATAAGTCATGAGTTTTCATCGCCTATCACCCCTCAGCAAAATGGAGTTGTTGAGAGGAAGAACAGAACTATACAAGAGTCGGCTAGAGCAATGATTCATGCCAAGAAACTACCTTATCACTTCTGGGCTGAAGCCATGAACACGGCCTGCTACATTCACAACAGGGTTACCCTAAGAAGAGGCACTTCATCCACTCTATATGAACTATGGAAGGGAAGAAAACCTACTGTTAAGTACTTCCATGTTTTTGGTAGTAGATGTTACATCCTGGCAGATAGAGAGCAGAGAAGGAAACTGGATTCCAAAAGTGATGAAGCAATATTTTTGGGGTACTCCATCAATAGCAGAGCATATAGAGTCTTCAACTCCAGGACCAAAGTAATGATGGAGTCAATCAATGTTATGATTGATGATGAAGACAAGCAGGAAGTTGAGGATGTCATAGAAGATGTTGGAACATCATCCGAAGAAGTCTCTGTAGAAGTTGAAGAAAGAAATCCATCTCCTGGTGCTGCGGATACTGAGCCTGATCAACCTCAGAAAGATCCTTCTATCAGAATTCAGAAGGATCATCCAAAGGAGCTAATCATAGGTGACCCAAACTCTAGAGTTAGGACTAGGTCAAGAGAAATCATAGCTAGCTCATGCTTTGTATCCAAAATTGAGCCAAAGAACGTCAAGGAAGCTCTGACAGATGAGTTTTGGATAAATGCTATGCAAGAAGAACTGGAGCAATTCAGAAGAAATGATGTCTGGGATCTTGTGCCAAGACCATAAGGGGTGAATGTTATTGGAACAAAGTTGATCTACAAAAACAAGTCTGACGAGCTTGGAGTGGTTACAAGAAACAAAGCTAGACTTGTTGCACAAGGTTATACTCAAGTTGAGGGAGTTGACTTTGATGAGACGTTTGCTCCAGTGGCTAGATTAGAATCCATCAGACTACTCTTGGGTATGGCTTGTAACCTAAGATTCAAGCTGTTCCAAATGGACGTGAAGAGTGCTTTTCTGAATGGTTATCTGAATGAAGAAGTCTATGTAGATCAACCTAAAGGATTCACTGATCCAAACTTCCCCAACCATGTGTTCAAACTGAGGAAAGCGTTGTATGGCTTGAAACAAGCTCCAAGGGCCTGGTATGAGAGGCTGACAGAATTCTTAGTAGCAAATGGTTATAGAAAAGGAGGGATTGACAAAACTTTGTTTGTCAAGGAAGAAGGCGGAAAATTAATGGTAGCCCAAATTTATGTGGATGACATTGTATTTGGGGGGATGTCAGAGGCTATGGTGAAAACGTTTGTTCAACATGTGCAATTAGAATTTGAAATGTGTTTGGTTGGAGAACTTAGCTACTTTCTTGGATTACAAGTCAGACAAATGAAGGATTCTATCTTTATTTCTCAAAGCAAATATGCTAAGAGCATAGTAAAGAAATTTGGCATGGATAATGCCAATCACAAAAGGACACCTGCTCCCACCCATTTGAAGCTATCCAAGGATGAGAATGGAGTGAGTGTGGACCACAGCTTGTACAGAAGTATGATTGAGAGCCTACTGTGTCTCACAGCAAGCCGACCTGACATTTCCTTTGCTGTTGGAGTGTGTGCCAGATATCAATCTGATTCTAAGGTGAGTCACTTGAATCAAGTGAAGAGGATTCTGAAATATGTGAATGGCACAAGTGACTATGGAATGCTATATAGCCATGATTCTGGGACTGATTTAAGAGGATACTGTGATGCTGATTGGGCTGGCAGTGCAGATGATAGGAAAAGCACTTCAGGTGGCTGTTTCTTCCTAGGGAACAATCTGATTTCCTGGTTCAGCAAGAAGCAGAATTGTGTATCTCTCTCAACTGCTGAAGCAGAGTATATAGCAGCAGGAAGTAGTTGCTCTCAGCTGGTTTGGATGAAGCAGATGTTGGGTGAATACAATGTCAAACAAGATGTTATGACACTATACTGTGATAATCTGAGTGCCATTAATATATCTAAAAATCCTATACAGCATAGTAGGACAAAGCACATAGACATAAGGCATCACTTCATAAGGGATCTGGTTGAAGACAAAATTGTTACCTTGGAGCATGTAGCCACAGATAACCAGTTGGCTGACATATTCACTAAAGCCTTGGATGCAAACCAATTTGAAAAGTTAAGAAGCAAATTGGGAATCTGCATTTATGAAGACTAAATGTGCTAGAAAGGGGTTGTGGGCAGTTGGAGTTATTTTTGAAAATATGTAGTCAACTGCCAGGTGAAGCTTGTCTAATTGTAGCTAAAAAGGGGGAGAAATAGCCAAGAGAATTAACAAACAGTATCAAAGAGTGTTACTGCCAAATGCTGCTACTGTGATGCAGATATTAAGGGGGAGTTTTGACTGAGCTAGTGAAGATATCATAGCATTTGAAGAGTGCAGCCAAGCAGACAACAAGGGGGAGAGAAGTGCTGCGCATTGTGAGCTACTGAACAGCTGTGATGCTGGTTCATATTTTTGAGGGAGAGCACCAATTGGCTGTTGTCAATAATGAAGATGGTGCTGCAGCAGATCAAGTGATGAAGACTATGTAAATTGTCAAACTGCTGCTGATGAGAAGAGTTTCAAAATGATTTATTGATTGAAGTTTTCCGCTGCTAAAGTCTCTAAAGGTGCAGAGTGCAGAGATTGTTTTAGCCAAAATTATCCAAAGGGGGAGATTGTTAGTTCTTGGATTGGCTGGAATTTTGGTAAAACAAAGTATGTTCAATGTTGATGTCAAGGTGCTGATGTTGCAACATTGAAGTCTTAACACTGGGCTGTGTTAAGTAATTATTTGCTGAAGTTGGATGTCTGATGTCACATAGGTGATGTTGTAACATCAGACCTGTAGAATTAACAACAACAGGCTGTGATGTTGTTAGCGCTGCGTATTAGCTGGAATTGTGGAGAGCAAGCTGACTCATTGGATGCGAATATCTTGGGATAGATATTTGCTGCTGCATAGGAGATCTGGTACAGATTTGTAGGAGATTTAAAAGGTTGAAGATTTAAAAAGATTTTAGGAGAAAATCTGTTTTAAATATTCAGTTTTAAATAACAAATCTGGGAGATATTGTAGCAAGTCCAAGACCAATTCAGGAGCTATATAAAGCGCACAAGACCAAAGGAAAAAGGGACAGAAATACAGAGAGAAGATCAAGAGCAGAGGCTGAGTGTCTTGAGTATTTCATACGAGTTGTATAACCAGAATTCTAGGGTGAATTGTTGTGTCGTATTCTGTCCTCTCTAGAAGCTGTGAAGCAATAGAGAGTGGTTGCTTGATCGAAGCTGTGAAGTAAGATCAAGGTTACTAAAAGTGGTTTCTTTGAGTGTTTGTAAGGGATTGAGTGGTGTTCTCATACCTAAGTGGTTTCTTAGGTAGGAAGTCATTAGTAGAGTATAAGTTTAGGAGATTGTCAACGGGTTGTTGAGTCTGTAAATTATATCTACAAGTAGTGAATTCCATCCCTGGCTTAGTAGCCCCCAGAGTAGGTTGGTTGTAACCGAACTGGGTCAACAATTCTTGGTGTTATTTTACTGTTATTGTTGTCCATTGTGCAGAGTGTGTTGTTGTGACATCGCACCTTAACATCACACGTCTGATACCAGAATTTCAAAAAGGAATGTCAGCGATTATTCCAAGAATGGTAAAATCGCGATGCAAAGCTTAGTATTTTCCTCATCAGGGTTTGTTCTTACTCCCCAATAGAGTTTGTTGATATTTCCTCAGCAGAGTTTGTTCCTATGGATATAACCAGGTTTCCCCTTTTAGTTGTTAACAAGATGGTGAGTTCCCTTAAAGATTTGTTATGATGTGTTGGACTCACAAGATCCAATATTGTTCGGTTTTTCCCAAGCTAGGTGTCGATCCAGATCTTCTCCAGCTGATTATGTTGTGATCAAGAAGTTGAGTAGTTTTTGAGTTCCACCTCTCCTTGATGATAATCTCCACGCAGAGATTCACCTTTTGTTGTCCCCGAGAAAAGTTATAGGAGGAATCCCCACTCAGAGTTCTACCCTCTAGATGTGTTGATGTTGTTTTGGATGCCCCCCAAGCGGGAAAGCAATGTTATTTCCCTCTAAGAAGTATTGATATAAGAGTCACTTGTCGGGTTTCTCTTGCCTTGTGTTGGTTTGCACCTCAAAATTTTCCCTCTTGCTTTTAGCTTTTACTGGCTTGTGTTGCATTGCATTTTTGCATAATCATCATTTGCATTTCATTGGTTATTTGGCATAGGATCAGTGTGTCTAAGTCAAATCCAAGGAGCCTTGAGCCTTAAGGGGTCTTAATTGGTCATCACCTCATCATATGATCAAGCTTGACAAGAGAATGCAAGGGAATCACATTATCCTAATCAAGGCAAAACTAGGGTTTTGGAATTCTGGAGTAGAATGCCCCAATGGGCAAGATCTTTAAGTTTTTATTACCTCCAAATGTCATATCTCATCTTTGTTAGACAGGATATACATCATATTCAGAGGAATTTGGATTTGGAGGATGTGTTATCTTCTCCTAGACTGAGGGTTTGAAACTAGGGTTTGCCATGAAATCAGTTTATTTCTGATTTCTTGGGAAAGACTTGATCTCATGGTATTCTACATGTTCTCAAGGGTCTAAGGATGGAAGATTGCTCATTGGTTCATTTCAGAAGAGGTTCAATTGACCAATTGATTGAGAATCAGGCAATTTCGGGAAAAATCAACTGTGCAGATGAAAAAGTCAACTCCTGACTTTTTAAGGTCAAAATCATGAAATTCAAGTTACATATGTTCATTGGACAAGATTTGATCAAGAAATGATGGAGGAATCATGAAAAATCAAGAAATGTACAAAGTTTCCATTTTTAGAAACTTAGGGTTTCCAAAAATGGCAAGTTTTGACCATTTTGCACCACACTTTGAGGCTTCCTTTCTCCATTATAAAAGCTTCAAACCTCAGACCCAAGTTGAGCTAATTAAATTTCACATTCTAAGCTTCAAATCCATATAAAGAACTTTCCCATTGGATCAAAATTGAGAGAGTTATGGTCAATCAAAGTGGAGCAAAATCAAGGCACAAACCAAGTCATGGCAAGGCAAGCGCAGGCCCATAGGCCATAATTTCATCAAACACATGGTGGGAAAAATGTCAAGCTACTTTTCTCAATGATGGACGCTCCAAATGAAAAAAATGTTGAACATCAAAGTTGTTCATCTCAATGTTCTCTTCAACTTTAATGTTGGAAATTTTTCCATTTGAGCAAGTTATAATGGAGTTATACTGGCCCCAAGTTGATATGTTCATGCTGAATTTTCCAAGTCATGTTGCCATGCCAACCTACCAACTTGCCACGCCCATGCACCAGTGTTGAACCTTGATGTTCTAAGCCATTTTACACAATCTTACAAGCCTTTATTCAATTCAATTTCCATACCAATCTTGTTCTATGTCATGTCCTCAATCCATTGCATCCTAAACTTATTCATTTCATGTTCTACATAGAGAGAATTCCATCACCAAACACCCATGGTTTCATGCTGGCCAAGTTGGAATTATTTTACATTGATTGTTTACTTTACACCAGTTTGCACGCATACATCAAATACTACACCAGTTTTTTTTCCTCTTTAAGCCAAACATTCTCCCTTACACCATGTACATTCCATGCCATTATACATGCAAGAGGAAAAGAATAAACTTGTCTTGCAAGTTTCTGCTGCAGCAACACTCTCATCACCACCATTCACTTCCATCACCACCATAAGTGATCATGAACCCTCCACTCCATAGTTAAACCTCCCAACTCGCCCCTAACTAACTTAACTCAGTTAGTTAGGTTGAACTCAGTTAACCTCACTCACCAACTCACTTAACCATTGGAGTTAACTTCTAACCACAAGTATATAACTCAATCTCACTCAGAATTGAAGGAGGACACTTCATTTTTTCACTCTCACTCCAAAAACTCTCTCAAACTCTCTGTGAACTCTCTTTCTCTCTCTCTCTCTCTGTGTACGAATCAATCATTTTCATCAATCATCCTCATCATTCATCTTCATCAGTGTGAGTTTCTGATCAAGAACCAGCAAGAACAAGTGTGAAATCCTCAAGTGCAGTTTCAGTTCTCTTCTCACTCTCCAGATCAAATAGCATTTATTTTGCTCAAATTGAAGCTCTAAAAGTTCAAGATCTCACAAGGTTCTCTGGTTTTCTCAATAATTCCAAGTTCTTCAAGTTTCAGGTTCCAAAATCTTCAAACCTTTCTTGCACGATTTCTTGTTTATTTTGCTACTTTTGTGTTGATTTGAGCTTAGTAGAAGCTCCTGAGTATCTGGCTAGTTGATAGAGCTCCTTAGGAGTTTAGACTAAAAATTAGGGCTAACTTCTTGCGTTCGATTCTTTCTGTGTGTTTGTGATTTGAAAATTATGAGACCAGATTCTTGTTCTGCTTGAGTTCCTCTTTCGTTTGATGTATGTTTTATCAATTTCTAGAACAATGTAGTGTTTACAGTTGCCGGAGATGGCCGGAGAAGATGACCAGAGGTCATTCTCCGGCCGGTGAGCATGCGTTTAGGGTTTTAGGTCAGATTTAAACATGACCGTATGATCATTTTCATCCAACGGCTCAGACCTTGCCAGCGCATTAAAATGTCCATGTGCATCTCACGTGCATTGCTTTATGACCTGAATGTTGTGTGCATGTGCCTCATGATTATTATAGTATGCCTCACATCTGATCCACTCATCTTGCATGCTTGATCATCATGAAATTAATCCAACGCTTATTATTTGGCCAATGCATAAATGAGGGAGGGTCTATATCACGTGCAATATTTTTTATTCTGAGAGATTTCATGTGGGTGCGTGCGTGATAATTATAGTGAGCATGCCTGGTGATGCGTTGGATTCACTTAATTTTCTTGATGATTGTTAACTACTTAATCGTATGGTTGTGATTGAATCACATGTTTGACTGCACATGCACCTGAACACACACAAACACGCGTTTTGGACTGGGTTGACTAATTGATATTTGCACCCCACATGTTAAGCCCAAACACATTTTTAACTAGCCTTTTACTATGTCTGCACCCCCACTCCATTTCTTTTGTTTTTTTATTTTTCTTTTTCCATATTGTTTCATTTTCTTATTTTAAAAATACTAAAAGATCTTGAAAAATTCTAAATAAATTCATGTGACATATTTACGCATTTAATTAATTTTATACAATTTTTTATTCTGGTTTTATTAAATTTTGAGCATATTTCCATATTTTCTTTTCAATTTCTTTTTGATTGAGGTTCTTCATTGATACTCAAACTTGTGCATTTTATTTCTCCCATCTCATACAACATTCTTGATTCATTCTTTTTGCATTGGTTAGATAACACATTAAATCCTTTAAATAAATTTTGTTTTAATTTTTAAAGTCATTTTATCACATGTTTGCATGTTCATCTTTGCACTTCCTTTTGGTTTGTTCAATGTGGTCTTGTGAAATTCTTTGGCCATGTTTTCTCTTGAATTTTGCTATGAGTTTTGGTACATGTTTTTGCTCCTGACTTAGGTTGTTTAGGACTTGTTTTTAGAATTTTATCATGTGCTTTGATATTTGTTGATGCCTTGCATTTGAAGTTACTTGTGTGCACTTTATTCTACTTCATACTAACATGTTTTGATGAGGCATTTATGCCACCATTTTATGATTGTTTGTGCATCTTTTATAGGTCATTTGTATGATATTATAGGTCACCTTTGTTTCATTATAAGTCACTTTGATTTGCATTTGCATTTGATATGAGTTTATGTATTCTAATTTGAACTTTGACATGTTTTCATCTCTTATCTCCTCTTATGCTCTACATGTCTCAGGTGTGTATTTTGTATGACATTTCCCCTATTCCATTTGCATCTCATCAATAGTATGCCACTGCCCATGTGCATTCATTAATCATTTCACATGTTATGCACTTTTGGTATGGCACTTGGTGCATCTAATTGAAACTTGTTTCCTCTCCTTACTTCTACTTCATCTTACCTCCTCTATTTGTATCATTACATCCATGATTTGTATGATGATTCATATGCACGGTGAGACATTTATAAATGGTATATGGTTCTGACCTTGATCTTTGGTGAAGCATTATTGCATGATCACTTTACATCTCCACTCATCTTTCATCTTGTCCTTTCGTAGGTGCTTTTATTTGATGCTTAAGACTTTGCTTGTGCATAGTTTGTGTGTGTTAGATATCTTAACATTAGAGGACATCCTTAGAGCATAGGTTCTGACCTTGATTGATTTCCCCCTCTTAGGATATTTATTCTTTGATTCTTATTTTGTTTGAGCATTATTTGGTATTCTTTCCTTATTTCACTACTTGTAAATAGTTTTTGAACTAACCTTTTCATGTAGGTGCTAAAGGTAAGTAAGTGTGTGGATATGCTTCCACATACACTTCTTTCTTTCATTTTCTCTTATCTCCTTTAATCATTCTACTTGTGATCATGATGAGCATTTATATGCTTTCCTTGAATAACTTTTTTCTTCCCCCTTTGGAGTTATAACTCATCTTCTACTCTAGAAGTGAGTTGTTTAATTCACTCTTCTTCTCCTTTCTCTTAGGTTTAGGTTTCTTAAACCACATTAACCATAGAAACCTCCATGTATGACAACTTTAGGGTTTGAGTCTTAGTCCCCCTCATTAGATTTTACCTTTCTCAACCATTTGAGTCTCTCTTCTTCTCATCTCAAAACAAAAATCAAAAACACTTAATAAAAGGCATAACCAATATTGTATTTGAGCCTTTCATGTGAGAATGAGATAGTGAGGGGTCTTCTCTCACTTTCTTAGAATGTTTAGCATACGTCCCGTCTTGGGTCGATATGCGAGACATTCGATCCTACGTGAAGGACTTAAATACAATATGCGTTGTAAACACAAAACAATCAAAACACTTCTTTCTAAAAAAACTTCAAACAAACAATAACGTCTTTCCTTCGGGATTTCTCTCCTCATCTCATTCACTCATTCCTTAAGGATGCGTCATTTCCGTTCTACCGCAAACAAGTAACACCTAAGTCTCCACACAGCGAGCTGCAACACCTAACTGCTAGGACGCGAACGTTGACGTTTCCACTAAAAAACACAAGAAACTTTCCCTGGCTGAAGGGAACTACGTCGCTCTGATTCTCATGTTCCCGATGAGATACGTAGGTAGTGGGGTAGGGCCCATTCGAGCACTTCTTTTATTTTCTCTACATTTGTTTCTCATTCTCTTTCCATTCCTTTTCCAGTACCTTTTCTATCACCCTTTGATCGAGACGACGAGCGTGGATCCCATCGGGTACGATGGACGTGTTGGGTGCTAACACCTTCCCTTCGAGTAACCGACTCCCGAACCCAGTTCTCTTGGTCGTAAGACCATGCTCTTTCATTTCCCCCCAGGTTTATGCAGTGTTTCCTTTCCCTCTCTTGGGATAAATACACATTGCTGGCGACTCTGTTTCCGTGCCACTTCCGTGTTTGTACTTGGATGAAAATCCCGGGAGCGACAGCTGGCGACTCTGCTGGGGATAGAACCCAAAATCTCTGGTTCCCTTAGCGAGTCAATCCTAGCGTTTGTCTGTTTTTCTTTCATTGGGCGTTTACTTTGATGTTGTATTTACTATTTTTACTTTATGGCTATTTACTGTATTATTGCTTTACTGTATTTACTGTATTTACTGCACTTATTGCATTTTCATTTCATTATTATACTGGACTGTGCCGTGCTGGTTTTCTGTTTGGCGGGATGGGTATTCTGAGAGATAAACCCATTACACAGGCTTGAGTGCATACATAGGACTAGAGTGGATGGTAGTGTGGCCTACGTAGCATCTTGTTATGTATGGTTTATACGAAATCCACAACCAGACGAGGTTTTCTTGGGAGATGTTCTGATTTGCGCGTCTTGTGCATTTCGGAGTGTTAACCTAGAAAATTGTTGACTCTGGTGACCGATCATTGGGGACCTTAGTGGAAACATCCCTCTTTAGTGGTGGCAGTGGCAGCCCACATTCTGTGGCAAACCCATTCGCACCCGAGGGCCCACTTTGGAACTTGCATAGGATGGCCTTTATTTTTGGGGAATTAGTGGACGTTCTCTTTGTTTGGCGATAGCATTGTATCCTACGGGCTGAATGTGCTATTGCTTCTCAAAATAGAGAACCCGAAACTGAGGAACCGCTGTTCTAGTACCCACATGTGAGTATGGGCGGGTGTTTAGAGGTTTGCAGGTGACCATGCCTCCCACATACCCTAGTATTCTGGTATTTTCACAGACAGATAATGTAACTTTATTGCAGTCAGTGGGTTTATATCTACAGTATTATTCTCAGATTTGTACAGACACCGTGCACACAGTCCAGCACAGACACAGAGCACGCTGATACCATGCCTTTTGCATTGCATTATCATATCATAACATTCATGTTTGTCATTTCCAGGTGCTTATTTTACCTCTGATTCCAGTCAATGGGTTCGACGGAGACAAATGCTAAGAGGAAGAATAATGTCGCTTACAAATTTCCAGAGCCAACGTTGGATTTACTTCACAAAATGATAGCCATGGCTGACCTGGGTGTTCTTATCACTTTCCAGAGGAAATATGGGAAATTGGTTGAGATGGTCCGCAGAGTCACACAGTATGAACATGATGCTCTTCACACTTTGCTACAGTTTTATGAGCCTTCGTTGCGATGCTTTCTCTTTCCTGATTACATTTTAATGCCTACTTTGGAGGAGTTCTCATTTATTTTGGGAATCCCGGTCGAATCAGCAGTACCATTCTTTTCTGGTAGTCATCCTAGCATAGAGGAGATTGCAGCTGCGGTACAAGTGAAAGATTCAGCGCTAAAAGGAAATGTGGCTATCAAGAATGGGGTCAAAGGTTTTCACTTAGCCTTTCTTACTGATCAAGCTCAAGAGGCTGCTGGAGCAAAAGATTGGGCAGTTTACAATTCCATCCTGGCTTTGTGCATCTATGGCATTGTTCTTTTCCCTAATCAACAAGATTTTGTGGATATGCAGGCTATAAGAGTTTTTGTTCTCAAAAATCCGGTTCCTACTTTGTTAGGAGATTTTTATTACTCTGTGCACTTCAAGAATGAGAAAAGAAGGGGGGGTCCTGTCAACTGCTGTACTCCACTTTTGTCTGATTGGTTTCTAAAGCATTTGCCTCAATCTGGTGCGTTTGTGGACACGAGGGATTCTCTAAAGTGGTCTAAGCGGATAATGGGATTGACTACCAATAACATCGTCTGGTTCGATTGTAAGTTGATGGGAATAGAGATTATCACCCGTTGTGGGAATTTTCCTAATGTACCTCTAATTGGCAGGAAAGGGGGAATCAACTATAACCCAATCCTGGCCATTAGACAGTTTAGATACGCTTCCAGGTATCCTCCCTCAGATCGGGATGTCGAGAAATCTTTGTACTTTACAGGGACTGAAAATGAGGAAATGTTGCGAGAAGTTGTGAACGCTTGGGGACACCAGCGTAAAACAGGAAAAACAGTTTTTGGAAAAATGGATTGCAGATCTTATCCTGAGTACGAGAGATGGATTGAAGTGAAGGTGAATGAACTACTCTTGCCTTTTTCAAAGGAACCCCCTTTGTATCCCGTAATGCCAGAGCAGCCTACTACGGTAGCCGTGGAAGAGTTTAACAAATTGCAAGCTTTGGTGAAGGAGCTTCGGGTGGAGAATTCAGATTTGAGTAGTCTTCTTCAAAACGCTCTGCATGCTAATAGAGAGTTGGAGCATAAAGCCCAAGACGCCAGAAAAATCTTAGCTGCAAGAGAGAAGGATTTCGCCGAAAGAGCTCAACATTTCCAGAAAATTAGTAAAGGTGCCGATGCTGCCACTCAAGCTCATAAGAAGACTAAACATGCCTTAGCCCAGACTAAGGACACGCTAGCCAAGCTTCAACAAGCCTGGGATGAGGTCAGAATGGAGAATACAGAGTTGCGAGAGCAATTAAATGCCAAAGACGATGAGCTTCTTAGAGCGCATGAACAACGGAGAAAGCATCGGGAAGACTTTGGAAAAAGCCAAGAGCAGCTGGAGAATATTAAGGATGAACTGAAAGTGTCTAAGAAAAAGCTTGAGGATGCCATGGCAGAAATGGGAAGACTCAAGATACAAGCGGGGGTGAAAAGGTTTAAGGAAGTGAGTAGTGATGAAGCTCTCTTGATGCACGTAGATTCATTAGCCGAAGCTCTGAAGAGGAGGCATTTTGATCAAAGAGTTGATTGAAAGGTCGGGTCATCAGCGCACCAGAATCCTTTTCGAAGAAATCAAGCATTCTAGTGAGAAATTGAAAGATTTGGAGCTATATGTTTGATCTTACTTTCCCATCTTCTTAATGTAGTTTTGTTGATGTACTGTTGGCTACCATCAGGCTTGTTGATGGAGTCATTTCCTTGATGTACTTCCCATTTACAGACTCGTTGTAAAATGCTTCGGCACTTATTATTTTTCTGTTGAATTCAATGAATGGCTTATTAAAAGGGGTTTTTTCGGCATCACACTATTCACCAGCACATTATCACAGCACAGTTCTTCGCAATATTTTTCTCTCAACGTTATGTGACTATTATTGAGATTCTTGTGATTAAGACTGGAATCAGGGTGTAAAACACCCGGGGGATGAAAAACATGACATTTGCATTTTCATAATCATAAGCATTTTTGCATAGCAGGTACTTGTTCCGGTTTTTTTCCTAACTCTTATTTAGTTTAAGGCAGGATAGCTGACCAACCGATTCATCAATATTCTACTCGACTCAACCAAAAAAGAGTAATGGAGCAAATGCAAGCAGAAATGGCCGCCATGCAAGCCCGTATCACCCAATTCATGGAAATGATGCAAGGAGTCGTACAGGGACAGGAGCAACTCAGAACTCTCATTCAACCTCTCGTGGAAAGAGTTGATGACAACGGTGTACTACATGGTGGTCTTCAGAACAATGTTGTTCCTCCGGGTAGAGGTGCTAATGGACACAATATTCAGAATGGACCTCTGGGCGGAGTTCCAGTTCCCACTGTTGTTATCCCTCCTGGCGGAGGAGAGAATGTGGTGATTCCTTCTGTGGTTGGAGGAGGAAACAGTATCCATGCAGTTCATGGCCATCACTTTGATGACCAACAAGACGATGTTTTCTCTGTACCAGGTGGAGATTTTGGTCTCCCGGTTGTTGATGACCAAAGGATTAGAATGATTGAAGAGCAGCTAAGAGGGGTGGTAAATCAAAATTCTGTGGGCATGGATCTGGATGACCTAGGGCTGGTTCCTTATGTGAGAATTCTTCATAAGTTTCAAGTCCCCACTTTCGAGAAGTACAATGACACTACTTGCCCCAGGACACATGTTCGGGCATACGCAAGAAAGATGGTTGCGTACTCCCGTGATGAAAAATTGCTGATGCATTTTTTCCAGGACAGCTTGTCTGGAGCGTCCCTAGAATGGTATATGCAACTTGAGAGGAGCCATGTACGCAACTGGAGAGAGATGGTGGAAGCATTTGTGAAACACTATCAATATAATACTGACTTGGCTCCCAATCGTACACAGTAACAAAATATGTCTCAAAAGAGTGGTGAAAGCTTTAAAGAGTATGCGTAGAGATGGCGCGAGTTGGTGGCAAGAGTACAACCACCCATGCTGGAGAAGGAAATGCTGAATCTATTCATGGATACTTTGCTGGGACATTATTATGAAAATCTGTTACCTTGCATGTCGGGCAAGTTTGCCGACTTGATCATGGTTGGAGAGATACTAGAGGGTGGAATCAAAGCTGGGAAAGTTTCGGGTAATGATGGGTCGTCTTCTAGTCAGGGGAAGAAACCATATGTGAATTAAAAAAAGAAGGAGGAAACCAATTTTGTCTCGTCTCACCAAGGCAAAGGGAAACAACGCCAGAACTATAATCAGCAAGTAGCTTCAGTGACGATTCATGCGGCGCTTCCACAACAACAGCAAAATCAGGCACCTCGTCGTTACCCAGCTAGACAAATGATGGTTGATAGGCATTTTGAAACACCTCCCATGCCGTATTCCCAGTTGTTCCAGCATTTGCTACAATTACAGCTAATCCAGAAGAGGACCTTGGCCCCTCTCACAGGTAATCCACCTCCGGGTTATAATCCCAACGCCCACTGCGACTTTCATTCTGGGGCACCCGGACATCACATCGAGGACTGCAAAGCTTTTAAGCACAAAGTCCAAGACCTGATGGATTCTAAAGCTATTAATTTTTCAAATGACGTGCCGAATGTTATCCAGAATCCAATGTCGGATCATGGCGGGCTAAGGGTTAACGCTGTGTTAGAGGAGAATGAATCTTTAAATTTGGTTATTAATGTGAACGAGTTAAGAACTCCTTTGATGGTGGTAAAAGAGAGATTATTGAAGGGTGGAGTGCATCCCGGTTGTGACAAAAATTGTTCAGAGTGTCTGATACAGACGAATGGTTGTAGGTTGTTGAAATCAGGAGTTCAAAAGTTGATCGATGAAGGTAGGTTGCAGTTTGACAGATGTGACCAATGAGCAGAGGTTATTGGCAGCGATGTGGCTACCATCACTATTCCATTTAAGACAATCACAATTTCAGCGGCGGCAAGACTAGCGCCGGTTATAATTACAGGTCCTGGACCTATTCCTTATGAGAGCACCAAGGCCATTCCTTGGAACTATAGTGCAGAATTTTTCGTTAATGGGCAGAAACAAGAGTTAATGGGAACATCGGTAGCAAGTTCCAGTCTTGAGAAAGCAGGAGCTATTACCCGAAGCGGTAGAACCTTCACTCCTTCCGATGAACAGGCTGATAATTCCAGACAGAACAAGAGTAAATAGGCCGTGGATAATTCTATGCAGACCCCGGCAGTGACTGACTCCGCAGTAAAGCCAGCTGATAGTCCCTTCTCCGAGAATGTAGAGGAATTCATGAGGCTGATTTGAAGAAGTGACTATAAAATTGTGGATCATTTGCATCAGACCCCATCTAAGATATCCATATTATCCTTGTTGTTGTGTTCGGAAGCTCGCTGAAACGTGTTGTTGAAAGTACTGAATGCTGCCTATGTGCCCCAAGAGATCTTAGTCAATCAGCTTGAGGGGGTGATAGCCCATGTTAATGCAGGCAACGGTTTAGGGTTTACTGATGCTGACTTGACTCCAGCTGGGAGAAACCATAACAACGCCTTACATATTTCTGTCGAGTGTCGTGGGTCGTTGATGTCTCATGTGCTTGTGGATACAGGATCATCTTTAAATGTTTTGCCTAAGAAGGCATTGATGAAGTTGGATACCCGAGGGTTGATATGCACGCCCAGTGATTTGGTGGTGCGCGCATTTGATGGTTCTAAAAGGGTTGTTTTTGGAGAGGTTGTGCTGCCAATTAAGGTTGGCCCAGAGGTCTTTGACGCCACATTCTATATAATGGATATTCAGCCCGCTTACAGTTGCCTACTTGGTCGGCCGTGGATTCACAGTGCTGGGGCTGTAACGTCTACACTCCATCAGAAGCTGAAATATATGGTGGATGGACATGTGGTGACAGTTTGCGGAGAGGAGGACATTATGATAAGCCATCTATCTACTTTCAAATATGTGGAGGTAGATGGCGAGATACAGGAAACGTTATGCCAAGCTTTTGAAACAGTAAAAGTTCATGAAGAAGTTCCCAAAGAGGTTAGCCCGTCTGAAATGGTTAAGTAGCTTACAGTGGTAGAGCAACCGGATATTTCTATGTCATCCCTTAAAGATGCACGGGCTGTAATTGAAGCTGGAAGCTCACAAAAATGGGGTCAGATTATTGAGGTACAGAAGAAGCAAGATACCTATGGGCTGGGTTACAAGCCACCCAGGCGTCCTGAAGAGCCTCCGAAGTTTTACGGCCCTGTTCGTTTTACCAGTGCTGGGGTAATCTTTGATAGAGTCAACACTGTTGAAGAGGATAAGGACAGTGATTGTGACATGGATAATTGGATCCGCCCCTGCATGCCTGGTCAAAGCCCATGCAACTGGTCATCGGAGAAGATTATCCAAGTGACTGGACCAGAGTAATTGTCTCTGTTTTTTCTATTATGTTTGATCCTACGATCTGCCCAAGGCGTGGTGACTCTTGTTTGTAGGGCTTGAACATTTCGTATGCTTTTCTTTATTAATAATAAAGGACTTTTCGCATTCAAATATTTCTGATCCCTGTTTTTCTGTTTTTCTTTGTGCATAAAATCACATCAAAATGGAAATGTGTTTTGTTTGTTGCATACATAATAAAACATGAATCATCTATCATGCAGGTTACCTTGTTCAGATTCCATCCTTCATGATTCGGCTATGGCTCAGTATGATTTCGATAATCCCATATATCAGGCTGAAGAAGAGGTTGAGGAAGGCTGTGAACTTCCTGAGGAATTGGCCAGACTACTAAAACAGGAGGAAAGGGTAATCGTGCCTCATCAGGAGGAGATTGAGATTGTTAATTTGGGAATCGAGGATGCGAAAAAAGAGGTAAAGATTGGGGCTGCTTTGGAAGACAGTCTAAAGGGAAGATTGATTGAGATGCTTCGAAAGTATGTGGATATCTTCACCTGGTCAAGACATGCCTGGGCTTGACACTGACATCGTGGTACACCGGTTGTCGCTCAAAGAGGGATTACTCCGGTTAAGCAGAAGTTGAGGAGAAAGAAACCTGAAATGTCTGTCAAGATCAAAGAGGAAGTTCAGAAGCAGATAGATGCTGGATTTCTGGCTGTGACAAGTTATCCTCCGTGGGTTGCTAACATTGTGCCTGTACCTAATAAGGACGGAAAGGTCAAGATGTGTGTTGATTACAGAGATTTGAATAGAGCAAGCCCAAAAGATGATTTCCCGCTCCCTCACATCGACGTGTTAGTAGACAACACTGCTTAATACTCTGTGTTTTCCTTCATGGATGGCTTCTCTGGGTATAACCAAATCAAAATGGCCCCAGAGGACATGGAGAAAACAACGTTCATAACACCGTGGGGGACATTTTGTTACAAAGTAATGCCCTTTGGATTGAAAAATGTTGGGGAAACTTATCAGCAGGCAATGGTGACTCTCTTTCATGATATGATTCACAAAGAGATCGAAGTATATGTTGATGACATGATTGCGAAGTCACAAATGGAGGAGGAGCATCTGGTGAATCTTCAGAAGCTTTTTGATAGGTTGATAAAGTTTAGACTGAGGTTAAACCCGAACAAATGCACCTTCGGGGTGAGATCGGGAAAACTACTGGGGTTTGTTGTCAGCGAAAGAGGTATCGAGGTTGATCCTGCTAAAGTAAAAGCCATACAAGAAATGCCTGAGCCAAGAACAGAAAAGGAGGTTCGTGGTTTTCTGGGGAGGTTGAACTACATTGCCAGGTTCATATCCCATCTTACAGCCACTTGTGAACCAATATTCAAATTGCTGAGAAAAGATCAAGTGGTCAGGTGGAATGAAAATTGTCAAAAGGCGTTCGAAAAAATAAAAGAATATTTGCAGGAACCTCCAGTCCTTATGCCACCAGTGCCAGGAAGGCCATTGATTATGTATCTTACGGTTCTTGAGAACTCAATGGGGTGTGTGGTCGGTCAACAAGACGAGTCAGGTAGAAAAGAGCATGCCATATACTACCTGAGTAAAAAGTTCACTAATTGTGAGTCGAGGTACTCAATGCTGGAAAAACATGTTGTGCACTCACTTGGGAAGCTAAGCGTTTAAGGCAGTATTGTTAAACCACACAACCCTCTTGATTTCGAAGATGGATCCGATTAAGTATGTGTTTGAAAAGCAGACGCTTTCTGGAAGAATAGCCTGTTGGCAGATGGTTCTGACAGAGTACGATATTCAATATGTTTCCTAAAAAGCCATTAAGGGAAGTGTTTTGTCAGAGTATCTTGCCGAACAACCAATTGAGGATTATCAACCGATGAAGTTTGAATTTCCTGAGGAGCATATTATGTATCTGAAGATGAAAGACTGTGAAGAGCCTCTACATGATGAAGGACCTGAAATTGGATCCCAGTGGAAGCTAGTTTTTAATGGGGCTGTCAACTCATATGGTAACGGAATTGGGGCAGTCATTATGACTCCACAGGGTTCTCATATACCCTTTACTGCCCGGTTAGCGTTTATATGTACCAACAATGAGGCGGAGTATGAAGCATGCATCATGGGGTTAGAAGAAGCAATTGATTTGAGAATCAAAAACCTCGATGTTTATGGTGATTCCACGTTGGTGGTTAATCAGATCACAGGTGAATGGGAAACTCGTCAAGCGAATTTGGTGCCTTATAACAACTATGCCAGAAGGTTGTTACCTTTCTTTGACATAGTTGATTTCCATCACATACCCCGGTTAGAGAATCAGATGGCAGATGTGTTGGCAACGTTATCTTCGATGTATCAGGTGAACCGTTGGAATGAAACTCCCTCGATCAGAATTATGCGTCTGGACAGACCCGCTTTTGTGTTTGCAGTTGAAGGGGTATCAGATGGCAAGCCTTGGTATCATGATATTAAGGTCTTTCTGAAGAGTCAAGAGTATCCGGTTGATGCGTCCACCAAAGATAAGAAAACTCTGAGGAGGCTGGCAGGAAATTTCTTTTTGAACAAAGATGATGTGTTGTACAAGAGGAACTTTGACATGGTCTTGCTACGTGTGTTGATGAACACGAGGCAAGCCTGTTGATGGAAGAAGTTCATGAAGGTTTGTTCGGTATTCATGCCAATGGGCACGCTATGGCCAGAAAACTGTTGAGAGCGGGGTATTATTGGATGACTATGGAGTCGGATTGTTTCAAATACGCTCAGAAATGTTATAAGTGCCAGATCTATGCAGATAAGGTACACGTACCGCCTACTCCTCTGAATGTGGTGTCATCGCCTTGGCCCTTTTCTATGTGGGGCATTGATATGATCGGGAAGATTGAGCCGACTGCTTCCAATGAGCATCGTTTCATTTTGGTTGCCATTGATTATTTCACAAAGTGGGTAGAAGCAGCCTCATACGCCAACGTTACCAAGCAAGTAGTAGCCCGATTTATCAAGAAGGACATCATCTGCCGGTATGGAGTCCCGGAGAGAATCATTACTGATAATGGTTCAAATTTGAATAACAAGATGATGAAGGAGCTGTGTCAGAACTTTAAGATCGAACATCACAATTCTTCTCCTTATCGCCCAAAGATGAATGGGGCTGTTGAGGCGGCAAATAAGAATATCAAGAAGATTATGCAGAAAATGGTAGTGACGTATAAAGACTGGCATGAGATATTGCCTTATGCTTTACACGGTTATCGTACTTTGGTACGTACATCAACTGGGGCAACACCTTTCTCGCTTGTATATGGTACGGAAGCAATTTTACCCGTAGAGGTTGAGATTCCTTCTTTAAGAATTCTGGCAGATGTGAAGCTTGACGAAGCTGAATGGGTGCGTTCCAGATTGAATCAGCTGAACCTGATTGAGGAAAAGATATTGGCAGCCATTGCACATGGCCGGTTGTACTAGATCAGGATGAAGAAAGCTTTTGATCAAAAGGTACGTCCTCGGTGTTTTCAAGCTGGTGAATTGGTTTTGAAAAGAATCCTTCCTCCTCAAACAGATCACAGGGGAAAATGGACTCCAAATTACGAAGGTCCATACGTAGTAAGACAGGTTTTCTCTGGCGGAGCCTTATTACTCTCAACCATGGATGGCGAAGATTTTACATCCCCTGTGAACGCAGACGTAGTCAAAAAATACTTTGCATAAAAGAGACCCGCTGGACATAAAAAGAAGATCTAGGCAAAAAAGGGGCATCCCGACGAACCATAAAAAGAAAAGGTTCGGGCAAAAGTTAGGGATAAATAAAAGAGAGAGAAAAAGAATAAACCCGCAAAGTTGAAAACCTGACAAGGAAACTTTGGCAAAAATAGGTATCCCGGTGGATTGAAAACCCGTAAAGGGCGATCCAGGAAAAAGTTAGGGTTTTGAAAGCAAGAGGCTACGGTCTGCGTTCGATCTGTGAACATTTTTTATACAAGGGAATTTCGAAGGAAAGGAATCTGCCCAGTCAGCCTCTCCGAAGGTCAAAACATAAGCGGGTGAGCGAGACATACGGGTCATAGCTGAATCAAATCATGGTGGATATATGTTCCCCACATTGCCGATATGTGTATTTTCTTTTACTTTTTGTGCAATTACCTCTTTTCAGGAATTGCCTCCGAATGTAAATGCCTATTTACAGGCCAATTCATTCAATAAAATTTTCACTTCAGTCAAAGAGCTTTCCATGTTTGTTTTATTTTTACTATTTTGTTTGTGAAAAGTCCGATATGTTGATAAGACATTGCATGCAGGATGTTAAGCTTTGCGAAGCATATCGGAAAACAGTGGAAGCTGCTCATGAAATAGTCATTAGGATGATAATCTAGATAGCTATTTTACGTGGTCTGTTGATTTTGTTTGCAGGGTAGCAGGATTTCTCCCCAGTAGAGTTTCTCTCCTCAACATCTGAAAGATCATCATCCTCAGCAGAACTTGATCTATTACTCTACGGTAAGCAGTCAGAGGTCTGGTACTTAGTTACCTCTGCAGGAGAGGAGATGCTTGTTTCACTAGCAGCTGAGTGGTCTAATCCCCAGCAGGGTAAGGTGAATCTTTTCCTCAGCAGGTTATTACTCTCCCCAGCCAGAGTACAGAGGATTATATCCCCAGCAAGAGTGTTGGAGTATTTTATTTGGACAAAGAGGATATTTCCCCACAGAGTCTGAACGCCTATCTTTCTCAGCTGATCAAGAAAAGGTTGTCTCACCGACAATGGTTTGATCTGAGCCCTAGCAGAGGATTAACCTTGGTGGTATCCCCTAGCTGATGTTATCAATCAACATACTCCAAGCAGGATTCGGTATTATTGCCTTGTCTCCCCAAGCAGAGGTGGTGGTGATTTTCACAGTGGTTTGTTCAACAGTGGTTGATATCCCCAGCAGGTCTTAAGTTCAATTGTTGTTGGCATTCTTTCAGATTCAGGTAGAGGTCATGGGTAATCCCCAGCGGAGAGAATTTCTCTTTGGGGTCCATCTCCAATATTCATTTTTATCCTTCCACAACAGAGTGGATCTTCTCTCGGAATTTTTCATCTCTAGCAGAGTTGGTGATCAGGAAGTCGTTCGGTGAAATCTTCCTCAGCAGGGTTTTATTCTAGGAGACAATTTATTTTGTCATCCCCGGTGGAGTTGCCTTGGTCTTCAGCATTTATTTTGCTGAGACGCCTCTTTTGCATTGCATAAGCATCCTTGCATGGCATCCTCCCAAACGCGTAGCATTTCCATTTCGTATGGAGCATTACGCCATAGAAAAATTCAAACATATGCATTCGATGCATAAGCCATGTTTGAGCTCTTTTACCAGTATCTTTCCCCAGCATAAAGAGATGACATTCAAGAGATGTTGCTTGACATTACTCCACAACCAGTGGACCTTTCTTACCGTTGGTCCTTCTTGTACTCCCTTACAGAGTTGTCTGTGTAGACTTTTCTTACCCCAACGGGGTCATCTTCTTTTCAGGTCGTAAGTCCGTTGATTCTACTTCCTGTTCATTTGCGGTGGTTATTCCAACTTTTGGTTGGTACCCTTCGTTCATCCCAACTTTTGGTTAGTATTCTCGTGGTTATTCCAACTTTTGGTTGGTACCCTTCGTTCATCCCAACTTTTGGTTGGTATTCTCTTGGTTATTCCAACTTTTGGTTGGTACCCTTCGTTCATCCCAACTTTTGGTTGGTATTCTCTTGGTTATTCCAACTTTTGGTTGGTACCCTTCGTTCATCCCAACTTTTGGTTGGTATTCTCTTGGTTATTCCAACTTTTGGTTGGTACCCTTCGTTCATCCCAACTTTTGGTTGGTATTCTCTTGGTTATTCCAACTTTTGGTTGGTACCCTTTGTTCATCCCAACTTTTGGTTGGTATTCTCTTGGTTATTCCAACTTTTGGTTGGTACCCTTCGTTCATCCCAACTTTTGGTTGGTATTCTCTTGGTTATTCCAACTTTTGGTTGGTACCCTTCGTTCATCCTAACTTTTGGTTGGTATTCTCTTGGTTATTCCAACTTTTGGTTGGTACCCTTCGTTCATCCCAACTTTTGGTTGTTATTCTCTTGGTTATTCCAACTTTTGGTTGGTACCCTTCGTTCATCCCAACTTTTGGTTAGTATTCTCTTGGTTATTCCAACTTTTGGTTGGTACCCTTCGTTCATCCTAACTTTTGGTTGGTATTCTCTTGGTTATTCCAACTTTTGGTTGGTACCCTTCGTTCATCCCAACTTTTGGTTGGTATTCTCTTGGTTATTCCAACTTTTGGTTGGTACCCTTCGTTCATCCCAACTTTTGGTTGGTATTCTCTTGGTTATTCCAACTTTTGGTTGGTACCCTTCGTTCATCCCAACTTTTGGTTGGTATTCTCTTGGTTATTCCAACTTTTGGTTGGTACCCTTCATTCATCCCAACTTTTGGTTGGTATTCTCTTGGTTATTCCAACTTTTGGTTGGTACCCTTCGCTCATCCCAACTTTTGGTTGGTATTCTCTTGGTTATTCCAACTTTTGGTTGGTACCCTTCGTTCATCCCAACTTTTGGTTGGTATTCTCTTGGTTATTCCAACTTTGGTTGGTACCCTTCGTTCATCCCAACTTTTGGTTGGTATCCTCTTGGTTATTCCAACACTTTATTTTGTATCTCCCCACAGGTTACAAATTTTCAAGTTATTTTGGTATTCAAACCCCGCGTATCTCGATTGTCTGAAAGTCGTCGCTACGTACCCTCGAATTAACAGAGTTTGAATAGGGGCAGCTGTAGCACCTTAAAATTTGCCCTCTTGCTTTTAGCTTTTACTGGCTTGTGTTGCATTACATTTTTGCATAATCATCATTTGCATTTCATTGGTTATTTGGCATGGGATCAGGGTGTCTAAGTCAAATCCAAGGAGCCTTAAGCCTCAAGGGGTCTTAATTGGTCATCACCTCATCATATGATCAAGCTTGACAAGAGAATGCAAGGGAATCACATTATCCTAATCAAGGCAAAACTAGGGTTTTGGAATTCTGGAGTAGAATGCCCCAATGGGCAAGATCTTTGAGTTTTTATTACCTTCAAATGTCATATCTCATCTTTGTTAGACAGGATATACATCATATTCAGAGGAATTTGGATTTGGAGGATGTGTTATCTTCTCCTAGACTGAGGGTTTGAAACTAGGGTTTGCCATGAAATCAGTTTATTTTTTATTTCTTGGGCAAGACTTGATCTCATGGTATTCTACATGTTCTCAAGGGTCTAAGGATGGAAGATTGCTCATTGGTTCATTTCAGAAGAGGTTCAATTGACCAATTGATTGAGAATCAGGCAATTTGGGGAAAAATCAACTGTGCAGAGGAAAAAGTCAACTCCTGACTTTTTAAGGTCAAAATCATGAAATTCAAGTTACATATGTTCATTGGACAAGATTTGATCAAGAAATGATGGAGGAAACATGAAAAAACAAGAAATGTACAAAGTTTCCATTTTTAGAAACTTAGGGTTTCCAAAAATGGCAAGTTTGGACCATTTTGTACCACACTTTGAGGCTTCCATTCTCCATGATAAAAGCTTCAAACCTCAGACCCAAGTTGAGCCAATTAAATTTCACATTCTAAGCTTCAAATCCATATAAAGAACTTTCCCATTGGATCAAAATTGAGAGAGTTATGGTCAATCAAAGTGGAGCAAAATCAAGGCACAAACCAAGTCATGGCAAGGCAAGCGCAGGCCCATAGGCCATAATTTCATCAAACACATGGTGGGCAAAATTTCAAATACTTTTCTCAATGATGGAGGCTCCAAATGAAAAAATGTTGAACATCAAAGTTGTTAATCTCAATGTTCTCTTCAACTTTTATGTTGGACATTTTTCCATTTGAGCAAGTTATGATGGAGTTATAGTGGCCCCAAGTTGATATGTTCATGCTGAATTTTCCAAGTCATGTTGCCATGCTAACCTACCAACTTGCCACGCCCATGCACCAGTGTTGAACCTTGATGTTCTAAGCCATTTTACACCATCTTACAAGCCTTTATTCAATTCAATTTCCATACCAATCTTGTTCTATGTCATGTCCTCAATCCATTGCATCCTAAACTTCATCATTTCATGCTCTACATAGAGAGAATTCCATCACCAAACACCCATGGTTTCAAGCTGGCCAAGTTGGAATTGTTTTACATTGATTGTTTACTTTACACCAGTTTGCACGCATACATCAAATACTACACCAGTTTTTTTTCCTCTTTAAGCCAAACATTCTCCCTTACACCATGTACATTCCATGCCATTATACATGCAAGAGGAAAAGAATAAACTTGTCTTGCAAGTTTCTGCTGCAGCAACACTCTCATCACCACCATTCACTTCCATCACCACCATAAGTGATCATAAACCCTCCACACCATAGTTAAACCTCCCAACTCGCCCCTAACTAACTTAACTCAGTTAGTTAGGTTGAACTCAGTTAACCTCACTCACCAACTCACTTAACCATTGGAGTTAACTTCTAACCACAAGTATATAACTCAAACTCACTCATAATTGAAGGAGGACACTTCATTTTTTCACTCTCACTCCAAAAACTCTCTCAAACTCTCTGTGAATTCTCTCTCTCTCTCTCTCTCTCTCTCTCTCTCTCTCTCTCTCTCTCTCTATCTCTCTCTCTCTCTCTCTCTCTCTCTCTCTCTGTACGAATCAATCATTTTCATCAATCATCCTCATCATTCATCTTCATCAGTGTGAGTTTCTGATCAAGAACCAGCAAGAACAAGTGTGAAATCCTCAAGTGCAGTTTCAGTTCTCTTCTCACTCTCCAGATCAAATAGCATTTATTTTGCTCAAATTGAAGCTCTAAAAGTTCAAGATTTCAAAAGGTTCTCTGGTTTTCTCAATAATTCCAAGTTCTTCAAGTTTCAGGTTCCAAAATCTTCAAACCTTTCTTGCACGATTTCTTGTTTATTTTGCTACTTTTGTGTTGATTTGAGCTTAGTAAAAGCTCCTGAGTATCTGGCTAGTTGATAGAGCTCCTTAGGAGTTTAGACTAAAAATTAGGGCTAACTTCTTGCGTTCGATTCTTTCTGTGTGTTTGTGATTTGAAAATTATGAGACCAGATTCTTGTTCTGCTTGAGTTCCTCTTTCGTTTGATGTATGTTTTATCAATTTCTGGAACAATGTAGTGTTTACAGTTGCCGGAGATAGCCGGAGAAGATGACCGGAGGTCATTCTCCGGCCGGTGAGCATGCGTTTAGGGTTTTAGGTCAGATTTAAACATGACCGTCTGATCATTTTTATCCAACGGCTTAGACCTTGCCAGCGCATTAAAATATCCATGTGCATCTCACGTGCATTGCTTTGTGACCTGAATGTTGTGTGCATGTGCCTCATGATTATTATCGTATGCCTCACATCTGATCCACTCATCTTGCATGCTTGATCATCATGAAATTAATCCAACGCTTATTATTTGGCCAACGCATAAATGAGGGAGGGTCTATATCACGTGCCATATTTTTTATTCCGAGAGATTTCATGTGGGTGCGCGCGTGATAATTATAGTGAGCATGCCTGGTGATGCGTTGGATTCACTTAATTTTCTTGATGATTGTTGACTACTTGATCGTATGGTTGTGATTGAATCACATGTTTGACTGCACATGCACCTGAACACACACAAACACGCGTTTTGGACTGGGTTGACTAATTGATATTTGCACCCCACATGTTAAGCCCAAACACATTTTTAACTGGCCTTTTACTATGTCTGCACCCCCACTCCATTTCTTTTGTTTTTTTATTTTTCTTTTTCCATATTGTTTCATTTTCTTATTTTAAAAATACTAAAATACCTTTAAAAATTCTAAATAAATTCATGTGACATCTTTACGCATTTAATTAATTTTCTACAATTTTTAATTCTTGTTTTATAAATTTTTGAGCAAATTTCCATATTTTCTTTTCAATTTCTTTTTGATTGAGGTTCTTTATTGATACTCAAACTTGTGCATTTTATTTCTCCCATCTCATACAACATTCTTGATTCACTCTTTTTGCATTGGTTAGATAACACATTAAAGCCTTTAAATCAATTGTCTTTTTATTTTTAAAGTCATTTTATCACATGTTCTCATGTTCATGTTTGCACTTCCTTTTGGTTTGTTTAATGTGATCTTGTGAAATTCTTTGGCCATGTTTTCTCTTGAATTTTGCTATGAGTTTTGGTACATGTTTGTGCTCCTGACTTAGGTTGTTTAGGACTTGTTTTTACAATTTTATCATGTGTTTTGATATTTGTTGATGCCTTGCATTTGAAGTTACTTGTGTGCACTTTATTCTACTTCATACTAACATGTTTTGATGAGGCATTTATGCCACCATTTTATGATTGTTTGTGCATCTTTTATAGGTCATTTGTATGATATTATAGGTCACCTTTGTTTCATTATAAGTCACTTTGATTTGCATTTGCATTTGATATGAGTTTATGCATTCTAATTTGAACTTTGACATGTTTTCATCTCTTATCTCCTCTTATGCTCTACATGTATCAGGTGTGTATTTTGTATGACATTTCCCCCATTCCATTTACATCTCATCAATAGTATGCCACTGCCCATGTGCATTCATTAATCATTTCACATGTTATGCACTTTTGTTATGTCACTTGGTGCATCTAATTGAAACTTGTTTCCTCTCCTTACTTCTACTTCATCTTACCTCCTCTATTTGTATCATTACATCCATGATTTGTATGATGATTCATATGCACTGTGAGACATTTATAAATGGTATATGGTTCTGACCTTGATCTTTGGTGAAGCATTATTGCATGATGACTTCACATGTCCACTCATCTTTCATCTTGTCCTTTCATAGGTGCTTTTATTTGATGTTTAAGACTTTGCTTGTGCATATTTTGTGTGTGTTAGATATCTTAACATTAGAGGACATCCTTAGAGCATAGGTTCTAACCTTGATTATTTCCCTCTCTTAGGATCTTTATTCTTTGATTCTTATTTTGTTTGAGCATTATTTGGTATTCTTTCCTTATTTCACTACTTGTAAATAGTTTTTGAACTAACCTTTTCATGTAGGTGCTAAAGGTAAGTAAGTGTGTGGATATGCTTCCACATACACTTCTTTCTTTCATTTTCTCTTATCTCCTTTAATCATTCTACTTGTGATCATGATGAGCATTTATATGCTTTCCTTGAATAACTTCTTTCTCCCCCCTTTGGAGTTATAACTCATCTTCTACTCTAGAAGTGAGTTGTTTAATTCACTCTTCTTCTCCTTTCTCTTAGGTTTAGGTTTCTTAAACCACATTAACCATAGGAACCTCCATGTATGACAACTTTAGGGTTTGAGTCTTAGTCCCCCTCATTAGATTTTACCTTTCTCGACCATTTGAGTCTCTCTTCTTCTCATCTCAAAACAAAAATCAAAAACACTTAATAAAAGGCATAACCAATATTGTATTTGAGCCTTTCATGTGAGAATGAGATAGTGAGGGGTCTTCTCTCACTTTCTTAGAATGTTTAGCATACGTCCCGTCTTGGGTCGATATACGAGGCATTCGATCCTACGTGAAGGACTTAAATACAATATGCGTTGTAAACACAAAACAATCAAAACACTTCTTTCTAAAAAAACTTCAAACAAACAATAACGTCTTTCCTTCGGGATTTCTCTCCTCATCTCATTCACTCATTCCTTAAGGATGCGTCATTTCCGTTCTACCGCAAACAGGTAACGCCTAAGTCTCCACACAGCGAGCTGCAACACCTAACTGCTAGGACACGAACGTTGACGTTTCCACTAAAAAAACACAAGCAACTTTCCTTGGCTGAAGGGAACTACGTCGCTCTGATTCTCATGTTCCCGATGAGATACGTAGGCAGTGGGGTAGGGCCCATTCGAGCACTTCTTTTATTTTCCCTACATTTGTTTCTCATTCTCTTTCCATTCCTTTTACAGTACCTTTTCTATCACCCTTTGATCGAGACGACGAGCATGGATCCCATCGGGTACGATGGACGTGTTGGATGCTAACACCTTCCCTTTGCGTAACCGACTCCCGAACCCAGTTCTCTTGGTCGTAAGACCATGCTCTTTCCTTTCCCCCCAGGTTTATGCAGTGTTTCCTTTCCCTCTCTTGGGATAAATACACATTGCTGGCGACTTTGTTTCCATGCCACTTTCGCTTTTGTACTTGGATGAAAATCCCGGGAGCGACAGTTGGGTATTGATTTAAATTTTTCATGCAGCTTAATTTTTTACTATGATGTTGACTTCTTATTTTCCCCAGCAAGTCTAGGATGTGTTTCTCTCCATGTTGTTCTTATTCAGAGATTTATCCTAACTGTTCCCTAGATAAAGCAGTGTGTCACTACTTCGGATGTTCCCCAGTGAAGTCGCTGATAGCGTTTCTATTTAAGGAGTATTGATATAGTAGTCACCTATTGAGTTTTCTCTCATCTATATTAAGTATTGATCTAAAATATCCCGCAGCTTAACTTTTTACTGTGATGATTGACTTCTTGTTTTGGTCAACAAATCCAGGATGCTTTGCTCAGAATTGGTTAATCTCCAGAGAGTTTTCTTGTATCTCCAACAGATCTGCCTTGCTTTCCCAGCAGAGTTTGTGTAACTGTTTACATGTTTACAATCCCCAGCGGATTCATTATTTTTCTGCAGCAGATCTCCCCATCTTAATGAAGTGGAAGTTCATGTGAATTTTTATTATCCCCAGGAAGAGTTAGAAAGATTTGGTTTGTTATGATTCTCCAACTGATTTTCTTCCATCCTCGAAGTAGAGTTCATGAGGTTATCCTCTTTGTGGATCATTGATATTAGAAGATTGATATTTGGGTTTCTCCCCAAGCAGTGTTTTTCTCTCCAGCAAGTTTCGAGCCTTGTAGCATGATTTATTTTCCTTTGATGGCTTTTATTTATCTTTTACAGGATTTATTTAGCTGAATCCCTAGTAGAGTTTCTAGTGATATCTCCATCTTGTTGAGATTAGTTGAGTATTCGGTGGTGTTGTGATGTTTATTCACCCTCTGTTTATCTTTATGTATGTTTTGTCAGTATATTCATACTCATATTCATTGCATGCGCATTCATTTGTTGTGCATATCATATTTTTGTTGCATTGTGCATCATGCATTTGTATTGGTGCTTCTTTGATCTCTGGTGTTATTATCCCCGCAGAGCGTGTGTGTCCTCTCTCCATTAGAGTGTCGACCCGTAAGCAAAAAATGCTTATCTTTGTTAATTCCCCACTGAGTTTATGCCTCGTGGAAGATATTTGTTTTAGTCTTACTCCCCAGTTCATTTGTCTGGATGGAATTTATCCCCAGTTGAGATATTTCCTCACCGGGTAGAGTCTTGTTTGACCGTTTCTCTTTGGTTTATTCCTGGATTGAACATGGGTCCCTTGCTATGAAAACAGAAGCTTGTACCTTTTGGTTGGTTACTTTGTCGTAGCTATCACTTGGTTGATAGTTGGAAATCTTTCCATTCGGTTTGGTTACCTTGTCGTAGCTATCACTTCGTTGATAGTTGGTAATCTCTCCTTTTTTTGAGTTTATTACCTTTGTTGTACTGCCCTTAGTTGGTAGTAGGTAATATTTCTCGTATCCTTTTGTTTGATTACCTTGCCGTAGCTATAACTTGGTTGATAGTTGGTAATACCTTTTCTTTTAAGCTTGTTACCTTTGTCGTACTGCCCATTAGTTGGTAGTAGGTAATATAGCCTGGTTTGGTTACCTTGTCGTAGCTATCACTTGGTTGATACACTACAACATTTTAACTATACGACAACGCCGGAAAATCATTGCGAAATCTAAAAAAACTGTTGCTTTTACTTATGAGAATGGTTTTCATGTCGTTCTAAACCGAGTTGTTGCTTTAGCTTTTCATAACGGTTTTTTACCCAACGACAACGCCTTATGCCGAACCGTTGTTGTTGTTTTCTTTAGAGAACGGTTTCCAATAGCTACGGTTTCAGTCCATTTTAAGATTAAAGTCGTTGCAATTTTGGTGTTTAAGGGAACGACTCTTTTAGTGGATACAAGAACGGTTTTTAGCCGTTGTGCATTTCAAACCGTTCTAATAGATCCCTATCTTAATTTCTTTTTCATTGGCTATAACAACGTTTTCTATACTACAACAACACTTTATAACCGTGACAAAAATTTATTTTTTTAATAAAATGAAAAGTTATTTTATTTTATAAACCTGTCAATCATAATTCACAAATTTTTTAATACAAAAATATTCATATATAAATTTTAAAATTATCTTACATTTAAAAAAAAAACTACCTAACAAAATAACAATATATATATATATATATATATATATATATATATATATATATATATATATATATATATATATATATATATATATATATATAATATATTTTTTTCTTTCTTGGTTTCTTACCTAAATTATTTTCTATTTCTCAACAGAGACTAATGTATAATCTTTGATATAAGTTAAATCTAGACGCACTCTATATTCTATACTTAACAGACAACAAAACCCTACTGATATGTCATACCAAAACCGTTCATACGTTATCAACAAATAGCTTAAGTTTTTTTATATGAATAGAGTCTCAAAACAAAACAAAATAAAAGCTCAAGAAAGCACCGAACGGGACGGCAACTCCAAATGCTCACGGGATAATCTTTTACTAGTGCATTCAAGCATATCAAAGGAATGTCAGCAACACAAATTATTTCCAAGTTAGGGTAATGTTATCAAACATGGTGCTAGCTTCTTCTTCATTATGCATCCATTAATACTTAAAAACCAGAACAAAGCATATAACACAAAAGCTAACCAAGTATTCTAGGATTGATTCTGCTGTTGTTTTTGGCTTAAACTCCTAGCCTTAGGGCTAGGGGCCTTGGCAACAGTGTTGATTGATCTTTGGAATCCTTGTGTTTTTTCTTCATTCATGGATTGGAAGACAGTGACGAGACGGAAGCATGGAGGAAACGACCTGAAGGTATCAATTTGGAAGGAGAGAAACGGGAAAGGGACTGGGATTGAAGAGGAAATAACTTCTTTCTTCTTCACAGAATTTCCTGATCACTATAGCGCGAACGAATTGGCAAAAATCTTCATGGATTTTGGAACACTATCTGAGATCTTCATGCCTGCCAAGAGAGATAAGAGGGGCAACGGGTATGGTTTTGTGAGATTTAGAAATGTCGAAGATGCAAGGATTATGGCAACAAAGCTGGACAATATTCAGATAAAGGGTAGGAAGATGTTCGTTAATACTCCAAGATTCAACAGAGGTTCAAAGGATCCAGAAAGACAAAACACAAAAAAATCACAAGAAAGACGTGGTGGTTCTAAACAGACCTGGGCAAAGATTGGAGATAGGAAGTCATACGCAGATGTAGTATCGGGTAGGGAAGGAAACAAATCAACATTCAAAACCTCAAATGTTAGAAGGAGGTGGGACGTAAAATCACCCTGGTCTGGACTCATGTTCAAAATGGAAAAAAGGAACTTCAAACGGTTTGAAGACGCTTTCGTGGGAGAAGTCAAGTTATCAGGAAACTCATTTAATATCCAGGAAGTGTTCAATAGGGAGGGTATTTTTCACATCAAAGTAACAGCAATGGGGGCAAATCTCTGTCTATTGGAAGATTTAGAGGAAAATGCGGTTAGAAACTTAAACAAAGAAGATGAAGATTGGTTGTTGAAATGGTTCGATGATATAAAACTGTGGTCACCAGCGGAGGTAGATAAAGAGAGATTAACTTGGGTAAAATGCTATGGAGTTCCATGCCATGCATGGAGGCAAGAGTTCTTTAGATACATCTCAAGCAGGATTGGAGAATATATTCATAGCGATGAGGAAACAGAATCACTTTCAACATTTGATGTGGCCAGAATCCTGATAAAAACAAAGTACACCAGTAATCTGAATGAAGTGATCAACATTGAGATTAATGATGTTTTATTTTGCATAAAACTGGTTGAAGACCTCCATGGTACAAAACGAAATATTTTTTCTGAAAAATGTGGAGTCACGAGTTGATTCTGAAGAAACATTTGTTGAAGACACAGAGGGCGATTCTGAGGATCAATAAGAAGATGCAGAAGAGGGCGATAATGTCGGAAAGCCTGGGGAAGAGGATGAATCAAGAACAAAAGACGGAGGGACAGACGATGGAAGGGAGGTCAGACAAGTGGAAAGCATTGGGAAGACAACAACATTGGGAACCGAGGCTCTGCAGGGAGCCGCCCAATTTCTCTCTGCAGACACGCAAAGCAAATATCAGGAGACCAAAAAGTTAACTCTTGGATGTAGCTGTAGGGTCACTCAGAATCTTGAAAAGACAAAAACTTATGTGGCTAACGAGGGTCCTGATCATCTAAGAGGCTAGATGGGACTTTACGAGGAGGACAAACTAAACTTAAGCCAAAACAATAAGAAAGATGATAATACACGTGGGGCAAAGAATAACACAAAGTTAGAAGGGCTTGTAAATTCAAATGATAGGAATTTGGTTTTGGCCCCTGAATCTGGCCCACTTAACTCAAATGAAAAAAAGGTCCAGACACAAATACTTGGTAGGGGCGGAAAATGTTATTGGGCCTCACATTTACACATCAACCAGAAAGAAAAAGTCATTATCAGAGATATACGACAAGGTCCAAATTCCTTATGCACCATCTTATTTTTCTGCGTTGATCCATTCTGCTCTTCCACCTAAACAGGACAACCCTTTGTTTGTGAACAAAGCTGACCACATATCCAATGCCATTCATCTTGAAGATAGTGGTTCTAGATATTCGGGGGGATCTGTCCTCTGCTGTGATTCCATATCAGACAAGGATGTAGAAACTGGAAATGATAGATTGAAAAGAAAATTAGAGGATGTTCCTACAAAGATTTGGGAGACATTGAAGAGTATAGGTCTCGAAGGAGAAGAAGATGACGAAGTCGTCGAAGGCATAATCAGAAAAATGGAGAAGAGAGACAGAACTAGATTTGAAAAATTGAAGGAGGCAAGAACAAGTGAGACATGAATATTACATCATATAATGTCCGTGGGTGTAACTCTTCTATAAAAACTAGAAGAGTTCAAAGCTTAATTAAGAAGGAGAAAATAGAGTTCTGCTTGATCCAAGAAACAAAGAGAAAGATTCCAAAAGAAGGTTTCGTTAGAAGTATTTGGGGTGGAGATAATTTCGAATGGTCAGCTACAGCATCTGTTGGACAATCTGGAGGTATGCTCATGATCTGGAATAAGAATTCATTTAATTCTGTTTTCAGTTTTTCTGGCCATGGCTTTCTTGGCGTATTTGGCAATTGCAGGAAGAAGGATTTATACATTGTCAACATATATTCATCATGTCCCTTGAATAAAAAAAGAAAATTGTGGGGAGAGTTGCTAAAATTAAAATCCAAATTCCCAAGAGCTGACTGGATTTTGGGGGGTGATTTCAACTCTATAAAATCAAAAGCATAGAGAAAAGGTAGCGGAACATATAACTTGGCAGAGTTTGAGGAATTTGGCATGTTTATAGATGATATGGGGCTGGTGGACCTCCCGGTAATAGGAAATAGATACACATGGTTCAACTCAAATGGTTCATGTAAAAGTAGATTGGATCGCTTTCTTATCTCTGAAGGATTATGTAGAGCTTGGAATGTGGTCAATAAAAAGGTGGGGATAGGGAAATCTCTGGCCACAGACCAATTTCACTTGTAATCAACAACTAGAACTGGGGGCCCAAGCCATTCAAAACTTTCAACGCATGGTTTGAACACCCGGAATTTTTGAAGTTTGTCAAAGAGGTCTGGGAAGGAAGCACAATCACTGGATATTCAAGTAGTATTTTGATCCAAAAGTTCAGAATACTCAAATCAAGACTAAAATGGTGGAATAAAAATGTATTCGGATTCATCGACTTGAGGGTTGAAGAAGGGATTGAGAAGATCAACAACCTTGAAGGGGAGATGGCAGATATGAACTCTGACGTGCCTGAGGATATTTTACTAGAAAGAAGTGAGGCCATTGAAGGTTTATGGAACAACTTGCATCTTAAAGAAAGTATTCTTCACCAGAAATCAAAATCTAGATGGATTTTGGAAGGAGACAACAACTCAAGATACTTTCATTCCCTGATAAATTCTAGAAGAAGGGATAACATGATATCAGCCATGAATATTGGTCTGTCGTTGGAGGATAAACCCGAGGATGTTAAAAAAGTGATTTACGATCAATACTCAAAGAAGTACAATAACATCTCTGTTGGAAACGTCAGCATGGACCTGAGTGAAGTGAACAAATTAACTCAGGAGGAAAACTTAAGGCAAATAGAACCATTTTCCAAGGAGGACATTCTTGAGGTAATAAATTCATGTGATGGCAATAAGAGTCCGGGTCCAGACGGGTTTAATCTGAAGTTCATCAAGAAATCATGGGACATCATTGGTGAAGATGTATCAAACTGTATTTCTGAATTCTACGAGAAGGGTTGCTTACCCAAACCTTTTATTTCATCCTTCTTTGCATTAATTCCAAAAGTTGAAAACCCACAGTCACTGAATGAGTTTAGACCAATAGCCTTAATTGGTTGTATCCACAAAATCATATCCAAAATCTTAGCAAAAAGGCTTAGCAGTGTGTTGGGAAACTTAATTTCTCCTAACCAGACTGGTTTTATCAATGGAAGACAGTTACTCGACGGTGTTCTTTTGTCGAATGAGATTTATGATCACGTAGTGAAAAGAAAGAATACGGGATTCATGTTTAAAGTGGACTTCTCGCAAGCTTACGATAATGTAAGATGGGATTTTCTCTGCAAGGTCCTTGAGGCAATGAACTTCGACTCCAAATGGCAAAAATGGATTAAAGGTTTAATATGCCATGGTTTTGGTCCGGTTCTAGTGAATTGTAGCTCTTCAAAGGACTTCAAGATTGGTAGGGGTTTACTTCAAGGTGATCCTCTCTCCCCGCTTCTTTTTATCATGGTAACGGAATGCTTGGCTGTTCTGGTGAAACAAGCTGAACACAAAAACAAATTGCCTAGTTTAAAGGTTGGGGATGGTACAACAATCAGTCTGCTCCAATTTGCAGACGATAATTTATTCTTCTGTGATGAATTGTGGTCAAATATGTGGACGCTAAAGGCTATATTGAGAGGAATTGAAATACTATCAGGTTTGAAGGTCAACTTCTGCTAAAGTAGTATAATTGGGATGGGTTTAGAGAAGTCAAGAGTCGAGGCAGCAGCGGAATTTCTCGCGTGCAAAGTTGGAACAGCTCCTTTCAAATTCTTGGGATTGGCTATAGGTGGAAAGCACAACTCCATCTCCTTTTAGAAACCAGTCATAACAACAATCAAAGCCCGTTTAGCTTCATGGAGAGGAAGACTTTTGTCAATTGGCGGTCGAGTAACATTAATCAACTCTGTTATAGCCAATATGTCAATTCACTGTCTATCTTTTTACATAGCCCCTGTCAAAATATTGAAGGAGATTAAATCAATCCAGAGGAATTTATGGGGTGGAGAATGTGAAAAAGAGTGTATTTCATGGGTAAAATGGTCCCATGTATGCAAAGACAGGAATTCAGGTGGTTTGGGTATCAAAGACTGTAAGTTCTTGTAATTGGCTGAAATTTTGTTAAAACAATGTTGATGTCATAGTTGATGTTGCAACATGAGCTTCTAACAGTATTGTTATGTTTTGGCTAACATTCTGTTGAAGAGTTAAAGAGCTGAAGAGTGATGTCACATGTGAAGTCTTAACATCACTATACCAGAACATTACAACATCAGGTCTGGGATGATTAATTAGGGCTGCACGTGTTTCTGGTGTGAATGAGATATTCTTCTAAAGAGAATCAGAGAATGCAGGCGAAGATCAAGGGAGAGATATATTCTATTGCAATCAGTTATGAAGATCAGTTTGTTGCGCATTTAAAGCATAAAGATATGGAGAATATTCAGAATTAATAATTGAAGATTTAATTGAAGATATGATTGAAGATCTATTTAGTAGCAGATTTGTTACAGAAGATATGATATGATTTGAAGGCCCAAATCCAGTTGGGATTATGTTATAAATAGATTGCTGGTAACCTAGAATAGGTACGGGTCCAAGATGTAGATCATTAGGGCTTTGTCTAAGTGAACCACTCGGGTTGTGAGATGGTCACTGTGTTTAACTCAGAAACCTGTAGGTAATGAGTTTGGTATTGTTCTTGGAGGAAGCTTTGAAGCAACTCCAAAGGGTGTCATGAAAAGGTGTCATGAAAGGGTATCATGGAAGGGTGTCTTCTATGGTGGTACAGTTGTTGGTAATCAAGCTGTTGATGCAGTGACGGTATAGTTGACTGCTAGACATCATTGTGAAGATAGGAAGTGAGATGGAGTCTCTTACCTAGGGAGGACTTAGGTAGAAGGGTCATTGGGGTAGTGATTAAATTAGGTAGATTGTCAACTGGTCTGTTGAGTCTGTAATTTGATACTACTAATAGTGGACTTCCTTCCTGGCTTGGTATGCCCCCAGATGTAGGTTGTTGAACCGAACTGGGTGAACAATTCAGTGTGTTATTTACTGTTTCTATTATTGCCTTGTTCAGCAGATTGCGATGTTGTGACATTGCACAAAGACATCACACATCTGTACCAGAATTTCAATTGGTATCAGAGCAGGCATCCTGTCTATTTCTGGATAAGATCTTGGGAAGATACTTTCTGGTTCATGAGCAAGGAAGATAGTTATGGACTTGATCAGTTCATAGAGATTTTTGTATGATCCCTTGGAGTGGAGAATGAAGTTATCAGGCCTGTAGCTTTAGTGGTGAGTTGATGTGTGGTTTGACTTATTTTCAAACCTATGATGACCTAGTGCACTTGGAGTGTCGTGTTTATACAAGGGTTATTACGTTGTAAAGAAGTTTTCTGGTGTATGTTCCGCTGCATATATATATATATCTGATGGAAAATTCCTGGTGGTTTTGTGTCAAGGCTACAACTTTCTGTTCTGAAGATATATCACATGGTATGGTGATACATGAGAACATCTTCAAATAGCTCTTATATGAGCGTGTTGAAAAGAGGCCTAAAGAAAGAAGTAATTTATTTTGCCTCCAACCCTACAAGGTCAATCTCTGGGTTGTGTTTAAGGATCTTTTGGGTGTGAAGATAACTTATGTCCTACCAGCAGATTGTGACATAACAGATGCTTGGGGGCTAAACAAATGTGTTGATCACATCTGTTTGGAACCTACTCCTGACTTGGAAGAGGAGGCATCTGGGTTGTGTAAGAAAGAAGCTGAGCTTAATATGTCAATCAACCTTTGGTCAATTGGAATTAGTGTCAGCCTTGTGGCTGGAAGGATCAGAAGAAGGTAGAGCCAAAGCAAAAGAGTATCACTTTCAAAGTTTTCATGCGGGAGTGAAGATCTTGATAAGTTATCTCTTAAGCTTAGTTGTGGTAACCTAATGAGGATGGCATCAAAAGTTTGAAGATTCTTGGAATATTAGAGGATGTTGGTTCATGTTTAGTGTGATTGGTGATGCTGAAACATTATTTCAGTCTTTGCCTTCTCAGCTAAAGGAAGTTTGTTATGCTCACGTGAAATATCAGGTCAAGCCACTTACCGAATCTAAAGTGATCAGTGGTGTGGATTAGCGAAAGAAGGATCAACCAGTGCCTCAAGACTGCAGGAAAAGGATGTCAGACCAGATAAAATGTTGTATCTTGCATTTTTGTCTGCTTAGGATGGTGTTGTGCATTCAACTAATGACAATATACATTGACGGGAGACTTTGTATTTGTCTGAAGTTAAAGTGCAGGACTGCAGAAGTGTTGAGAAGTTTTTACAAGGGTTAAGCACTGGTGGGGTTGATTGGTGACTATGGAGTATCATCCAATTTGTCAGTGATGAGGTTGAGTTACTCTTGGGCAGTAGGGCGATGAGTGGAAGACTCAAGGAGACTATTCTTCTTGAAGAAGAATGAGAGGAAGATTATGCCCTGGTTCAGAAGATTGATGCCTACATCATACTTAAGGAGCGTCTACATAATCATACGGGAGAATGATGAAGTAGAAGGTCTGCCTCAGATGAAATGTTTAATGACTGCCTTGAGAGAAAGGGACAGTGGTACCAAAATGCATGTGCTCAGAAGTGTGCTCAAATGTTCATCCTCATCTAGAGCATTAGTTAACCATGACAAGGGGAATACTTGTCTATGGATTTTTGTTGCAAAGGTATATATATTGTGAAGATTGCATGCTGGTTGAATCTTGTGAGGAGATAATGTCAGATAACATGTTATGACATTAGGCTATTGGATGCTTGTTGGTGTGGACATAAATGGTTCTACCCTTGTGAAGCTAATTGTTTGAATCATATGTGCACATGCTTCTGAGGAGGAGTCTGAAGGACAGCTTTGTTTGTGGAAAATTTGCGTTTCTATGCAAGTTTTGGAATAACTCAGTAGGGGTTTGTGTTGATGGAAGGTGTTCTTTTTAGGGGGAGAATGATATTACTGAAGCTTTTGGTGGTGGCACTTAGATTGGAAAGTTGTTTACATGAGGATTTAGTGTCTTGTACAGTTGTGGAACAGAAGTAAAACGGAAATTCATTGGATTGATGAAAGCTTACAAGATTAGTAAAAACAACAAACAAAGTGTCTATAGATTATCCCAACCCCCCCGAATCAAGAAAAGTCTTCCAATCTTCATCCCATTCATCATCAGAGGCTTGTAGCTGCACTTGGTTTTTCTTGATAGTCTTCATCCTGGTTTCTGATGTCTTGCGTGTTCTTGTTGCTCCAGAAGATGCTCCAGCTTTGGACAGTGTTGTGTCCTTCAACTTCTGAGGATCTGGCTTCGTGCCCTCCAGCATGTGTCTCTTTGCTCCACTCGTGTTAGACTGACTCATGCTTCCTTCCTTGGTTTGCTGATAGGAGCAAGGAGGTTTGGTATTTATAATGGATAATATGGCATTGTTTGTATCGCCTGACCAGTCAGAGTAGTCTTTGGTGTGGGAATCTATTTTTCTTGGGAACCTGCTTTTCTTGACATATTGGTTACCAGAGTTTCGTGCTTGGTGCCTGGGTGGAAGTGGTCCTAGTAGGATAAGGCTAGGTCTTGTCTAGTTGTCTGATGTTATTCCGTCTGGTATAACTCTGGTGCTGTTTAAGTAGGGATGGTCGTTTGTCTCGTGATGATGTCCTACATGTTGTTACAACATTATAGGTGGGTATGCACCATACTTATGGAGTTTGAAGTAGCAGCATTATAGTCTGAAGTGGCAGTTCTGACATAGTGTGGATTAGAATGGGCAGATTCTAATCTTGATGGTAAGTAGTTCAGGAAATATATGGCTACTTTCATGTTGAAGACTTCATGAGGAGCTGGTGAATGTAAGGACAGAAGGGTGTTTATCTTGTGTGAGAAATTTCCAATCAAATGGGCCTTTGGTTATTGGACTTGGCATATCTTGTATCTAAAATCTGCATGAGGAATGTGGCATTTTTGGATGGGATATGTCATTGTTGTGTGAAGATAGTGCCTATAAAGGAGAGCTATCTAAGAAGAAGTTGTGAGAAGAAAATGTGTTTGTAGAGTCTTGGGTTAATGAGCCAGCAGGCAATGTCTGAAGAGATGCCAGAACATGATATAGAACATGTTGCGCTTGAGCCAAACAAGGAAGTATTTTGGATGGTGGTGTAAGGATAAAGTGCAACACGTGGCTTCGACTGTGCATGAAACTGTTTTGGCACAATTTATGGGAAAAATCAGTTAGGAAATTATAAAAGTGGTCAAGACTGTTTAGGACGGAGGCATTGAATTTGGAAGGAGTTTTGAGTACCTAAAATAGCGTTTCCCTTGATTGATAACCTTGAAATATTCAAAGCTCGTTAATTCCTAAGTAACTGATCTGCTATATATATAGGTGTTATTCTTCTCTCCTTCAGCCAGTGAGTGTTCTCTTCTCATAAGTTTCTATGGCGTTTATTCGTGTTTGGGTGAGCACATCTTGGGTCTGGTTCTGTGAGGGTTTTCTTTGCCAATTTGTGGCTAAAAAGGGGGAGAAAAGAAAAGGTTGGGGGCCAAATGGTTTGCGCAGATGTCATGTCTGGAGGTTGCAGTTCCTGTTGTTGCAGAAGGAGGTCATACCCTTGAGTTGGTATTGAGTTTTTGTGACTTGTGTCCTGAGTTATGAACACAGTTGTGACTTGTGTTCTGAGTTACCTGGGCTGGCAGAATGGCACTTCTCAACGTGTCAGGTTATGCCACAGATTGACCAGGGGGTCTGATCAAAGAAGGTGTGCAGAATTCTCTTATGCCACCATTGGTCTTTGATGAATAGACAAACATTTATTTTCTGGAGGAGTCTTCTACATTTACTCCAGGTCTGGGTTGAAAGGAAAAAGAAATGTGTTGTAATTAAGGGGGGGTGTTGGATATCTTCTTCCTCATGTGCACCTCCTGATGTGCTGCCTGGAATTGCTGTTAGGTGGTGATGTTATGTTTAATATGATGTCCTAACATCATTCAGAATGCCAAGAAGATGATTCTCCATGGATGCAGTACACAGCAACTACTGTGGTTTAGTGTTAGGATCGGATTTTTATTGGTTGTAATCTGAGTTGTACTGGTTATATATGTTTTAGCCAAAATTAGCCAAAGGGGGAGATTGTAAGTTCTTGTAATTGGCTGAAATTTTGTTAAAACAATGATGATGTCATAGTTGATGTTGCAACATGAGCTTCTAACAGTATTGTTATGTTTTGGCTAACATTTTGTTGAAGAGTTAAAGAGCTGAAGAGTGATGTCACATGTGAAGTCTTAACATCACTATACCAGAACATTACAACATCAGTTCTGGGATGATTAATTAGGGCTGCACGTGTTTCTGGTGTGAATGAGATATTCTGCTAAAGAGAATCAGAGAATGCAGGCGAAGATCAAGGGAGAGATATATTCTGTTGCAATCAGTTATGAAGATCAGTTTGTTGCGCATTTAAAGCATAAAGATATGGAGAATATTCAGAATTAATAATTGAAGATTTAATTGAAGATATGATTGAAGATCTATTTAGTAGCAGATTTGTTACAGAAGATATGATATGATTTGAAGGCCCAAATCCAGTTGGGATTATGTTATAAATAGATTGCTGGTAACCTAGAATAGGTACGGGTCCAAGATGTAGATCATTAGGGCTTTGTCTAAGTGAACCACTCGGGTTGTGAGATGGTCACTGTGATTAACTCAGAAACCTATAGGTAATGAGTTTGGTATTGTTCTTGGAGGAAGCTTTGAAGCAACTCCAAAGGGTGTCATGAAAGGGTGTCATGAAAGGGTATCATGGAAGGGTGTCTTCTATGGTGGTACAGTTGTTGGTAATCAAGCTGTTGATGCAGTGATGGTATAGTTCACTGCTAGACATCATTGTGAAGATAGGAAGTGAGATGGAGTCTCTTACCTAGGAAGGACTTAGGTAGAAGGGTCATTGGGGTAGTGATTAAATTAGGTAGATTGTCAACTGGTCTGTTGAGTCTGTAATTTGATACTACTAATAGTGGACTTCCTTCCTGGCTTGGTATGCCCCCAGATGTAGGTTGTTGAACCGAACTGGGTGAACAATTCAGTGTGTTATTTACTGTTTCTATTATTGCCTTGTTCAGCAGATTGCGATGTTGTGACATTGCACAAAGACATCACACATCTGTACCAGAATTTCAAAGACGTGTCGATTTTTAACAGAGCACTAATGTCCAAATGGGTTTGGAGAATATTCAATGAATCAGAAGCCCTTTGGAGTGACATTATAAAGGCAAAATATGGTGAGAATCTCCAAAGCTGTTTCAACAACTTTCCAGCTAGGAAACCAAGATACTGGTCTAGATGGTGGTATGATTTAAACTGTTTGGCAACACCTTCAAATGATCAAGGAATTAACAAGATGATATCATGGAAGGTCGACAATGGTAGAAACATCCTTTTTTGGCATTCTCATTGGTTAGGTGGAACTCCATTAAAAATCCTGTTTCCTGGTTTATTTGAATCATCTCCAAGTCAAGACATACTCATTAAAGATTGTGGAGACTGGTGTGATAACTGCTAGCATTGGGATTTACACCGTAAGCATGTAATTCTGTTGGAAGAAGATGAGTACATCGTAACAGATTTGTTCCAACTGCTAAATGAGGTGGACATCAATGCAAATGAGGAAGATTTGAGCATCTGGCCCAAAGACAACGATAATAAATACAGTGTGAAACAAGGTTATTCAATCATGTCCAAAATATGGAAGAAATAACACTTGACAGCACAACAAAGGAAGCAATGGATAAGCTATGGAGAGTAGGAGTTCCTTTGAAGATTAAGATTTTTGGATGGAGATTATTCTTAAATAGATTATCGACTCGTGACAATCTCGTTAAAAGAGGAATCATAACGGATCATCACCAAATGGCTTGTGTATTTTATTTCTAAGTCACGGAAGATACGTCTCATATCTTCCTTAATTGTCCCAAAACAAAAAAAAAACTTTGGAAGGAGATAGAGACTTGGTTAGGTGTGCATCACAATGAAGGAACTAACTGCTGTGAAACTTTTCTGCACTGGACAAACTCACCAGGATTGAGCAAGATGTTTTGTTTCTTTTGGCTCATCTCTTGTTGGAGTATTTGGAGGTATAGAAATCAAGTGATTTTCAACGATTACGTCGCGGAACCGAAGGAACTGTTTATGGGGGTCATTCAAGCATCTTGGAGTTAGAGATCCTTCAGCACACCCAAGAAACGATTTGGCAACTTCTACGACTGGTTTAAGATGCCACTTGATTTTTATAGCTGAAAAATCTTATGCTTTTTTCCAATTATTCTCTTTTCTGTTTCTGTTTTTGTCTCTGTTTTTTTCATCCTGTTAGCTTAGACTTATGGGCTGGATGTTTGGGAGCATGTGAATTCTGGCAATCTATAAGCTCTTTTTCTGTAATATGGTGGTGATTATAGGATTCAGGATAGTGTGGGAGCTTTTTACGTTGGGACCAGTTCTAGTACTGGTTTTTATGTAGGATTGTTTTTCGAAAATTTTATCCCATACCCCATCATTTATTCCCTTACCCCCTACGTTATATATTTTTTTTACTAAAATATCCTCATTTAATTAAGTGCAAAATTTTCTTAATTTAATTATTTGATCCACAATTTAATAAATAAATCTATCTTTAAAAGCTACTTTATTAATATTCTCAGCAAATATGGCAAGTATTATCTATACTATTATATAATCTTATAATGTCACCATCAAAGATTTTCTGCTAAAACTTTTTCCTTTAATTAATTAATTAAATATAAATATATTTATTATTAACTCCATTTAAAACTTCCGACTAACTCATTCTTATATTTTAAATAAATGTTAATTAACAAATGCAATAAGACATGTCTTAAATTTTTTTTAAAATGCAGCCACCAACCAAAAATTAATTAAATATAAATATATTTATTATTAACTCCATCATTTAAAACTTCTAACTAAGTCACATTCTTATATTTTAAATAATAATTAATTAACAAATGCAATAAGACACTCCTAACTTTTTTTAAAAATGCAGTCACCTACCAATAATATGTTAACATAGTAACTACCTAGCATAATTTTTCTCTTTATTTTATTAATTAGTCTTTTATTATTAATAATTAAATATTATTATTATTAATTAAATGATAATTAAATTAAAATATTTAACATGTTTATTTCTCAAATTTCTCTCCGCTCAACACTCTTTATTTATATCATACAAACAATTAACATCTCTCAACTCATAACATCTTTTTAACCCCACATTAATAGGACACATAGTAATATTAAATTAAAAAATAAATAAATAAATAAATTAGACATATAATGCAAACCTTAAATTTACTTAATACAAAAATAAATTAATAAATATAATTCATAAAACGGTTAAAGTTTTTTATAGCCTCACAAATTTTATTTTAAAACTAGTAAATAGTAAAATAAATGTATAAATTGATGAGATATAAATTTGATTAGTGGGAAGATAATTTTGTGAAAAAAATGGAATAAAGTAATGAGGTTAATTGATGAGATATAAATTTGATTAGTGGGAAGATAATTTTGTGGAAAAAATGAAATAAAGTAATGAAATTAGTGGGGTTATAAAAAACTTTAACCGTTTCATGACTTACATTTATTAATTTATTTTTGTATTAAGTAATTTTAAGGTTTGCATTATATGTCTAATTTATTTATTTATTTTTATTTTTTAATTTAATATTACTATGTGTCCTATTAATGTGGGGTTAGAGAGATGTTATGAGTGGAGAAAGGTTAATTATTTGTATGATATAAATAGAGAGTGTTGAGCGGAGAGAAATTTGAGAAATAAACATGTTAAATATTTTAATTTAATTATTATTTAATTAATAATAATAATATTTAATTATTAATAATAAAATATTAATTAATAAAATGAAGAAAAAAATTATGCTGGGTAGTTACTATGTTAACATATTATTGGTAGGTGGCTGCGTTTTAAAAAAACATTCTGGAGTATCTTATTGTATTTGTTAATTAATAATTATTTAAAATATAAGAATGTGACTTAGTTAGAATTTTTAAATGATGGAGTTAATAATAATATATTTATATTTAATTAATTTTTGGTAGGTGGCTGCATTTTAAAAAAAATTTAGAATGTGTCTTATTGCATTTGTTAATTAATAATTATTTAATATATAAAAATGAGTTAGTCGGAAGTTTTAAATGGAGTTAATAATAAATATATTTATATTTAATTAATTAATTAATGGAAAAAAATTTAGCCGAAAATCTTTGATGGAGTCATTGTAAGATTATATAATAGTATAGATAATACTTGCCATATTTGCTGAGAATATTAATAAAACAGCTTTTAAAGATAGATTTATTTATTAAATTGTGGATCAAATAATTAAATTAGAAAAATTTTGCACTTATTTATATGAGGATACTTTGGTAAAAAAAATATAATATAGGGATAGGGGAATAAATGATAGGGTATGGAGTAAAATTTTCTTGTTTTTCCTGCTAGAGCGTGTATTTGTAACCTGCAATTGGTAATGGCCACAATTTGGCTGTTTTTATAAAATTCTGATTATTAAAAAAAACAACCAAACATTGTTCTACTAGGTGAAACATTACACAAATTTATTTGATTTTTTAAAATATAAATTTCAAAGCAGTGTATATAAACCGAAAATCCAAAAATAGAAGTAAGTTTATTTAGCGACACAAAGGAAGCCAACAATAAAAGATTTATAGCTAACATTTCCTCAACCTTTCTTAACTTTCCTTCATCCACAAACTTTCTTCGAGGAGCTTGAATAGTAGAGTTCGTTGTTGATCTAGGAGAACTTTAAACACTTTGCATACTCATATTTGAGTCATTTTGCTGTACATTCCTACACAAAGGTGGTGAAGCAACACTTGACAACTACAAAAGATTTAAAAATTTTATATCAACAATGTGAAAGAAAAATGGGTCAAGAACGAGCTTAATAGACCAAGGAACCCATATCAATATTTATGGAATAATATAACACTTTTTACCAATATATCAAAACTTTACCCGAGCATTTTGAAATGATTAGAAATCTCTTTTGTGAACCTCACGAGTCTTCGCAAAATCACTATGTAATATGTAGAAATTAAAAATTAAAGTGAATCTCTAAACTTATAATTTATAGAAAACAACATTGGCGTGTTATTTCCAACTCCCTCTTAAAAATTTCCAAGTCATCATAAACATACAATATTAAAGACAAATTTAAAAGACATGCCAAAAAGTGTATTTACATGTGAAATTCATATTTTAAATTAACACACCAGTATTAATTTTGAGGTGAAACTAAGATAAAATAAATAATGTTATATCATAAAATAAAATAGAACTTCTTTTAATATGAACTATAGGATGAAGTATGTATTAATCCAATAGCTTGTGATTCCACAGGCTCTTATTGTGCCTTCCAAACAATTCAGTACATGATTCCACAGGTTCTATCACATTAAATATATCATTTCATAAAACAAAAATCTACATATCAAACAATGCTTCTTATATAACATTATATAACAGTGGATATGACATTATATATATCAAACAATGTTTCTTATATAACATTATATATAACAGTAGATATGACATTATATATATCAAACAATATTTATTATATAACATTTTACATAATAGTGGAGAAAACCTACAACATTCACAATATTTCTTCAAGCAGTTTGATTTATTTCAGTTGCATCCACTTTTGTCGGGGGTCATCCTACAAGAAGACTGTCATTAATATAGGATCAAGTTTTAATTTATTTAAGGTGTAGAATCAGAACTTCTTATAACTTTAAACACAATCTTGCAAGCTTCCAAGGCTTTATCTTCATTGATAGACTTATTCAATCAGTTTTTACATGAGCAAGATTTGTGCAATAAATTCCAGCAGAAAAGCACTCACAATAATTGAAAAAATATATATAAATTAAGGAGCAGTTTTTATAACTTACAGTTTCAAACACTATGATCTTCTATAGTAACTGTTAATGCATGTCCTAAAATGGCATTATGAGAGTACTCTGATATATTTGATTACTAGCATTATTCCACTTATCAGACTTTGTTGCATATGAGCTGATGTTTGAAGCATTAATGGTCATATTATTCTCTAGACAGTGCCTATCTAGAGCCAGCCCTTGTATACAATGTCTGATACAACAAATTTGCACTTTTTTACAATGATTTACCTGTTCAACGAATTGGCACAACTAGAAAGAAATTGAAGATTTACAAAGCACAAAATATCATGATAACTGTTCAACCATCTTGTACATTAGTATCCATTGAGGTCAAGAAGACAGGAAGTAGACTATGACAGAGAGTAGACAATAATTTTGAGTTCAAACAGATCAAGGACAAGAGAGAATCAAAAGATGTTATACAAAGAACACATTTATCAAGTAAGTTCATATCACTAATCTTAAAATAAAATACTTGTAACAGCTAATACAAACAATTTTGAGTTATGTTCAGAATATAGTATCACTTTTTTACCAGGATGAATCAAAAACTCGCACACTGTTAGTATCATGTACACAATTTGAGACCTACGAAAAAGAAACAGTTATATCTGTATGTAGAGAAAAGAGAAAGTTGAAGGAGAGAATTTACACACATATACAATTTGAATGAGAGTTCGTAGTTGAAGGGAGCTCCTGATGGGGCGACGAATCCTACACAGGAGAAGGATACTACTCAAAATAAGATATTATCCTATAGACAGCAATAGCTGGCTAAAATTTATCAAACCACGTTTTATGGTTAAAACTTAAATAGTCCCTGCTGCTACTATATATAATTTATCAATTAAATAATAATTTACCAAAATTATTTAGAAGGTATCACTATAAACCTGGAGAATATTGGCTACTTATTATTAAACCCATCTCTTATGTGCACTCGCGGTCTTAGCTCTAGTGAGAGATTGTCTTCTACTCTTTTTTAAGTCCTTACGAGGTGACAATTTCTTTTGGCTCGAATAAGTTGTATTAGATTTATGATAAGTTGGAACTTCTTGAAGAGGACTTGCATATCGAGATTGTGAGTGTCGTTTAATGAGTGTCCCTGATGAACTAATTTTTTTGCTGGTGTAGGCGACTGATTAATTGTAGAATTAGAATTCTGGTTCGGCACAAACGCATCAACACGAAGATTGTGTATTGTTGACAGGAGAACCATCAGAATCAGAAGACAGAGAGCTAGTACTGTTGTCCATATCAAAAATGAGGTTATCTCTCATTTGTGGCAATTCAGTTTTTTTTTTTAATATTTGCAGAGAAGAATGGTCAATGAATGAAGCCTTGAAATTTTTAAAAAAAGGCATTAATATAGAATGGTTATCTCTTCTTGTTTTGGTTGCTTTGAAAGCTAAAAGTAATGTGATATTGTAATGTACTTTCATAACAATCCAAATTTCAGGCACGTGACCGAACCCGAAATTGGTCACTCAATATATGGATATCTACATGTATAGTACCTGTTGTTATAGAACAACCATATCCTTTTTTAGATTTGAAATTTTTGTGTTCTTTCTATCTATAATGTCATCTAACTAAACAACCCTCTGTTTTAAAGTATTAGCAAATATGATATTGGAAAAGGGGAAAAAGAAGTTGCCATTTCCAACTTAAAAAGGATAAAATACATATATTACCTTTTTGTTAGCAATCTCAAAAGTGTTGAGCATAGTGGTTAGCTCATTTACTGTCGTATCCTTCTCTTCACAGTACCTCTTAAGATTATATATATCTTGCACGTCAACGATAATATTTAATAAGATGACAGATAATTTGATTTTTAATGTACTTAAGTAGAGTAATCCTTATCATCATCATTAAACCAGAAATAAAAAAAAAAACAAGAACAAGAACAGACTAACTGCATAAAGATAACCAAGAAATTATAGCTTACAGAGACAAAAAAAACCTAAATTGCGTATATTTAAGAAGTGAAATTTGAAAATTTACATATCATATCCAAGCAGATGTGGATGCTAAGTGCTCATATAAAATGTTTATCCCCTTTCTCGCATAAGAGCCTAACAAAGATGACCCTGAAGAAAGTAATACTTGGATATCAGCAGTAGATGCGACACTTGAAGCCAAATTTGACCATTCAAACATTCTTCTCTCCTCTTGTTCTTCATTAGAGAAGGGTAACTTATATTGGAGCACAAAATTTCCACGGGAGGGTTTTCAACTATTGACACCCTGTTAACAAAGTGATCATTACCAATATTGTCGAACTAAAATTGAAAACGCCCAAGAGTAAGAGACTGCATAAAAATAACCAAGAAATTACTACAAGATAAGTCTAAATTACATATATATAAGAAGTGAAAATTGGAAAATTATGTATCATATACAAGCTGGTGTGGATGTTAAGAGCTGAGATAAAATGCCAGCCCCCATTTTCACATAGGAGCCTAACAAAGATGACCGTAAAGAAAATAATACCTGGATATGAGCAGCAGATGTGACACTTGAAACTAAATCGGGTCCGTCAGACATTTTTTTCTCCTCTTGTTCTTCATTAGAGAAAGGTGACTTATATTGGAGCATCCCATCTTCACTAGAAGCTTTTCTACTATTGGCATCCTTCTAACAAAGTCAATGACTGATCAAATTCAAAATTAGGTTGTTCTAGTGTTGTCATTTTGAAGAAGCGACTACGAAGAAGAAATGGTTAAGGTTATATTTTGGATGAAGAAGAAATGGTTAGGGTTAGATTTGGGATGGAGAAGAAATGGTTAGGGTAACCCAATCAAGAATCAAATTTGGAATAAACACTTTCTTCTCTCTCTATGCAACAATCGCTTCAGAATCGATTTGGGAGGGAACAGGAAAAAATTCATGCTTTCTTCTGTCTTAGTGAAAAATGCATGAAAAACTCACGCTTTGGTTTGGGAGGGAACAGTGAAATTCAGAAAAAGATTGCAAAAATTTAGCGCTAAATGTAAAAAAAAAAAATACTAATTATTTTTCATAAAAAAAAAATTGTATTAGTAATACATATGAGAACGGTGGTAAATAATTAATATTTTATTAAAACAATTAAAAACTATATGAGAACAAGTCTAATTCGTTGCTAATAAGAGTTGTTCTCTTGGAACTTTTTAAGAACGAGTTTGAGACGTTGCAGAAAATTTTAAAAAAATATGTAAGTTATCGCAACAAAATATAAAATTAGTTCCCTATTATACTCTACGAGAACGGTTTTTTAACCTCCTAAAAATTAGGCGTTGTTATGGAGTCAAAATGTTGTAGTGATAGTTGGTAATCTTTCCATTCGGTTTGGTTACCTTGTCGTAGCTATCACTTCGTTGATAGTTGGTAATCTCTCCTTTTTTGAGTTTATTACCTTTGTCGTACTGCCCTGAGTTGGTAGTAGGTTATATTTCTCGTATCCTTTTGGTTGATTACCTTGTCATAGCTATCACTTGATTGATAGTTGGTAATCCCTTTTCTTTTGAGCTTATTACCTTTGCCGTACTGCCCATTAGTTGGTAGTAGGTAATATAGTCTGGTTTGGTTACCTTGTTGTAGCTATCACTTGGTTGATAGTTGGTAATCTTTCCATTTGGTTTGGTTACCTTGTCGTAGCTATCACTTCGTTGATAGTTGGTAATCTCTCCTTTTTTGAGTTTATTACCTTTGTCGTACTGCCCTTAGTTGGTAGTAGGTAATATTTCTCGTATCCTTTTGGTTGATTACCTTGTCGTAGCTATCACTTGGTTAATAGTTAGTAATCCCTTTTCTTTTGAGCTTATTACCTTTGTCGTACTCCCCATTAGTTCGTAGTAGGTAATATAGCCTGGTTTGGTTACCTTGTCGTAGCTATCACTTGGTTGATAGTTGGTAATCTCTCCCTTTTGAGTTTATTACCTTTGTCGTACTGCCCTTAGTTGGTAGTAGTTAATATTTCTCGTATCCTTTTGGTTGATTACCTTGTCGTAGTTGCCACTTTGTTGGTAGTTGGTAATCTTTCCTTTTGATCATGTTATTACTGGACGTCTGGTAGTAGATGATCTTTTCCCCCAGCGGAGATTTTTCCTCCTCGTTGGGATGAGATATCCCTCTTTTATTCCTAGTGTTGGTAATTTTCCCTCAGTTGGAATTTTACTCTTTGGTTTTCCCCTACGGAGTCTGTTTTCTTTTCTTTTGCTCCCCAACATTTGTTTGTCTCCTATGGTGTTTTCTCCTCACTGAGGTCTTGTGTTTGCATAACCATATCATTTTGTGGTCTCTTAGGGCCGAAATATGGGTTAATTGTTATATTTAAGTATCTTATATCTCGTCGAGACAAAGATGTCTATCTTCATATCTCCGGATAGAAGAAACTTAAATAGGGGCAGCTGTAATACCCTAATTTTTACCCCTAAGATCCCACATATCATTTACATCTCATACCACAAACAAGATCACAAGCTTTTGTTCTCTTATCCTACTCTGTTGGTTTGCTCTTAAGGGAGATCACCAAGCACCCCTGTTTTCTTGTTTGCATGTATCAGATCAGACATCGTTCAGTGGTTTAGAGGAGATTCCTAAGTCTCATGTCATTGGAGGGGTTGTTCACTTGAGGAAAGGGGAGATTGATGCTAATATTGTGACTAAAGGAGTTATTCTTGGTCTACCTTCTAAGTTCTTGATGGAAAATGTTGCTACCCTTGCAAGTGTCGGGAGTATGGTTGCTTTTGAAACTGCTCTCGCTATGCTTATCTATGGCATAGTTTTGTTCCCTAATATTGATAACTTTGTGGATATCAATGTTATTCGTGTCTTTCTGATTCAGAATCTAATTCCTACTTTGCTCGTAGATACCTACTATTCTATCCATCATATGAGGGAGAAGAACAGAGGAACTTGTGAGAGCAAGAGTTGTCTCTACAAGTCGTCTCTATGTTTTGATGATAATAATGGTATTTGTGAAAGAACCATTTTATGTTCTAACGTGTGTTGTGTGCAGATCATAATCATAGAAGATATCAGATCCAACAAGCACCAGCCAGATGTACGTAATTGATTATATGCGAAGTTACTATGTGTGACACAAGTCGCAATAAGCAAGAATGCTTCTGTATCTGATCATGATCAGTCAGATCCAAGGATGTCGATATTGCGGTTGCAATGCTCTTATGGATGCTCTCTGAAAGTGGTTGTGATTCTAAAGATTGCGAAGCTTCTGAAGAAGATAATGTTATAGAGAACCGAAGTGCTGAAGATTTCAATGACTTGAAGTTCTGAAGGATGAAGGCTCTGAAGACCAAGTGCAAAAAGACTCTGAAGACTTATGCGTTCTAAGGATCATGGTTCCAAAGGTCAAGTGCTGAAGACTCTGAAGACGGATTCCTAATGGACAGCTCTGAAGTTTCAGAAGACTTGAAGTAGTAAAGGATAACGGATTTAAAGACAAGTGCTGAAGTTCTGAAGGCTGATTCCTAATGGACGACTTCAAAAGACTGAAGACTTGGAGTTTCAGATATCCTGTTAAGAAGTCTCTACTCATGCTTCAATTAATTACCATTAGAAGCCTCTGACGTTTTGAAGACAAATGTTACCGTTGTGAAAGACTGTACACAGCGCCCAAGAAGATATATCATGTCACTTCCTCCACTGTAAAAAGGAGATGTGTCAGTACAGCTGTATCATTACACAACGTCTCTTTTCTAACATCCAACAGTAATTTAAACGGCTATATTTTACTGGGATATTTAAAGAAAGGAGTAATCGCTTCTGAAAAAATGGATTCATTCCATCAATGGAGAATTGATCAAGTCATTGTGTGAAAATAGCAACAACGATGAGTTCTCGTTGTAACACTTAAAACATCCAAAGCTATCACCACTTACACATGGCCATTGTTGTTGAAGCTCAAAGGTCATAAATCAACACAACAACAATCAATTGGTCCAGAAGCTGTTGATGAAGAAGACAACATTGCAAATCAGTCAAGTCATCAACCACCTTCTCGTCAGTGCTATATTTGAATATCTGAAGCAAGGAGTTGTTGCTCAAAGCTTGCTCAACCAAGAAGACGAAGAAGAAGAAGATCTACAAGATGTCAACAACCGTCAAATCAACATACATCTTTGTAGTTTCTTAAGATAGCAAGGAGTTGTTGCTCACATCTTGCTTGAACACTTGTGTGTTCTTATGTACTTAAACTTATGAGTAATCTGCTTGTTAAGAAGCATCTTTGTAATCTCCTGTAAAACTAATTCTTGGTGAATTAGGATTTCTTGAGTGGTCAGTGTGACCGGAGACTCGAGAAGACAATGGCTGGGTGTCATTATGGTAAATCCTGAAATAGGGTCAGTAGGCGTTATATTCGTTGCGATGAATCCCTGAACGTCTAGCTGTGAAATCCTAGAAGTAGATCTTGCGAGATTGGAACCTGCAGGTCAATGTTCGTTATACTCATTAAGTTGAATCCTTGAACGATTCATTGTGTGTTAGTCACTGGCGTTAGCCCGTGCATCTGTAATCAGTTGGATTATAGTGGATTAAGTCCTTGTGATCAAGGCGAAATTACCTGAGGAGGGTGGACTGGATTAGCCTTGTGGTGAACCAGGATATATCGTGTGTCCTTTACTCTTATTATGCTTTATGTTATTGTTTATAGTTCTGTATTGAGTATCAGAACCTTACATAAGCAAGTCAGAACCTTGTAGCTTAACTATGATAAGCTTCCGCACTGCAAGTTCTGAATAATGCATATTGCGTTCAGACTCTTGTTGATTCTTATGCTTCATGCATGGCAAGTCTGAATGTTACTTCGTGAGTCAGAGTCTCTCAACGAACTCTGATGTTATCTCAGCGTCTTAACGATAAGAAGCGAAAAGTTGTTAAAGAGTAAACACATAATTCAAACCCCATCTTTCTTGTGTCTTTCTCGCACCTTCAGAATTGTTATGTGTTGTGCACCTTTACTGTACAAGTGGTTTATTTCCCACTTTCCACGGTCTAGCTTATTCAATGATAACAAGAAGGGTTTAAGGTGGTCTCATAGGATTATGTCTCTCACCAACGCAAATTTGACTTGGTATTCTAGAATTTATGACGACGTGAAGATTATTGACAGTTATGGTGAATTTTCTAATGTACCTCTTCTTGGTACAAAATGAGGTATTAACTACATTCCAATTTTGGCTCGATGTTATCTTGGGTATGCTATGAAGGATAAACCAAGAAATATTCTTCTGGAAGCTTTCTACATTCAAAAGGCTGTTGATAGCAAGGGTTTAAAGGAGAAGATAGTTCACGTTTGGCGTAAGATTCATAGAAAAGGAATGGATGAGTTAGTAACGAAATATTCTGTTGCTTTGGATCCATACACTCAGTGGGTTCAAGCCAAAGCTACTAAGATCAAGATGTTTTATCCTCCTGAAGAACTTATGTTCCCTCAAGTCATAGGATCCACTCTTGTTCCAGTTGAAGATATGGAAGGACTCTAAGTTGCTTTAGCCCAGATGAAGCAAGAAAGAGATGCATGGGAAAGCAAGTTTCACGTTCCTAATGCGCAGAAGTTAGAGTTGCAAAGGAAATTGAAAGAGAAAGATTATCTGATTGAACAACATGGAAAGAAAAGAAAGAGAGAGCAAGAGGCTAGGTTTGGCGCTTGGAAAGGTGTTGTTGACAAGATCTTGAAAGAAAAGGCCGAGATGAAGACTGCTTTTGAAGTTCATATTAGGAAGCTCGAAGAGGGAGTTAGAGTATGGAGATGGGATTTCTTTAGTTGTAGTCCCCTCATATCTTAGGCCTTAGTTTATGTCTTTTGTTTAGGATTGCTTTCAAATTATGCACTGGCATTTTATTTGGTCTTGATGACATTCATTCAGTCATCTGGTGATTAAGAAGTCAAAAGGCTTAATTTCTCAATCTCATTGTGTCTTTCGTTCCATTTCATCTTGTTTCAAAGATTCGAAGGGTGACAATCAAGAGTATTGTTGTCGTCTGAATCTCTGTAGGGTTTAATTGTAATGGAGAATCATAAGCAAATGGTCCAAGAGTGATTCCTTTACATCTGATTATCTATTCAAAATATCTTGATCAGTAACTCAAGGCATTCGTAAGACATCTGCATTTTTTACTTATCACATCATGCATTTTTTTCGTGTAACACTTAAAATATCAACCAAAATAATCTTTCGGGTATACATATAGATCGTTTGAACTGTTTCTACACTCTACGTCAAATTAGCGGTTGAAAATTTTCAAAATCGAGCTTGCAGACGTCAGTATTCTTAATTTACAGTTCGCATAATTTAACCTGGCGTGCTCATTTTAATTTTTCAACTACTTTTATGGTCGCATTTTTGTCCTCCTGACCCTTTTAACCAAATGATTTTATTTCAAGTTTGATCAAAACATGTATGTTTTCAAGAAGTTTATTTCGCACTGGTCATTTTAGTGCGTTAAGTTTATTATTTTCAGACACTTTTTGCGCCCGATTTTTTTTCATTTTTTATCCGATTATTTTTGTTTTTTAGCCAAATTAAATATGTTAGAACAAGATTTGTTCATGACATATATTCCTTGGGTTTTGATGATAACAAAGTATTAAAAGAACAATTGTTATATTTGATGTGTGTTTCTTGTATGCAGGTTCTAATACTTGTAAATATATATATATATATATATATATATATATATATATATATATATATATATATTCAGAATCTGATATACAAAGGCACACTTGAAAGAAACTGAATTGCTAGCTTCTGATGGTGCAGAATTTGAACAACACTCTTTAAGTGATGTCTGGCGTAGATATTGAAGCTGAAAGTTTCAGCATCAGAAGAAGCAACATTATTGTCTCTACACTTGGTGAATGTAAATTGGTTTTGGTGATCATTCAGAGTTTGTAATAAAGCTGAAGCTATCCGTCCTGTAGAAAGCAAGATGCATTGTCAAATCAATTTGTCAGCTAGAGTCTTAGTTCACAAGGTTCAAGAAAAGTTGGTATGCTTTACGGATATCTACTCTCAACAGCTCTATAGTACATGATATCTTTGAAGACTCAATGGTTAAACACGATACACAATGGATCAATATCTTTTGGTGTATCTATCTTCAACGTCTCTTGTACTATGGAGAAAGCAAAGACACTTGATCAAGTTATCTCTCCAACGGCTAGTCTTCTGCAAATGCTATATAAGTAGCTGAAGGTTCAAACTGAATCTTTAACAAGGATCAACTTGATAGAGAAGTAACAAGATCAGCAATTATTAACACAATTAGTTATGCAAAATTTCTGTTGTAGGTTGTAACTGTAAAAGCCTTAAGATTTCTTACACATTGAATATCTTAGAATTCTTAAGAGCTTTAGGTCTTTGTTCTGGTGATTTCCTTGTACCTTTGATATTTGTATCAAGTACACCTTGTTTTCTATTATGCTAAATATGTTGTTTGGCAATTTAGATCCAAGTCTCTCGCCAAGATGCTTGAGCCATGTAAGTCTCCTGCTATGTGCTAGAGCATTGAAAGTCTTAATCAAGTGGATTAATTGAGCAAATCCAAGTATCTCGCCAAGTTTATTGAGCCATGTGAGTCTCCTGGTATGTACTAGAGCATTTAAAGTCTTAATCAAGTAGATTGATTGAGCAGAATTCTTGGATTCGTGGAACCTGAGCAAGGAAGTCTTGGATCGAGGGTCTAAGCAAAAGTCTTGAGCCTGAGGGGCTTAAGCAGGAAGTCTTGAACCTAAGGAGTTTAAGCTGGAAGTCTTGGGCCAGAATGGCTTGAGCAGGAAGTCTCAGGTCTGAGGGACCTGAGCAGGAAAGTCTTAGGCTAAGGGTCTCAGCAAAGAAGTCTTGGGTATGTAGGACTTGAGCAAGGAAGACTTGAGCCTTGGGGGTTTAAGCAAGAAGTCTCGGACTTAGGGTCTGAGCATTGTAAAAGTCTTATGTAGAATGCATAAGCGATTGTAATCATGATTTGATTATAGTGAAAATCTCTTGTGAAGCAAGAGGGTTGGACTACTCTCAATTAGGAGGAATAGTATAAATGCTATTATTTATTTGCTTTTGTTAACATTCCGCTGCTAAGTATAATCAAAATCTAAACACCATTTTAGATTCCGAACTCTAATTAGACGCAAATTAAGAAAATGGAAAACAAAATTCAACCCCCCCCCCCCTCTCTTGTGTACTTTTTCTCACCTTCAATTGGTATCAGAGCATGGTTTGTACATAACACTTAATAGTGGTGCAAATAATGATTCAATGAGAAAAGAATGTCTGTTAAAGACTTACATTCAAGAAGGAATCAAGTTCCACATGAAAAATATTACATTGCTTTTCCTACCATATTCAAAGGGTGATTCCACTGAATTTAAATGATGGAAAATTTAAATATATTTTTAATTCATTGGACTTGATAAAATATTTGTGAAGGTGTGTAGAATACCCTTGAAAAAGGTATTACTATAGAAGTTGATGGTGTAGGGACGAATAAAATTTGAAAGTCTCTCTCACCAGCTCAGAAGAAGCTTATTGAAAATATCTTTAGAGGTAGATGCATTATGGTAGGTGTTTTATCTTGAATCTGAGTATATCAACATCATTGATATGTTTAATGCTCAGGCTATCTTTGAATCCTTGTGATCAGATTTGTGAGAATCAGTTATGAAGCTTGTCCTATTACACTTCATCTAATCTTTCCAAGCAAATTCTGAGAAGATTGTTGTGAATTCAAACCTGAGGTCACAGTTACTCAAGAAGTCATAACAACTTGAGTTTGTTGTGGCTTGTATGTTTGTCTTACAATCTTCAAAGAAAATAAATGGAATTAAATGATGAAAAGCTATCTAACAGATTATCTTTTCTAAAGCCTGTTAAAGGATACTTCCTATGGAATGTCTAATGATAAGGAATTAACCTTCATAATCAAAAGATTTCTTTAATTGGCTGAATGGAACGTGACATCTGTTGTTAGAAGAGTAACTCCATAAGCCTCTAAGATATTCGTATTTCAACTGATTTCCCAAAGCCAAGAACAAGGAGAAATACTAAAAGAACCTAATATCAGAGATCTTCATTATATATTCGTTTGAAGATGACATTAGTGCAAGATTTAGAAGAAGAAGTAATCTGGCTCTGCCAGTCATTACTGCTTCTGAAGAAGCATATTAATCCTGGAATAAAAATCAAGTATTGAAGAGAAAGAAATTATGCCAAATCGATCTTGCTTCAATAGAATGTGGCGTAAGGCAAAGGAAATCCTATCTGGACCAACATGTATGGACTCATAGAAATATGAGTATCATTATTTAAAATGTAGTTGATGTAGATATCAAAGAAAGGAGCAAAGGCATCTTCCATGTTGTTTATCAAAGGTTGTTTGCAACATTTGATGGAAGAAGAGCCTACAACCTAGACTCAAGTGCTAGAGGTACTGAGTTTGGTGAAAGAAGTCGATTCAATGGTTTAACAACCATTGAATCAGAATCCACTCAGAGTAGTATTCAGATTCTATGGTCAAATCTGAATACGCATACGAGTCTGACCGAGAAAATATAAAAGAGGTTTGTCTGTTCTTTTCTAGCTTATTACTTGAATCAGTGAGATATTTATGTATATGTAGATACAAAGTCTCTGTTAGATTTCTAGAGAAGTTCTTTTTTATAAAAGAATCTTCATAAATCTTTAAGAAGAAACTATGTTGTATTTATCTATACTGAATATATCATTAGCTGGATGATGGTCATATTTATGGAAACAGTTTCCTCACCTTTTGTGATGATATTGCTATTTATTAGGTGTCAACATAACCAATTCAATATTTTTCAATCACTCATGACTCTTGTTTCAAGAGAAAATGTTTGGTTCTGAATAGAATCTTGAAGACTGATGACTTACAAAAGATGTCTCTCTCTAAGTCTAGATCTACTAGACTCTAATGGATGATAGCTTTTAAAAATTGTCAAACACTGAGATTCAGAAAAGGATTCTTTACATTTGACAAAGCAGTTTAAGTAGAAGGTTCTTCCAAAAACTTTTATATTACTTAAATATTCATAAAGGTGAAAATCATCTAGTGGATTCAGGAAATCTGCTGCATAAGAACCTTTGGGTAATGATGTTTTTCTTTTTATATACTATTATTATCTCTATCCTTTCTTTTGTGAAACATCATTTTGTGTCCTTTTTCTGACAAGATTCTTATTCCTGCAGAATCTTGTTCAGTTCTTTTCCTTTCTTTTTATTTTCTTTAGTTGTGTTCTGATAAAACCAAACCTAAGATGAATTCTCTAGTCAATTCTCCTTTAAATCACCTAGTTGTCATCAATTAAAAGTTTGTGGATTTTGATGAGTTACTTAAGCTAGGTTTTAACTTCTGAAAGAATATGTCTGAACAAAGTTAGAATGGATACTTTGAGATGCTCTATGGTTTCACTTATCCAAGTCTCGTCAAAGAGTTTTTGATCAATGCTTCCATTGTTGAGCTGAATTCTGAGTGTGCAATTCTTTCTAAAGTGAATGATGTTTCTATAATAGTAACCTCTATATCGATTTCTAATGTGATCAATTGTGAGGAGATTGGAGAAATCCCAGGAAATCTTGTTTGGGAACATTATCTTCCTAATTTGTGTATCCTTGTAGATCCATCTAACACTTCTTTGGTCTCAAATCTTTGTCCTGATGCAATTGTTTGGAATCATATTCTGAACTCAAACTTGCTTCCTAAGGATGAGTATCTAGACCTTGTGGACACTTTTGAAAAGGATTTGCTACTACTTCTCAATTCAGACTTGCAGAATGATCTTCCTCAAGTTATGTTTGACTATTTGAAGAGGACTCGTTCTTCCTTTCACAAAGGAAATAATTTCTTTATTCCTTATGGACGAGTTCTTTTAGAACTACAAGTCCAACATGGAGTTATCATAAGTTCAGAGGCTGATTCTTCTAAAATATGGAGAGACAAGTTTGAAGCTATTTATGAGAGTTTCTGATGTTAGACTTCTGAAAATTTGTGTCTTGTAATTGTTAAGACTTTTTATATTAAGCAATCTTATTGTTAATCCAAGTTTGTTCATCCTTTTGTGCGTCTTAACTGTTGTAAGTATTTATTTATATAGTTGTTCAAGAGGATGGAACAAATAGGATTAAAAACACTAAAAATGCACCATTTCTCATTAAATGGAAGTGATTACAAATTGTTAAGACTTTCTAGGCATTCGGATTTTCCCTAAGGTATTCCCTGGGATCATCTGACATATCTAGATTGTCTAAATAATCTTTCCATTCTTCCTATGCAAACTCTACAGCTTCCTTTCTCAGTTGATTTCTGCGTTTTAACCTGGAAGTTATTTTTCTTCTGTGTGTTTCAACGAAGGTTATTGAAGAAGTGTGTGCTTCTGAAGCTATCTGCTTGCTTGTAGATCCTTCAGTTGTTGCATCACTCTTGTTTTCTTGAGTTGATGTATTAAGCATGGCTATCTTTCTGAAATCACTCTTTGGAACCCAAATTTGATTTTGCTTATACATTTTGGTGTTCAGAAGATTAAGTGATTGTGAAAGTGAGTCTGCTAAGGGGTTTTTAATGAGTCTTTACATTCATTACCTTAGACTATTCATTATTTTTTATTGATTAAGTCAAATCAATTTTAAATACTGACTCTTGGAAATAATGTCTAGTATTCTGACCTATTAAGATTCTTTTAACAAGTTATAGATAATATTTTTAACATGTTACATGTTGCTTGTGGTCATCTCATTACTTCATTAATGTTTTTTATCAGAAAATTTAATGGGTAAATGAAGTGTTTGTACGAATGCATAATATATACTGGTCAAAATAACTTTTCATTAATTAAGCATAAAGGATTACAAAACATAAGGAACTGGATAGAACCTAGAATAAATCTCTATCTAAGTCATCCATTTCCTTATGAGAGAAGTTATTGTCATAATCAATATCTAGCTCATCTTCATCTATGTCCTCATCTTCTGCTTCTGGGATAACAGGACGGTAAAACATCTTGTTGAGTCTTTTCCTCCTTGTCTTCTTCATGGACTTCTTCCTTGGCTTCAAAACAGCTACTGATGGACCTGCTTCTATAGGTCTTTGAGGTACTGTTGACGAAGCCTCGTCTGAAGTGTTTAAGGTACAGGGAATAAGAGCATTAGCAGAAGCTTCTGAAGTTGCTGACTTCTGAAGGTTTTGGATATTCAGGCTTATAGAGTTCTCTGTGACTTCTGTCACAACACATATTTTGTTGCTCTCATCTGATGACTCCATAACTTATTGGTAGATGTTGATGAAAATGAACAAGGTTTTGGTTGCTTTTATAATAGCTTCTGGGTAACCTAAACGACTGAATAAAATCCTTTGTTTTATTCTTGAAACCGTTACGTCTAATAAATATTTAACATGCACTGTACATACCTTAATGACCCCTGTTACTTGATCGTTTTCCATTCCTTGGAAACTGATCTTGTAATGATGGCGTGTTATGCATTTATGACTGTAATTCTTTTTTTCTCTTTTTATTCTTTTTTATGTGACAAAAGGGGGATAAAAAGGTAGTGAGTATTTAATTAGAAATTGAACTCATTCAGTTTGTACATAATGGTAATTTATAACTTTTGTACATAACGATTATTTAATTTTTTGTACATGTTGGTTATCTTGCCCGTGCGACACATTTTAACTTTCTTGTACATAGAACTAAAGAGAAGCTTACAAACCTCAATCTTAGACTATCATACTCAAAAGGAGCTTACAAACCTCGTATTCTGGTGTTTTCAAAGGAAGTTAAAATATTATGTTTAGTTTTCTTAAATATAGATCTAAAGGGGAGCTTACAAACCTCAACTTTGAACTATTTGACTCAGGGGGAGCTTACAAACCTCAACTTTGGACTATTTGACTCAAGGGGGCTTACAAACCTCAGACCCTGATGTTACTAAGAAAACTAAATACTTTTTCTTGAAAGTAGTACTTATGGTGGGATTACAAAACTCAACTTTGGACTATTAGACTCAAAGAGAGCATACAAACCTCATACTCTGATGTTGCAAAGAAAATTATAGCTGCCCAACATTGTTCTTTAAATACTTATGTTTGTCATCATCAAAAACGGGGAGATTGTTATAACAAGATTTGTTCATGACATATATTCCATAGGTTTTAATGATAACAAAATATTAAAAGAACAATGGTTATATTTGATGTGTGTTTCTTGTATCCAGGTTCTAATACTTGTATGTGTGTGTATATATATATATATATATAATCTGATATACAAAGGCACACTTCAGAGAAGCTGAATTGCTAGCTTCTAGTGGTGCAGAATCTGAAGAACACTTTCTAAGTGATGTCTGGCATAGACTTTGAAGCTGAAAGTCTCAGCATCAGAAGAAGCAATATTATTGTCTCTACACTTGGTGAATGTAAATTGGCTTTTGGTGATCATTCAGAGTTAGTAATAAAGCTAAAGCTATATGTACTGCAGAAGCCAAGCTGCATTGTCAAATCAGTTTGTCAGCTAGAATCTAGGTTCCTAAGGCTCAATAAAAGTTGGCATGTTTTACGGATATCTACTCTCAATGGCTCTATATTACAGGATCTCTTTGAAGACTCAATGGTTAAACACGATACACAATGGATCAAGGTCTTTTGGTGTATTTATCGTCAACTTATCTCTCCAATGGCTAATCTTCTACAAATGCTATATAAGTAGCTAAAGGTTCAAACTGAATCTTTAACAAGGATAAACCTGATGGAAGAGTAACAAGATCAGCAATTATCAACACAATTAGTTATGTAGAATTTCTGTTGTAGGTTGTAATTGTAAAAGCTATAAGATTTCTTACACATTGAATATCTTAGAAATCTTAAGAGCTTAAGGTCTTTTTTATAGTGATTTCCATGTACCTCTGATATTTGTATCAAGTACACCTTGTTCTCTATTCTGCTGAACGTGTTGTTTAGGATTTTAGATCCAAATCTCTCGCCAAGATACTTGAGCCATGTAAGTCTCCTGCTATGTGCTAGAGCATTGAAAGTCTTAATCAAGTAGATTGATTGAGCAAATCCAAGTCTCTCGTCAAGATGATTGAGCCATGTAAGTCTCCTGCTATGTGCTAGAGCATTGAAAGTCTTAATTGAGTGGATTAATTGAGCAGAAGTCTTGTGTTCGTGGAACATGAGTAAGGAAGTCTCGGATCAAGGGTCTGAGGGGAAGTCTTGAGCTTGAGGGGTTTAAGCAGGAAGTCTTGAACCTGAGGGGTTTAAGAAGGAAGTCTTGGGGCAGAGTGACTTGAGCAGGAAGTCTTGGGTCTGAGGGACCTGAGCAGGAAAGCCTTAGACTGAGGGTTTAAGCAAGGAAGTCTTGGGTCTGTAGGACTTGAGCAAGGAAGTATAGAGCCTTAGAGGTTTAAGCAAGAAGTTTCGAACTTAGGGTCTGAGCATTGTGAAAGTCTTATGCAGAATGCAAAAGCGATTGTAATCATGATTTGGTTATAGTGAAAATCTCTTATGAAGCAAGTGGACTGGACTACTCTCGGTTGGGAGGAATCAGTATAAATCTTTGCGTCTTCTGCTATTATTTATTTGCTTCTGTTAACATTTCGCTGCTAAGTATAATCAAAATCTGAACACCAGTTTAGATTTTGAACTATGATCAAACGCAAATTAAGAAAACGGAAAACACAATTTAACCCCCTTCTTGTGTACTTTTTCTCACCTTTAATTAGTAGATTGTTTAGAATTAATTTTGTTTTTAATTTGACTTTATTTTGTGTTTTTTTGGTTTTACTTTAATTTTTAAAATTTAGTTTTTAACATTTTTTTAATTTAAGAATTAAGCTTTTTTTTAATTAATAATTTAGAGAAAAAAATTAAAATATCTCCTCTCTAATAAAACTCAACAAATATCTCACCTTCCTCCTCCACTAGCTTTGATCCACCGTCCTTTTTCTCTTTATATCCTTCTCTCAATTTTTTGTTGAAAAAAACTAGATATTTTCTTTTAAAAGGGAGAAACCAAAATCGATCTCTCTCTCTTTCCTCAATCTTTTCTTTCTACAAATTTTCTTCTCAAACCATCACAACAACATAACATACCATCTTCATTCTCTCCTTCACTAACATAACTTCCTTCTAGGGTTAAATATATGATACCCCCCTGCCAATAGGGCGACATTTGGAATTGCCCCCCTGAAGTATTTTTTTTTTAAACCACCCCTTATAAAACCAAAAACCATCTTTTACTACTCCCCTTTACCTGATTTGCTGACCTGGCAGTGGTTAAGTGGCTAATTGGGATTATGGATAAATGGTTAGTGATATGAGTAACATTGTGGTTTTCCCCCCCGTCAAATTAGGTTTTGCATTTGGAAACTTGAACGAAGAAGAAGCTCATAGGAAGACGCAGGCGAAGCCATGGAAGCGAGCAAGGTCGAAGACGAAGCCATGGATGCGAACTTCGAATTACAGGTAATGTCAAGCCTCCTGCTTCTTTGCATTACGTTTCTCAGTGTCGTGGGTTTTCACAAGTTAATTTCTTATTTCAGAAAAATGCATGGTTTAACGTTGTTTTTCGGCATGGAGGGGAGTTTGTAGTGCTTAGTGATGGAGAGACGATATATAGGGGTGGTGTGTCTACTGTGATTTCTAGGGAACACTTAGATATGTTTAGCATGACTCACATTCACAACATACTCACTGGGTGGGGTTACGCTGAAGGGTCATATAGAATGTGGGCGAAAATCACTGAAATTGATCCAAAGCATTTTCAGATTAAGAATGATGAGGATGCATATGATTTTGCTTCTTATCACTGTGTGAATCAAGTGGATGGGGAACTTTTTCTGGAACATGATGCAAGTGGAAGTGGAAGAAGCCCTAACTGTGTCAATCAAACGACGGATTTAGAAGTCAGTGATGAAGAGATTGTTGAAGGCTTGAACGATAGTGAGGATGAGAGGACCACTGCTCTTGAAGACGGGTTTGAAGGTATTGATGTGAATATGCCAATTAGTCAGGGTCCAATAATAAGTGGGTTATTAACTTGTTCTAGACAGAAAGATGTGAATGATGAGGAATATGTTAGTGAAGAACTATTGAATTATGATGTGGATAACTCAGAAGATGAAAAAAAACCAAGGTTTGAGAAGTTTAAGAAAGGAATCATGGAGGTGGTTCATAAAGATGCTCATGGAAGATGTTGGAATAGAGAATAGATATGTTTTTATTTCTGACCAGCAAAAGGTAATCCAATATTTAACCCTAGTAATTGTTTTCATTATTTCAATTGTGTTTTGTTTCCTAGTAATTGTTTTCTTTGTTTTAGGGTTTGGTTGCAGTATTTGAGGAAATGGAAGCTAGAATCGAGCATAGGCTATGCTTAAGGCACTTGTATGCTAATTTTAAGAAAAAGTTTGGTGGTGGAGCACTTATAAGAGATCTTATGATGGGAGCAGCCAAGGCAACATACCAGCAAGCATGGCAACAGAAGATGAATGAGTTAAAGGCAATAGATGCAAAGGCTTGGGCTTGGCTTATGGGAGTTCCTAAAGAAAGTTGGTGTAAGCATGCTTTTAGCTTTTATTGTAAGTGTGATGTATTGATGAACAATATTTCAGAATCTTTTAATGCCACCATTTTACTTGCTAGAGATAAACCCATACTGACCATGTGTGAATGGATTAGGAAGTATCTCATGAATAGGTGTAGTAACTCTACTTTGAAACTTAATAACTAGCCACACAAAGTAATGCCCATTCCTAGGAGAAGATTAGATAGTGAGGTTGCTAAGAGTGGTCATTGGTTACCTACTTGGGCTAAGGAAGAAACCTTTCAAGTAACTCATTCATTTAACAGACAAGAATTTATAGTGGATATAGCTAAAAGGTCATGTAGTTGTAATTTTTGGGACTTAGTTGGCATCCCATGCAGGCATGCTATTGCTGCTTTAGGTTTTAGGCAGTAGGACCCTGAAAAGTTTGTTCATGAGTGTTACACAAGGGATAAGTATGCCATGTCTTATGGATTTGCTATTAGCCCTATAAATGGAATTGATATGTGGCCTGAAGTTGAAAGTCCAGATCTCCTACCTCCTAACTACAAAAAGGGGCCTGGTAGACCAAGAAAACTAAGAATTAGGGAGAGTGGGGAAGAAGGTGCAAGAAGGAGGCTGCCTGGTGTATCTTATAGATGCACTAGGTGTGACAAGACTGGGCATAATGTCAAGTCATGCAAGAGCAAGAGACAGAATCCAGAGGCCCTAAAAAGAAAGGTATGGCACACTAAGTATTGATATCTCACTAAAAATAGATGCACTACTGTTATTGATATCACACAAACTAATTAGATGCACTACTGTTATTGATATCACTACTGAATATAGATGCACTAATGTTATTGATGGAAATGTTGGTATGTTATGTGCAGAAACTAAATAGATCAAAAGGTGGAAATGTTGCAGAGCCATCAACTGGGCCATCTCAAGCAAGTGTTGAGCCAAGTCAAGCAACTGTTGAGCAAGGTCAAGCAAGTGTTGAGCAAAGTCAAGCAACTGTTGAGCAAAGTCAAGCAAATATTGAGCAAACTCAAGCAACTGTTGAGCCATCTCAAGTAACTGTTGAGCAAATTCAAACTGAGGATTCACTGTATGGAGACATCACAGATGACATGATATCAAGCCTACTCGACATAATTTCTAAAAATAAGGGCAAGGCAAAGGTCAAAGAGGAAATCAAACCATTGAGAAAGAGACAAAGTGAGAGAATTAAGGAGAATTGGTTTAAAAAACCCAAACCATTCAAAGGCCCTGGTTCAGACCCACATCAACCACTGTGTTTGACTGAAGAGGATGAAGGACATGCCTCACATACTACAAGGAGTACTCCTAAGAAGGCACCAAAAAGTTCACCCAAAAAGGCTTCAAAATCTACTCTTAAGAGGGCTCCAAAGGAGAAATTTGTCAATGATCTTTAACTTTTCTGCTGTGATCACCTTTTGTAATGATTTGCAATGTTTTCTGCTACTTTTTTCAAGCACACCTTTGGTGCTATTATGTAATGACAACTGCTAGTTAATTCAGGCACACTTTTGGTGCTATTATGTAATGACAACATACTATTTTGTTATGTTATATTATGTGTTTTGGTACTGTTATACAATTTGTTTTGCCATTGTTATGTTTTGCTTGTGTTAGACAACATCTTTACAGATAACCAGAAAAACTTGTGACAGAAAAATAATGAACAACTTGTTTCAATAATGAACAACATATCTTCCATATAACCAGAAAAACTTGTGACAGAAAAATAATGAACAACTTGTTTCAATAATGAACAACATATCTTCCATATAACCAGAAAAATACAATATCTTGCCATTGACATACAGAACTTTCAAAATACATAAAATACAAACAGAACTTTACATAAATTTATACAACATGGCAACAATCAAACAAAGCATCACAATTACAATCTTCAGCTTAAAATTAACCCTTCTTTGAACTTCAAGCTTCAGCTTCACTTTCTCTAATTTCTTTGTCATTGATTCAATATTCACTTCTTCCATTACACACTTCTTACAAAATGATTCAATAACACTTCTCCCTTTGCTTGAGTCTTCAATTTCATCATCCCATAAAAAAAATTCACAGCCATTCCCAGCATTGCGACATTTCTAGAACTTCCTGTTGCGGTTTTTACTTGTATTGGAGACCCACATCTTCATTGCTCTACCACAACCACAACGGGTAAACCTGGAAACGAAACTGAATTCTCACTGCTACCACAATACATGCTACCAACAAACTTGCAGACACACGATCTTGAACGAAGAATAAGAAGAACGAAGAGGAAAAGGAAGAAATCGACCGAAGAAGATGAACAAAGTAGAAACCCACGGCTGGAAAGAGTAAAAGATGAACGAGGAAGACGGTGAGGAAAACGCAGACGAATTTGGACAAACCCTAGCAATTAGGGATTTTATTGAAACTGTTAATTTTCTAATTAATCACTAACCATTTATCCATAATCCCAATTAGCCACTTAACCACTGCCAGGTCAGCAAATCAGGTAAAGGGGAGTGGTAAAAGATGGTTTTTGGTTTTATAAGGGGTGGTTTAAAAAAAAAATACTTCAGGGGGGCAATTCCAAATGTCGCCCTATTGGCAGGGGGGTATCTTCATTCTCTCCTTCACTAACATAACTTCCTTCTATTACAACTCAAAACACCACCTTAGTTTCCTTTTATTCCCTTCATCATCCTCTCTCACAACAATCCCTACTATCCAAATTCCAAACATTGATTCTTTTGTTTCGGCCTGCATACTCATACCTTTCAACACACTTATATCCACCTCTAAGCTCCTCTCACATAACCATTCCTACCTTCACAACAAACATCACACTTCATACTTCAAACTTCAAAAACAACTTAATCATTTTTTTTCTTTTTATAGATCTGAAAAAGGGGTCAAAGAAAGTTTAGTTATTTGAAAGAAGAAAAATTCTCAAGGAAGAGAATTCGAGTAGAAAGCTTTGGAGTCGGATCTTCATCAGCAACAACAACCATAAGTTAATTCTTCAAGCTTAACTCGGTATCGTTCAGCACCAAGTTCATATTTCAACAACATCATTGACAAAGAATTCTACAAGCATGTTTTCAATCAAGCTTTGAACAGTTTAGGTTCAGAAGGATTTACTCACTCTGAAAATCTCAGTTGAATCTATGGAAAAAGAAGAAGAGATTGTTAATGTTAACATTAACCAACGAGAACAACAAACTTTGAAAAAAAATATATATGTTTGAGTTTTGCTGGATGCACTTGAGTTTGCGGCATGAAGATAAACACTGTTTATTATGGAACATGTTTTGCTACTATCATGAAGCAGGTTTCATTTTCCTTTTATATTTTGTATATACTTAATTATTTATTTAATGATTTAAATTTTGTAAATTTTCAATGCAATGTAGCCTAATTTATTCTGTGGGTAACTCTACCCAACTTTTTGAAGTGGGTAGATAAGAATTCACCTTTATATTTTGTTATTTAGTAAGTCATTTGATTTTAGACATTTTGGGTTTGCTTTTAATTTTGTTTTAGGCCCATATAGTTTTTACTATTTACACTCTTGGTGTTGTCATTTGTTTTTTTATGATTATTGATAAGTTTGATTTTTGTTCTGATTACGATGGTTAAATTTTGTAATACTGTTCTAAATATAATGCTTGCATTTGTTGCTACTTTTTGGTTTATCATTGTGTTGCAATTTCAGAGCATAAATTTGATTTTTGTTTTTGAAACCGCTTAGACTCATAGTTTTGTTGAGTGGTCTCAGATAGAGTGATTCCTACATGAATTATTCTACGAGTGCTTAACATAAAGTTAAATTTAGTATTTTAATTGCCGCTATATTTTACCTTTAAAAATGTCGTTTAAATCACCGAGTTGTTGGATTTTCATATGTGTTGCAATTTCGGAGTTAAAAATTCAATTTAACTTCAGAAACTGCTTAAACGCATAGAATTTATTGACCGGCTTCAGATAGAGTTATTCCTACATGAATTACTCTAAGATTGCTTAACATAACAATAAATTCACTAGTTCAAAACACTAATTTATTTTCAATCTCTTGTGTTTTTCTGATTTATCTTTTGCATAGATTTTATTGTTGTTTACATTTGCTATTTACAATTTTTTATTGAACTTGTATTGTTAATTGTTGTACTGTATCCCCGTTTGACAAATTGTACCCCCAATTCTCGTAATGTGTAATAAGTTTACCGCTTTCATTTATTTTTATTGTGTTAATTGATTTATAATTCATAGATTAAAATCAACCACTTTTAGAAAAGAACAAAAATAATACTCGATCCAACGTCGATCCCTTTTCGCAAATCAAATTCAATTTGAATGCAACGTTAAGCATATTTCCTGATTAATTCGGACCTTTTTATAATCAACTTGCAACACTTAATCCAACTTCAAGTCATTGATAGAACCTTTTTGTAATAAATTTGAAAGACAAAACCGAGAAATGCACATCTATTTAGACCCCTTAATAGTCGAGCATTCGTAGCACACCAGATTCCAAATGACTATCAGTGCTTCGAATCAAAAACCCATTCACTAAGCTTGGAATAAAGGTACAAGGGAAGCACATCCATGTGAATCCCGAGTAAACGTGCACTTGGTGCACACCTCTACTTAAATGTTCACTCACCTTCCGCAAAGATCAAATCTTCATGATAAAAGTAACTTAAACAATCAAACTTGTTTGCCGCCCTTGCACGACTTCAAAAACATTTTTTAGAAACGAGTATGTTTTATCCATATTGATGTGAAACAAACAAAGGCTTCAGCCTCAAAGAGACAGCAGTAAGTAAAGGTTTAATCATTCGATATGTCTAAAGGATTACTCCTTAAAAGCAATCAACTCAATAGTTCTTAGTTAGAAGAACTACGTAGCCTTGAGTTCTCCATAGCACCTAGAGATACGTAGGAGCAGGATTTTGAAATCTTGTCAGGCACATTACTGTTAAAAAACCCTAAATCTTTCCTTTCTTTCTCTTTTCTCACTCAACAAGTAGAATATCAGAAACGATTATCACGCTAACACTCTAACACAAAACTAATAAAATGGTCCCTCATGATTACAATGGATGTTGGGGTGCTAATACCTTCCCCTTGCATAACTGACTCCCGAAAACGATTTGGTTGTGAGGACCATTTATTTTTGTTTTTTTGTTTTATCGATATTTTCTCTTTCCCTCTTTGGAAATAAATAAAGTTCGGTGGCGACTATATTTTTGTTTATATTTTGAACTTTCCTTACACCCGGGTATTTTTCGCGCTGCGACACATACACGTGTTCCTTTATTAGAATTATGGCAATATGTTGTGAAAATGACTATCATTTGATACAATAACAAGAAAAAGTGCCTCAAGTACCTCAATAAAGTGAGATTCATAATTTTCAAATGGTTGTGAGGTTAGTGATGAATCAAGAAATAAAATAAAATAAAAAACAATGATGCAATACAATTAATATGCATCCTACTATTATTCTTTATATAAATATTTTTGAAGAATTGGTTGGATAAAGATGATACACATACTAAGCATATGAATCACATCAGAAAAAAAACATTTTATAGAAAAGATCACTAAGACAATAGAGAAAAAACAAGTCAGAGGGGTTTTGGATATAACAGCCGATCAAATAGTAGTGAACTTATGTGATTTTTTCAATTCTCTATTTATTTATTTATTTCTATTTCTATTTTATTTTATTTTGATTTATTTTTTTATTTTACAAAAAAAACTAAGTAATACTTGTAATTGAAAATGTTAAATATCATTACAATATGAGATATTAGACATGTGATAAAATTTTAAGGAAATTTCTTACGACACCACCCAACCTTCTTAGGCACCATCGCGCTGACGAAAATACCCCCGTGTTCCGGATGTGCATATCCGGACCCACCGTTTTATTAAAAAATTTCAGTTTTTCCCGGATGTGCACATCCGGTAAACATTCGTATTTGCAAATCCGAAATAAAACCTGATGCAGAATACCAAAATTTCAACAATGTTTCTCACATTCATAAAATAAAATCAGGATTACATTCAGAAATTCGCCATGACATCGACTGAAATTTAAATATTACAAGATCAATAGCCCGGTGGACGCTTGCACATCTCTAAGATGTCATCGACCTTTCTTCGGATTTTGACGGTCGCCTCGAACTCGAGCGGGAATCGTTCTTCATAACCGAAAAAAGTTTGCCACATCGCTCTAATATCCTCTTGATTCTTGAGCTCAACAAGGCTGTAAGCGACGTTCCCTTCGTTGTCAACCGAAGGTGAACGATACTGAAGCTTCGAAACCTTCTGTTTGTCTCCGTAAGGTAGGAGATGTTCGATGTCATCAATGATCTCGTCGATGGAGATGTCCCTCGTTAGCTTATACTTGCGACCACATGTTATGTCGTCGGTATAGGAGACACTTGCGACATACCAATGAATCTTGATATCATACAATTGAGACATTTAGTGTTTGTGTGAATGATATCAAATGAAAACCCTAATTTATAGAAAAGTTAGGGTAAAGTTAGTTCCCGGATCTGCAAATCAGAATATTTTACTGATACATTTTCAAACAGAATTGAATATGTTATGCAGCCAATTGGAATGCTTTCATTGCAATAAAATTCATAAGTGTGTTAAAAAGACATATGAATAAAAATTCAATATATTTCACTTCAAAAATGTACATTATGTCGTATGATTATACAAAAGAGTTAAAACAAAAATCTTCGTCTAAATCTATCAGAGCTTGACCTTTCGACTTTTCTGCATTTGATGCCTTTTCTATTGCGTTCAATCTTTCGAATTCAAGCATCCTTTGAACAAAACTATCCGGCCACGACTCGGCAATTGCAGTTGCATGCGTCGCCCATTGCGGTGATTTAGGTGGTATGGGGCATCCGGGTTTCAAGATAACTTGTACAAAATGTATTGATTTTGCAAGCCATCTGATACACATGATGCGATCATTTGGATTGGACATAGGTTCGGTGTAGACTTCAACTTCTTCGGGGCACCCTTTGTCTTAACCGGTTGAGACGGCAGCATCATTGCGGTTGTTTCGGGGAAGGCAATCTTCCTCAACTCTTCTTTGATGTGTAGCTTTATATTGTCATCGACCTTCGAAAATCTCGCGTGAATCGCTTCCAATTCGGCCAAAATAGAGATATCTGGTTTATCTCCTTCCTTACAACCATCATCATCAAAACTAAGTCTCATCCAATGAGGGAAAACTTCGTCAATTTGTATTGGCTCACCTAGTTTCAACTTTGTAGCAATGGCACAAGCACAAGGAAGACCGTAGGTTTTCACAATAGTGCAACCACACTTTGTGCTATCGGAACCTACTGTTTTAGCTCGGTTGGCCTCGTGAAAAATATAGCACAACCCCGTCCGAGACATGTTGTCGACCAATTGAGAGTAGAGGAAGTTACTTATAAACTAATGTTCCAAAACCGTAATGCTCCGACCGAAAGTGGTTTGTATCTCATTGTGTTGGTTTTTAATCATTAGATGCACGGAGTCCCAATCTCGACATAAATTCCCCTTGCTATTCCCCAACCAATTCTTCAAAGTGGCATGTGCCGACTCAACTTTATTGGTGGTAGTGTTTCCAAGATGTCGTACATTATCGGTCCACGCACAAATAATCTTTTCTTTCACTTGATCAAGAATTGTGGATTCAACATATTTCAATAAAACGGGGTACCTTTCGCACACTTTCCGAAATTTCATGACCGAATCGGCATATAATTCCGTTGTGAAAGAATTTAGAATATGAGTCCATGCATCCATTATTTTCTCTACAATGACACCTGACTTGACCACTTTTCCGCCTTCCGACTCCACTTGTTTCGCACCCACCGCGGTCTTAACCCGACTTCGCACATTCTTTGTTATGTGAAATCGACAAAGTAGTGCATTGGAAGAAGGAAAGACCTTTGCAACCGCATTCATTAAGGCGTTATCGCGGTCCGTAACAATTGCTTTTGGCATTTGAACATGTTTCTTCAAAAGTGATCGACACGTCTCCAACGCCCACATAAAATTGTCCTCTTTCTCACACTCCAAAAAGGCAAAGTCGACGGCATATGTCTTATCCGTAGACGTAACGCCAACCATCTCAAACAATGGAAGACGATACTTGTTTGTCTTGTAGGTGCTATCGAGAATGAGCACTGTCGATAACGTGTTGAACAACTTGATGGAATCCGGATGAGCCCAAAAAATATCTCGGACCGTAATTCCATCATCGCGATATCTGTACCGAGACACGTAATCGTTGTCCTCCAACAATTTCAACAGTTGTTGTATCTCACTCTTATCTCCCCTAATTGACTTGTTCGTTTGATACCGAATGTTATACACTTGATTTATGTTTGCTACATTTTAGGGTTCTTTCTGTTTCAACGTGGCAAGTATATTTTTCGGTTGGACAAGATTCAAGGTCATGTCGGCTATACATGTCTTCTCTTCCACCTTGAGCCGACATACACTTGGATGGCCTTGAAAATTTGAGCACATTTCGTGGTTATGTATACCACAACGAACGGTAAATCTCCATTTCTTGGAAGTTAACATGTAATCACCAATCTTAAAAGGGAACTCACATTTTCTAGTACCAGTCTCGTCTTTCTTTAACTTCCGTAGAGGTGCTTGATATTTGCCGCTTCTTTCGCAACCCAAAATTACAAAAGCCTTTCTTCTTTCCGAACCATTATCCGATCTCCCGATATTTACTCCGAAGCCAAGCTCAATAGCCGTCCTACGAATGTATGCGACCATGCTTTCCCGATCATCAAAGTCTTGGTTGTTTTTAAAGTCACCGCCGACATCAACCGATTTTACGAGCATGCCTTCATCTTTCGGGGAAATCGGCGCAACTAATTCTTTTGACATGTTATCGGGGTGCACCATATCTATTTATAAACAAGAATAGAACAATAAATATGTATAAATAAAACATATTCAAAATTGCTGAAAATCTAAATTAATTAGTTCCAGGCATTTTTCCGGATTTGAACATCCGGAAATGTTCATGCTCCATTCGTTCCGGATGTGCACATCCGGAAGTAGTGTAACTTATTTTTTCAAAAAAGTAGATTGATAATGTGAGCAATGTAGTGGATGAAGTTGAATATTTACCTTAAATTCAATCTTTTCTTGCTCCCTTTGATTTGTTGCACCAAAAATTTGAACTTTTTGAGTGAGAAATGGGATTGATGAAGTAGGGTTTTTTGAGTTGGTGAGAGTGAGTGTAGTAGAAGAAATGTTGAGAATGGGAAGGGGGAGTGATCATGCAGCTTCAAATATATCAGCAATTCTTCTAGATATACAGATCCGGAGGCCTTCCGGATATGCACATCCGGAACAACTTTTTTTTATAAGGTTACGGTGCGTTCGGATGTGCACATCCGGAATCAGGGGGTAAAAAAGAAATTTCACGTGGTGCCTAAGAAACTTGGGTGGTGTATTAAGAAACTCTCCATTTTAAACCAATTTAAATAATATGTATGGTATCTTCTAAAATAAACGCATTTAACAAATAATGATGAACAGATAAATACATTTTTGTGATTTTATAATAAAACATTATTTATCAAATAAAAATGGATAATTTTATTTTACACGGTTAATTTTCATATTTGTATATAGACATAATATAATACCGAGTTATTGAGCTAAAGTGGTTAATAAGTTCCATTAAAGAGAATAATTTACTAGAGAACCTAACTTTGAATCTTTTGTAAAAAAAATTAATTGTCCATGCTTTACTTATCTATAGGTTGAAATATGAATGACAAGAGTCATCTCGCGTTGATAACCAGAGAAATAACAAACATAAAAAATAAACTAACACACACGTGCACACACGCACACACGCGCGCGCGCACACACACACATACACACACAAAAGATTAGAGTTGGTGTGTTGTGAAGAAAATTGTTATATATGTTGTTTAATGGCATGGATGTCTTTAAATGAAGCTTGAGTTTATGGATGAACATTGAAATTTTAAATGTGAAATTAAGGCAATGAGATGTGAGTTGAGAGGCATTGAAAAATTTGTAGTTAAACGAAGACCATCAATATTGAGTAAACCACAACAAGCGATTAGAGTTGAACGATCACAACCAATATTAAGGTGAACGATGAATAGCGAATCACGTTTGAACGTCTACGACCAATATTGTATTTATGTTGTAAGAAATAGGGACGATGTGACTATGTTTGAAAGAGATCACATAATGATGATGGAGCGTATTGAAATAAAAAAATATGACAGCGTGATAGAAATTAAAAGTGTGTATGAACGTAGATGAAACAATGGTTTCTTTTTTGTGGATGGACGTTTTAAGTTTTGGCGCTGGCAAGTTAAATTTCATAAATAAAAAAATTGGCCAATTTCATGAATTTCTTTGGACCGAGTGATTTCACAAAATTGACTCCAATTCTCTGGTTCAAACATATTAAGAAGGTTCAATTTGATTTTACACCGATTTTTTCCATCCACGGTTTTTCAAGACTAGTTGAATTAGATTCATCTTCGTTTCTTAGTCCAATTGGTTGTATAAGAAGGTCTAATTTTTTAAATATTGATTTTAACTCTATCTCTTAAAGTTTATTGTTATCATTGAGTTGTCATCAATATGTCACATTATTATATGTATGCAAGTCATCTCATTATACTTTATTGATAAAGACTCATGCACCCCAAACGATACTCTCTTCGGTCATTATTATAAGCAAAAAAGTGACTTTAAATTTTGATTACTATTATAAATAAAAGTCAATAACTTTTAAACTATTTAATGCTTGTATTACATGTATACCCTAAATTTATTTCAAAAGCATTTAATGTCGGCAATTGATTCATCAAATATAACTAAAGATATTATGGTAAATTTTACTTTAATTGTACATGAAGTCAATAAAATTATTTACACTTAACTAATTTTCTTAATTAATCTAAAAATAGTTATTTTTACTTATAATTATGATCTGAAGAAGTTTTTTTTTATATATACTCTAATTAATGAAAGGAAATAAATAGTTATTGTATCTTAATTAAAAAATCAAATTTTATTTAACTCACTTTGCCACTTATAGATTATCCACTTATAAAAAGTTATACAAATTCATTTTTCTATAACCTTATATGAAACTTTTGAAAGGTGGCACAGTATTATAAATTTTCATCTTAATTATAAAAATGTCATCGCGTTTAATGTGCTATGCATCGATGATTTAAATTATTTACTTATAATGCTTCACACATCATTTTAATTGAAAAAATATCGCCGAGTCATCATTTTAACACGACTATTTCTACAACCGATTAAAAGTAGGGTATTGTAATTTCTATTTTACACTAGTGAACTCTCCATTATCATCTCTTATATATAATCCAAATAAAGTCTCTAAAACTCTAACCCTATAACTTTTTCCTCCATTTTTACAAATGACACTTAAGAAAAACTTTAACCACCAACTACGAATTTCACTTTCCAATACACCAATCACATTTCTCACAACCCATCATTAAATGATGTTATGAAAAATGATACCTTGAAACAAAATATTAATGGTTTCTTTATGGGCAAAAAATACACATGGGTTAGGGTTAACAAGGAAAAATAAAGGAAAAACAACTGAAACCCTAATAGGGTTTACAAAGGAAGAGAAAAGAGTAAGAAGAATAGAGAATTGGTTAAATCTGTTTTACTATTCACTTTCTCAATAGGGTTCAAAGATTACAAGTGAATACCAACAATTAATCTCTCTCAATTTAATAAGGTTTTGTCACACCTTAGGAAGAGAGACTAATACGATATTTATAATAAACCTAACATACTAAACTAATGGGCTTTTTAACAATTACCCATTACAAGATAACTTAAACAATTGGATCCATAACATAAGGCCAAATTCGATCTCCTACATACTAGAACACAATTCAACTACAGCATGTGAGCGGACTTCGACGGCATGCTAAAACTAGAGTTCGGTCTAATATCTCACAAATCTCCACCTTGGATCTAACTCTATATCCTCAAGAAATAAACTAACTTTCTTCATGCAGCTTTATCAACTGCATATAGTGGAAAAACTTGCAACTGGGCAACGTCTTGGTGATCATATCAATAGCATTATGATCTGTCAAAACCTTCAGCACTTGGACTTCTCCACGCTCGATTACCCCTCTGACGAAATGCAACCTCACAACAATGTGCTTGGTTCGCTCATGATAGGCTGAATTCTTCGACAGGTGTATTACACTTTGACTATCACATTTAACAGTGATAAGTGGACCTTGAAGTTTCAGCTCCTTTGCAAAACCTTCAAGCCACAATGCTTCCTTCACAGCTTCAGTTAGGGAGATATATTCCGTTTCAGTGGTGATAAAGCAACAACCTTCTGAAGTTTTGCTTTCCAACTGATTGTTGTCCCAAACATAGTGAGCACATATCCAGAAATAGATTTTCTGGAATCCATACAACCTGCATAATCAAAGTCGACATATCCTTCGATTTCCGCTTTACTATCTTCACCCAATGCTCCACCATAAATTAGGACTCTATTCAGAGACCCATTTATGCACCTTAAAATCCACTTCAATGCTTACCAGTGAGCCTTTCCAGGATTTGCCATGTACCTGCCTATAAGACTTACTGAATATGTTATGTCAGGTCTAGTACAGACCATAGCATACATCAAAGAACCCACTATATTAGCATATGGAATGTTATTCATATAATCTCTTTCGACATCAGTACTGGGACACTGATCTATACTTAGCTTGAATTAAGGGTTTGTCAGAGTCACAACAGGCTTTGAATTCGACATACCATACTTTTCGAGAATCTTCTGTAGTTATGCCTCTTGAGTAAGCATAATTTCGACTGCTTTCTATCTCTTTGGATGTCAATCCCAAGAATCCTGGACGCAGCTCCCAGATCCTTCATGTCGAACTCCTTATTGAGTTCAGCCTTCACCCTCATTACATCTTCGACATTGTTGCTTGCTATTAGAATATCATCCACATAAAGCAACAAAATAACAAATGAATACTAGGTCGAAATCTGAAGTAAACACAGTGGTCGAACTGATTTCTAATGAAACTTATGTGTGTCATGAACTTGTCGAATCTCCTATTCCACTATCGAGGAGATTGTTTCAGTCCATATAAAGATCTCTTCAGTTTGCACACATAATCTTCCTTCCCCTTTTCGACATACCCTTCAGGTTGCCTCATCAGGATTGTTTCATCTAGATCACCATACAAGAACGCAGTCTTCACATCCATTTGTTCCAGTTCAAGGTCGAACTGTGCCACCATGGAAAGCAACATTTTAATGGACCTGTGCTTCACAACAGGAGAGAACACATCATTGAAGTCGACACCTTCTTTCTGAGTGAACCCCCTAGCGACCAATCTTGCCTTGTATCTCTTCGACGCCAAGGCTCAACAATATTGCGCTGTGGACTTTCTCTATCATGGTCATCTTTTCTTTTACCGTTAACGCAGCATCCATGGTTGCCTCTCCCTTCAACGCTTCTAAACAACCCTGCTGAACCAGTAGGGCTTTCATCTTCAAGCGCCACAGACCGAAATCGTTCACTCCGGTGAACTTTTCAATCTCATACTTTGTTGAAGGCATCTTCTCCACGCTCACCGCACCAATTTGATATGAAAAACGATACCTTGAAACAAAATATTAACGGTTTCTTTATGGGCAAGAAACACACAAGGGGTAGGGCTAACAAGGAAAAACAACTGAAACCCTATTAGGGTTCACAAAGGAAGAGAAAAGAGTAAGAATAATAGAGAATTGGTTAAATCTATTTTACTATTCACTTTCTCAATAGGGTTCAAAGATTACAAGTGAATACCAACAATTAACCTCCTCAATTTAATAAGGTTTTGTCACACCTTAGGAAGAGAGACTAGTATGTTATTTATAATAAACCTAACATACTAAACTAATGGGCTTTTTAACAATTACCCATTACAAGCTAACTTAGGGTACAATCTAACTTAAACAATTTGATTCATAACACAAGGCCCAATTCGATCTCCTACATACTAGAACACAATTCGACTACGGCATATAGGTCTTCGACAACAGCATGTGAGCGGACTTCGACGGCATGCTAAAACTAGAGTTCGATCCAATATAACACAAATAACCTATCTATTCCTTTAAATAGTTGTTGAGACCTAAAACCATATTAGCACATCTTCATTCTCCATTGCATTTCTCCAAACATTTTATTTCTCACACACTCGCCATACGTCATTCTTTTTTTATAATATGAACAATACAAAAATTCTCATGTTGAGTTTAAGAGGTTAGTCGGTATAATTTTGAGCGAAGGTTTATGAAAATCTTTTTTACTTTGTACTATATTTCTATTTTTTTTATAATTTTTTTCGTATATATTCTTCTTTAACAGATCATACTTATATATAAAAAACTAATTAAAATTACATATTCTCCACAATCATTAAGTAGAAATTTAAAATTTATTACATATACCTTGATTCAGATGATGTATTATTTACCTTATACCTTATATAACTTAAAATCTAATTTATGTCGCTTTTATCTAACTTATATCATCCTTCTCCTTCAAGTATATTTTTCCAACTTTCATATGTCAGATGATTGACTTATAAAGATGTTACTTGTGGATATTTGGTGATTGGAATTTTATATGTTCACATTTGATTCATATTTTTATATAATAATGCAAATATTTTCATAAACTATCTCATAGATTCTCAAAATTGTGTTTGTAGGATATGTCTTTTATGGTTTTGGTGCATATGTTTTGAAAGCAAACAGTAGTGAGATATACATGATGGATGATTATCGAAGTAGATGGTTATGCATAGTTGATTTAACACGCAAGACAGAAAAATGAGTTAAAATTAGAGGAGAATGACAACGTTTTTATAATCAACTTCATCTCAAGGAAGGAAGTGTAATCAATATTGGTTTATGGCGAAAGTCATCGTGTTAAATTTTTTTACATTATCCTAAAAGTATTTTAATTTTTTTTCCTTATAATCTATAAAATGAGTTCAAATAATTTGTTGATATAGTTATTCCATGTATTTTCAAATCTGTCTTTTAAACAGTAATTAATGGAATAGTGTTTCTAAACTGTTTTTACACTATGGTGTTTTGATTACAGTGATATTTTTTCTGAATACATGGAATGTATTCAAATGACTTAAATAAAAAGTGGATGAGATGCTTAGGTTTTGGTGTAAAAACTCTAAAACCATAATCCTACATAACACTTATTTCCCACGAATTGCTCAGTTAGTGCTCTAGATATCAGATGTTGGAATTAACCTAAAACATTGAGTAATTCTGAACCAATCTTGATGAACAAGATTCAATCAACCTGATCGAAATCCCTTGTTCTTCACTCTTCACTTGAGTGAATCAATCACACCTTAATTGCAAGAATGATTCTACGCAGCAATTATTAATGAAAGAAGAAAGAAAGAAGATTGAATAAGGAAGAAGATTAGGGTTTAACAAAATAAGGGAAGAGGAGAATGATTTCTGCAGAGTAACTTTTGGCTCTCAAACTGAGACAAAATATTAGTCAACTGTGCAACTGCATTTTTTGTTGTGTGTTACAATATTATTCTCTATTTTTCCTTCTAAAAATAGGGGTTACTCCCTCTATTTATAATTAAGTTACCTTGTTCCCTAAGGTAAAGCCCAAAATTACAAAAAACCCAAAATTTCAATTTTAGTTTAAGTCAAAATCTTGTGTCAAGCAATCTGCTTCGACACTCGGACATCTAACACAACTCGACACACACACACTAAGCTAATTTCGACACATCCTTGTTTTTGTCGAGCTACACTTGCTTCAACACAAGGAATTACAATCTGAACACACCACCTAATTCATTGTGTCTAAGCTATCTATATTCATCATAGACCTTAGCTTCTTGAACACTTTGACTTGCACTCCTTTCGTCATGATATCTGCAATAAATTTTCAATTCTGCAGTGTTCCAAGTTCAATTCCCTTCTGCTATCTGCTCTCAAAGATAATGGAACCTCATTTCGATGTGATTGTTTCGCCCATGTGCTATCAGATTCTTCGTCAGGTTGATAACTGACATGTTGTCGATCTTCATGGTAATTTCACCATGACTCTTTGTTGTAATCTCTTCGACCAAATTCACCATCCACTTTGCTTGACATGCACAGAGAGAAGCAGCTACATATTATGCTTCGCACGAAGATAATGCCAATACTGGTTCCTTTCTCGAACTCCAAGCAACTTGTGCACCACCTAGCATAAACACATAGCCGACTGTGGATTTTCTATCCTCATGATCACAACACTAACTTGAGTCGGTGTATTCCACTAACTTGCATTATTTTCCTTCATCAACTGCGGGAAATAAAATGTCCTAGTCGAGATTTCCTTTCAGATACCTTAGTATCTTCTTCGTCGCTACTAGGTGTGATACCTTTGGCTTCTGCATGAATCTACTTACCATACCTACATTGTATGCTAAGTCAGGCCTTGTGTGGCAAAGGTATCTTAGTGGCCCAATAAATCTTCTGTACTGAGTTGGGTCGACATTATCTTCGTCTGATTCTTTCGACAGTTGCAGTCTGGACTCAGTTGGAGTCAAAGTTGGGTTGTAATCTTGCATCTCAAATCTCTTGAGTATTTCGCATGCATATCTTCTTTGATGCATCATCAAACCTCTACTGCTCTTATAGAATTTGATACCAAGGAAGTATAAGAGATTTCCTAAGTCTGACATTTCAAACTCCTCACTTAGGTCATCTTTGAAGTCTTCGATCTCCTTCTTGCAACATCCTATTATAAACAGGTCATCGACATAGAGACATAGTAAAAGCAATTCACTATTACTTCTCCTTACATATACTCCATGCTCATTTGTGCACTTCACAAATTCTTTCTCCCTTAGGAAGTTATCTATATTTTTATTCCAAACTCTTGGAGCTTGCTTAAGTCCATACAGGGCTTTATGCAGCCTGTACGCCTTTCTTTTTTTGCCTTGCTTCACAAACCCATCTGGTTGTGCGACATAAACTTTTCATCTAAGGGGTCATTCAGGAATGCACATTTCACATCCATTTGACATACCTGTCAGTTGTTCATGTTTGCTAGACCAACAACAAACCTGATTGTTTCGATCCTAGCAACGAGTGCAAAACTTTGTCAATGTCGATTCCTTCTTTCTAAAGAAATCCTTTTGCTACAAGTCTTACTTTGTGTCGAGTTACTTCTCCTTTGGGATTCAACTTCATCTTGTATACCCACTTCACATCAATTGCCTTCTTGTCTTGAGGCAATTCGACAAGTGACCAAGTGTTATTGACTTCGATGGACTTCAGTTCCTCATTCATTGCTTTCACCCACTTTGAATATTTCAATGCCTCAGCTGCATTGACTGGTTCGACATCTGCATAGAAAGAATAGTGTACCAGCTCACCTTCTTTATTGACCACATCATCTGATGTAATCACACATTCTTGCAACCTTGCAGGCATGTGTCTTGTTTGTTGAGGTTTGCCTGGGCCTGCTTCACCTCTGACTTTTTTTTGTCGAACTTCTCTTTCGACTTCACTAGTTGGTTTTTCACATAAGATTCTCACTAAATCCTTCTTAACATTCTCAGTCCAATCCCATTATTTAAGCTCATCTATGATCACGTCCCTGGTGATCACTACTTGCTTGTTCACTGGATCAAACAACTTGTATCCTTTAGTCGAATGATATTCAATTAGGATCATTTGGCTCGTCTTGTCATCAAGTTTTCTTCGCAACTGATCTGGCACATGTCTATGTGCTATAGATCCAAACACCTTCAAATGAATTAGGCTAGGCTTGACATCATACCAATATTCTTTTGGTTTGATTCCTTCTAACTTATTCGTCAGACATCTATTCAAGATGTATGTTGCAGTCGACACAGCTTCTCCCCATAATTCTTTGGGTAGATACTTGCCTTTCAACATGCTTGTCACCATATTCATGATGGTTATATTCTTCCTTTATGTAGTTCCATTCTGCTGTTGAGTGTAGGGTGACACCACCTCATGCACAATCCCTTATTTCTTACATAATGCATCGAAATCTTTCGACACATACTCTTCACCATCTTCATTCCTCAAAATCTTTAGCTTTCTACCACTTTGTCTTTCAACCATAGATTTAAATTTGGAAAATACCTCGATCACTTCACTTTTCTTCGTGATCAGGTAAGTCCATAGTTTCAGACTAAAATCATCCATGAACGTGACAAAGTATTTATTACCTCCAATCAAATCCACCTGAATAGGACCACATACATCAGAGTATATGACTTCATGAATTACTTTCGACTTGCCTCCTGCATCCTTGGTGAAGTTATTCTTGTGTTGTTTCGCCTGAACACATTCTTCACTCACTTCACTTGGAATGTCAATTTCTGATAAACCTGAAACTATATTTCTTTTCATCAAATTTTTGATGTCTTTGACATTGAGATGGCCAAGTCTATAATGCCATATCCATTCATCTCGGTTGGCTGCAGTTGCAAAACACTTATGCTCCATCACATTAAGTTCAATCTTAAAGGTTCTATTCTGAGAAATTGGTGCCTTCAAGATTAACCTACCACCTGATTTGAGAGCTATCATTATCTTGTCTTCGATCAACACCTTGTGGTTCTTTTCGACAAGCTGCCCTATGCTAAGCAAATTACTCTTCATGCCTAGTGTCATACCCCAATTTTGACCTTGAATTTTTTATCGACGCATTTATCATAGCATCTACATATCATAGCATGCATTTCATCTCGTTTAATGCCCAAATTATCATCCAAAATAAACCTGTCAGATATACAGTCAAATCGGTCAAACTAAAAGTCAACCGTGCGTGAAATCAATAGACAAAAAGTTTCAAAATTAAACTTGCAGTCTTCAATTATATTAATCTACGTTTCGCGTAATTTAACCTGGCGTGCTCGTTTTTAATTTTTGATGACTTTTCGACCACATTTTGATCGGTCTGGGCATTTTTACTGGTCCGGATTTATTTCAAAATTTGACCAAATGTTATATTTTTCCAAGTCGTTTATTTCGCGCTGATCATTTTGGTGCATTCATTTTATTTTTTTGCCTACTTTTTTGCTCGTATTTTGATTAATCCAAGCCTTTTTACCGAAGAAAATTTATTTCGAAATTTGACTAAACGCTGTATTTTTTCAATTCGTTTATTTCGCGTTGATCATTTTGGTATATTCATTTTATTTTTTTGGACACTTAGATACTAGTTCGATTATTCGTTTTAAACTGTTTTCTTTCTAATTTTTAGTTTAATTTAAAGAAGTTTAATAAAAAAAATATTTTATTTTTATTTTCATTTATCATTCTTTTTTATATTTAATTTTTGTCTTTTTTTTCTCATTTTAGAAACACTTAATTACTAAGTGTTGGAAAATTGTTTTTGTTTTACTTCATTTTGTGATATCTAATATTATTTTAGATTACATATCCCACTCTTCATTCTTATTACTCCATGAACAAAACAACAACACGCGAACATCACCCTCATGCGCATGAAAAGAGAGATATATAACTCCACACTTCCATCACACAATATATCATCTCACACATCTCAAATATTCACCATTTTTCATACCTTCATTTTTATACTAAACACAACCTCCACCATTTTTTATCAATTTCCACCTTCTTCCACCATTTTTTATCAATTTCCACCTTCTTCTATTCTTTTGGTAGACTCCATAAATAACCATATCATAAAACTACAACAACACAACTTTCTCACCACAAACCATAACCATCTTCATCAGAGTCGTCTCAATTTTTTTGGAAACCCTCTATAAATCTGTTGTAGTTTAATCATGAAAAAATAAATAAAAGCTCTATCTAACTATTATACATATTTTATGAGGTCTTATTTAACCACAAATTAACTATGACAAATTTGAGACTATGTGTGGTAGTCCGTCTTGCACAACCTCAAAAAATACCCTAATCTTCATCTCTTACTATACCACCACCATGTACACATAAACAACATAACCATTAAACTCCTTTACTCTCTTCCACACACACACACAAAAAACTCATCCATAAACCAACATCATCACCATCTTTATCAGCCATAACAACACTTCCACAAACACAACTTCCTCATCATCTTCTTTCAACAAGGTTGGATATTTGTTTTTCTTGTTTTTTTTTTAGAGTTTTATGCTTGATTTTCTGTGTGGATGTGTAAGTTTCAAACTTTGAGTTGTTATTTATAGAAGTTTTCTTGCTTGAGAAAGAAGAGTTTTGGAAGAGGAAAGTTGTGTGTTGTTTTTTTGTTCATAAGAAGTTTTCTTAAAATTGTTCATATGAAATTTTTTAATATTGTTGTATAAAAATTATATGAAAAAAATATATGAAGCAAGTTGTTGTTGTTCCGGTACGTTGAAGAAGAGAAAATTTTCTAAAATTTTTTCTCCCCTGCCACGTGTCAGCTCCTGGGCGGGGACTTTTTTCTTCTTTTTTTTAATCTTATATTTATTTATTTTTCTTCCCAGCGTCACTTCCACCCTTTTTTTTCTCTCCTTTTTTTTATTTTAATTTATTTATTATTTTATTCTTATTTTATTTTATTTTTTATTTATATTATTATTATTATTATTATTATTATTATTATTATTATTATTATTATTATATATTTCCTACTATATTATTATTATTATATGTATCATTATTAATATTATTAGTGTTATTATTATTGTTAACTATTATAATTATTATTACTATTATTATTTATTGATTTTTATTGAATATTATTATTATTTTATTCAATTTCAAAATCAATTCCAATTTTCAACAGGTTCAAAATCCATTGCTTCAAATTACCTTAAATTATAATCAAATCCATTGCTTCAAATTACCTTAAATTATAATCAAATCATTTTTCATTTTTAACCATTTTCAAAATCAAACAATGTAAAACTCCATTTTTAATAAACCCGAAAGAAAAGGATTGTTAGAATCTAGCATTCTGACAAAACCCTCAAATGATCGGCCTCGAGTCTTGCGCATTGGGATAGCCGTTCGTTTTTTTCTTTCGTTCTTAAAACTTTTAATATCAATTTGGACAAATAAGGGCCGTTAAGATCTAGCATCTTGGCGTAACTCTTTGAACAATTGATTATTATCAAGAGTTCACTGTCCATCAAATAACTTTTATAACAACTTGAATGAAAAAGAGCCGTTGGAATCTAGCATTTTGGCACAACTCATTGAACAATTGATTCTCATCAAATGTTCTTCATTCTCCTAAAATATATTCAACCAATCAAACTCTTCTTTGTCTCCGCCGTGCGGTTAATTCTAAAAAAATATTTTCATAAACGTAAGATATTGTGTCTTGAGACGACGCAAAACATTGCTTCTTCCACAAACTATTTGAGTTGAGATAAGAGGCGTTTCCCGCGAATGATGATTTGTAAATCCATTTTGTTGTGATGCAAACGTCTGTTCCTCATCTGTTTTGGGTAAAGCAATGTTTTCTGTCGAATGCGATTAAATATCCTTCGCTAAAATCGACCAACAAACAAATATTTTTTACACAGAACTACGGACGCTCTAATTTCTCATTTATCAATGAGAATACATAGGCACAAGGGCCCTAATCCTTGGCCAGCCACATTTTTCTTTTTCCACCGTAGTCCCCGAACTACGGAGGCTCTGAGTTCCTCATTACACTATGAGGATACGTAGGCACGAGATTGCAAAGTCTTGTCGAGCCATCTAGTAATGAAAATCCTTAGGCCCCCTTTCTATTTAATATTACTTTTTTATCTTTCTTTTTCCCACTCAATAAGTAGAAGATTAGAAACTAACATAAGTTATCATTTTCATTCGATCCTAACTAAACGGTTCCCGTTGAGTACAACAGACGTGAGGGGTGCTAATACCTTCCCCTTGCGTAACCGACTCTCGAACTCAGATATTGGTTGCGATGACCATTTCCTTATCTTTCTTTTAGGGGTTTTATTCAATATTTTCTCTTTCCCTCTATGGGAATAAATAAAGATCGGTGGCGACTCTGTTAAGTCCATCCTACAAGCGTGCGATTGCGCTTCACGAGGTCGTTCTTATTTTTCAAGGTACAACACCTAGTATGTACAATACATTGGAAATTATTGACCTTTTGTCATCTTTCCTCAAAATCAGAACATCACCAATACCTTCAGCTGCTAGAGTATTGCCATTTGCAAATTTCACCATGTTCTTCATCAAGGGCTTTATGTTGACAAATCAATCTTTCCTACCAGTCATGTGTGATAAGCATCCTAAGTCCAAGTACCATTGGTCTTGGAATCTTTCTTCATCTCTTGTTGTGACCATCAGCAACATCTCTTCTTCTTCATGTTTCGTCAGCTTTACATCAGTTTCTTGATTCTTCTTCTTTTCTAGACATTCACTGAAATAGTGATTATACTTCTTACAATTGTAACACTGAATGTGACTTTTGTCAGGTTTTCGACCACCACCTCTTCCTCTACCTACAACACCACCTATTCCTTTACCTACAGCACCATCTCTTTGGTTGCCTTGGTTCCAAAGTTTTCTCTTATTCGACCAGTTTCATTCTTACTGATTTCGACCAGTCGAATTGTTGTAGCCTCCTCTGCCTTTGTTGCCATTCTAACTTCCTTTTCCTTTCTTTTCTTTTGTTGATTGCGCCTGCAAAGCCAAATCACTCTTCGACTTTCCTGCAGCTCTTTCAGCCATCCTTTGTTCATGAGATTCAAGAGTCCATTGAAGCTCTTCCTTTTTCAATGTTGACAAATCTTTCGACTCTTCTATAGCTGCTACCACGTGGTCGAATTTTGGAGCCAATGACCTCAAGATCTTTGCAACAACTAATCTTCATGTTAACACTTCTCCACATACTTTGATTTGATTCACCAATTTAGTAAGTATAGTGAAGAAATCAGTTATACTTTCACTTTCTTCCATCTGAAATAATTAATACGTCCTTTTGTGAGTTTATAACCTCACCTCTTTCAGCTTCTCTGCGCCTCCAAACGATTTCTCCAAGATTTCCCATGCTTATTTTGTTTATTCTACATCACTAACCTTTTCAAAATTATCTGGATTAACGCATTGATGAGTTATAAAGAGAGCTTTATAATCTTTCTTCTTCAATTCTTTGTATACAGCATTTTCTTGATCTGTCGTGTTTTCTGCAAGCGGTGTTACTCCTTCCTTCACAAGATCCCAAAGATCTTGATAACAGAAAACCACATTCATCTGCTTGCACCAATTCTCATAATTATTGTTCTTGAGAATCGGAAGACTCGCTGGAAAATGCTCGTTTGTATTATTCATTACCATCGTTATTTTCTTCCCAAGAATCGCTCAGCCAGTGCTCTAGATACCAGATGTTGGAATTAACCCAAAACTTTGAGTAATTCTGAACCAATCTTGATGAACAAGATTCAATCAACCTGATCGAAATCCCTTGTTCTTCACTCTTCACTTGAGTGAATCAATCACACCTTGATTGCAAGAATGATTCTGCACAACAATTGTTAATGGAAGAAGAAAGAAAGAAGATTAAATAAGGGAGAAGATTAGGGTTTAACAAAATAAGGGAAGAGGAGAATGTTTTTTGGAGAGTAACTCTTGGCTCTCAAATTGAGAAAAAAATATCATTCAACTGTGCAACTGCATTTTCTATTGTGTCTTACAATATTATTCTCTATTCTTCCTACTCAAAATAGGGGTAACTCCCTCTATTTATAATTGAGCTACCTTCTTTTCTAAGGTAAAGCCCAAAATTTCTATTTTGGTCTAAGTCGAAATCATGTGTCAAGCAACATGCTTCAACACATCGACATCTAACACAACTCGACACACACTAGACTAATTTTGACACATCTTTGTTTTTGTCAAGTTACACTTGCTTCGACACAAAGAATTACAATCTCTATATAAATCACGCATAATAGTTCTGTAACATATCTACAAAATAGAAATGAAAGAATAGAACAGAGGTACGTGATTGGCAGCATGATGGTGATGAATACAAGATGATGGTGAAGTTTCAAGTTTTTATGTTACATACACCAGATTGCTAGAATATGTAACTTCAATTGAATAACAATAGTAAAACAATACAATGTAATTTTTATGAAGGTTCTAATTTAATGTATCTTTATGAGAGTTCTCGTTGTATGTTTTCTTATTTATTATGAAAAATAGGAATTTAACATTTAGTCTGACTTAAGAAATCTTAAGATTGATAGAAGAAGTGGTTACATTAAAGAGGCTGCGAACAGGGTCGGCCATTGGGCCAAGCTACTAAGGCTAGGGCTTTAGGTCCCAAATATATAATTTTCCATCAAAGAAATTAAGGTCTAAAAATACCTTTATCGATTTAATACTCCCATGAAAATTGTTCAGCAGCTAAGTGAAAAAAGAAAAACCGTATTTTTTTAGTTTTGCACCGTCTTAACTCTTCTTCGTTCCCATAATAACTCAGTATTAAATTGATTTAAATTGATTTATTTTTTCAATGTTATCATAATAACTCTTTTTCTTTCATTGTTAATCTGCAATTGAACATTTTCTCAAAAGCAAAAAACACTGTAATTGCAATTGAAGCAACTCTGCAATATATAAGACTAAACTCCTTCCCAAAAGCATTTGTTACTTATAGAATAAAGTTAACGATTCCTATAATTGTTGCTTCAGCAGAAATAAGTTTTTGAAATTAAAATTAATAAAATCTTATCTACGATCAACAATGTATCAACAAAGATTAAATGGATTGGCTTTATTATCGATTGAAAAAGAAATGTTAACTGAAATTGATTATAATAGCTTAATAAATAATTTTGTATCACAAAAAGCTCGAAAAATAAATTTTAAATAAATATTATAATAATTTAATTTAAATTTTTTATTAAAATATAAAAAGTCTCAATCCAAAGTTTGCTTTACGCCTCGTAGAGTGTTGGGTCGGCTTTGGCTGCGAATTGAAACATATTAAGATTAGTTCTTAATTTAATTATTAATTTGTATACTCATTTTAAAATTTCCCATGCACATACTCCCTCCGATCTCAATTTTTAAAAAATTTCATCATTTAAGAAAAATATTTAAATACAATAAATATAGGTGATATATTTAAAATAATGATACAAAAAATTTCATCATTTAAGAAAAATATAGAAATATGAAAAAATAGTAATATATTTAAAATTATGATATTGAATATAATAAATATAGGTGATTTTTGTTTATATTTAAGATTAATGAAAAAATATTGCTTATATTTGAGACCGGAGATAATACATATATTCATACGTAGATATAAGTTTTACTTTATACTTTTTTTAGTCTACATTTCAATTTGAGATCTTTCATATCAATTGAATTCCATTTTTTTATTTTAAATGGAATTAGTAATTAACAATGATGTTGATCAATGACTTATGTCTAATTTATCACCAACAAAAATATGTCAATATTGACAAACCAAAAGTAAAAGATCACTCATTTATATAGTGCATATTTTCTTGGTTAGGAGTGAATGGAAAAAAAAAAAGTATTTCAAAAAAATGATTTCAATATATGATAATGCATATAATCTACATTTGTCTGTCACAACAAAGGCCTTAAATATGCATATACTTGACATTCATGTATTTTGAGATTTTTGATATTATAGTCACAAGTAGTTTGAACTTTGAAGAAACGTAAATATTGTTTAAAGTAAAACCATTACCATTTAATAATGTGAAAGTATTGTGAAGAGTTTATTTCAATAAACAAAATATAACTTATCAAATATGGTCTTCCTTTTTAATATTGAAGATCGTGCATTATTTTTTCAATCATAAGAGGTATCTATGTCCCTCTTGTCTTAGATGAAGCACCTAGTAGTAAAAAAATATATATATATATATATATTTCTTAATACATCATCCATGTTTTTTAGGTACTACGCGAATTTTTGTTTTTGTCACCTGATTTCAGATGTACACATCCGGACGCATCAATTTTTAAAAAAACGTTGATGTGTTCCGGATGTGCAAATCCGGAAAAATTCCTGATCTGCAAATCCGAAAAATAGCAGAACTTTATTTTTTTTTAAAATCAGTTTTGTTGGTTGGTCGCATATATTAATATATCGTCACAACTTAATATACATTCGAAAACATCCATATATAAAATAAAATAATATATATACATAATAATACTTCTATCAAAATACAGTACATAAATGTAATAAAAATATAATACATCAAACAAAAAACTACTGTGTATGGCGAAGGATCTGTCCTGGCTCCCCTGCTCCTCTGCCCCTACCTGTCGTCCTGGCTCGATGTCTGCGTACTGAAGTGCCCCCCGAGCAATCTCAATAATCCTATCAACGGCAAGTCTTCCACCAGAGCCCTCAGGGAGGTGATCGTCCGCAATGGCATGCCGCGCTATCTCCTCTATCTCACGACAGCGAGGTAGGACATCCTGAGTATGGTCTAGCTGAGACTGCCGCTTCTCTAATATCTTCTGATGAGCAGGTCTCGGTGGCGATCCCTCAGCAGTGGGCACCATGCATGGGTGTGAGACGGTATAGAACCACATGATGTACCCGGCCGCAACGCTCTAGTCTCTCGGCGCTCTGGTCGCCCAAGCCTCTTCCGGTACCAAGACGGACTAGAAGTCAGCATATAACTCATTTATCTGCACGCGGGTCAAGCCTAGAGGAGCAGACTCATGAGGCATCCTAGGATCGTCTGCGTGTAACCGAACTGACGCAAGACGCGCTCCGGCAGGTATCGAGCAGTAATGGTCGAACTGCATGCCAACCATCCTGAGAACAGCGAAACCTCATCGAACGAGCGCGTCACACGGTGATCGGCATAGGCGTCATAAAAAACGTCCTCAGCAACCATCCGATCAATATAAACTTTGTAGGGGTCGGGCGTCTGGTTCCCTCTGAGCAGAAGAAATGCAGAAGCACGCGGCATATCCTCAGTGTACCCCTCGACACTCCCCCAACCAGTAATCTTGGGAAAGTGCTGTAATATCCACACCTGAAATGGAAAACATAACATCGGTGTCAAACATTATAATGAATATAGAAAGAAAAGAAATGAAAAAAAAGACTTAGAATATAAGATTGTTACCACGTATAGTGTACAGTTGCCTGCCACAATCTTGGCTGCCCAGAGGCAACCATCTGAGAGCCTAGCATAGGTGTATGCCAGCGTAGCCGCCCCCCAATTATACTCATGGATCTCTATGGGATCCAAAAGGTCCCTGAGGTAAACGATATCATCGTAGGTGGCGCTGGTGTCCACAAACAGTTGCGTGCCAAGAAGAAACAGATAGTAGCATCTCAGGGCACGCTGCCTGTGGATCTCCACCTCAGCTGGATCACCTGCTGCCCGTCCTGCCTCTGCAAGCTTCTCACGAAATCTGCGTGTCAGAAAGGAGAACCGGACGTGTGCACCTCTCAACTAGGTCACCTCCACAAGGGCATCATCTGGGGTAGCCCCAAGCTCCTCAGTCAGCATCTCTATCGCGTCCACCTTCGACATCTTACAGTGACGGAGAAGGGTACCCGTGATCGATAGATGTAAAAGGCATGAGATATCATCGAGTGTGATCATGAGCTCGCCATACGGTAGATGAAATGAGGATGTCTCAGGGTGCCATCTCTCAACAAAGGCCATCAGCATACCGTACATGATCTGGGGATACCCAATCCTAGAAAGGCCTCCGAGACCAGAGGTAGAAAGTGCAGACGTGAACCACTCATCCCCTGGCAGCGCCGCAATCATGTTTATAACCTTGCCCTCATGGTTATAGAACTTCTGGGAATCCTTCTCCTGAAAATTTCCAAATAAAACAATGCTACAAATAAACATATTTTCAATGAAAACAATTCTATAAATAAACCGAGAAAAGTTACCTGTCCTAGCCAGACATATCTGGCAGTATGCTCAGAGTATCCCACGAGTAGGGACATATCAGACTGTCCCCCGGGGTAACCGTCCAGCTCATCAAAATCGTCATCGAGTCACCACCTTCATGTGTTGGGTGATCACCCTCAAGAACAGGAATAGGGGATGAAATAGGAGCAGCTGATGGAGCTGGAGTCTCCCGACGACGCCTGCGTGCGGGCTGGGACCCTGATGAATCAGCAGTAGAAACCCGACGCCTCCGAGATGTAGAATCGGCGGCTGACGGGGGAGTGGCCTGAACCTGTGATGTGGAAGGTTGTGGTGTAGGATGTGGTGTAGGATGTCCCTCAGCTGTAGGAGCTACCCCAACTCCCTCTGCGCCGGAAGCCTCGGCTGTAGACTGCGTCCGCTCACGTCGGACAGATGCGTGCTGAGATGTCCGTCCATGTATGATACGATCGTCTCTGCCAGCCATGTAATCTGTAAAGCATAATAAATAAATTAGAATTTTTTTAAAATAATTAAAAAAACAAACAAACACAAAAAAACCAAGTGTCTTCCGGATTTGCACATCCGGAAGTACGCAGAATATTTAACGTTGGGTGTTTCCGAATTTGCACATCCGGAAGTACTCAGAAGATTTAACGTTAAAATCCTTCCGGATCTGCACATCCGGTACGTATTTTCAAGTTCAAAAATAGCAGCCATGGCTACTGTACCATGGAAAAGGGCATTTTAATGCCCTGATCGTCCGTTTGAAGCAGCAAACAAAACCTGCATTATCTCTAACCTATGTTATTCATACTACCTAACAATTTCTACACCTAAATGTCTACTCTAAATCGATTACTCGAAAATAACTTTGAAACTCTAAAATTCGAAAACTTACCGATTAAATTGAGATACGAAGGATTTGGAGTGTCTTGATCGTTGTAGAAATTGCTCTGCGCCGAACTCGAGTGGAAAAAATCGAGATTTGTGGGATTGAGAATTTGAGAGTTTGAGAGAGTTTGGTGTTTGGAATATGAAAATGTGAAGAATAAGGGGGAGGAAGAAGGTCTGGCGCGAATTAATAAGACATTGTTCTGGATCTGCAGATCAGGTAGCTTTCCGGATATCCATATCCAGAACGCAACAACGTTTTTTAAAAAATTTGTGCGTCCGGATGTGCACATCCGAAATCAGGAGACAAAAAGAAATTTCGCGTGGTGCCTAAGAAACTTGGGTGGTGTATTAAGAAATACTAAAAAAAATGAATATTACGCGAAAATTTTAGTTGATCTTCTTTTTTTTTATAATTCTTGCCTAATTAATTTCTTGCTGAAATGGAGTTTTATGATTTTAATTTAAATGTGGATTATAAAGGACTTCTTTTGTATGTTATTTTTTATCATATTATAGGTCACTCATTAAGACATTGACATGCAAAAAATGTTGTTAAGTCGAGGAAAAAAATAGAGAAGACACTTTATGTTCTAATAAAATATAACCATCATGTAGAAAATGTTATTAACAATAGTAGATGAGCTATAAATAAATGATATAATCATTATTGCGAAATACCTTTTTATGGATGAAGTTATACAAAACCATAATATATATATATATATATATATATATATATATATATATATATATATATATATAGAATGGGATGTAAACCATTAAACCATTTCAAGTTGGTTGGGTGAAATAGAGAAGAGTTTTAGGGGGTTTTATGTGTCAGAAAATTTTGCTCAAGCTGAAGGAAAAACTTTATTGAATTGGTGTAAGATCTATAATGTTGTATGAAATAGAATATTTGATGGTTAAGAATTAATACAAGAATAAAGTAAGAGTAGCGTAAATGCGAATGTTGTGTTAGATGTATGGTGAGACTAAATAAGATAAGATTATAAATGACAATATTAGAGAAAACATTGGGATAGCACCAATAGTATAATAGATGGTTGAAAATAGAGTAAGGTGTTTTTAAAAACAAGAAAAACCTATAAAAGAATCTATTAGTAAAGATCTTGAGATTATTTGATCCATGTAGTTGATCCGACATGGTGGGATTGATACTAGTGGACTGGTTGAACATGCACAATCCTTTATTAGAAATATGGCAAGATATTGCGAAAATAGCTATCATTTGATAGGAGAACAATAAGAAGTACCTCAAGTTCCTCAACAAAGGAGATCCATAATTTTCAAATGTTTACGAATTTAGTGACGAATCAAGAAATAAAACAAAGAAAAAACAACGGGTAGTACAATTAATATGCATCCTAATATTATTGTTGATATAAAGATTTTTGAGAAATTGATTGGATAAAGATGATACGCATACTAAGCATATGACTCACACCAATGGGAAAAAATTTCTTTTATAGAAAAGATCTCTATGACAATAAAGAACAACAAGTCAAAGGGGCTTTAATTACATAACACCCGATCAAATAGTAGTAAACTTATGTAATTTTTTCAATTATCTATTTATTTATTTATTTATTTCTATTTCTATTTTTTTCCTTTTTTTCTTTTCTTATTTTTATTTTCTTTTTGGGTCAAGTCTAACCCACAATGTTGTATTTTCTTTTTCTTTTTTAGAATATAGATTTTTAATTTTTCAAAAAAAAATAATAATAATACTTGTAATTGAAAATTTTAGATATCATTATAATATGAGATATTTATTACGCAGGTGATAAAATTTAAACCAATTTAAATTATATGTATTGTAACTTCTAAAATAAATGAAGTAAATAAATAATAATGAACAGATAAAAATATTTATGTGATTTTATAATGGAACGGTATTATCAAATAAAAATGGATAAATTTATTTTACACAATTATTTTTCATATTTATATATAGACATAATATAAGACCAATTTATTGAGATCAAGTGGTTAATAAGTTCCATTAAAGAAACAAGATTACTAGAGAACCTAAGCTTGAATCTTTTGTGATAAAAATACTTGTTTATGCTTTACTTATCTATAGGTTGAACTATGAATGACTAGAGTCATCTCCCGTTGGTCAACCAGTGGGTTAACAAATAAACAAAAATAGATGACACACATATGGATGCACACACGCACATATGTACACATATACACAAACACACATACGCACGCACGCACACACACACACATAGAGAGAGAGAGAGAGAGAGGAGATGTTAAGTTACTTTTAAAATAAAATTGAACATAGTTACCTTAGTTTCTGATCTGACTTGATCAGAATGGATCTTCGTGGCCTTCCGTGTAGGGCAGCAATGATGGTTGTAGGAGAGGAGGAGGTGTACCTGCAAGGTACTCCGATGCCAAAGTAATTTTTTGGGCTAGAGAAAGCAAGTACAAAACGTTTAGGTATGACTTAGTGAATATTGGACATTGATTAAACCTGATCCTCTCAAGTGAGAGGGTATTTATAGAGATAACCCCAGCGCGGGACCAAGGTCTCCCATGTGGCCAAAATATATGGTCGACCAATGGGAGACTGCCAGGTGGAAGGTCTAGCGCGTGACCTTTTGACCTGGTCCAACTGTCCCCGTGAACATCGGAGGGGCAGTTGGTCGCGTGAATTGTCAAGCGCGTGAGGGGGACGTCCCCAACGGTCATGTTGTGCCCAATGGTTGTATTGTGCATGATGGCTATATTGTGCCCAACGACTAGATTGGCTGAATCCAGTTATTGGGTCTTGCCAAGAACTGGACTGGGTTGGGCCTTGCCCTACTGTGGACTAAGTGTCTGCCCAGTTCAGAACAGGAGTCCCCCAAGTCTTTCCTCTAAGGAAGAGTGATGACTTGAGATAGTCTTGTTGGTCGTTGCTTTCGAATGACAATGTTTAGGGACATACCTTTCACCTGTTCTATGGCCAGGATGGTTGACAGCTGGTCGCTTATGAGCTCGACAACCCATTTAGTACGCGATGGCGTGCTCGCGAAAATGGGTTTTTATGTCGACCAGGTTTAGTGAAAGATGCCTGCAAAAAGGACGTTTTTTTGTCGACTAGTCCTAATGAGGGCGTGACTTGTGTGGATTGTCGAGGAGGATATGCCCGCGGGGAGCTGGAGAAGACTTTCCTTGGGGAATGTAATGTTTAGCTTTAAGAACGCCAAACGAAAATTCCCTTCTGACAGGTAGTGGCGTAATTAATTTCTGTCAAGGCCTAGGGGGTCTAGGCTGGCTATGCAATGATGGCTTGTCTTTTGCACTTCCCCATGCGAGCAACTGCTTATAAAAGGGGGGGCGAGGATTCATTTGCACACTTCACGCAAATTTCTCTCCCCAATCTTTTTGCTCTGTAACTCGTCCCTTCGCCGGAGCTCATCTTGCCGCCGTCAACTTCATCTTCTACCCCCAGGCCTTCATCTTTAACTTTCAGATCTTCAAGTAAGTTTTGTATCCCTTCTTGTTAGTTTTAGGATAGTTATCAGTTTTCTGGGAATTAGCTTGAATTTCCCATAAATGCATGAATTTTCTGGTTGAAGTTCATGTGTTCTTCGATGAACACATGAATTTTCTGGGAAATTCATGAAGATGCTGAAGAACATGATGAACCTAGGATGAATGTCTTTGAATGTAGTGTAGAACAGTGTAGATCTTCCTAGGTTTCTGGTTAGGAGCAGCTCAAGTTTGTAGTCGGGCATTAGGCCTTCTCGACGCGAGAATTGATTTTCGCGTGTTTGATCAGTTTTGTTTTGTCAAGGAAGCTCGTCCCCATAAAATCCTTTCGTAGAGTTGCGGAGACTCGTCCCCGTAGAACGGAGAAAAGGATTTCGTTGCGTCCCGGTACTGTCAACTACGGATTGAGGATGTCCTCGAAATTATTCCTCGCCCTTTCACTTGATTAGTTATGGGGGTGGATTTGATCTCTATCATCAAATTCACTTTTGTTTCATCTGCTTTTCAGGTGAAATGGCCAACAGAAACGAGGGAGTCATCCCCGACGTTGGGTCTGTTAATGGGGAGACGGAGCAACCCGTCAAGTACGCTGAGGGGGATCTCGACTGGATTGCCTAAGAGCCAATGTCGACGAGATCGACTTTCACTGAGGAGGAGGCCCGTTCGTTCCCTTACCTTGAAGACTGGGCAGAAGATGCACCTATGAACTGGAAAACGCTTTGTCCCACAGAGGATGACCAGATATGTTCGGTGTATTTGGGGATGAGATTTCCCATGTATGAATTCGCTTTCGTGGAGGCGGGGTATCGTCTGTCCTTCACCGATTTTCAAGAGGTTATCTTCTGTCATCTCGAGATGTGTCCTACCCAACTTCATCCTAACGCTCTGGCATTTATTCGGGCCTTTGAGCTGGTCTGCCGGTATCTGGGGATCAGGGCAACAGTGGAGCTTTTCTTCTGTATCTTCCAAATTCAAAGGAGCACGGTCGGTCCAAAACAAAGTTGGGTGTCCTTTAAGCAACCGAGCATGCTGTTTTGGCCATATTCGGAGTCTGTCCGGAACTTCAAATACAGGTTCTTAGTTGTGAAGCCTGTCTCGGAGGCGGCCAAGGAATCCCTGGCTAGCATGGAAACCGTGGAGGTTGATGGTCGAGAAGTAACGAGGGCAGTATCCAAATTCCCACTGGAGTGGGTGTTTGCTCACTTTAGATATAGGACCGACCAATTCCTCGTTAAGCATGACCAGCTGAGTACCGAGGACAAGAAGTCATATCGAGCGCTGGCGAAGTTCGTGGAAAGCTTCGCCCCCGCTTTTGTGGTAGACAAGGATAACAAGGTGCTGCTCGGGGAGGATGGGGAGCTTGCCCATGCGGCCCGCTATATAAACACCAAGGCCCTCCTTGAATGTGAAAACGAGGATGTCGCATTCAAGCTTCTCGGTATAGATTAACCTTTTGCCCAACCTGTTAATTTCTAGTGTAATGTGCTAATCCTTTTTCTTCTTTCTGTAGGGAGAATGTCGGACATGTGAGAGCGCTTGGTTAAGTCAGCGGCGCCCAAGAATCTCAAAAAGGCGCCGGTGCCGAAGGCCAGCGCGGCCAAACTTCTGGCGACGCTTGAAAAGTTCGTCGGCGGTTCGGACACCTTTTCGGGTAGCACATCGAACCCTCCTACCTCGGACAGAACAAATAAGAGGAAACAGGATGATATCATCTCTTCCTCGGCTGGTGGTTCGAGCGGCTTCGTCGGGGGCAAATTTGTACTGCCAACATGTTATCTGCAAAGGAAATTTTCGACGAGGAAGGCTCTGTTGTTTTCCCCGACCTTGAGGCGTCGGCCATTCTGCCCGCTGATCCTAAGGTGAGGAGGAAACTTCTATGCCAGGATGCGGATGCCGTGATCAGAGTGTTGGAGGTGGCGCTGGCCCTTGGGGATACTGAGACAGTTCCGCTTGCGGATCTCAAGAAGGCACAGGCCAAGATCACCGAGCTTGAGTTAGAGAATGTCGAGATACACAACAGGATGACCACTCTTGAGGGCAACCTAGAAGCCATGGTCGAACTCTTGAAGGACATGAACCAGATGATCGAGGAGCAGAAGAGGCTGAAGGAGGAAAACGTCGAGCTGAAGGTGAAGGTTGCTGGGCTGGAGCATTCGTCGGTGGTCGGCCAAGATGAGACCGAGGAGGAGAAAGCCATGAAGACCCAGAGAGATTTAATTGAAAGAATCCACATCCTCGAGCAGGATAATCTGGGTGCAGTTGAATTCAGGTTCAATGCTGCGGTGAAGCAGATGAAGGCCCTAAATTCTGACGTCCAGCTGCTCACCAAGGGCATGGGCGTGCTGAACCAAGTTGTGGACGGCTAGGTGGTTCCCCCCGAGCTTCCCACCGATGAAGTGTAGCTTTTATTTTTGTACCTTTGTATTTTGTTGGCCTGCGTGTCACTGTAACTGGTTGTTGGGCTTGGCCCATGTCTGTAATATTGACAACTTTGGCCTTGTGTATATATATATACATATATATTTGTGTTCGACATTATATGCCTTGCATCTTATTTTGTGTATGCTGTTTAATTTTTAGCGAGTAATGTTTGCTAAGTATGGAAGTTTGCTTGACTCGTTATCATTACGCTCGACAGTTTGGGGGACTCGTCAAGGAAGCGAAGTGTTTTCTCCAGTGGTGGGACTAGGATCTCGGTCAAGGTCCTGATCCCACAGGGCTTGGATTGTTCCCATCGCGAGCTGGGTGTCCTGCCATGCTGGTGCGGCGACGGCGGAGCTCGATTGAGGTATCCCCGTTGGGCATAGAGTCTGCTCGTTCCATGAGCAGAAGCTAGCCGATGTTGTAAAGTTAAAGATTGTGCTTGCACCAGGGCACGCTCATGTGGCCGAGCGGTCTCCCCGCTGTGGGGTGAGTTCGTCGGCGGTTAGTCTAAATTGGTGGATGGTTCTAACTGTAATATTGTTTGAGCTTTTTAGTATTCCATTGGTCAAGCAAATGGTACCCCCGTTTAGAGTTTCGAGGTAGTAGGCTCTAGTGCCTGTTTTTTATTTGACCCTATATGGTCATTCCCAGTTTGCGGCCAGCTTACCCTCGCGTGAATCTTTTTAATTTCTGCGTAGGACCAGGCTGCCAACTTGGAAGTCACACTTTATGACTTTGACGTCGTGGCGCAGAGTTATTTTTTGTTTCAGCAAAGCTTTGTGGAGAGCTTCCCCTGATCGAATCTCTTCGACGAGGTCGAGCTCTTCTCTTAGAGCCTCGTCGTTCATCTCTTCGTCGAAAGGAGCTTCAGTTCGTCTGGAAGGTTCCCTGATCTCCACCGGGAACACTGCCTCGGTTTCGTAGGCTAGTCGAAAGGGAGTCTCCCCGGTGGTTGAGTGTGGGGTTATTCTATAGGCCCAGAGCATGCTATGTAGCTCCTCAACCCATCTCTTTTTGGCTTTGCGTAGCCTTCATTTTAGACCTCGAATGATCACCCTGTTTGTGGCCTTTGCTTGCCCGTTAGTCTAGGGATGCTCAACGGAAGTGAAGTGTTGCTTTGTGCCTAATTTGGCGACAAAGTCTTGAAACTTCATGTCCGTGAATTGGGTTCCGTTGTCGGTCACAAGGGCCTGGGGCACCTCGAATCGTGCGAGGACGTTCCTTTTGTAGAAACGAAGTATGTTGAAGGTTGTGATCTTGGCGAGAGCTTCGGCCTTGGTCCATTTTGTAAAGTAATCGACGGCCACGATCAGAAATTTGTTTTGATAGGACCCCATTGTGAAGGGGCCGAGGATATCCATCCCCCACCAGGCGAAGGGCCATGGCGAGGACAAAGTCTTCAACTTGTTAGGGGGTGTCAAGTGCATATCCCCATAGCGCTGGCATCTATCACATTTCTTGACATGCTCCTTAGCGTCGTGTTGTATGGTCGATCAATAGTATCCTGCTCACAGGACCTTTCTTGCCAAGGACCTCTCTCCCAAGTGTTGCGCATTGATACCGTCGTGAATTTCCTGGAGAACTTCGGGGACCTTGTTCTCCTCAACATAATTTAGGAGAGGGATAGAGAATCCTTGTCGGTAGAGCTTGTCATTGACCAGGACGTATAACCAAGCCCTTCGCTTGGTCATGTTGGCCTCCTTGCTGTCCTCAGGCAACTCCCCTGTGGTGAGGTAATTGTATACCGGGGCCATCCAGCAGCTGCTGTCTCCAATGGCATTGACGTCGAGCAGCCCTGATGACTTTTCAATACTTGGGAGGGGGAGTATCTCTTATATGACAGATTTATTAACATATGCTCGAGTGTTTCATTTGCGGGGGATGTTCTGGACTTCCCACGCGTCGAACTTAGTTATCCTTTCTTTTACCAGCGTTAGGTATTCGACGAGGTGATCATTTTTGGCCTGGTACTCTCCTCGTACTTGGGACGCTACGAGCTGGATATCTGTGAAGATCTTCACTTCCTTGGCGCCCAAGTCCTCAGCCAATCATAAGCCTACGAGGAGTGCCTTATACTCTGCTTGATTGTTCGATGTAGGGAAGGGCAGGACTAATGATACTTCAATTAGGATTCCTTCTTCATTCTCGAGAATGATTCCTGCACCACTACCCGTGGAGCTGGATGCTCCGTCGACGAAGATGGTCCACCGATGAGCTCCGCTAGATGGGGACGCTAGAGGTATCATTTCCACCATGAAATCGGCTTGGGCTTGTGCCTTGAGGGCTTTCCTGCCCTCGTAGTCAATGTCAAATTCTGACAGCTCCAAAGACCTTTGAGCATTCTGTCGGCCATGTCTGGCCGGCTAAGCAGATGCCTTATGGGTTGTTTTATGTGCACCACTATCGTGTGGGCCAAGAAGTAGTGCCTCAATCTCCTCGCGGCGTTGATGAGGGCGAGGGCAACTTTCTCGATCTGCTGGTACCTTATTTTTGGCCTTGTAAAGCCTTGTTTGCGAAGTATATGGGTCTTTACCCGTCGGGTGTTTCACAAATGAGGACGGCGCTAATGGCCTCGCTAGTGACGGAGAGGTACAGGTACAGCGTCTCCCCGCTATCTGGTCGTGACAGAACAGGGGGTTCTGACAAGGCTCGCTTGAGGTAGAGCAGAGCCTACTCGCATTCCTCTGTCCATTCGAATGTGGCCTCCTTTCGTAGAAGTTTGAAGAAGGACAGGGCGTGTTGGGCAGACTTGGCCACGAAGCGAGATAGTGAGGCGAGCATCCCGTTGATGGAATGTATATATTTCTTTGATTTTGGCGTGGGAAATTTGGCAAATGCATGACATTTGTCAGGGTTGGCCTCGATCCCCCTCTCGGTGAGGTAGAAGCCGAGGAACTTCCCTGCCCGCACGCCGAAGGTACATTTTTCTGGGTTAAAACGCATTTTGCATTTTCTCGCTTGGTCGAAGACCTTTTGCAAGTGGACCGTGTGATCGGATTCCTTTTGGGACTTCATGATCATGTCGTCCATATATACTTCATGCATGTCTCTGATTTCTGATCGAAAGACTTTGTTCATCATGCGCTAGTATGTGGCCCCAGCATTTTTTCAGACCGAAGGGCATTACGTTGTACTAATAGTTCCCCGACGAGGTCATGAAAGTGGTATATCTCTTGTCCTTTTCGGCCATGGGAATTTGGTTGTATCCCGAGTAGGCGTCCATGAAGGACAAAAGTTTGAAACCTGCAGAATTATCTACCAGCTTATCTGTGCTAGTTAAAGGATAAGCGTCTTTCGGGTAAGCCCGGTTGAGATCAGTATAATGAATGCACACCCTCCACTTTCCATTATGTTTTTTAACTAGTACAATATTGGACAGCCAGGTTGTATACCTGGCCTCCGAGATAAATTTCGCCTCTAAGAGGTGTTTTACAAGTTTTTCGGTAGCCTGTGCCTTTTCGTCAGACTGCTTGCACCTGCATTGCGCTACCGCTCGAGCTACTGGGTCGATGGTGAGTTAATGGCAGGTAGTCTCAGGGTCAAGGCCGGGCATGTCCATGGCGCTCCAAGCAAATAAGTCTGCATTGTCTCTTAGGCACGTATGTAGCTGCTACTTTACCTCTTCAGGTAGTCCTGCGCATATCTTGACCCCTCAGTTCGGGTTGTCTCCAAAGGTGATCACTTCGAATTCCCCATCTGGTATTGGACGCATGATGGTTGATGCAGGGGAGCTGCCTGTCACTACTGGAGTTCCTTCATTGTTGTCTTCCTCGCCTTCTTCAGAGATCCGGCTATCGAGGCCAATTGTATGCATTGGGAGAGCTGGCTTTTTGTCGAGCTAGCTTTCCTCGTTGGGAAGATCTTCGTCCCTTTCCCGTTTGGAGGCCTTAGGTGATGCGCCAATCGAGCTTTTCCCTCTGGTAGCTGCTTAGAAGCACCTCCTCGCGGCCTCTATATCTCCATGCAAAGTCGCGGCGTGGCCCTTCTCCGTGTAATATTTCATATTGAGATGAATAGTTGAAGGGACGGCGATCAGCTCCGCGAGGGTTGGTCTCCCCAGGATACACTGGTACAGCGATGGACAGTCGATGACCAGGAATTAAGTTTTTATTGTCTTGGAGGCCTTCTCCTCCCCGAATGTGACTGGGAACTCCACGTACCCCCAGGGTCTGGCGGTAGCCCCATTGAATCCTTGCAGGTCTGATCCCACGTACGGTGACAAATTCTTCTAGTCGAGCTTCAAGGCGCGGAACAAACTGGTGTTTATGTACGTGGCTTCTTTCTCCTCGTGTTGTATATAAGCTTGGGCCTTATGAAGGAGTTCGGCCAGGGTACAGGGTGTCTCGATGCCCACTACTTTGCGGAACTCGCTCTTCGGTCTCTGCCCCTTCTCGAGGAGGTATTTCTTCATATGGTCTGTAGTGTGAACCTCTACAACTTCCTTATTGAATCTCTCAATGTAGGCACGTAGGGGCTCGTCCCTGCCCTGAATGATACCTTCGAGAGTGGCTTCCGACTTGGGGTGTCGTCTTAAAGCAGTGAAGTGTCAGGTGAACTGGTTCTTCAGGTCCTTCCACGAGGTGACTGAGCCTCGGGAAAGACTCTTATACCAGGGCATGGCCCCCTTCTTAAGGGTGATGGGGAACAGCCTGCACTTAATGCCTTCGCTCACGTTGTGGTAGTGGAGCATGGCTTCAATGTTTTCTATGTGGTTGCCAGGATCTGAGGTACCATCATAGAGAGCTAGAGGAGGAGGCTTCTCCAGCCCGCGAGGAATTCAGGTGTCCATGATCTCCTGAGACATGGGTCCATGGACGTCGTCATTGCTGCTCGTGCTTGATGACCTGCATGGGGAGTGGTTACGCCCGTGACTTCTGGTGCGTCAAGGAGAATGTATGCGCTGACGACGATGTTCACGATGATTTTCTGAGGGCTTGGTCCTCTTTGGGGCAGGAGAACGTCTGGATCTCCACAGAGGAGTACGGTGTCATCTCCTGGTGACCTCTTGCTCAGGTTCTTCCGACTTCGACCATCCCCTGACAGGAGAAATGCTCCTGGATCTGTCTTGCCGACGTTTCTGAGGGGGAGACTGAGGGCATGGAGATGGGCTGCGAGGCTTTTGCGAAGGAAGTCGCTCCTGAAGGGCATGCTCCAGCATGTTGATCTTCTTGCTCTGTTGGAATATCAGGTAGTTGGACTTGTTGAGAGAGGCAATGAGGGCGGCAGTGTCAGGGTCAGCGTTTTGAGGGACATGTATGGGCTCAAAGACGTGACTGGAAGACTGCGTGTGCGGTTTCACATCGTCGAAAGAAAGAGATGAAGTCTTTCCCTCCTGGTGGTCGGTCTCCTAGATCGCAGCTCCGGGGTTGTGGTGGTCGACGTTATCCAACGTAACGGCGATAGCAGGATTTTGATAGGCATCATCATTTCTGTTGGAGGCCATGATGATCAAGGGAATTTTTAGAGAGTAAGCTTTGGTCTTTTAGGTGAAAAGATGAGGGATCTTGGTTCAAAAGACGGGGAAGTGATATTCCCACAGACGGTGCCACTGATCTGACGTGATCAGAATGGATCTTTGTGGCCTTTCGTGTAGGGCAGCGATGATGGTTGTAGGAGAAGAGAGGGTGTACCTGCAAGGTACTCCGATGCCAAAGTAAGTTTTTGGGCTAGAAAAAGCAAGTACAAAATGTTTAGGTATGAGTTAGTGAATATTGGATATTAATCAAACCTGACCCTCTCAAGTGATAATGTATTTATAGAGATAACCCCCAGTGCGGGGCCAAGGTCTCCCATGTGGCCGAAATATCTGGTCGACCAATGGGAGACTGCCAGGTGGAAGGTCTAGCGCGTGACATTTTGACCTGGTCCAACTGTCCTCGTGAACTCCAGAGGGGCAGTTGGTCCCGTGAACTGTCAAGCGCGTGAGGGGGACGTCCCCAACGGTTATGTTGTACTCAACGGCTATATTGTGCCCAACGGCTAGATTGGCTGAATCCAGTTATTGGGCATTGCCAAGAGCTGGACTGGGTTGGGCCTTGCCCTACTGTGGGCCAAGTGCCTGCCCAGTCCAGAACAATTTCATTTACACACACACATACACAAACAACATGCGCGGCACACACACACGGAGAAAGAGAGAGAATGTACCACCTTAAACTACTTTTAAGGTTACCGACTGAGCACACAAATTAACACAGGTCTTTTCAGCATGTTTTATCTTCATTCACACATTTTCCAGGAAACTTCCCAGAAAGTCGTCCATCCAAATACTACTCCAAGTCAAGCACGCATAACTATGGAATTCTTATTTGCTAGGCTATCGAAAAGAAGATGCATCTTATTGGTATAAGTAGTATCAATCAATCCTTATAAGCCTTCCTTCAATCATACAGTCACATACCTGCACAGCTTCTAGATCCCTCTCAGTCCAATGTGAATTCAGTTTTTATCCAGAAGCTACAAGGAGCCGCTCATTGTCATGCCTTGTGCACCAGTGACCAATCCTCGCCCTCGTTCTTGAACCATGTCGTACTAGGAAAGGTCTGCTCTTATACCATTTGTAACACCCAGGACTGCTTTCAAGATTACCGACTGACCCCACAAACTAACACGAGTCTTTTCAGCATGTTTTGTCCCCACTCACTTGTATTTTCAAGAAACTTCCCAAAAGGTCACCCATCTAAATACTACTTCAAGTCAAACACGTTTAACTATAAAGTTCTTATTTGTTAGGCTACTAAAAAAAAGATGCATCTTATTGATATAGGTAGTACCAATCAATCTATAAAAGTAGTATGGGGCATTACAAATAGTGTGTGTGTGTGTGTGTGTGTGTGTGTGTGTGTGTGAGAGAGAGAGAGAGAGAGAGCGAGAGAGAGAGAGAGAGAGAGAGAGAGAATGTGTGTGTGTGTGAGAGAGTGAGTGTGTGTGTGTGTGTGTGAGAGAGAGATCTTAAGTTACATTTAAAATAAAATTGAACATAGTGTGTGTGAGGAATTTAACATTTTTGGTGGTTCATTCTTGTCTTATCTATAAGAAAGCTTGAGACCTCGTGAGGAAGAAAGATGAAGTTTGATCAAGTCACAAAAATCTTAAACAATGAAGTCGTCATTTACCTTGTCTTGAAACCAAAAACAACACCTAAGGTGGGTTTCTAAACTTAGGTTATGATCATAATTTAGGCTAATATAGTGTTCTTGCATGTTATAGGATGGTGTTTAATCTTAGAAAAGATGAATGCAAGTTAGGACCTAGTATCTTTATTTGGTGGGCTGTGAAAAAAATTGTTATATAGGTTGTTTAATGCCATGGATGTATATAAATCAAGCTTGAGGTTAGAGATAAACATTGTAAGTTTAAATGTGAAATTAAGGCGAGTAAATGTGAGTTGAAACACAGTGAAAAATTTGCAGTTAAACGAAGACCGTCAATATTGAGTAAATGACAATAAGAGATTACATTTGAACGATGCCAACCAATATTGAGGTGAACGATCACTACTATGTAAAAGCCATTTCACAACGGTTGGAAAAGGGATACCACCACATGTGACCAACCGTTGTGAGGCATGGGGTGTATGTATGATGCTCTCCACCACGGTCGTGCGACTGTGATTATAAGCTATGCATCGCGCTACCTATCACAACAATTACTTTAAACAACAACTATAATATTCCTAACGCATAAAATTTAACAACGGTTGTGATAAACAAGCGTTGTGATATATACACTAAGTTTATTATAAATTATGTGGAATGTTTATTTTGTCAATACTCACTAAATATATAACCTTTCGATCTGATCTAGAACATTATAATATGACAAATTAAGTTATATTAGAAGAACGACTGCACGTTCAATGCTAGACAAGATTTCTTTAACTCTTTATTCCCATTTTTCTCTTTAACGGTTCGAATTTGGTTTAATGCTCTTAGTTCTTCAACCTCCCATTCCTTCACCTCTAGTTCATTTTGCAAAATATTATTTACTTTGCAAACAAAATTAGAGGTGGAGAAAGGGGCAGTTGAAGAACTACAAGCATTAAATAAAGTTCTAACTATTAAAGAACGAAATGCAAATAATGAGCGGAAGAATTTTTGTCTAAAATCAAGTGTGTAAATTATTTTATAATATAACTCTATCTATCATATTGTAAGATATAATAAACTCATAATTTTATAATATAATGCGAATTGAGTAAGGGGTTGAAAAAACACTCAAACTACATAAAATATAGGGTTAATACCCCTTTTGCCCCCTGCCATATGGGCGAAATCCCAAAAACAACCCTGTAAAAAAAAAACACAGATTCCCCCCTTGTCATTTGAAGATTCTACTGTTTTGACCCCTCTTGAAATCCAGTCAACAATTTCTATGACGTGGCAATGTTTTTTTATTTTTTATTATTATTTTTAATTACGTGGACGAATTATGTGACATTTTTTATTATTTTTTATTTTTTAAATTTCATGTGGCATTTTTTTCGTATTATTTTTTATTTTTAATTTAATTCTATTTTTTTTCAAATTAATAATTTAAAAATTATCTTATTTGGGGCAAGTACATATTCCAAATTTATCAGCCCAAGTACATATTCCAAATTTATTAGCCCATGTATTTTTCCATTTAATATAAGTTACACAACTCTCTTATATAAAACCTATATTTTTGCCCACTTCAAACGATGTAAGACAACAGTTCTCTTCATCATCAATTTGCATCACACTGTTCATCAATTTTTCCTGCATCAAACAAATTCATCAACTCATCCTCAATCTCATCAACTCATGTTTTTATTCTCTTGCCGTTTTCAACTTGATTTCTTTCTGTTTTGAGCATGATTTTGTAATGATGGCTATTGACGTTGTTGATTTGATACAATACGATATCCTTATCATATCTGTCCATATTTGATTGCCTTTAAATTTCTGGTTTATGGAAAGATCTGATGCCTAACTTGGAGAGCAATGCAGCTTCAGAAGATCCAACCTTGTCTCCTTTCTTAATGAGCTCCACAGGGGTAATGATTTCCACAGTTCCCTTGTTAATCTTGGTTGGAATGTTAAGCACCTAAAGTAGAGAATAAATATAAGTTTGATATCTGCGACAATAAATCTCAATTTCAATTGTTTAAAGAAGATTACAAACAAACCTGGAAGAAAGAAGTTTGAGAGGGGTCGAGCCCTGTGTTGCCTGGAGGCACAACGAAATCAATTGGAGCAACCAAACCAACACGAGCAGGAGCTCCAACCTATTCAGATATTAGACAACTCAGTACTCAATAAGCATTCAATTAATGTGACAGGTGAGCACATTCAACCACATTGCTGCCATTGCCATACATCAACCAAATTTTCAGCAGAGAATTCTTAATGAGAATACAAACATATTGCAACTGTGGATAACTCACAAAAATAGAGAAGACCAAAACATGCAAAGATCAAGAGAACAAAAACAATGTACAAGAATCAAATTTACAAATAAGGGATTTAATAAGCATTCAATTAATGTGACAGGTGAGCACATTCAACCACATTGCTGCAACTGTGGATAACTCGCAAAATGGAGAAGACCAAAACACGAAAGATCAAGAAAATAAAAACAATGTACAAGAATCAAATTTATGAACAAGATAACTTTATCGAATAAATCAGTGATCACATAACGATTTCACATTCATGGATCAAATTATAATACCAAGACTAAAAAGCAGCAACAAAAACAGAGCAACAAGAGCATAAACATTGCATATAACACTCTAAGCAACATAAAATACGACAATTGCTAAAAGGTAACTTCACCTTGTACTTGGCAACCTCGTCGCTAACTTCCTTCAAGTCACCTTTAGTGAAAATCAAACCAACATTTCCCTGATTGAACAAGCAAAACAATGTACAAATCATCAAAAATAGGCTTAACAATAATAACCATAATCAAACCCTTTCAATCTAGTAAAGAAACTAAAACATAAAGTACAATTTTGATCATAAAAAAAACCACTTGACGTGCGAAAAAATCAAAAATCAAAATAATGAAATTTCGTAGCTTTCAACGAGATTACCCATAATTCGATCAAATTCATTCATGGATCAATAAAATAATGAAATATGAAGATAAGATAACTCACGACAAGAAGGGGAATAAGGTTGAGAAATGCGTTGTTTCCAGTTTTCTCTGCATGAATACGAACGGAACGCTTCATCATGGTGTTCTCTAGTTCAATGATTCTTGATTGATTGCAGCTATGATTTGAATGCAGGAAAAATTGATGAACAGTGTGATGCAAATTGATGATGAATAGAACTGTTGTCCCACATCGTTTGAAGTGGGCAAAAATATAGGTTTTATATAAGAGAGTTGTGTAACTTATATTAAATGGAAAAATACATGGGCTAATAAATTTGGAATATGTACTTGGGCTGATAAATTTGGAATATGTACTTGGCCCAAATAAAATAATTTTTAAATTATTAATTTGAAAAAAAATAGAATTAAATTAAAAATAAAAAATAATACGAAAAAAATGCCACATGAAATTTAAAAAATAAAAAATGCCACATAATTCGTCCACGTAATTAAAAATAATAATAATAAATAAAAAAACATTGCCACGTCATAGAAATTGTTGACTAAATTTCAAGAGGGGTCAAAACAGTAGAATCTTCAAATGACAAGGGGGAAATCTGTGGTTTTTTTTTTACAGGGTTGTTTTTGGGATTTCGCCCATATGACAGGGGGCAAAAGGGGTATTAACCCTAAAATATAATATACTCATCTTTTAAATAAATATTAACAACAATATTCATCAACAATAAGCCTTTAACAGGTCATACTGATATATCAAAAACTAATTAAGATTACATATTCTCCACGATCATTAAGTTAAAATTTAAAACTTGTTGCATATCCTTAATCCAGGTGATATATTATTTACCTTATATTTTAAATAACTTAATTTTCATTGTTTTTATCTAACTTATATCATCCTTCGAGTGTAGTTTTCCAGCTTTCATATGTCAAGTGAATTGACTTAAAAGGATGTTACTTGCAGATATTTGGGGCTTGGAACTTTATATGTGCACATTTGATTCTTATTTTTATATAGTTATGCAAATCTTTTCATAAACTATCTCATAGATTCTCAAATTTGTGTTTGTAGGATATTGTCTTTTTATGCATAGTTGATCTAACACACGAGAGAGAATGAGTTAAAATTGGAGGACAATGACAATGTTTTTATGATCAACTCCAATGAAGGAAGTGTAATCAAGATTGGTTTATGGCGAAAGTCGCCATGTTAAATTTTTTTACATTTTGTAATAATCGATGAAATGAGTTAAAATGATTTGTTGATATAGTTATTCCATATATTTCCAAATCTATCTATTGAATAGTAATTAATGAAATATTGTTGCAAAACTGTTTTTACATTATGGTGTTTTGATAAAAGTGATATTTTTACTTAATTCATGAAATATCTTCAAATGATTTAAAAATAAATTGGACGATATGGTTAAATTTTGGTGTAAAAGATATTGACAAACCAAAAAGTAAAAGATCACTCATTTATATAATGCATACTTTTTTTGGTTAGGAGTGAATGGCAAAAAAAAAGTATCTCAAAAAAGTGATTTCATTATATAATCTATATTTGTAAGTCACGGCAAAGGCCTTAAATATGCATATACTTGACATTCATGTATTTTGATATTTTTGCTGTTATAGTCACAAAAGTAGTTTGAACTTTGAAGAAAGCTAAACATTGTTTAAAATAAAACCATTACACATTCAATCCTGTGAAAGTTGTTTCTATAAACTATTGTGAAGAGTTTATTTCAATAAACAACACAAATTATTTACATGGAATATTCTAAGAGATTCCTGCAATTACAGAAGCTGCAGAATACAGAGAAACCAAATCAATCATAATGTTCCATAGAATTATTTTTTATGGTTATACATGATATAATATAAGCAAATCCTATGCAATTCAAATGAATAACAAAACCAATTGAAAAAACCAAGTAAACTAAATTTCTAGAACTAGTCACAGGAAGCATTTGAGTTCATTCATTCATTATAAACAGAAGAATTATAATGTCACAAAAGCAAGAGGTAAAAAAATTCATTCAACAACAACAACAATAACCCTTTCGAAATCTAAGGAATGTAATCGTTTTCTATCACCGGTCTTGTTCGAGTCCCAATCGCTAATGGCGCTTTGGTTCCTCCAACAGATGTCATCTGCAAAGTTTCATTGCTATCAGCTCTCCATTCCATTTCCTGTATCTTCATCCCGTTTTTTATCTTTACCAATCTAACAACCAATAAACTCAATAGTATCAACAATACGCATCCACCAACCAACGATCCAACAATTATCCACACCTTAAACTTTTTCTTCCCGCTACCGTTATCAATAGTAGCAGCAACAGCAGCAGGCGCCGGGGTCGGTGCGTTAGACTCAACAACAATCGAGAAATGCCCTTGTTGCATTGTCGAACAGATATTATCAGACGGTAGGATATCGAATTGCACCGAACCGTGTAGGTCAAAAGTCACACATTTAGGATATGAACCATATGGTGCTGATTTCACATCATGGAACTTGATCAAAATCGGTTTATCAGAAGCTCTTATATCCAATTCAGGTAACTTTTCAGCATTCAAATCAGCACCATTGTATGATAATAAACCTAAAACAGGAGCTAGATATGTGTAACCGGGTAAAGGGTAAAATTTCTCAGACCAATTTCCTAAGTTATGATAAACCAAAACAAGCCTCTCTACATAAGGCTGTTCAACAACCCCTGGAGGGATCTGAAATTCCTTGTAGGCTTCAACCCCTCTTGTTCTTAAACTACCACTTCTAAGCCTCAATGCAGAAACATTAACCCCTATTAGGTTATTAGGCAATTGAGCATCATAAGGTACACCTGTTTTGGGCTTAGAAAATGCCTTAAAGGCGTAATCTTGAAGAACGGAATCGAGTGTTCTTGATGGAATATCATCATCAATTGGAATCTGAGAAAATGAAAATGACAGGGAAAGAAACAATGGCAATGTGAAAGAAACAATGGCAAGGAAAAATTTTGCAACCCTCATCAAGATCTCATAAGTTTTTCAGGTCAAAATTGAAATAAAAACCCAATGAGAATCTAACAGAAAGAGACGCAATTAGAGAGGGTAAAACGCAAGATTGAGTGAAAAGAGAGAAACTTTATAGCTTACACAGCACAAAACGGCCAAGAATTGTTCAACATTGTGTGGGTGTGCCTCTGCAGATGAAAACAATGTTCGAACGAAAATTGGCGGAAACTCACTTCGAGAGAAATAAAAATCAGATCTTTGAAGAGACTAGGAGCTTTGGTGAAATGGGTTGGGGAGAAAATCTTGAGATTTTAACAGAGAACTAGTTTTGTGTTTGAGATTCAAGGAAGGAAAGGGAAAAGTTTGGTTTCTTTTTTCCTCTTTTTTTTTTCACCTGAAATTGGTTTAAAGAGAAATTAGCAAATTGGGAAGAAAAGTAGAGAATGGGGAGAAGATGTAGATAACGGCATTGCGATAAGAGATTGTGAGTGGAAGACACACTATGGTATTAGTGCATGAAGACACTCTTTGCATTCTTTTATTTGTGTTCAACAAAACCCTTAATTTTATATTGAAAGATTCCCAAATTTTAGATTTTATTTGGCCTTTTTTATAAAAAGAAAAAATTATTTATAATACTTACATTCAACATTTTGACTGTTATGGTATTTGAGTGAAAAAAAATCATTATTTCAATTCGTTTAATTTAAAAACAATTTTTGTGATTTTTTTTAATTATTTTCTTTTTAAAATTAGGTAATAGGTTACAGGTATTAATGTAAATTAATTTTACAATCACTACATCTAATGAGAATTTACTACTTTGTCATGGTAATAATAAATCTGCTTTAATTCTGAGTCATTCAATTTCAATTTAAATTAAATTTTATTTTACCTTCTCATTTATTGAACAGTCAAAACATATATCAGTTGCGGAACTAGACTTGATTTTGACTCCATAGGGATCCAAACAAAGGTGAAAAAAATTGGAAACATGGGTCAAATCAAAGAGTATGTACAAAACAAAGTACGATTACATTAATTAATAGAGGTTGAATTAGTCAGGAATTTAAAAAGTGATTTAATGGTACGTGGAATCTAGTGAATGCCTCAACCAACTATTTGCTCCATGTAGGGTTAGCCTAAATAGGGAAAAAAATGAGTGACCAACCAAAGCCTTAACACTGTTGCAGGTTACTTGATAAGATTCTTAATCATGGAATCGTGTTAAATAAACATCACAGTTATGTTGCCAATAGCAATACATGAGCATTTATCAACCTTCTCAGTAGTTACAACCATTTGGCAAATCACAAATGCATATATGCTTAGGGAAAAGTAGGTGTGTAAATAAGGATAAAATGCCATCCCTTAAATAACTTATGAAATAATGGGAAGCTGTTATATCTACAAAGGAACACCAACCGAAAATCAAACAAAGAAGTTATTAATATCCACTCTCAAGATCACAAAAACAGTATGAATTCAATAAACAAATATTGGTACTCTATAACTGTCACTTATATGTACCATTTTTAGCAATTTGCCGTTCAACAAACATAATGCACTCAAGAGATAGTCTGCAGTTGCTCACTTATATCAACAAATACGAATCCATTAAGATGCGCACAAGAAATAACAGTGAACTTGAGAAATAACAGTACTTTGATATACATAAATTTTTTATGTTGGCTTGTGGCAAATATTGCTATACAGAAAATAGCTGACTTGGGTTATATATGCTGGTACTATAAAAAAGAAAAATTAAAAAGCACTAATAATGTTACACTATATAAGGTACAAAATTACATCAAGCTAATGTCACCCAAGATATGTAAAACGAGCAACATATAAATGGAAAATCATGAAGGCACCAAAAACGCTACATCACCATTGTAATAGAAGAATTTCATGTCATTTTATATCCTTTCCAGCTATAGAAGAGATGTCACTTCAGAACTCGTTGAATCCTTTACATTCTTTCCTGATACGGGACATGAAATGCTTGTTAATTCTGAACCCATGCCAAATTTGGCTTCTGAAGGCAATGATAAGGATGTTGCAGATGGAGTAATAGAATCTAGGGACTTGATAGGCACTTGGGGTAGGTTAAGAGGATTAACTTCAGAGACTTCCTCATTGCTTTCGTCTAAGTAGACAACATCCTGCATTGTAAGCTGATGATATTCAACAACCTCCCTGAGAAAGCGATTCTCACGGGCATAAACTGAGTTCTCATGGGCCAACCGAGCTTTCTCAGCTAGAAGAGTTTCAAGTTGAAGTCGTACCTGTAAGGGAAATCATATCATTAAAATACAAAATATTATGGTGAAATGAGCATAGTCGGAAAACATTTTCCACAAGCACGCCATGTGGTTAAAACCTAAATAACCAAATCAACTGACTCAAGACTGAATTATGAACCAGAGCTGGGGAAAACTCAAATTTAATCATTCTAAATTTGGGTACGGCTCTTCTATATTATTTTTGAGTCTTCAAAGGGGAAGTACAAACAAAGGAAGGATAACATAGGAAGGGAATCAAAATACATAAAATCTGTTGGATACTTGCATCATATAATAATTGTGTTTACAACATGTAATTATCTATAAAACATGCCAATGGAATTTTAGTTTAAGGGGTCATCTTAGAGCAGCTTATTTGGGCTTATTTTATGACAAACACTTGTTTAAAATGTTTGAAAGGACATAAAAATAGCTTATGGTATATTCATAAGTTGTTTTCATCTAATTTTCCTAGGCTCGGCAGAATAGTTTATAAAATATCTTATACAGAACTTCTACATATACAAAACTTAAGAATAAAATATATAAATTTAGGGAATCATAGCATACCATGTTCCCCTTGGCCCTTCATAGTACACTTCCTGCTTTATACAAATTAAGTACTCTAAAATTCAGGTCTAGAAATAGGTTTACCAACTCATGTCCAACATCAGTTCTCTGGGATTTCACATTATGTATTGAGAACACGAAATTCAGAAACAAACACTGATAAAGAGAAATAGATCAACAGTGGAAAATAGACTGTATTTAATTGATTGATGAAGAAAGAAAACCGCAGAAAGGGAAATAACCCGTAGACAAACTCCTCGGAGAAAATAAAAACTCTCTGCCTGCCATAATAGTTCGTTCAATAATCTTGCATCACCATCACAATTCACACAGCTCATCATTTATACTACTAAAGCATGACAAACTTGCCAACTAAGGAGCTTACCCCACTCTATATATACCATATACCCTAACCGGTTAACACACTCTTAACTACATTTTCTCCAGGTTGCTCACTTGGGTCTCTATCACTACCCACCCCTTTAAATACAACCTTGTCCTCAATGCTAAAATTTGTATCCACCACCAAAACTTACCTCTATGGAATACAAAATTGAGTAACCCATGAAATTGAGATTCATTCTCCAGCTGGCTTCATTAACAAAAACTGCCATAGGAAAGTTGAATTCCTTTGAGTCTCGTTGCCATATCAATAAAGATGAATGCCAAGACACCATGTCAAAAGAAGGTTCAAAGTTTATCTTACTCCACTCCCATATCATTGAATTCCACAAAGCAAGATTGTATGCTTTTGCACTAATCTGAATACAATCCCCGGGGTCCAAGAAACATGTCCATATTTCATATCCATCTAAAACAAAGTATTTGCCCAAAAAGCATCCCTGTCAACACAAGATCTCACAACATACACATGCAACTCTTACCCATGTCGCAAAATTAGTATTGCAGAGACAAAAAACTTAAAACACAAAAACACAAGAACCAATAGCTTTACTTCATGCAAAACAGTATGTTGATTGTGTTAAAGAGAAGCATTCTTGGCACCAGTGGGTCTTAAATGTATCTCTTCAAATTCATCAATCCTCAACTTTTAGATTTTTACATTTCCTTCACAAAAATAGGATGGCAAGTATTCCACAGCTGCCTTTGGTCTGTGCAGCAAGCAAAGAGCCCCGCTTAATAATTATGACTCAGAAGAATGTAAATTTTTTAACATTGCCTTCCTAAGATAGTCAATTCAAGCTTCAAATATGCTATAGAATAGCAACAAGAGTGTTTAGCCAAATCCTTCTGATTTTGTTTGTTTAGTTTTCTGGGCATAAAAAAAGGGCCAGTGCCCCAATATCCTATCATCTTGTATTTGCTTATTTCACTTGAGCTTGTCCACTTGAGATGGGTTCATTAAGGCCAAAAAAGGTGGTTGCAGAAATTTTAAGAGTGAAGCTGCAAGTATTCTTTCAATTGCCCGGGCTGGATCTTGGCCCATTATATCTAGAACTAAGACTGACCAGCAGAGTTTCAATTTTAATTTTCCTTTATTCATCATTTTAATTTAGCACTGGCCCATTAACTCAAAAAACATAACTCTTTTGCATAATACCCATTTTGTTTGTTCAATGTGTGAATTCTATGTGCCTAAATCAGACTACGCTCACCTCTGTTTATAATAGCATATAGAAAAAAATACAATAAATACTAAATGAAATTGATATTAATTGCTAACTCTAATCCTAATAATAATAAATATTAGGATTTGATTCTAACACTCCCTTCAAGCTAAAGCTTACTAAGTTTTAGCTTGTTACAAAAGAAGATGGAAAAGCAACTCAGAAATGCGGGTGAAGTCGGAAAGATTTTCTCTAAAGATAGTCTAGCCAAATAAATGGAATGATCATCAGCCTGAGAGAAATTCTGTGGCAAGATATCAAACAAGGCAAGGTGTGTGCCCTTCTCAAAACTGCATTTGGAAGCTTCAAACAATAGTATCAAAACTTCAATGAACTTTCACAAATTGCATCCAAACGAAACTATAACAATATAGGGCCATATGATTCACTTGAAACAACCAACTTAAGTGTGGGAGGAGTCATAAAAAGTTTTGAAACCAGTGTCAGTGACTCACCCTTGGCAGTGGTCGGGAGACGGGACTACCGAAAGTAAAACAACTTAAGTGGGACATGTCATCTATGATTGATTCGAACAACTCAAACTTGACTTTGGTGAGGCAGAGGGACTACCGAAGACTAATTACTTGCCGGTGACTCAACCTTGACAATGGTCGTTAGTCGTGACGGTAATCCCAAAAGTAAAACAACTTAAGTGGGACATGTCATCTATGACTGATGCCAACAACTCAACTTTGACTTTGGTGAGGCGAAGGAACTACCAAATATAAATGACTTTCCGCGCCGGTGTCGGTGACTCAACCTTGACAATGGCCAGGCAACGGGACTACAGAAAGAAAAATAGCTTAAGTGGGACATAGCATGTATGACTGGTGCCATCAACTTAACCTCAACTTTAGTGAGGTGAAGGAACTATGGAAGACTAATGATTGTGTTGACACCAACTACTAGAGAGCCAACCTTTAGAGATCAAATTGATATAAGTTATTACTATCATGATTTGTTCTTGACTTAGGATTGAGTCTGTTGTATCCCTACAAATAGGGATTTGTATTAAATCTTTTGTAACAAGTCAATAGCTATTATCAATAATATTTTTCTCTTATCTTTTACACATAATCATAAATTCAACATGGTATCTAGAGCTTATCTGACGTGGCACTAATCTGCTGTGGAGTTTCCAAAAGGTTGGGAATATAACAATATACTTTTCTTGTCTGTGCAAGATTTGAAATCTGCCACTGCTGCTGTCACAATCACCATCTACAGCGGCGTTCCCAGCGAGTAATTACCACCATCAACCTCACCTCTTCCAGAACGGCCCATCTCTCGAAACTCGTCGTCAAACGCTGCTCCATGCCCGCATTCTCCGCCATGTGGGTTTCACTCACCGCCGTCTCCACCGGGCATGAAGGTGTGTCCGGTCGACCCTCCGGTCTCCATCTTGCTCGTTCGAACATGGTTCTTCCTTCTCTCTCCTTGAATCCATCTCCATGGGAACATTGTAGCTGCTGCATATATTCTGTGATCCCACAACAACACAACTAGCAAGGACCCATTGGTTGACAGAGATAGATTGCAGTCCAGCAGCCTTAGCATTCGAAACTCAGGCAGCAAGTGGCTTAAGTTTTGATGACCCTATGGCCTATTCTAAGATCATTTTCCAGCAAACCAATATTAGTTTGGACCTGCCCCATTAGGTTTAGAGTGACACTCCACTTGTAAATTGCTCAATTGGCCCCTTGATATCCTTCCTCATCAAAGTCAAATCTACAGTCAAGTCAAGTGCTAGTCCACTGTGCGGAATATCCATTTTGCCCTAAATTTCTCTAGATCCATCTCTCCCTTAATTTCACTAACAAATACAAAAATACCATATTTCTGTTTTTCTTGTTTACAAAACTTTGTACAGAAAACAGTTAAACACAGTTGTTTTCACTGATTTCTATACAAAACTTTGAAAACCATAATTGTCAATCCTGGATACAGGGCAGTTGCATGGAGCGGGCAGGCGCTATTCGATATATTTAGGAATTATTATAAAATTAATATTAATAAACACAGCTGCGGAAAAATTAAATAAATTACTCAATTCATGAAGTATTCATGATTAGAAGTAAAACTCACAAGTCTCAAGCAAAACATACTTGTAAATACAAAACTCAGAGAATGGGAAAAGAGTAGAAAATGAAAAAGATTATAAGGAAAGAAAAAAAACAGAAACAGAAAAGAGAAGAGAAGACATGAAGCAAAACATAAAGAAGGAAGAATCAACAGTAAGAAATAGAAGCTAACTATCAACAAAATGAGAGAGACAAAAACAGAGAAAGGAAGAAAAGAAACAGAGAAGTAAAGAAAGAGACAAAGACAGTAAGAATCGAAATAAAGAGAAGAAAAGAAAGAACTTGACCTGCGAGCAGAGAGAGGAATGGGTCATGCAGTCGCAGAGAAAGAAAGAATGGTGGGGCATGAACATACAGAGAAAAGAGGAATGATTCGTAGTGTTGTACGTGGTTGCATGGTAGAAGAAGAAAGGATTCAGAGTTTTTGGGTCGAAATTCCCAAATCAACCTGTTAAAGGGTCTAAACTTAAGGGTACGGTAATCTTTTGGCCAATCATAGCTGTGGCGGCCGCACAGCTCCAACCACGGAACACGACGTATTTTTGTACCACTATCCCGGCCGCTATCACGCTATGCTCATCTGAGAGTGAGACACACCGACGCACGTGAGGGTGGAAGACAACCGCGATAGCGGCTGTAGCTGTTTGCTTAATAATCTTGCATCATTATCACAATTCACACACTTTATCACTTTATAACATTAAGCATAAAAAACCTGCCAACTAGGCAGCCTACCCCACTCTTCATTAATCATATATCCTTACCACACTTTTTAGTACATCAGATCCCCCAGCTCTTACTCAAACTCGGGTCTCTAACACTATGTGATTCATGTAATTGTAATCATGGGATGAGTTTGCAAAGGTAAGAATTGTCTATATCATAGGGAGATATGAAGTGCGCGAAATGAACAATAGATGACATCATAACCGTTAAATATCTCTCTCACTGAAAGACAAGAGTCATAATGAAACTAAAAGAAGGAAGTCAGCAAACAAAAAAAGATGCATACCAAATCATCATCATCTTGGCTATCTCCTCTTTCGCGATTTATACGGAGGATTTTATTTTCTTCCTCTAGTTGAGCACATCGATCCTTTGCAAATGCCAGATCAGCTTTGACAGTCTTCAACTCCCGAAGAAGCAGTTTTGCTTTGGCAGCCATTGCCATTGCAACCTGCACAAAAACCAGATAGTAAATAATGCTTCAAAGACATTCATATCTTCTAATAAATAAACAAACCTACTGAAACTAAACATTTCCTTTGTGAAAGAAGGGAAGGATATACAAAATCAAGAATATTAATGACAATCCTTTACCTTAAAAAAAAACCATTAAAAAGAAAGAAAATGAATTAAGATAATTATCTGTTATTGGAAGAATCAAAAACATAGTATATAAGGGCAGTAAAGGCCAGAGTAAGAATGAGTTGAGACAGAGCTGAAAACTAACACCAAATATTAGTATAGCATTACTCTTGCTTCAGACTTCATGTCCATAAAATGGGCCTAGGAAAATCATTGCCCTGAGCAAGCTTTAGCCCCCAAAAATATTTACAGATGATAACAGGTTCACAGCTTAATTTTATGACAGACAAAATTAGTGATTTAATAGATATATTCAATGGAACCAGAGGACAGAAGCATCATTTAGCAATGTGATATAACCTTATGCCAAACTAGCATATATTTTGGTTTAGATGAAGGAAAAAATTAGCTTTTAGCGTCAAAAAATTAACATAAACCAAGAATGTTTAACATTTGTTGCTACAGTACTTAACCCCACATGTACTATTACCACCAAAAAAAAGTGATACACAGTTGCCACCTTACGTCGCGAGATGCCTTCAGCTGAAGTTCTTGGTCTGCTTGCTTTGGCGACTTCTGGGTCCGCAACTGGGGTTCTTGCAACGTAGTAGAATGGTTTGTTTCCTTATTTGGTACTAAAATACTTCCAGGCTTTTTCCTGATGTGTTTACGGGTTTCCTGAATGATATCTGAAGTCCGATTCTCAACAATTGTAAAACCTTCCTGCGGACATGAATTGTAAGGGCATAATAAGATCACAAAGCATATCCTCATGGAAGAGGAAGAGGAGAATATGTAGTTACCCTTGAAGTTCAAAACAATAGGATAAACAACCTACTATAATACATTCCCATTATCACAGTCAATTACATAAACCTAGGTCCAAAAGGCAAATGCATAAGTAAAATACCGAAGTAGAAATAAGATGAACATCCCATCCAACCACAACTATAGACTAGAGAATTAAAATATAGATCTAAACATTAGTAAAAATAAATTATATCAAAGCTCACCTCGAAAGATTTACCAATGGTGCCGCCGATATGAGTAAGCGAGGATGTGATCGCACCTAATCCCCTAATAATTGTTGGACTGTCCCTTTTGAGATTTCCCTCCTCTAAGTGATTCAAATTTTGGCCCTGCACAGAGAATGACACTAGCATACAATTTTACGGTTCAAAAATAATGAATAAGCAGTTAATTACTAGTCAGATGAAAGACTATGAAAATTAAGTGCATGGTTGTACATGGCCCCCCATTTTGTGTATTTTGTAGTAAAAGCTATATTACGAATCAACGAAATCATATCAAACTACTCAATTTCTTTCCCAGGGATAACATACAATTTACAAAGCAGCATCCTAGATGAAGACTTGAGAGAGATATATATATATAAACTCACCTTGCCCCTAGATGTCACACCAGAAAATTGTGACCTTGGTGTCCCAGGCATTTCAGATTCCCGTGTTAAATCATCATCCTCAATAATTGATTTTGCTTTTCTAGCAAGAACACCCCAAAATCCATTCTTTGACTCATCCAATTTCTTCATAGATGTATACTCATAAGCTCTTGAATCCTATATTTACAAACACCGTGTTAAGTTTAGTAAAACTAGCCTAAATTTTGACACTGAATGATACATTAGGCAGAGACTAAAGAATAAAGATTGAGTAAAGCAGAGAGAAAAGTAAGATTATGTTAGACATGCATTTCCAATCTTCACTGCATTCAAATGAAATCACCATTTGCTCTAGGTTACATGTGCATAATAATTCTAACAAATAGATCTTGCTGTCTCATCTAATTATGTACTATTACAACAAATTTGGAACTAGAATTGTATGCACATCAACAATTAATGGAAGCAGCTTACACATCTGGGTTATGGCAAGAGAATTAATCTAACAAGAAAAATAAACAAAAAAAGATGAAGTAAGGAATCCTCAGAGAAAGAGAAATAATCACACGCACGCGCGCACACACTTATCACAAATGCCAGACATTTCTGACTTGAAGGTCTTCTAAGGAATTGGAGATGATAGAGTTTATGAGCTAGTTTGAATAAACCTTTCAATACAACCATTTATAGAGACTAGAGAGAGACAGGTGGTACCTAGGCTATATCTCATAAGTTGAAAACAACTTCTACACCTTAACTTCCACAAAACTCCCTTTACACCATATCGACTACAAAAAAAACCTCGCCTAATTTCTTCATTTCAATAAGAAATTTCTTGTAATTTAGTAAAACTTCGTTTCACTTGAGTTAGATATAGAGATAGAGATACTCCCATAAACTAGAAGCTAATCCAAACTAAAGCTATAAACACCAGGTTTTCACTAATTTCCTTAAATTTGATGTAAGTCTAAATTGCCCATACACACCATTGCATATTCTACACTGAAGTATTTCTATTCATTTCTGTTTTTCCCTTTTTTAACTTCAGCTTTTAGAAGAATTTTGATCTGTAATTAATTTTCTTCTATCTTTGTAAATCATGTGCTACAAAAAAACAAAAAAAAAATCAAAGAGTGAGAACGAGAGACCTTGGCGGATGGAGGAACAGTTGGAGTAGGTTGAGAACGAGGAGAGGACAGATTGGAGTGACCATAAAGCGACGAGAGCGAAGAATCACGCCGCGCCGAAGAAGCTCTGATAGCTTTAGCAGCAAGGGAAGACGAAGAAGTGTCAACGCCTTCATAGTTCGAAGACGAGGAAGAAGGTGCAGTAGGATTAGGGTTAGGGTTTCGAATTGCTTCGTTTTCGAAAATCGGAGAAGACTTGGATGTTCCGTATTGTTTTCTTCTATACGCCATGGAATCAGCCTCTCGATTTTCTGGATCCAATTGAATCTCTGCGCACGAAATGAAAACGAACGAAAGGAGCACGGTGAGGAACCACCAGTTCCAGAATCTTCGTCGGTGGTACTGGATTCGTGATGCGATCATGAACCGCTGGAAATTAATATTCAATGAGGAAGTAGTAGAACTCTGATGCGGCCGGGTACATCAGGTTAAATTAGGATGATAGCCGTGCGTTCACACGGGTACATGTAGGTGACGCGCATTTGTTCTCAGAATATATTTGTTTTCATAATGTATTTTTTTTTAAATGTATTTATTTATATTTAAAATTTGAAAAAAAAAAACAAAATATAATAAAAATTTGTAAATTTCTTATTTACTAAAATTCCAAGATACCCTATTTTCTGAGGGTACTCGCCATTTGAAAGTAAGAGCACATAAAGGAAAAATAGTTCAGTAGGTGCTCGCCATCTCAAATGGCGAGCATGTGAAGGAGAAATTTTTTTTTTTATTTTTTAATTATTTAATAGTTTATATTATAATTTTAATGATTTAAAATATTATATGTTATTGAATTAATGATTTAAAATATTATATATTAAAAGAATAATATTAAAATAATTAATTAATTTTTTTATACAATATTAAAATAATTAATTAATTTTTTTATACAATATTAAAATAATTAATTAATTTTTTTTATACAATATTAAAATAAAATGCAATAACATAATACATTAATAAAATACATACAGTAAAACAATAAATTTTCTATTCAAGACTAAGAAACGTTACATCAATAATGGTCGTCTGTCCCACACCTAGTGCCCCGTTTATGTCGATGTCCCCTACCCATAAGTTCATTTGCATTATCTGGAGGTGATTGAGAAGAATCGGAAGACATGTCTTCACCGTGATGTGTCGTTGAAGGCTCTGGTCGCTGTGTAGGAAACTCCAAATGGACGATTGGTAAGTTGTCTGGGCCTCACACATGCACTACCACGTCTATGGCTCAAGACCATAGGAAGCTCGGCTCACAAATGATCAGCCACAGCATTAGAGAGCTTGTCAACCGTGACGCTTCACTTAAGGTGAATGTGATCATTGCCCATATCCTTGAAAAATACAGGTACATAATATCTTACAGAAAAGCATGGATCGCAAAGTGTAAGGCCATAGAGTCACTGTACGGTAGTTGGGAAACATCTTACAAAGACCTGCCACAGTGGATACTGGTAATGAAAACCTATCTTCCTGGAACCGTTATCGAGTTGCAGACCCTACCTGCAATTTCTAATGAAGGTACACAAATATCTGGCAAGCGAATCTTCCATCGTCTGTTTTGGGCATTTCGACCGTGTATACGAGGCTTCCCCTACTGTAAGCCCATTTTGCAAATTGACGGAACATGGCTATATGGCAAGTATAAAGGAACTCTTTTGATGGCAGTGGCACAGGATGGGAATGCAAACGTTTTCCCAGTAGCTTTCGCTTTGGTGGAAGGTGAAACAAAGGAAGCCTGGAGCTTTTTTCTAAAGAACCTGAGGTTACACGTGACACCACAGCCTAATTTGTGTCTAATCTCAGATAGACATGAATCAATAAAGAGTGCATATAGCAATCCCGAAAACGGATGGCAAGATCCACCTTCTACACATGTCTACTGTATTAGACACGTTGCTCAAAACTTCATGCGCGAGATTAAGGATAAAGCATTGCGGAAACAATTTGTTAATATGGGTAACAAATTACATTTCAGTTAGCTTTACTATGTTTTCGTTCTTTTACTATTTTCTTCATAACATTTCTATTACAGGTTATGCATTGACGGAGGCTACATTTAACTACTATCGCGGCGAAATCCGGGCAACAAACATTGAGGCCTCGCGTTGGATAGACAACATACCTAGGGAGAAGTGGGCAAGAGCATATGACGGAGGGCGTCGTTGGGGGCATATGACATCTAACTTGGCAGAAGCTATAAACTCTGTCCTAAAGGCAACTCGAAACCTTCCAATCACTGCATTGGTCCAATCTACTTACTATCGCATGGGTTCCCTCTTTGGTAAAAGAGGCCACAAGTGGACCAAAATGCTGGCTTCTGGAAAAGTTTTCACAGATGGTTGCAACAGGGGAATGGCTGATGAGGTAGCCAAGGCTAACACACATAATGTCATTCAATTTGATCGTGAAAGATTTTGTTTCATGGTGCAGGAAAAAATAAATCATAACGATGGTCGTCCCACAGGTACTTTCGGCGTTGACCTAAAGAATCGGTGGTGTGACTGTGGGAAATTTCAGGTGTTTCACTTACCTTGCTCCCACGTTATCGCAGCATGTTCTAGTATACGTCAAGACTACTCCATTTACACCCCAGAAGTTTTCACAGTTCTCAACGTATTCAAAGTCTACCAGGAGAGCTTCTTGGGACTACCCCACGAAGACAACTGGCCAAAATATGAAGGATTTACACTTTGCCACGACGATTCCATGAGAAGAAATAAGAAGGGGCGTCCAACTAGTAGTAGGATTAGAACCGAAATGGACGACGTTGAAAAGGAAAAGAGAAGGTGTGGGATTTGCAGAGAAATAGGACATATGCGTCGAAAATGTTCTAATGTTGCCGGCCCGTCAAACCGATCGACTAGATAATATTATTTGTTATCCAAGTTTCTAATTAATTAAGGTTTATATGTAGCTTGAACTTGCTTTCTCTGTAATCCAGCACAAATTTATATTTCAAGACAACGTTTTCAAACAATTACACACTACGACTTATTCATAAAACAACAACACAATGCTTGATTTAAATAATTCAACTAATCAACAACAACATTAAAAGATTACGAACTCAACAACCAAACATACAAGCTAATCCACAACAACAACCAAACATACAAGCTAATCCACAACAACAACCAACACAAGTGGGTCTTCGACTCCTCTATTAACTTCTCCACTATGTGCTGAAAACATACATTGTACATCTTCGTCATTTTCTATACGATCCATGTAATACATGTACGTACCCTCCGGGCTTGCATCAGTCAGCGTTATATACAGACAATGACACTCCATTTTCCTCACCTTCATGCGACGACCACCCAACTGGCGAAAACCTGTGTTAATTGCTGCAACCACGGTTCTGAAGTTCCACAATGGATCTAGGTAAACACTCATTCTTTTTTCTTGCCCATAAAACACAAGAGCTTTGACCGACATTTTTTAATATGTAGATACCCAGCTGGAATGATTAATGTTGATACACAACGATGTTTATTTATAGAAAAATTTTACATTTCTGCTCGCCAACTCATTCGACGAGTATCACTCATTTTTAAATAATATTTTTTAATTATTATATTATTATTTAATTAATTTATATTATTTTAATTAATTAAATAATTTTTTAATACATTTAAACTATTGAAAAATTAATAATAGCCTTCACATTACTCAATTTTAAAACATTTTTCAAAATTTTTAATTTTCTGAAAAAAATAATTTTTTTTTTATTATTATATTAATATTTCATTAATTTATATTATTAAAACTAATTAAATAATTTATTTAAAACATATAAACTATTAAATAATTAAAAAACGAAAAAAAAATTGGATCCTTCACATGCTCGCCATTTGAGATGGCAAGCACCTACTGAACTATTTTTTCTTCATGTGCTTTTACTTTCAAATGGCGAGCACCCTAAAAAAATAGGGTATCTTGGAATTTTTTTTTCAGAGTGGGGTATAATGGTATATATTATTTCAAAAAGGGGTATTACAGTAAAAAGGTCAGAGTAGAACTCTGATGCGGCCGGGTACATCAGGTTAAACTAGGATGATAGCCGTGCGTTCACACGGGTACATGTCGGTGACGCGCATTTGTTCTCAGAATATATTTGTTTTCATAATGTATTTTTTTTAAAATGTATTTATTTATATTTAAAATTTGAAAAAAAAAACAAAATATAATAAAAATTAGTAAATTTCTTATTTACTAAAAATTAATATGATATCCGTGCGCTCACACGGGTACCCATCGGTGACGCGCATTTGTTTTCATTTAAAATTTTGAAAAAAAATACAATTATTAAAAATCAGTAAATATAAAAAAATATAATTTATATTTTAAAAAAAATAGAATCAATACCCACAGACATCGGTTGGTATATTTTATAAAAATATTTACACAATTATTTAGGTTTATAAATATCAAATAATAACATAGTATTTGTAAATATTATTTTAATTTTATAAATAAATATTATTAATATAAATAAATATATTTTATGTAAGTATTATTACAAATATTTATTTCATGCGATACTCATATCAGTACCCATGTGATCGCCCGAGTACTGATGTGTTATGCAAATTTGTTTTTATTTTTTTTAATTAGAATTAATAAAAATTAATAAACACAAAAAAGATAATTTATATTTAAAAAAAATAATACCCGCAGGCATCATTTGATATTTTTTATAAAAATATTTATACAATGATTTAGTTTTATAAATATCATAGTATCTGTAAATATTGTTTTAATTTAATAAATAAATATCATCAACATAAATAAATACATTTTATGTAAATATTATTACAAATATATATTTTGTGGGATACTCATATTAGTACCCGTGTGTTCGTCCGGATACTGATTAACCTATAACACTACCGTTCTAATTTATAAAAAAAAAAAAAAAAATTCTCTCAAAGTTTAAGACAAAATAACAAATTTAATTTTAGTTATTTATTACTTAATAAAAATAAAAATTATTTATAACTCTTTTGTTATAAACTTTTGAAACTTTATAATTAGTGTCATATTAAAAAAAATTGAAACTCAATATCTCCTATTAATTATAAATGATTATACATCCATTCAATTTCTAACTCTATAAACTGTACATATTAAAAATTTTAAAACCTTAATCTTTTACTAATTAATATAAATATTTATCTTGCAATATTTTATGATATTAAAACATTAAGATTTGATTAAAAAACCTTCAAGACTTTCTTATATATTAATTCCTTTTTAAATGTGAGAATTTTGAAAACTGCCCATAAAAAGTATTAGTCATAATAAAATTTAATAGAAAATAAGAAATATATTATATATATAAAAAAAAGAATTCCTTAAAAAAATATCATTATTTATCCAATAAATTACTCAATTAATGATAAGTATATAGTAAATTTAAATTACTATTATTTAATATGATATTAAAACAATAGTTTGTTATAACTTTAAAACAATAAATTACTATTATAATATATATTTTTCTTTTTTATATCAATGAAAAATATTTCTTAAATCATTATTTTAATGGTATAAACTTTAATTAATGAAGAAAATTTGGTGCAATGATACATGTGCGTTCGTATGGGTGCACGTCGGTGACGCGCATTTGTTCTCAGAATGTATTTGAATAAGCAAATCAAAAGATGAAAACTATTTTTAAGCGTTACTATTGAATATGTTTGAAAATCACCAATCTCTTTTCTTTTCTTTTTTCACTCTCTTCATATATGTGGTAGTGGCCAACAGGATAGTAAACTAACTTCATATCAAAAATAGCCGCCTTACGATCTATACATTATGAAATTCATTTGCACTATATTTCGGAATACACGAGCTAGCAGAGGCACTCCCGTAATCGAACATTCTAAACCTTCCAACACGTTTAATCTGTGCAAGATGGAGTGCAACACGAAAAGACACTCCCGGCATGTCGTTCATGTTGTAGTGCGGTAGTCCTAAAACTCCGACCCAATTCGAGCTATCTCCACCAACAACATAACTCATTAAGGTTTGAACCAGTCCTCCAACTGCAGTTAGATTACGAAGATCCCGAGCTAACTTAAACACAAGCATGCGAAAAAATCGTGTAGGTATATAAAACGCAGGCACAACATGAGACAAAATGGGAGCCGCAATAGTTAATAGAATCTCTGCCATAGAAAAACTATGTTAGAATCATCGTGAAAACCGGCCGGAGATAGTACAATCAATCTTGAAAGCCTATGTGGCTTCTCTTCTATCCTTCGCGTAACAATATACATTATCATAGCAGCTCCTCCTAAACTATGAGAAATTGCACAAAGCTTGTAAAGCTGATCGTCATCGGTTTCCTCCTCGATATCAGGTTTACAAGCTTTAATTCAGCAGTTTTCACTTCATCGATCTTCTCTATCATAGCAGGAATATCCTCCGTCGCATGCTCGTTGACGGAGTACTGCCAATATCTGCATACGATGCAAAACCAGATCATATCAAATCAAACTCAAACGACAAAACAGAAATCACATAGTATATTCAACAAAACACCATCAATGAGATTTGTTTTGAGAACTTACTGACGCGATGATATGTTTTTGTTGGCGTGTTCTCTAGAAACCAAACCGCGAAAGTTCCCGAGAAATACATCGTACCCTACAGATAGAACCAAACTCTGCATTAATAATTCCGAAAAAAATTATTTACGAAAGCAAACGTATATTAACTTGATAATTATATAACAAACCTTGATCATATGCCGCAAAAGCTGGAGAACCAACAACACCATTTGATACCCAACTAAATCAAAATAAAAAATATAAATAAATAAAAAAATAAAAAAGTTTATTAGTTAACTAAATCGCAGAAATTTTTTTCTTCCAAATATGACTTTTCAAACGTGTATACTATACTAAATAAATCCTTGAACTTGTATAAGTAAATTAAACCGCTTAATCAAGCAAGAATCGAGCAAAATAGAGATAACATAACTTACCCCATTGATGAATCAAAAACACCATGCTGAAGAAAAACAGCTTTTTTAGCATCTCGCCTGTGAAATCAGATTACAGGATTAGACATATCCATTTCTAAATTCCATAGTAGTAAAATTCCGTTTATATCTTCACATGTGTGCATACTAAAGAAAACGGACAGACGGTCATGGGAGTGCCCGTCTGGACGCTAGTCATAAATAAGTGCTGAACTCGGTATATCATTGAATTGACGAAGATCCATTTATTATTCAGTAAAAAGTGAAAGTTTTACCTAGGTATTCTTTCCAAAAGAAGAATATATCCGTCAGCAATAATCACGTGAATAGCTTTGTACGGATACCTGTCAAAAGTATAATGAGAAATCATGAAGTTGGAAAATAAGATGCCAAAATAAAACGAAAACATATATAAAGGAATTAGATTTCATGCTCATAAAAATAAAAAAAATCTGATATAAAATTTGAACCGTTTGGGCTCGATCCAACGACCACTAATGTTCTGGCTACATGAATGTGTGAGATTTCTGGCTGCAAGCAATTCAGATTGTATATGAAGGAAGCTACACGACAGAAATTACCCGAGATCTGTTATGACATCCTGACATGTCCGCGCTTCTGTATTCAAAGACTGATAGTTGATTTTCCTCTCAGAAGGTGCAGGGTCTTCGTCCCCTAGCGTGGATGTAGAAGTCGATGCATCCTCAGCAGAATAGCGAATTTCTTCATTGCCACTTTTGTGAGACGAAAACAACCTGAATAATGCATCTAAAACTTTTGTCGGAGATAGAAGAAGATGTGCTCCTTTGCGAACAACATCGAAGACAGTTTCTATACATATCTCTATGCCGAGATGAAGATCCTGTTTGACAAAATAAATTTACTTAGCAATATTTGACGATTACAATTTATTGACACAGCAAAAATTCTTTATAAACATAATGAAAAATTTAATCAATAGAAATTGTTGCTACGAACCTCTACAATGCCGCGTCTCCTATCAATAGCACGGTGGATAAATTGATCCTCGATGCTTTGCACTCTCCTATATGCATGTAAATGTGAAGGGCGTTTCTCTCTAGAGATATGTAGTACTTTTAACACCACAAAATAAGCTAAATGGAGAAGTCGAAGCGGAATCCTCAGCAAGAACTTTACAGGAAGTAAAATCCAAAGTAAGATATATTGGATCCAGTTCATCTGATGCCTACTGTTTCTAGCAAAAGCAGCTTCAGAAGCTCTAGAACTATGAGATGCCGGAGACGAAGGGCATTCATATCTATCCCTATCTTCTTCTCCGGATGACGAGTATTCGAGGCTTGAGTTATCGGAATCCATAGATAGTTAATGGATGAATTGGTTGAAAGACGACGCACCACTACAAAAGGAAAAAACACGGTGAAGAAAATAGCATCGTTATTTGACAGCATTTTATACCAAAACTTAGTGCTATAGCTACTAACGCGATGACGAAAAGTCTTACCTCTCCATCCAACGCAGAAACTGCGGTCCTCGAAAAGTCGGTCTGAGTTCCCAACCATGAATACCTTCAAGTATTTTGGCATTTCCAGGAAGTAATGCTAACAAAAGTGCAGATACTCCATCGATTATCCTAACAATATTGTTCAATGACTCACAAGTAACAGCTTTCACTGACCTGCACAGAAAACCATTAAAACCCTAACAAACATGACTTTTTTTTTGCTAAATCCTTCCAACAAAGTAACAAATTAAGCAAAATTTTAACCAAATCCTTTAGAATAACAATAATTAACACCAAAAAATGAAAACATGCTTGAAAATTGGTGGATATCATTGAAGTATAACAGAACCAAAAGGGAAATTTAACTCCATTAAACAATCAAATGAAACCAATTAAGCATTTAATTAATATAAATTCCTCTACAATCAGCAGAATCCAACAACAATAATTCACCAAAAATTTGCTTATCATTTAATCATTTCATTAAAAACCCTCTTAATAACAATCTAATTACACTACAAAACCTCATTAAAAAAACAAAAACAAATGTCCAACTTACTCTTTAGTGACGACGAGGACATGATCAACCAAACGTTGCATCATCAGTCTCTTCGTCAGATTCAATGACAATTGCACAGTCTCTTTGCGTTTCCAAAGGGGTGGTGGTTTTCAACAGCAATCGTGGGTGTAATGGGTGAGAGTGGTTGTAATATGAGAGAGACGGTTTCTGATAACATTGAAGAAGAATAGTTTTTTTAGTGCTCGTGAAAAAGGATGGTGGCTACATTATTTTATCAAATGGATTGGAGTAGAATCGGTTAAGTTTTGGATTAGAATGGTTAAGTTGCCAAGTGGCACATCATTGTTATTTTAAGTTGCCAAGTGGCAGATTATCTGCTAATAAGGGTAATTAGGGGTTTTTAAGACCACCTTTTTTTCTTATATGATAGATTTTAAGTTAAATTAATGGTTTTGGAACCAAATTAACTTGCACTTGATATGTTTTAATTTTTGTTTTAAGGTGTAAAATAATTTCATCTTACTAGTAATCTACCATATAACAAATGTTGATACCACCATAGTTACCAATATATCCTTTAGGACACTTGTCATTTCCTGATCCCATCTATTATTTTCTCACCTTTATCAATTTGAATTTCACCTTGCTTTCTCCTTGCTTCACTATCACCTTGTTGTCTCTCTCACTCGCACTTCTTCTTCCTACTATCCATTTACTTCTTCTGCTCCGTCTTTTCCTCCTCCATCGTCTTCTTCAAAAGGATGGGAAAACAATACCCATATCCAATATCGATTTTATGACAACTGAATGGTTTCGTTGTTGTTGTTTAACTTTGTGGGTTGAAGTTAGGGTTTTTGATTTTATGGGTTCACCCGAAAATGTCGGAAGCTGAATCAAGAATGACAGCTGAAAGAGGAAGTTGATATAAGACATTGGCTAAAGCGGATAGAAGACATCGCTAATACTGGATTTTGTTTTCTTTCAGATGCTTGCTACACAAAATGCATATATGTTGTCGTTTCTGACTTGTCGTTGTTCTTCTTTCAGGAATAATTGAATATGGTTTCTATGGGTACGTCAATGTAACTTTGTGGGTACTGAAACCCAATATTTGACTCTCTATTATTGTAAGTCTTCTGACTGTTTTTGTTGTTGTTCTATAATTGTATGGGTTCAACTTAGGGTTTTGACTTTTTTTTTTGTATAACTTTGTGTGTTGAAGATTATTCAGGTACAATTTAGCTAAAGTTGAAGATTATTAAGGTACAGTTTAGCATTTTTTCCTAAGTAAACTATCGGTAATACTGGATTTTGTGTTCTTTGAGATGTTTGCTACAGAAAATACAGATATGTTGTCATTTCTATGTTGTCGTTGTTCTTCTTTTAGGAATAATTGAAACTGGTTTCTACGGATAATTCAATGTAACTTTGTGGGTAATGAAACCCAATATTTGACATCTATTGTTGTAAGTGTTCTGACTGTTTTTGTTGTTGTTCTATAATTGTATGGGTTCAAGTTAGGGTTTTGACTGTTTTTTATGTTGTTGTATAACTTTGTTTGTTTAATTTGTGGTTTTAATAATGTAAATTTGTAGGTACTGAAACCCAATATTCGACATCTATAGTTGTAAGTGTTCTGACTGTTTTTGTTGTTGTTCTATAACTGTGTGGGTTCGAGTTATGGTTTTGATTTTTTTTGTTGTTGTTGTATAACTTTGTGTGTTTAACTTGGGGTTTTTAATTTTATGGCTTCAAAGGAGAATTGCGGGAGCTGGAAGAGGAATTAAAGTTAGAAAACGAATATGGTAGAAGGGATTTTCTACCAGATTCATAGATTACTCAGGTAAAAATTATTATTTTTCGTTGAGTGCATTATGATGCAACGGGTATACCTGCCAATTTATGTTTCTTAGCATTCACTCAACTATCATTTGAAATACTTCAATGAAATCATAGTGATCCCGGCTTCAGAGGTAATCATCTTTCTTATCATCTTGCATTAGCAGATTTGTTCTTTACATATCAAGTAGAGCTACGAGTTTCACTATGTATTTGTTGAAACAAAAACACAATGTGCATAGATGAAATTTTTTGATATATCTTGTCTTTGCTTCTAACATCATCCTACTGTCATAGATGTATAGTCCCCAATTTTTATCAATGAATTGCAGTTACGAAAACATGGCTATAAGAGTTGTTTCTTATGGGTCAAGGAACAAAGTGGGAAGTTACATCTAGAGATGGTGATTCAAGGTTCAAATGTCAACAACCCTTTATCTATATACTGGTCATTTATGTTTATTATAATTTTTTATTCATCCAAAACTGATTGACTTTTTATTTCAATAGGGTGATCAAATCCATGTTACGACACATCATAGGGATGTTTACTTGAACACCAAACTTATACATTGTACAATGGTAAACCATCAAAACATAATTTTGCTTTGAAAGACTGTGAAAATAAACTTCAACTCCTATTCAAGAGTCCGACAATTATTTGCAAGTCTGAACCGCGTGACATACCTCCTCACCCATACAAATTCAAACATATCTCAGATTTTCTTAATGGAACATTCAAGCATGACTCTTTATATGGTTATTGTATCTTATTTTCTTCATTATTCATTCATTTTTTGAATTCTTTTATTTACATACCTGCTGATATTTTCTTTCCGCATTGTTTTCTATTACAAGTCATTGGATGCTTGTACGAGGCGATCAAGTCTCAGATAGATGTGCATGAAAAGAAAGTGTGTGCTAACATTGTGCTAAGTGACGACACTGGAAACATCGTCGATTGTACTCAAGTACGACACTTAAATCAGTCCCTTCATGTTTTGGGACAAAGATGTTGTCCTGATTGATGAAATGACGGATGCCAAGTTGAGAAGTCTCATGAAGGAAGTGAGTACACAATTTCATATCAAGTCATGTATTATCTAATTTATACCCTACTATTTATTCAAATTATCGATAATTCATTTTTCCTATGTGTAGGCTGGTAAAGATCACCCACAAATCTAACTTATAAACCTTGATGCTCTATTGGATAAAGAGTTTGTGTTTCGTGTCAAGTATTTGGAATTATACAAGCCATGTTCAATTCTCATTCTTAATAAGGATGAATTTCTAATCAAAATGATCAACGAATACATGAACCCCAATGAGGTAAGACATTGACCCTAAATGTCATCTTTCTTTCATACTTTGTCAAATTTATAAAACTGTCATGTCACATCCTTTGCTACATACTTATGAATTGGTTTTCTCTTTTATGATATGAGTATAACACACTTCAAGGATTTCTTAGATGAAAAGTCTACCACTAATTGCAACTTAACAATTCAACCAAAATTCGGTGTGTTATATGTAAATATGCATTTTCTATTCTCAAATTGTTCACACTTCAAAACCGACTGTTATGCTTCCCTATGGTTGTCGGTTTTTCAATGTCACTTCCCTATGGCTTTAATGCCAAATCATATCACACCCCCTATTTCCAACTTTTCATTATTCTTCCCTATGGCTACTTATTATTTTGCCTCCCTATCTTCCACTATTACATTTTCAAAATAATTAATGCTTTTGCATTACCAAGTGCAGGGAGAAGCTTAAGAGTCTCATGCCAAACTATATAAACAAGCCTCCTTCTCTCACCAACACAAACTATAAATCAGAAACGTAGCACTATTTCTATGACCACCAACAACATCGTTCAGGTTTCACAGCCTTCTGAGGTGCAGACTGCGCCTGAAATACAACCATCAACGACATTGCAACAGCCATCTGAGGTCCATCAACTAGAGCAGGTTTGATTCCTAAATTACATATTTTGTTTTTCAATAACTACATACAACTCTGCATTTTTGTTTCTTCAGCTTTCAACCATTCTTTTTTGTTAAATCAACAGACGCAACAAAAGGTTGATGCGCCTGTCCCGGTAACACCACCTTCTGACATCAACAACTAAAAATATTCATTTTAATATTTTTACAAACGGGAAAAACTTTACTATTGATTAGAATATTATTATAAATTATGTCAAAACAAAACTTATTATTTTCATTTGAATTTTTTTTTAAACGAAATCAACTTTACTATCGATTTAATTTTATTTATAAATACTGTCAAAACAAAAATTATATTTTTTTGGGTTTTTTTTTCATAACCTTAATTGGCCACGTATGCGCAGTCCACACCAGAACTCGTGCGGACGCACGGGTTTCCCACTACTTATCCATATAAGAAAGTTTGCTACCCTCAATAATACTATTTTGCACTTCAGGACATGTGTCACCTGGTAGGCATTTTTTGGTCTTTGAAAACATACAGCCACGTGACCTTTTGGGTTGTTCAAGTTTTATACTATCAGTCTAAAACTTTGAATTTCATATCTAAAATTTTTTATGACTCTCTCTCTCTCTCTCTATCGTCCTTTCTCTCACTCTTTCTCTGTCTTTTCTTCTTCCTTCTTCCTTCTTCCGTCTTCCTCTTCTCACAACAACAGATCCAAATCCTTACTCGCCAACTCCTTCCTCTTATAAAAATATTTTTTATAAAATAATATCAAAACAAAAATAATATTTATATACGGTAAAAAATACATTGTTGATTAAAACATTTTATATACGGGAAAAAACATTATTGTTATAAATAAACGGAATCAACTTTACTACTTATCCAAAAATTGAACAATAAAATTTTATCGACCATTTTTTTTAAATATGTGAAAACAATTTAGGGAATCTATTAAAAAATATTGAGTTGATATTCTAAAATTGTATTCTCTCTTATAAAATATTTGTCTTATTTTGAAATCATATTATTTTTTATCTTTTGGTTTACATTTCATCTTCTACATTTATTACTATTTCAACTTAAATTTAATATTATTCTTATAAACTTTTTTATAAACGGGAAAAACTTTACTTTTGATTCAAATATATTTATAAATTATGTCAAAACAAAAATAATTTTTTAATTTAAATATTTTTATAAATGCGAACAACTTTACCATTGATTCAAATATATTTATAAATAGTGTCAAAACAAAAATAATATTTATATACGGGAAAAAAATACATCATTTATTGGGTGAATTATTTTAATTCTTTTTTAATTTAAAACTACATTTTATTATTTTTGGTTTTTTCTTATACTTCATAACCTAATTGGTGACGTATCCGCAGTCCACACCAGAACCCGTGCGGACGCACGAGTTTCCTACTAGTTTAAAATTAAAATGACTAGTTTAGTAAATTATTGTGGGTAAATAAGTTATTTTTTATGATTATAAAATGAATGGGTTGTCATTTCTATTCTCAAAATCCTAAGTCTAGATTATTTTCATTAACAAAATTTGTAAAATAGTATTAAAAAAATCACTAAAATTGAAGTGTCCATTAGACTCATCTTATATTAATACCTAGTTTAGACCACTAAATTGGGATCATTCTAAAAAAAAAAAACTCAAATTTTATAAAAATTAAATTTATGTATTTTCCTTTTTCTTTTTTTTCTCATTGATTTCACTTTGGCTATCTTTTTTACTCTATCGTAATTTTAATATTTTGTCTTTTTTCTCTTTCTTCCTTCTACATATTTTTCTTTTGTTTGAATATTTCATCTCATTTTCATTTATTTATATCATTTTTTTATTTAAATGTTTAAAATTATATTACATTATCGTCTTAAAAATAAATGATCGATGTTACTCTCTCTCTCTCTCTCGTTCTCTCTCCAAATTAATCCAATTATTGAAAGATGGATGAATGGATTCAAGAATATTATAAGAGTTATCATTAACTTCATCTTTATCATCAAAAGAAATAATTGAAGGATCAACATCTGAGGTGTCTTTTGAAATAACAATCACGATAAATGAGTGATCATCTGAAGAGTCGACATCCATAAGAATATATGAAAAAGCTTTATCTAGTGCAATATTTGAAGAAGTTACATCCAATAGAATATTTGAAGAAGTATAATCTAGTACAATATTTGAAGAAGCTTCATCTAGTAGAGTTTTTTAGAGAGGAAATGTTTAAGAAGCTTCATTAAGAAGAATCTCTGAAAGGTCAGAAAGAACATTTGAAGATTCATCATCACATGATGAAGATATAACCTCAAGAGACTCATGTAAAAATGTCTTTAACATATACCCGACAACACGTCCGAAGATTCTCATTATGTATGTGACGAAGAGGAACACGTCTTCTTCAAAATCACAAAAGAAGATGACGACACTAAGGTAACAAATCTAACCTATAAGCAAATGTTTAAGTTAAGCGTTAAATTCAATATGTTATAAGTTTGGGTCACAAATGTAATATTATTTATGTTAGGGACATTATTTAATTATCCAAAACTAAAGTGATCTAATTGATATTAAGTTTATATCTAAGGTCATGTATGTCATGAAAGGTTATTGTGTAGATACCATAAGTCAATATCCTAATTTGATGAGGGGACAAATTGGAATATTGAAAATTGAGTAGTAACCCTAAGGGAGTTACTTATATGGGTTATGGTCCCCATTTATAGACATAATAACTGATACGGTTTATCTAGCCTCTCTCTTCAACCACATCAGAAGGGAATCAAGAAACCCTAAAACACTTTACAAATCAGAAGATCACATACCCACAAACCTTTAACGATAGAGGCTCTCTTATCCTCGCCAACTTTCTGCTTCCTCTATGTCACTAACTTGGTAGAATGGTTGACAACGAGGTGATGACACACCACTCTGGTGTCTATTTCTAGCAAATTTGAGCTCATACGAACAAGTTGACATTTTTAGTGAGTTAGTCAACTAGCTCGGACTCTTTTTCCTCGGTAAGAAAGGTGCATATCCTCGACACCTGGTGGGTTGAAAACCTATCCACACTTTCTTTAGGTCCTCCGTGAGCGTGAGTCTCTCATTGTCCCCACTCGGTCTAAGGTTCAAACTATCAGTGTATACATCCAGCACTTCGGGGAGGGGGACACCCACAAGGGTGACCTCTTCCTTTCCCATTTCCAGCCTACTTTAGTAACATTCATGGGCGCTTTACCGGTCCCTTGAACTGTCCTGACTCGTCCATTAGGTAGCGAGTACATTAGAACCAGATACCAGGTGGAAATAATCGCCCATAACACATTAATAGCAGGTCTTCCTAGAATGATGTTATAGGAATATAAAGCATCCAATATGAGGTAGTTGACTTCAATCGCCTTGGAGTTGTATCCCATACCACAAGTTATTTCGAGGGTCACATGACCCCTTACTTGGACATGTTTGCCTAACAAGCCTACTAATTATCCCTGGAAATCCTCTATGTTGTTAGGAATTGAGTTGGAATTTTTTTTAAAGAATCCCAAAATATGATGCCAGTTGAGCTCCTGGGTTATATCAAAACTTGTTTGATATCCCAATTGTCGTGTTGCAAAGTGATGATCATGAGGTCGTTATCGTGATGGAGGATTTTGTTGGCATTGCTGGTAGAAAAATGATGTTGGTTCCTAGCTCTCCCTGGTCAGCTTCAGAGAGTTCCAAGGATGTACGTTTGCGGCTAGTATTTGCTTGGCATATTTATGAGATAAAGCTTCCTCTGCCGGTGAAACCTTTGCCTGTGGTGTGAACCATAGAGTATGGAGCTTTGTTGGTCATCAAGAAAGATGGTGAGAATGGTAGTGATGAAGGTATGGCCCAGGTTAATTTTATCGGGGCCCCATGGTGGGCGCTATTGTACTTGTTAAAAAGTACAAGATGTGTGGTACCTCTAAGCTAATAAGAGCAACTAGAGGCCTTAGTAGTTTATTGGTAGGTTAAAGTTTGTCTATGGTGGCGAGAAGCCGTGTTTGATGATGATTATGGGGATGAGAGAGAAAACTCACATGAGGTGAGAAGTTTTATTGCTAGTATGGGTGTATTATGTGTATTTATGATTTGTCTTCTCTCCCGCTAGGGGAAAGGTATTTATAGGGGCTCATGGGCTTTGGGTTTCCATGGGAATAATAACTACCCACTTAGTTAGTGGTGGAACATTAAATCTCTATTTCTTAGGGAGACGTGGATTTATCCTGTTGACCCTGACTTCTCTCTGATTGGGGAACGTCTTTTCCCACGTTTCCCATGACCAGTCGAGTAGGGAACACTCAGGGAGAGGTGGTCCCTAATGGTGGGCGACAGATGAGACACCCCTTAAGGGAAACTGGGAATCCCTTCAACCTTAATAGATATTTTACAGATATATCACTACATTAGGTATTCAAGATATGGAGTGGTTAAACTCCCCCTCACATTAGTAGAGAGTATATTATACTCCTCATGAGAGTATATTTCTCCCCATTTGGCATAATAAAAAAGGTAGGAAAAACAAGCATAACACATAGATCACATGTCTGCTTAAGTAAAAGGAACAAGTTACCTTATAAAGAAATGGACATGAATAGTCCATGGTAAGGCACAAAAGTAGGACCTAAGATCTTACTTCTTCCCATGAAAGGTAGTGATCAGTGCATTTTGATGCTCATTCCTCTATGTTTAGACTTAGGCATTTCTATGGTTTGGTTTGTTTATTTTTCTATTTTATGATGTTTTTATAATTTAATTTATTTTCAGCCTTATTTGATTTTCGTTGTTATTTTCAGCATTAGCAGCTTTTAATAAAAAATTCATAATTGGAGCTATAGGAATCAGATTGAGGCGTTCTACCATTCGTCGGAAATCTAAGAAAAAGATCTACAACTTTTATGTTGGACGAAGAAGCTGATTCAGATTATAGATGCCTCAGAAAATTGGTTGAAGTTTCAGTCATAAGAAACAATTAGTTTTCACTACTACAAAAACCCCATTTAACGACGCCAGGTTTACCACGGTTTCGTATCCCACCGTTGTATAAGGACTAAAAATTTATAACGCCATGTTTAACGACGGTTGTATTACATAACCATTGTAATACAAGCTGTGTAACAAGCTTCGATTCCTAGCTACTATATTTTTTTTTTCCATATTTTTACATTTTAACACGCTTGTATTAGAAGACCGTTCTAATACATGTATCACGCTTCGATTAACAGCAATGTATTTTTTGTCATATTTTTAGATTTTAAACATGTATTAATTTTTTAAACATGTATAACGCCATGTAATGTATGATGTATATTCCCAGCAATGTATTCTTTAGTATTTTTAAGTGCAATAGAGTATATATATAACTTAAAAAATAAAACTATAAGAGATGAACATATATAGAGATAATTTTTTTTTAATATTCCATTGAGAGTACATTGATAAACATATTACATATCAAGATCATTGTCAGAGCCCATAGCATGAAATGCATCTTCATAATCTAAACATCTCTCCTCACTCCCCTCATCGGAATCATAATATACAGGACTCATTTTCTTCTTTATCTTCTTCTTCTTCGGCTTCTTCTTCTTCTTCTTCTTATCCTTCCTTACCCTTAAGGCATCCCTGAAGTTGGCAGTTGCTGGTTGGACGATCTCCTGGATTGGCGCCTGACGTTCCTAATTGAGGTTTCTAGGATTCTCATTTGTTGAACTCATTGTTACGAAGAATATATTATTTTGATATGTAAAATTGTCTATTTATAAATGAGGTTAAAGATGAAAAGACTGATAGTTTAATGCTTGTAATGATGATAACTTGTAAACCGTTCATATTCTGGAACGATATTTTCTTGTAAACCGTTCATATGTTGGGAAGTGCAGTGGTTAATAATATTACGACGGTTATAAGTGATGACCGTAGCGATATCACTTATAATCCAGGCGTAATTTTAGGAAAATGTTGTTGCCTGGTGTCGAACCTTGTACCACGTATAAGGGGTATCGCTACGGTTATTATAACTAACCGTTGTGATATTATTAAATTAATATATAATCTATCATAACGGTTATTTAAGAAAACCGTTGTGAAAAATTTACCTATATAAGGGAATTAACTTTTCCTTTTTGACAGTCGCGCTGTTTCCTTCATAGCGAAACCCTAGCACCCAAACTTCATCTTTTTTTAGAATCTGCGAGAAGAAATACAAGAAGTATGAAGCTTTTGATTTAAGCTTCTTCCTCCTTGTAGTTCTTCTTGCAGAATCTAAAACTAGATGAACATGGTGATGATGCTGGCGGTAGCAAGCGTAATGTACATATTGTTTATGGAAAATAAGGTAGTCTTCCACTTTAATTTTTTTGTTAAATAGTACTCATTATCTCGTTTGCTTCATGATGTTTTTGTTGATTGTTCTCTTTTTGCGCAGATTCGACTTCAATGCTTCACAAGCAAGGTGAACTTCATTGTTATGGTACAGTCCCACTTCTTAGCGTTTTCTTTCAACTTTTTTGTTTTGTTTTGAATACTAACTAATTTTCTTCATTGCTTCCCACTTCTTAGGGTTTGTTTCTAATTTTGCTTGTTTTGTTTTGAATAATAACTAATTTTCTTCATTGCTTTCCCACTTCTTAGGTTTGTTTCACATGGTGATGATGATGGTGGTACATATATATATGAATTCATTCTAATAAGGTACATATATATGAATTCATTCTGATATTGTACATATGAAATTTAGTTTATTATTCTGATATTGTACATATGAAATGTAGTTTATTATTCTGATATTGTACATATGAAATTTAGTTTATTATATACTATGTATATTGTTTGTTTTACTATCCTTTTAATGAAAATGCAATCTGTTAAATTGGTATCGAAACTTATAATATGAAAATTAAGATGTATTTGAAAACCAACCATTATCATGTCAATGTTTTTCGAATCGCATCCATTTCATTCAGCACATTGAATGTTCCTTAATGCATAATATACGATTCAACGGTCTGATTCCTTCTACACATCGATATCTTTTATATTATATAGTTTGCCTATTCATCGCCAAAAATCATCGTGGTTTTTATGATCATGATTGTTATGATGATAAAATCACGATGATTTTGGGCGATGGAGAGGTAAACTATATAATTAAAAATATCAATGAGTAGAGTGAATCAGACCATTGAATCGTATATTATGTGTTAAGGAACATAAAATATGCGGAATGAAATGAATGCAATTCGAAAAATAGTGGCGTGTTTAAGTTGGTTTTCAAGAATATTTTAATTTTCAGATTATATATTTCCTTACCAATTTAATGGTTGTAATTCTTTAACTAGGTGTATGGTAAAACAAACAATATACATTTGTATATAATAAACTAACGGTACATGTAACAACGGTTGAAACTAATATCCGTTGTGATTGATAATATATTTCACAACGGTTGAAACTAATATCCGTTGTGATTAATAATATATTTCACAACGGTTGATACAACTAACCGTTGCAATATATAGCGCGTTTTCCAGAATATAACAACGGTTTCCAGACCGTTGTAGAAACATCGAAGATACAACAACAATCTACATAACAACGCCTTCGCCCGCGTCATTATATGTCATTCCCAACCGTTGTTAAATGGGTTTTTCGTAGTAGTGTTTGGACCATTTTTTGGGCCGGTTCTTTTCTTGTTTTTGACCCAGTTGGGTTATGACCCGATTTCATTCTTTCATGTAAAATTAGGAAGCGTGTTACTGTAGAGAACACATTCGATTCACGAAAAATAATAATCTTTTGGCTTTTGGCAAATTTCATGGAGAACTAATCACTAAGATTCATCTACTGTAATCGGTTTCCACCGCAACCTTGAGGTTCTATAATTTTCAATCAAATGCTTTTCCCTTTCAATATTATGCTATATATCTTGTTTGCTTTATTCAATTATATAGAACAATATTGATTAATTTCGATTGCATCTCATATTCCTAAACTTTATCGCGTTTGCTTAATCCGCGCAAGTTTCGTGTTTGCTTAATTCACGAAAGATTTAATCCGTTTGCTTAATTCGGGATTTAGAAATATAAGTCTTATAGGGTCAATTGCGCTTGTCAATTGATATTATTATCGAAAAGGGATTAGAATACGCTTGGGTATGGAAATTATGTGGATCAATGATAAGTTAGGAAACCGAAACAGTAGATAAATCGTTTAGCTTATTTTTATAATCACTTTTTATAATCACTTATTTTCTCATTACCTTTCTAAAACGAAAACAAACCCCCATATTCGATTACTTTTGGTTAAATTGAACAAGAATCCTTGCGATACGACTCGAGCCATTGTCGCTAAACTACAGTTTAAAAACCACTTGTTTTGATCCGTGCGCGACAGCGGATCAAATTGGCGCCGTTGCCGGGGATTCTTGTAGATTTTAACCAATTTTAGGATTTTAGTTTAGAGTTTTGTTAGAGTTTTTTGTTTTTTTGTTTTTTGTTTTTGCTTGTTGATTTTCAGGGTTGCAGTGTAGTGATAAGCGATCCAGCCTAACAGGTGAGTTTGGAAGCTATTGTTTTGATTTGCTCCGAATTTTTTCCAGAAAATCGTAAAAAAATCGCTGAACAATACTCATTTAGAATAAAATTCTAAAGATTTCGACCCTAAAAATCGCAAATTCCTTATTTTTTCTATTTTATTTGATTTATTTTCTATTTTCATATTTTCAAAAAAATCCGAAATTTTTTGTATAGATTTATTCTGATTTGATTTGATTTTTAGTCATATTTTTATAATTTTTAGATTTTATTTTAACCGCTTTTCTATTTTTCCACTCTATTTCTCAATAGGGACATTGTTGGTATTTCTGTATTTGTTGAATTGCTGATTTGGTTATGTATTTTCTCATTCTTTGTTAATTTTTTTTCCTATTAAATTTAATATGTCTAACCAAAGAACGCTTAGAGAACTTGCTGCCCCTGATGTGAACTATAATGCTTTATGTATTAAATATCCTGCTGTTACTGTACCATTCGAATTGAAGTCTGGTTTAATACGCTTGTTGCCAAGGTTTTATGTTCCATGTTGTGTGCTCTACACCTTTGAGACCTGAAGGAATCACAGAGGATCGTATCAAGCTCAGAGCATTCCCGTTTTCACTACAAGGTGCTGCCAAAGATTGGTTTTACTATCTTGTGCCGAATTCTGTCACAACCTGGAATGATTTAAAGAAAGTCTTCCTAGAGAGATACTTTCCTGCCTCCAGAGCTGCATCAATAAGAAAAGATATATGTGGTATTAGACAGCTCGACAATGAATCATTGACTGAATATTGGGGAAGATTCAAGCAGTTAGTGTCCATTTGCCCCCCAGCACCAGATTACCGAACAATTGCTTATCCAGTATTTCTATGAGGGATTGCTACAAATGGATAGGAATATTTTAGACGCTGCTAGTGATGGAGCACTTTTTGATAAGACCCCAGCTGCTGCCAAAGCCTTGATTGAGAATATGTCACTCAACTCCCAACAGTTTACAACTAGAAACAATTATGTCCAAACAAAAGGTGTGAATGAGATTCAGGTTTCTTCTTACAACAATGCTCTAGAAACCAGACTTGATGGGCTTATTTCTTTAGTGAAACAACAATTGATGTTAGCATTACCACCACCACAAAACCCTCCACAAGTAACCACCGCTGCACCTTCCGGACCTTCACTAGAGGACCTTGTCAAGCAATTGGCTGTAAATGAGCTCCAGTTTCAGCAATGAACAAATTCTAGTATTCAGACCTTGCCGACACAAATTGAACAACTTGCCACTTCAATGAATGCCATACAACAAGCTCAGGGATCAAACCAATTACTTGCTCAAATAGTGGTGAATCCTAAAGGTCCTAACGTGAGTGCAATATCCTTGCGATCCGAAAAAGTTACAGATTTTACCCCAGAAAAAAATGAGAAAGTTGTTGAGATCACACCTGAACCTGAACCTGAGCCTTTTGTTATTATTGAGGAAAAAGAAAAAGAGTATGTACCTAATATACCTTTCTCGCATAGAGTACTGAAAATTAAGAAGATTGATGAAGAAGAGCATTCTGTTTTTCATATTGAGTTAATTTCTGAGTTGGTTGATGATACTTGTATTGATTTGTTTGCAGCTGATTTTCCATCATTGTCCGATTTTGATGATAGTTACTCATGTGATGACTATGCTGACACTAACATTTGCCCTGTTTGTCCTGAGATTAATGCTATCTTGCAGGGTGATGTTTTTCATGCAGATGAAGTTATAAATGAAGTTGCTTATGTAGCTAAAGCTCTTGACATCACGGCTGCCCTAACCTCACCATCCATTGAACAATCACCCTCCTTAGAGCTGAAACCACTTCCTAATAATTTATTTAAATTTGTGCAGGAAGAGAAATCATTGCAGGAACATAAGAAGGGCATTGGATGGACCTTGGTTAGCATTCTTGAGTTTAGGCAGCCCCAAAAGCGATTTAATTGGATGGACCACACTTCCACTTTTCTAGGATCATTGTTTGATCCCGGAATACAAAGAGAAAGCAAGAGCTCTAATAATAACTTCAAATTTCACCGCATAAAAGAGAGCCCCACATTTATGGAAGAGAAAAGCGTAAAAGATATCTCTTTAGGAAATGCTGCTTATGTGATCACCTATTCGCCTTGACTCCTCAGGTGTGTTCTTTCCTTTCTCTCACTCTTATTTTATATTTATGTTCTTTCATTGAGGACAATGTATGTTTTAAGTGTGGGGGAGGGAACCATTTGTTTTTGTTTTGTTTTCTTTGTTTTTGTTTGTTTCTTTTTCTTAAAAAAAAAAATGAAAATTGCATGCTTTTTCGTTGGTTATTTTGTTACAACTGTGAGTTTTCTCTATGTTCTTTGACGAAAGACTTGTGGTGTGATGTGATTGATTCTTTTTGTGCATTCTTAGTATGTATGTATGACTAAACTCTAAATTGTACATCACTAGTGGTAGATCACTAACCTTGTGAGATTTTGAGCCTAATAATGGATAACATCAAAAATCCATCTCTTTCTTTCTTGTGTGATTTCACTCATGTTTGTTAGTCTCTAGAACTTGAATTGATTCTTGTTGAAGCTTTTTATTTACTTGTGCACACGGAAATGATAAAGGCATGTTGTTTTGTTTTATTTTTAGCTAGTTAGCCAAAATGCCAACCTTGATAATATTACCCTTGTTTTCAAGCCCCTTTGAGCCTATTATCCTTTATTGTTTAAAACTCATTACAAGCCGCACTACAACATTTGTTGTCTCTGGCAACACTTTTTTAGGTAACATGTTAAAATTGTTGCCTAAAATTCGTATAGGCAACGATTTATGGATGTTGACAAAAATATATTCACAACCTTTGATAATCGTTGCCTAAAATATTTTTGGGGACGATTTTGGAGCGTCACTCTTTTATTTTTTTAGCAACGATTGTTAATTGTTCCCTTAACTACTTTTGGGGACGATTTTGGAGCGTCATTATTCTATTTCTTTAGCAATATTTGATCATTGTCCCCTTAAATACTTTTGGGGACAGTTTTAGATTGTTACATTAGTTCTAATAAAAGGCTACATTCCTTCAATGTTGCATAAAATTTTAGCAATATCAATTTTTTGGCGGCAATCTTCCCTCCAAACTTTTACACTAAAAAAACAAATATTTCCCTTGAAACATTATTAGAAAAAATTTAAATATCAAAAATCATCAAACACATTAATATAATAATATTTTTCTCTCAACAATCTTTTTATTGTTGGAAAAAATATAATTTATCCCAGCAACAATTATTGTTGTTTGAAATAACATAATTTTTTATACGCATTTCTATTTGGAAATTTGTAAATTTTCAACAATCTAATTAGTTTCATGTCTTCGAAGCTGTTAATTACTACTTAAATGATTCTACAAATGTCATCACCTCTAAAGCATGAGTACTTTTAAAATTGTGAAGTACCGGTACCGGACACGCACCTGTACCGAGTACTCGTACCGTATTTTTGGTATTTTATTTTTTCTCATTATTTGATTTTGAATGAAATTTATAGTTTTCTCAAATATCAATATAATATATTTATGTGTTTTAATATTTTTGTTATTGTATCTTATCATTATTTTTGGTATTTTCAATTTTTTATAGTTATGTTTTGTTTTGAACCTAACAATTTAGTTCTCTACTCATACATTTTATAGAAAATTCTTATTTCTTATTAACGTACATGTGCTTTGATTTTTTTTAAACTGTCGTATCCCGTATCAGTACCAGTACCCGCATCAGGTATGTACCCGTACCTATGTATCATAGGTTATCACCAAAAACTCCCTTTACAGAACAGACATAGCCTGGATTCTAATATCCAAAACAATTCTGCATTAGGTTTGTCTTCTCCTTCCATGAAGTAGTGGCGATGACAATGGCGGAATCAATCAAGCAATAATTCACAAACATAAACATGTGTGTGAAATTGTTGAACTTTTGCAAAGCCAAATTAAGAGAGTCCTCATTAATAATGATACTATATATAATGTATTATCTAGGCAGAAAAAAAATAACAAACTAAGAAACATAATTAATAATAATTTTTTTTAAACTTGTAAAACAAATAAAAAACTAAAAAGATAATTATTAATACTTTTTTATATAAATAGGTAAAACAAAGAGTAACACACTAAAAACAATTAATATACCTTAATTTATGCCGTAACATATAACTAGTAAAACAAATAGTAATAAAAGAATACACCTTAATTTATGCGGTAAAACAAAACAAAAGTTGATAGTATCGATCAACAATTTAATCATAATAACTTCTTGCACAATAACTGAATTCTAATAATAATAATAATTAATTTTCATTGAAAAAATAAAATATTTATTTATTGTGTATGATACTTTTTATGGGATTGTGAAATTTATTTTAATTTATCATGAATAATATAACTAATTTAATAGTGATAAATTAAAAAATGTTATGAAATAAAAATTCCATTCTCAAAAATTTAGCAGCAGTTTTCCCTCTAAATAGCATAACCAATATAATATTAATAATTAATTTGATATATTAAAAAATATTAAAATAAAAAAAAGTTGTTATCTTTCTCATTAAAACAACCCAATATTTTATTTGGGGAAAAGAAACTCTCGTTCATTATTCTCATTCAACCCTAATTTTCCTCCTCCTTATTTTGAGCGTCGTCACATCGTGAAAAACATCGTGCCTTGAGCACCATCGTGAGATATTCTCTAACATTTGTAAGATAGATCTCTTAATTTTGCAAACCCCAAGTCAATTATTGAAGCTACACACAGGTATGTTGGCTTTCTCATCTTCCGTACATATCGCACCATATTCGCATTTCACATTGTTTTCTCATATTTTTACTGAGGTGGCTGAGGTTTTATGTTAATCCACTGTGTTCCCATCTTAGGAAAGAGAATGAGTATTAAATACTAATGAATATAGAGAATTATTTTTCCACTATTATTTTCTTTGAAAAAGATATCATGATATCTCTGTGTTTTATACGGATAAAGATAGAGACGGACCTAAAGCCTAGCATGTGAGTGCACTGGCTCCCACTACAATTTAATTAATTAATTTATTAGCATACATGTAAATATGTTTCTATGTAATTCTTTCCTATACATGTTTATAATCATTACGTGTAAGATATGTTTCAAAAGGATTATATGCCTTCTATACTACTACTACAAAAATATATATATCTCAGTTAGGTGAACTTCAAGATTTTTACAAATATTTTAAAGAGAAGAAAGTTTAATAATTTCAATATTTGAGAAATGATTCATATTTATATTTAAAATTATATATTTTTAGGGTTACAATTCAGATTAAATTTTGCCTCCACAATATAAAATTTCTAGGTCCGTACATGGATAGAGATAACTCCCAAATAACTATCAGGGAATTTTGAAGTATCTGTAAATATCATTAAAATATATTTTTTAGAAATTATATATATATATATATATATATATATATATATATATATATATATATCTGTGTGTGTGTGTGCGACACACACACACACACACACACACAAATATATATATATATATATATATATATATATATATATATATATATATATATATATATATATATATATATATATGATTTTCTCTAAATGACCTGTTTGTAAAAATAATTGGGCTTTTGATTTTGCAATTGATAATATGAAAGTATTATTTTAAAAAGGAGTTTAGATGGCAATATTTTGAGGGCTTGTTTGGTTTCCAACTTTATCATTTTTTCTACCACCATATTTAATAATAATTACAAAATTTGTGTTGCAAAATTTCCTGTATAAATTCTATTTCTGCAAGTTGTGTTGTTTGTTTAAATTTTCTTATGCAGCCCTTTCTTGATGTATAATTTTTGAGGATTTTGCTGTATAAATTTATCCTAACTCAACCTTACAGATCAACTTGTGTTTCCTGTATAAATTTGATAGAAAAACAATTATGATGTATTTTGTTTAATTTTCTTATGCAGCAAGGTTTCAATGAAGATATTGAAAATGATAATATTCAAGAGGACGACGTCGATGATGGATTTCAGGAGAACGTCGTAAGTGACGAATTTCAAGAGGATAACATAGATGTAGATGATGAATTTCAAGAAGAAGATATTGGTGGTGAATTTCAAGAGGACGATATAAATGGTGAATTTCAAGAGGACGACGTAGATGAAGAATTTTTGGAGGACAACATATCCGATGAATTTCAAGAGGACGATGTGGATGATGAATTCCAAGAAGACAAACTTGAATAAGTTGTATGATGTGTTTTTTTGGCTTGTAGTTGAAAACATTAAACTTGAACTATGTTTTTTGTTATTTTGCTAGGGTCGTATTTCAAAGTATTAAGCTTAATATTATAAATAATGTTACGTTAGGAATTTTGTTTAATGGCTAATATCTTGAATTAATGTTTGAACTTGATTTTATTGTAATATAACTTTTGTGGATGCACGGTTATATTTGATATTGTTTAAGTTATAATCGACATTTTTTTGAAGCCAATCATCATCAACTATGTTATTTAGAAATTAATTGCAAAATTGTATATTTTATGGGGACACTGTAAAAACAATCCTCCTGATTCAGAAAGTGGGGAAACTGTAAAAACAAACCTCTTTATTTTATTGGACATTGTAAAAACATTCCTTTTGTTTTAGATTTAAGGCAACGCTTACTAATTGTAGCAGCATTTGGCAACACTTAAAAATCGTCGCCTCAAAGGCCACGAATAATCGTCCCCTATTCCTTTTATTTAGGCAACGTTTTTAAAAATCGTGCCCAAAGATCATGAAAAAACGTCCCTTAAGACAACAGGCAACGCTCGCACAGGAGACGCCTAGAAAACGTCCCCTATTCTTTTAGGCAACATTTTCTAGAGTTTTGGCAACATTTTTCAATTGTTGTTGGAGAGCCTAAATGTTGTAGTGCCGAAAAGTGAAAAACAATGAAATATCCATATTCAAAGGGTTAAGAGAGTCTTGTATGGAGTTGTGTGAGGTTAAGCACTATTCTTGAATTATTGTTGTAACGTTGTTATGATGTTGGCAGAAAAAAAAATGAAAAAAAAATGAAAAAAAATAAAGAAGGATGTCAATACATAATCTTTCCGAAAAAAAATAGAGAAGAATAAAAGGAAAAAGAGAAGAGAAATAAGTTGTGAGGTTGTTGTTTGAAAGCAATTGATGTATCATGTAACACTCATTTCTACCCCCAAAATGTTGCAGCAGAAACAACTTAAAAATCAGAGTAAGGCATAAAGATTTCCCTCAAAGGGTGCACATTCCTCATTAAATCAAAATAACACAATTACCCTGTAAACAAAGGGTTTTCCTCAAAATAAATCGAAAAGTCTTTACATGGCAGCGGAACTCAAAATTTTCAAATAAAAGGTTTTCAACAAACATCATAATAATCAAAATAAAACCATATCGTCAAATGGCAACGAAAATAAGGAAACAACATAGTTTGACTCAACAACCCAACCCGATGTTACACTATCAGAGCAAGACCCTCTACATCGACCAAAAGTAAAGTACAACTCCAAAAGTCCTCGAAGGCATCCAGCTAAACCTGATCACCTGCACGTTACCCACGTGGAGGCAACATTCAAACAGCCAGGGTGAGTAATCACAATTCATTATAATCAATATAAAAACAAGATATGCAAAATGGCGTCATCATCATATACAACATCATCAGGGTCATCATAAAGGAAAACATCAGGAATCACTATATCACAACATCACGTCAATGCCACATAAAATACAATGCACAACAAGACTCATGCATGTGGTACCAATCGTCATAAAAGATGGACACTAGGCCATCAACCCTCCATAAGGGAGCACGTCATAAACACCTTAATCCACACAATGGGATTGAAGCCACCACTGGACCGAAGTCCTAACATCGTCACTGGACTGAAGTCCTAACATCATCAATAGACCAAAGTCCAAATGCTATGAATGCATGATGCACAACGTCATAATCATCAACATCAACAAAAGTCATTACGTGCATCATCATTCATCACAATCTCATCTTATCGTCATTTATTCATCAAAACATCATGCTTCATCATCTTATAATCATCAATACAACTCATGGAAAATCAAATCAAAATAATCATGCATCATCGTCAACATAACTCATGGTCATTCACATCGGTATTTAATCATCTAATATCACATATACGCAGCTCATAACGTCAATGTACATCATGGTAATTCACATCATAAATTAACCTTCAAAATAATGTATAAACGATTCAGAATCATCAATAAACTCACAGTAATTCAGATCATTAATTATTCATCAAAACATCACGACATCATCATCTCATAATCATCAACAACATCATGGTAAATCACATCATCATTTAATCGTCAAACATCATATATCATCATCATAAAATCATCATTCATACTCACAACAAGTCATCAAAACAATCACAACTCGAAACATCAAAACAACACAGGAGTTACAAGAGGATTTCGCGAAACTGCAGTCGTTCTCTACCAAGTTCGCTGTGCGAACTCATTCGCTGGGAAGTTCGCTTTGCGAGCTTCCAGCAAATCCCAGAATCCCAAACAAAACCAGAAAACCCCCATTCTGCCTCTCCTCGCCACCCTCATTCGCTTAGCGAAGTCATTCGCTGGGAGGTTCGCTTTGCGAACTCCAGCCCACACTCAGAATTTCACATCAGTATTTCAATCACCCTCATCACGCATTCACTGCTTCATTCGCTTTGCGAATCTGGGGCGAATGTTCGCTTTGCGAATCTGGGGCGAATGTTCGCTTTGCGAACCTGCGATTTTCGCAAATCGCTGCTACGCGTCAGTAGTACAACAGTTCTAACAACCCTTACGATTTCAACCCCAATTACCCAAAAAACATCCTACAACATTCCTAATGCATCACAGAAATTAAAGGCACAAAACCTACGTCTATTAGGTCGATTCATGACACTATGGGAACCTCAAATCCCCTAAACCTTCACAAACTCTCAAGCTTTCAATAAACCCATAAATTCCTTTCATCATATGGTCGAAACAACATTGATAGGGAAAATCAGTCCCAAGGTTTATTTTATCCGATTCAATTCAACTCTTAGTAATCGATTCACAAAATGCCATCAAAGTCATCAATTTACCTCAAAACCCATAAACCCTCAAACCCCCCAAAAATCAGCCTTAAACACATCGAATCCCTATATTGAAAACAATGAAAGGTAATACTCCCCATACCTTAGATTGTCGATTCGAAGCTTTCTCTCTGAGCCTTCGAAAACCTTCTCGAATTCCTCGCCTCCTCCTTTTTCCTCAGAGCTCTCACATTCTTCTTTTCACGGTTTTCCAAAAAAAATGAAACCTATTCTCAAATCCTTTTTTTTATATTCAACCTAACCCTTGGGCCTCAAAATTGGGATTTCTCCATAATACCCTCATTAATCCTCCTCAAAAGTCCAATTTACCCTTAATTCCTCTAATATTATTTAAATTAATAGTAAGACATTATACCCCATAATATATACTATTATTTAATTAAATAACCAAACTCCACAAAATTCCACGCAATGCCCTAAAACACTAAAATTCCCCAAAAATCACGAATATTATATTTAAATAAATTAAATAAATATTCTTACGAATTTGGGGTGTTACAACTCTCCCCCACTTACAGAATTTTCGCCCTCGAAAATTACCTCAAGGAAACAGAGTCGGATAGGACTCCCTCAACTGATCTTCACATCTCAAGCCCAACTTTCCTGCTTCTTGGATCATCTTAGCCTTTTTAGGTGTCTTCTTACACCACTTCAGGTCCGAGTACAACACTCTCGTCCGATTCATACCAACACACTGGAGTCCTACACCTCCTTCCACACAAAGCTTCATACAGCGTCACCCTAATACTAGCACGAAAACTGTTATTGTAGGTAAACTTGGTCGACTGCAAATAACTATCCCATGGTCCTCCTTGGTCCAACACATAAGCTCTCGGTAAATCTTTTAAAGATTGAATAGTCCTCTATGTCTGTCCATCTGTCTGCGGATGATAGGCAGAACTCAACCTCAACTTAGTACCCAAAGCATCTTGCAAACTCTTCCAAAACTTCGACGTAAATCTCGGGTCTCTATCCGACACAACATACGACGGTATCACAATTTCCTCAATATACATCTTAGCTAGCTTCTGCAAGGAGTAATCAATCTTCATCTGTAAGAATGAGCCGACTTAGTTAATCCATCCACAATCACCCAAATAGAATCACTCCCTTTCTCAGTTTTTGGCACTCCGACACAAAATCCACGACCATATTATCTCATTTCCATTCGGGAATACTCAACGATTGCATCATACCCAAGGCTTCTGATGCTCAATCTTCGACTTCTGACAAGTCAAACACGCATAAACAAACTCCACAACATCCTTCTTCATACCTGGCCACCAAAACAACTTTTTCGAATCTTGGTGCATCTTCGTAGCACCGGGATGAATACTCAACCTACTTCGATGTCCTTCTTCAAGAATTCTCTTCTTAATATCTGGCACATCTGGGACACACACCCTATCTCAAAACCTCATCACACCATCCTCGTCAATCCGGAAGTCACCTCCGTTACCTTGGCTAATCAAAGTCAATTGGTCAACCAACTCTAAATCAGATTGCTGTCCCACTCTGATTTCTTCCAGAATACCACTCGTCAACTTCAACATTCCCAACTTCACACTGTCAGGAGTCGCTTCACATACCAAACTCAAATCTCTGAATTGCTCAATCAACTCCAATTCTTTCACCATAAGCATCGACACATGCAATGACTTTCTGCTGTAGCGAGCGATTTTGGACGCGGTTCTTAAGTGCTGGTCGCTCTCTGCGGTTTGAGCTTTGACTACAGGTCGATTCATTTTTTATCCTATTGTGAGCTGAATAAGGAAGGGAAATAGATGTCTGCAATTAACCCTGCTTGCATACTGAGTTTAAACAGCGGTCTGTTAGGTTATGAATGGTATCAATGTGGGGGGCCTTTGTACTGGTTATTTGTATTTTCGCCAATACGGTTTCTTTCTTTCTAGGACTTTCTAGCGGGGAACAAGGATTAGGATGTTAGGACTGATGCTTTTGAATTACTGCTTTTGATTGATGGAGATATGGGATTTGGGTTTTTTGTTGATTGCGCTCGCTAAGATCTTTTCTTTCGATCTTATGCCTACGTATTCCCGTTTACCGAAACAGGGAAATCAGAGCGTTCGTAGTTCCTCCTATTCTATGGGAGGAAATTGGTTTTTGGTGTCTTGTTTAAAGCCCAAGACGTGAAGCGAAAGGTGATTTGTATCTTGTTCAAAGCTCAAGATGTGAAGCTGAAAAACCTCGACTTTAGAGAGAATTTGTCATCTCTAAAGAGGGGAGAAGGAGAATTACTTTAACTGGGATACGCGGATCCGAGCAATGCCATAATTTCCGAAGAAAGGGTTTTAACCTGAAGGGGAAGACTTTAACTCAGTGTAGAGCAATGCTATCTTTCCTTAGGAATTTCTCATGCTAAAAGAGGGACAGTGGCATGGATATAGATGATCCAGAGGCTTGTCGCTTACAGCGATTAGATGAAGGGAAAGGAGTTGTTGATGTTTGTGTACTGTGAACGAGGCACAACTTTGATGCTAAAAGGTTAATTGGATCAATAAGTGGTTTTCTTATACAAAGCCTAAGAGGAGGCTAATTTGTGTCCCGTACAAAGCCCGAGAGAGAGGCTAAAAGTTTTTGACCCGACGATGGAGTCTTTATGTGTCTCGTACGAAGCCCGAGATGGAGGCTATTGTTTGTTTGACTCAACGAGGGAGTCTTTATGTGTCTCGTACGAAGCCCGAGAAAGAGGCTAAAAGATTTTGACCCGACGATGGAGTCTTTGTATCTCGTACGAAGCCCGAGATGGAGGTTATTGTTTGTTTGACTCAACGAGGGAGACTTTATGTGTCTCGTACGAAGCCCGAGAGAGAGGCTAAAACGTTGTTTGACTCCGCTGGGGAGAATCATTGTACAAAGCCCAAGAGAAGGCTAAGGTTACTATGTCAGTTAAGTGACAGGTCCAGTATACTGATTTTGAAAGAGAAAATCAGTTCTTATATGAGCATCACTGTACTCATGGGTTAGATCTGAGGATCGGGGTTGTTTCCTTTTCTTTGGGGAAACTGGAAATCCAAAGGGTATTGAGACTGTCCGAGTCTGCGGGTTTCCTTCCTATTTAACGAAGGGGTCACTTGAGAATGTCTTTGAGGCTCAAGGAGATTAGACTGTCCGTGTCTAGAGTTTTTATCTTTGGTACTATGCTTTGAGAAACAGTAGTAGACTCTATGAAAGGACTGTTCTATGAGGATGACTAGGTTCTATTCCTATACCTCTAGGAGGTCGTCGGGACAATTTGTACGAAGCCCAAGAGGAGGCTGGAAACTTTTAAGAAGCCGACGGGTCCTTGTACGAAGCCCAAGAGGAGGCTATCATTCCCGGAGGAAGAGATCATTATACGAAGCCTAAGAGGAGGCTGTGAATACTTCTAAGAAGCCGTAGGGTCTTTGTACTAAGCCCAAGAGGAGGCGGGGTTGCTTTTAGGAAGCCTGTGGGTCCTTGAACAATGCCCAAGAGGAGGCCGATGCTTTTAAGAAGCCCGTGGGTCTATCATCTCCTTTCCATTAGGAGAGATAACTCTTTTAAAGATAAAAACCACTGGTAAACGTGCGAGGTTTACTATCCAGCGACTTTTAGCTTTTAAAGAGGGTTCCTTAGTTAAGGTCCAAGATTATGACCGTAGTGGGTACCCAAACCCCGAGACATTCAAGGCAAGCTATCCACAAGGAATAGATCAAGTCAGGAAAGTTTGAGAATTTGAAAGAAACTCAAAGATGCCATTCACGGAGAATACATTCATCTTGGGGAGTAGAGCTTCTTGACGATTCCTAAGGAGGACAGCTGAAGAGAAGACTGTATCTGGTGCTCCTATTGGAGATCTAGGCGTCTATTTCTACGAATAAACGAAACAACTTTACCTAGTGCTAGACGTAGTTGCCGGGGAAACTCGAAATATCTATACTATTATTACACAGTAGATATGAGTTTATGAAAGGAGACTTACAGTGAGCAGCCCCACAATACAGTTTATAATATGAAAGTAGTAAACGAAAGCGATAACCACTTACTCGGTTGTAGTGCTTCCATGCTGTTTGGTTAGTTGTTCAACAAAGAAAGATTGAAAACAACAGTATATTCAAAATCAAAGGAGAAAGTGCTTTGAAAAAGAAAGATTTGGGGCTTACAGCTCAAGGAGAGGCCCAGGGTTTTATCAATGAGCGCACTGTTTAAATTTGTACAGAGGGACTTATACAAGTGACTGAGGCCCAAAAATGGTTTTCTGTACAAAGGGATGGGTCTTACACTCTCTCAAGAGGCCCAAAAAGTTTAGAGAAAAAAGAGTGGGGCTTATAACACGGGGTAGGCCCAAATGATTTTTCGTTTAAAAATGGCGATCGCGCCGAAGTTTTCTTTTAACGCAGAGGGACTTATACAATAAGTGAGGCCCAAGATGTTTGGTTAAAAGGGGGATTGGGTCTTACACTCTAATAGAGGCCCAAAGTGTTTTGAATGGGTCTTATAGCTCAAGGAGAGGCCCAGATGATTTTTTTATTTTTAAACGGGCGACGATCGCGCCGTTTACTTGTACAGAGGGACTTATACAATGAGTGAGGCCCAAAAAGTTTTTGTACAAGGGGGATGGGTCTTACACTCTCTCAAGAGGCCCAAAAATTTTTGAAAATGATTTATGAGGGTTGAATTAATCCAAAACCCTAATTTGTTTTCAAAATGTATTTAATTGAATAAAAATTCAATTAAAATGATCAAAAATTGTTTAACACATGGAAAACAAATTGTGATCTTGGATTAATGCTTCAAAAATTAAGTATTGACCTACAAAATAATTAGAAAGCATTAAAAGTTGCAAAATCAATGTAGAAAAAATATTTAAAATGCCAAAAATAATCAAAATATTAATTCTTTACAAAAATATCAATTATATGAAATAAATAATATTTTTGGGATTTTTTGGGAAAATAAAATATTTTAACATTTTTGTGAATTATTAAAAAAAGAATCAACTCAAAATCATTAAAACTCAGAGAGAAATTAATTTTTGAATCAATTAAACAAAATCACAAAATTCAAATATTTGAATTTCTAAAAATGGCGCCAAGAACAAGCTGAAGAACACGCGCGTGTTCTTGGTTTCTCAGATTTGCATTTTCTATCCAATCTCACTGAATACGTAATCACATCATGCAATCCACATATCATTATGCTCGTCTCAACCTCACGATCATGTCTATATCCATTAATTTCATTTAAATTAAACATACAACAAGAAATCACGAAGAGACCTCAAGAACCCTAATTTCTGCATGAAGGCTAGGATTTTTGATACACGATTCAAACAATGCAATTAATTAGGGAAAACATTCCATGCATGATTATGAACATATGGCCAAATTATTGTGCGAGGAAATATGCATAGATTGAGAGATGCCCAAGTTTAGGCTTACCTTTAGGTCGTGACAGCAAGTCCAAGGTGATTTTTGATCTGGAGGTGTTACAGATGAGTTGTGATGATCTGAACAGCTTCCCTACACCCTATGGATTGTGTTTGGATGGTTGGACTTGATTGAAATTGGCTGGATCATTTTGTGGTACCTCAGCTGCACTTTGGTTAAAACCTTGAGCAACCAGCTGGTGATTTTGTGAAATTGGTGTTTCAGAAGTAATCTAAGTGTTTGATCAACTCATATGTGATGTATGTGAGGTGTGTGAGTGATTGGTTTGATTGGAATTGCTCTCAAACTCAAAACCCGATAGTGACTTGCCTTAGAAGGCAAAATTGGAGTGAAAGAAGAGATTTTGAGGAAAGCATCTGTTAGATGGCTTTGGTGTACTCAAACTGACCACAATTGAGCTCTATTTATAGTAGAGCAAGTTTGTTTTGGGATCCACAGTGAATGGCAACTGCAGCAGGTGTTTCCTCAATGTTGGCCAATGGAAATGCAAGTCTCTTCTAGCCATTGACTAGAGGTTAGGGCACAGAGCTATGGTCCCCTTGGTCTTGGATAAGTCTTGACTAATTTCAGATGAGAATGGCTCAGTCCATGCCACCTTGATGGTTCCATTGAATGCCTCATTCCAAATTTGAAGTCTTGTCCCTATTTTGGCCATTCTAGGTTCAACATGCTATTTCTTGTTCCATGGACTTTGGAGGCTTGGCTCAGTGATTGTCCCCTTTAGATTCAATCCTCTGAGGTGTCCAAGTGGATAGGACCAATTGAATTTGGCTGATTTTGGCAAATCGACCAAAGTTGCAAATTCTGCCTTGCCTTGACAGATTTCAGCAAGGTAACTTGCCAATGTCATATCTCATGGTGTAAGTTGAATTTGGCAATGTTCTTGGCCATTTTGGAAAGCTCTTACATGATACAACAACTGTTTGAACAAGTTTGGTTTTGATCTCTTTTGATTCCAAGTGAAAAATCCCCCTACATTTGGCAAAAAGTGAGGCAAAATCTGACTTAGTGAAAATTTCACTAAGTGTTGGAAAAAGTGACATTTTCACTTTTCAGCCACTTTGATCACTCCATAACTCAAAATCCTTAATGAATTGGAATGACTTGTAGTTGAAGTTTTTGTAGATGATAATGAGGGCTACAAATCCATCTTTGGATGAGAAAAAATGGCCTTGTGGTTTAGGAGTTATGGTCCTCCAAAGTTGGTACCCTTGCCACTTTATTTTTAACTTAGAAAAAATTCTAAGTTTTTATGGTTACCCCTTTTACAAGTTATCTCACTTTTCTTGATTTTTCTTGATGAATGATGATTCAAATCATACATTAACATCATTTTAGGGTTAAAAATCCATTTTGGTGAAAAATCTCAAAAAGTCAAAGTTGACTTTTGTGCACAGTTGACTTTTTATCAGATGAATTCCAAACTGTGCAATTCTTCAGGAAATCATGTCCTTGACCTAAATCAAACTTGATGGACATGTTCCATGGGTGTCATATGGTATATTCAATCATGTATTAGGGTTTGCGAGCATGTCCAGGTCAAAAGTCAAAGTTACAGTTGACTTTTCTCGCGAAACCCTAATTGTGGTGCAGATGAAATTGAGACTTGTTGCTCAAGCTTCTTGGATCAATCCATTGTTCCAAATGGACCAATATGGTATATTAGAGACCCTCAAATCCTCTCTTGAGGTCTTGGCTAATGATTTGTCCTAAAAGTCAACTTAGGGGTGAATTAGGTCAAGAAACCCTAATTCCTGATTTTTGATGAATGCATCCCCTGTGTCTAAATTGACTTGATGCATGGGTTCATGAGGTTCCATGAAGTATATTAGGTTATGTTTTGGATCAATGGCTTGTGCCCAGATGAAATTTTTCATCTGGAGGCCCTGGGTGATCAAAACCCTAATTTGGTGACACTGTCGATCTGGAGACTTGATCCACCTAGAAGGGAGCAGCTTTGTGCTTAATCCTTGAAGTAGGAGTCCTTTTGATCCTTTGAGGATGTTTGAGAGATTAGACAAGTTGAAAATCAAGTCATTTCTTGATTGAGCCTTTGTCTAAAGCTCAGAGAGGGCTTGAAACCCTAATTTTGATTGTAGTGGATGCTCACCCATCTTTGGGGAGACTGATGAAGCATAAAGGTACATCCATATTGTGGTGATGATTTGCACAATGATGGGAAACTTTAGTGGTCAAAATTTTGGGTATGACATCTGCTCAATGCATCGGCCACGATACTTGCTTTGCCCGGATGATAACTCAAATCAAAATCGAAATCCTTCAACAGCTCTAACCACCTCCTCTGCCTTATATTCAATTATTTCTAATTAAATAAGTACTTCAGACTTTTATGATCATTGAACACTTCAAATTTAGAGCCAAACAGATAATGTCTCCAAATCTTCAACACAAACACCACAGCGGCCAATTCCAAGTCATGTTTAGGATAATTCCTCTCAGGAACTCACAATTGTCTTTAAGCATAGGCAACAACTTGTCCATTTTGCATCAGAACTCCACCAAGACCCATCTTCGACGTGTCATAACACACCACAAAAGATTCACTAGGATTAGGCAAAATCAACACCGGAGCGGTCAGCAACCTCTTCTCTAATTCCACAAAACTCTCTTCCCAAGTTACGTCCCACACCAAAGCTTGACCCTTTCGAGTCTACTGAGTCAAAGGTACTGCCAACTTAGAAAAACTCCCATAAACTTGCGGTAATAACCCGCCAATCCCAGAAACTTCGTATCTCGGTAGCGGACTTCGGAGTCTCCCACTGTAACACAACATCAATCTTAGAGGGATCAACAACAATTCCACCACTTGCCATCACATGGCCGAGAAAAATCGCTTCCTTCAATCAGAACTCACACTTCGACAGCTTCACCTATAACTTCTTCTCTTTCAGCACCTGCAACACTGTCCTCAAATGCTTAGCATGCTCTTCTTTAGATTTAGAGTCCATCAGAAGATCTTCAATAAAACCCACTACAAACTTATCCAAATACTCAAGAAAATTTTGATTCATATACTCCATGAATACCAGGTGCATTAGACACACCAAACGACATCACGGTATACTCATAGTCACCATACCTCGTCCTGAAAGCCGTCTTCGGAATATCATCAAGCTTAACCAAATCTGATGATAACCCGACCTCAAATCAATCTTGATAAACACACAGACATCTACTAACTGATCCATCAATTCCTCAATCCTCAGAAGCAGACACTTATCCTTGATCGTTACTTTACTCAACTGCCGATAATCAACGCACAACCTCATACTACCATCTTTCTTCTTCACTAACAACACAGGAGCACCCCACGGAGAAACACTTGGTCGAACAAATCTCTTCTCAAGCAATTCTTCCAGCTATTCCTTCAATTTGCTTATTCAAAAACATATATTCTGTATGCAAACACCGACATCGAGCTTGCATCGAGTACCAAGTCGATAGCAAGTTACACTCCACACTACAGTGGTAAATCACTGATATCTCATGGGAACACCTCCCAATAGTCACACACCATAGGTAGATCACACACCACCGCATCCCTTATGCCTCCCAATAATCTAACATCATAACACCTTTGCACCCTCTTTCACAGACTCACCCACTTGCTTCACATAACGAACAACTCATCACCTTTGTCGAAATTAGATTTCAGGTGATCGTCAGGAATTACACACCACCAGCACATCACTAGTCGTCACACTGTCCTCTATCCCTCAAAAGTAAGACATCAACAATACCTGATCGTTCTCTTCAAGGTATCCCAACTTGACCGTCAGACAAGAAACTCGAATTTGCCTCATCTTCAAGTCTATTAGTCTGCATCGACTCATCAAAACAATCCGCAAGCACTCAGCTTAACCCCAACAATTCACTGCGCACACTACTCAAGCTCGCAAGACACGTCTATCCCATCCAACATGACCCTGTCTATTATCAACAAGAGATTAAGGGTGATCAGTTCCTCAATTTGTCAATAACAGCTGATATCATGAGGCGGTACAAACTATCTCCACCAACTCTCGCAGCGTCCAACACCACACTAAGCCAACGCTCCACACTCAAAACACCTTGGAGAAGCACCATCTTCTCCCCCACTTGTTTCATTCCCAACCTGCAAATGGAAAACAAAACAAGCATCGACAGTGTTTTTACGCACATGTCGCACACTAGGGAAACAAACAACATTAGACAACCTGGCCGGACGGACCGACCTGCTCTGATACCACTAATGTAACACCCTTTTCTACCCCCAAAATGTTGCAGCAGAAACAACTTAAAAATCAGAGTAAGGTATAAAGATTTCCCTCGAAGGGTGCACATTCCTCATTAAATCAAAATAACACAATTACCCTGTAAACAAAGGGTTTTCCTCAAAATAAATCGAAAAGCCTTTACATGGCAGCGAACCTCAAAATTTTCAAATAAAAGGTTTTCAACAAACATCATAATAATCAAAATAAAACCATATCGTCAAATAGCAACGAAAATAAGGAAACAACATGGTTTGACTCAACAACCCAACCCGATGTTACACTATCAGAGCAAGACCCTCTACATCGACTAAAAGTAAAGTACAACTCCAAAAGTCCTCGAAGGCATCCAGCTAAACCTGATCACCTGCACGTTACCCACGTGGAGGCAACATTCAAACAGGCAGGGTGAGTAATCACAATTCATTATAATCAATATAAAAACAAGATATGCAAAATGGCGTCATCATCATATACAACATCATCAGGGTCATCATAAAGGAAAACATCAGGAATTACTATATCACAACATCACGTCAATGCCACATAAAATACAATGCACAACAAGACTCATACATGTGGTACCAATCGTCATAAAAGATGGACACTAGGCCATCAACCCTCCACAAGGGAGCACGTCATAAACACCTTAATCCACACAATGGGATTGAAGCCACCACTGGACCGAAGTCCTAACATCGTCACTGGACTGAAGTCCTAACATCATCAATAGACCAAAGTCCAAATGCTATGAATGCATGGTGCACAACGTCATAATCATCAACATCAACAAAAGTCATTACGTGCATCATCATTCATCACAATCTCATCTTATCGTCATTTATTCATCAAAACATCATGCTTCATCATCTTATAATCATCAATACAACTCATGGAAAATCAAATCAAAATCATCATGCATCATCGTCAACATAACTCATGGTCATTCACATCGGTATTTAATCATCTAATATCACATATACGCAGCTCATAACGTCAATGTACATCATGGTAATTCACATCATAAATTAACCTTCAAAATAATGTATAAACGATTCAGAATCATCAATAAACTCACAGTAATTCAGATCATCAATTATTCATCAAAACATCACGACATCATCATCTCATAATCATCAACAACATCATGGTAAATCACATCATCATTTAATCGTCAAACATCATATATATCATCATAAAATCATCATTCATACTCACAACAAGTCATCAAAACAATCACAACTCGAAACATCAAAACAACACAGGAGTTACAAAAGGATTTCACGAAACTGCAGTCGTTCTCTACCAAGTTCGCTGTGCGAAGTCATTCGCTGGGAAGTTCGCTTTGCGAGCTTCCAGCAAATCCCAGAATCCCAAACAAAACCAGAAAAACCCCCATTCTGCCTCTCCTCGCCACCCTCATTCGCTTAGCGAAGTCATTCGCTGGGAGGTTCGCTTTGCGAACTCCAGCCCACACTCAGAATTTCACATCAGTATTTCAATCACCCTCATCACGCATTCACTGCTTCATTCGCTTTGCGAATCTGGGGCGAATGTTCGCTTTGCGAAGGATTAGTTCGCTTTGCGAACCTGCGATTTCCGCAAATCGCTGCTACGCGTCAGTAGTACAACAGTTCTAACAACCCTTACGATTTCAACCCCAATTACCCAAAAAACATCCTACAACATTCCTAATGCATCACAGAAATTAAAGGCACAAAACCTACGTCTATTAGGTCGATTCATGACACTATGGGAACCTCAAATCCCCTAAACCTTCACAAACTCTCAAGCTTTCAATAAACCCATAAATTCCTTTCATCATATGGTCGAAACAACATCGATAGGGAAAATCAGTCCCAAGGTTTATTTTATCCAATTCAATTCAACTCTTAGTAATCGATTCAAAAAATGCCATCAAAGTCATCAATTTACCTCAAAACCCATAAACCCTCAAAACCCCCAAAAATCTGCCTTAAACACATCGAATCCCTATATTGAAAACAATGAAAGGTAATACTCCCCATACCTTAGATTGTCGATTCGAAGCTTTCTCTCCGAGCCTTCGAAAACCTTCTCGAATTCCTCGCCTCCTCCTTTTTCCTCAGAGCTCTCACCTTCTTCTTTTCACGGTTTTCCAAAAAAAATGAAGCCTATTCTCAAATCCTTTTTTTATATTCAACCTAACCCTTGGGCCTCAAAATTGGGATTTCTCCATAATACCCTCATTAATCCTCCTCAAAAGTCCAATTTACCCTTAATTCCTCTAATATTATTTAAATTAATAGTAAGACATTATACCCCATAATATATACTATTATTTAATTAAATAACCAAACTCCAAAAAATTCCACGCAATGCCCCAAAACACTAAAATTCCCTAAAAATCACGAATATTATATTTAAATAAATTAAATAAATATTCTTACGAATTTAGGGTGTTACATATCATGTAGTTCAACTCCCACAATTCTTTCAATTCTCTTTTAACTCTCTGATTTTAGCCTAGTACCCCTTAGGATTTATCCTACCCTTACCTTAGCCACGTTACAACCTTAATAAAAGTCATTTTGATCTTTGTGTGCATGTAAGTCAATTGTGAATGTTAGAGTTCTTTCAAGCTTATGGTAGTACTAACTCTCATGTTGTGCTTTGAGTGTAAACATGTAACCTAAACACTTGAGAGTTGAGTGGAAACAGTTTATCTTGTGAGGATCTTGATGCTTGTGATGTACTTTTTGGTAATCTGTTTTTCATATATTCTTTGAATGTCACAAAAGAGTTAATCACTAATGTCATATTCTTGAAGCTTAGAATTAGAAGTTTGCGTGCACTTCGTATCCAGAGAACCTTTGAGATTGCATGCTCTGTTTGGTTTTTGCTTTGAAGTTTCTGCTTTTAAATTCATGATTTTGCTCGGAGTGCAAAAGTTCAAGCGTGGGGGAATTTGATCAGTGCGTTTTGATGCTCATTCCTCTATGTTTAGACTTAGGAATTTCTATGGTTTGTTTTGTTTATTTTTCTATTTTATGATGTTTTTATAATTTAATTTATTTTCAGCCTTATTTGATTTTCGTTGTTATTTTCAGCATTAGCAACTTTCAATAAAAAATTCATAACTGGAGCTACAGGAATCGGATTGAGGCGTTCTATCATTTGTCGGAAAGCTAAGAAAAAGATCTACAACTTTTATGTTGGACGAAGAAGCTGATTCAGATTATAGATGCCTTGGAAAATTCGTTGAAGTTTCAGTCATAAGAAACAATTAGTTTTGGACCATTTTTTGGGTCGGTTCTTTTCTTGTTTTTGACCTAGTTGGGTTAAGACCCAATTTCATTCTTTCATGTAAAATTAGGAAGCATGTTACTATAGAGAACACATTCGATTCACGAAAAATAATAATCTTTTGGCTTTTGGCGAATTTCATGGAGAACTAATCACTAAAATTCATCTACTGTAATCGGTTTCCACCGCAACCTTGAGGTTCTATAATTTTCAATCAAATGCTTTTCCCTTTCAATATTATGCTATATATCTTGTTTGCTTTATTCAATTATATAGAACAATATTGATTAATTTCGATTGCATCTCATATTCCTAAACTTTATCGCGTTTGCTTAATCCGGCAAGTTTCGTGTTTGCTTAATTCACGAAAGATTTAATCCGTTTGCTTAATTCGGGATTTAGAAATATAAGTCTTATAGGGTCAATTGCGCTTGTCAATTGATACTATTATCGAAAAGGGATTAGAATACGCTTGGGTATGGAAATTATGTGGATCAATGATAAGTTAGGAAACCGAAACAGTAGATAAATCGTTTAGCTTATTTTTATAATCACTTTTTATAATCACTTATTTTCTCATTACCTTTCTAAAATGAAAACAAACCCCCCAATTCGATTCCTTTTGGTTAAATTGAACAAGAATCCTTGCAATACGACTCGAGCCATTCTAGCTAAACTACAGTTTAAAAACCACTTGTTTTGATCCGTGCGCGACAGCGGATCAGTAGCATCAAACTTTGAGATCAAACGGTAGGTTATCTTTGGAGGACTCGCCCTTGATTCTTTCTCGAATAAAAATCTAAAATTATTTGAAGCTTTTTAAACCGAGAAGTAGTTATGGAATCTACTTCTTTTTTGCTCATATTCCTTCCAGAAGATAATCATTTCCCCTTAGGAACTCTTTTGGACAACCTTTTTTCAGCCTTCTTAGGCCAATATTGAGCTTTAGGTGTACTGCGTTTGGCATTTCTTTGCTCCACAAACACTTAAAACTCAAGTAAAGGTTAGTAAAAAATAAATTTAACTTACTAAGCAATAAATAAATCCTTTATTAGAAAGTCAACCATTTTTTTTTTATTTTTCAATCTCTATTAGGCGTACTGCCTCAAAACCTCAAGATAACTTGAGAAAAATCTTCCTTTTGAGGGAACAACAAACCACCATCAATTTCCCTTATATACGAATCATTTGGTACGAGAGTTGGTCCAAATACAAGAATGATAAATTTATTACAAATCTATCACCTCAACCTTCTAAACGGTTCCATGATCATATTCATTGAGATACATTATCAGTGAACATACTTAGATCACATTCGTTAGCACCAAGTAACCTCTTTTTCTTGTACACCTGAGATAGTGTCGAAGCTCTCACATCTTTTGATTTTAATCTACATCTGTAGCGGTAAAATTTGTGAGTATAAGCTATTAATTAACTCAACTCAAAAATAAGCAAGAGTCGCCACTGCACTTTTATTTTTATCCATAAAGGAAAGGAAAAAAGAGCGAACAAAACCTAAAGAGATAAGGGTAAGGGGGGTTGGTTATGTAAAGGGAAGGTTTTACGCACCCAATACATCTATAGTACTCTATAGGAGCCCTTTGATGTATTCACTGCTTTTTGGTCTAAAAAAAGGGTATGCTTGAAAAAGAGATTGAGGAGATGAGAGGAGAAATATTTTTTAAGATTTTTGTGTTTGGAGAGACTTATCGCCTCATGCCTACGTACCCACGATGTGCAATGTAGGATCAAAACCTCGTAGTTCGTGGTACAAAGAACAAAAATTGTTGGTTATGGTTTATTTTATCTTGAAAAAGACAACCTGTCATTCTCAAGAGAGAATACTCAACTAATTACCCAAAGGTATGGGAAAGTGGCATTTGCATCACATTAAGATGGAGGATTTGCTCGGATTAACATCAACAAGACTAATCACTTCAACATCTAAGTGGAAAACGACCATACTTTCAACAAAATACCATGGTTAGGAGTTTTACATCTCATCAAAAAAATGACTCATGTCTAATTCTTTTTTGAAAAGTTTAAAAGAAAAAGGTGCATAAAAGCACAAAAAATTTGGATGAGTTTTGTATTTTTTTATGTTTTTTATGAAATGGTCAAAGTATGATTAAGATGGATTGACATTTGTTAAAGAAAATGAAGTTTGAAAAGTCACTTGACAAAAGTCAAGGTTTTATTATGAAAGAGGTTTTAAGTTTGAAAACAAGACGGTTTTTGGAAAAGAGAGAGGTTTTTTGAAAATTTAAGAATGGGGAGGAGAAGAAGTGACTATCCTAGTGCATGAAATAAAAGCTAGGGAAAAGAATGATCTAACCAAAATGGAGCCACTTCAAAGCAATATTAAAAGAATTCCATCCTTAAGCAAATTGGCCAAATAAAGGCAAGTCTTCAATCAATACTCCAAGCAAAGGGATAAGAAGTCCTAATTCTAGGTCCATGAGTCCAATATCACTTCAAAAGAGGTCCATAAAGAGATCACTCCAAAGCATAGGATAGTAACCAATAGTCCAAAATGAGGAGAATTAAGTTTTTTATGGTTTAATCCTTTATTAATGTTTTAGAAGTTCAAATGGACAAAGTAAAAATCAAGCACAAAATAATAGCAATAATAAAGAAATATAAACATGAATATGGGATGATAATATGAGACATAAAAATAAAAGAGATAAGGGAGCAAAAAGTAATCACAATATAATATGTAACATTAATATATATACACAATAATGGTATGGTGAACTTAATCATCCACAACCAAGAAAAAGTGGCCAAAAGAATAAAAAGATAATCGATTTCGCTTCGTGTCTTGCACTACGGCGATTAACCAATGCGATTAGGCCAAATTTAATGAAAACTTGAAAGAAGATCGGGAGACCCGAAGCAACTACTCATCAAGTTTCAAAGTTTATGGAACTAACGCAAACAATCAATCAACCTTGGGATTACGCGACTAATCAAAGTCCGGTCCACGAAAGTACAAGTATCGAATTGGATTTATTCCGAATAGGGGCGAATTTTGGTCTATGTTAAGCGCACGCCGAGTAATTTGTTCGAGCAATTACCCTACGAATGAGGCCGGCCATGAGATATATGTGTTAATGCACGCGAGATAAACGATATAGAGATCGTTATCCTAAAGCGATGCCACACGAAAAGAAAAAGTGGTAATGATCTCGTCTCGATCGAAATTCAACAAAGAAATTTCACGATCACTTCGACTTTCATCGATCAAAAAGAAAAGAAATAGAAGAAAGAGGAAAACAAATTTGAATTACAAATTCAAGATAATTCCATCTTTAAGTTCATTCACTCATTTTGGTGGATTAAAGTGCTAAACATCTCACTAACTCAAAGCACCTAAAGTGAATTAAATAGTTCACTTTAAAGATAGATTTGAATTAATGAACATTTATCCAACTTCATCTACACCCTAAGTCCAATGAATTTAAAGAGAAATAAATTCTTAGAATGTGATCCAAATCCAATATTAAAAAGAAAAATGAAAAACAAGGCTAAAAAACTCAAATAATTTTCAAGAGATTTTTCTTTTAGAAAAGTTTCCAACAAAAGTAGTAAATCCAAATTTTACAAATAAAACTAAAAACAAATTGAAAAGAACTAAAGAAAATAGTATATATATTTTAAAAAAAAAAAAACAAAGGAGGTGTATGGAGAATAAGGTGGTGGAGTGATGAATGGGCTAGGCCCAATGCTTTCCAAAAAAAAAGAAATAGAAACAAAAACAAAAAAAAAAACAATAAAAAGGAAAATGAAAAAAAGAAAAAGTTAGAAAGTGAAGTATCTTCTTCTCCAAAATGCAACGCCGGTTACTATTCATCAACAACAACATGCTTCCATTTTTGAGCTTCGTCAAATCGGAGCGACGGAGCTCAAACCATATACCGTTGCGATCGTGAGACGGAGAGGATTTCAAATATGTGATCACAATTAACCGTCGATGCAAGAATTGGATGAATCGGAGTTTCAAAGTTTCGACGGAAAAAATGAACTACCTTGAAAAATGGAAGCAAGACTCCTCTTCAACTTCTACTCTCTTCCTTGCCTTGAATGAGTGTGGTTGTTGTTGATTTATGTAAGTTTCTTTGTTGTTTGGAGTGGTGAGAACTTTGGATGAAAAATGAAATTTCGGTTGGATACTTGAATCGATGAAGAAAATGGTTTGAGTTGTGATTTTGGCAGAGGTTTGAGGGCTCTCAAAGCTTGAAAAATGAAGGAGGGGAAGGCTTTATTTATAGATGAAGAGGTGAATTTCTTGCTGCCGTTTTGTATTGGTTTCCTTGCGTTTTGGTGATGTATGTTGTGCGTGTTGAAGCTCACGAGTTGGTGTGTGTGTTGCGGCTTGGGAAGCTCACGGTTTGGCGTCGTGGTGATGCGGCTTGAGTGTGCGTGAAGAATGGTGAAGCTGGGGCTGGCGTTTTGCTTTTTTTTTTCCAATCAATTTTCCACCTTTTTGGTTAATGGGCTTATGAGTTTTTTGTGAAATTAATTTGGACAAAGGTTTTTTTTGAACAAATTGGTTAGAACAAGATAATTGAAAATTGGTTAAGGGTATTTAATTAGAGAAAAAAAAATGTTTATAGAAAAAAAATGATTTGTGAAATGGGATATGGAATGGATATAATTGGACAAACTTGAAAAATGATGGATAGACGATGGATCTAAAGTGGATATGGTTTATGAAAAAAAAGAGTGGATAAAAATTAGTATAAATGAGGCAAAGTGGATAATTGGATATTAGAAAAAAAATGGGTAATTGGATTTTGGTTTAGAAAAGGAATGGATAATGAAAATGGTTTAAGAAAAAAATGGATTTATTTGGATATTGGATTAAATTGGATTTGGAAGTAAAATGGATAATGGAAGTGGGTTAGAGAAATTGTAATGGGCCTTGATGTAGTAATAAGAGGTGTGAATAGAAAAAAAGGAAAATGGGTCTTAGGTATTTTTTGTAATGAATTCTTGATGGATTTTGGTTTTTTTGAAAGGATAAAAATGTTAAGGAATGGTATAAAGAAAAATATGGAGAATTGGATTGGAATATGGATATATAAAAAAAATGGTTTTATAAAAAAAAGTGGTTTGGATAGTAAAAATGGAGTATGGATAAATTGGTTAAAAAAAAAAAGGTTTAGAAGTTGGATATGATATTTGGATAATGGATTTAAGAAATAGAAGTGGAAAAAAATGGTTTAGATAGCAAAAGTGGAATATGGAAAAAATGGTTAAAAATGTGAATAGTGTTTGGAATGAAAAATGGTCTATGAAATGGATCATGGATAACAAGCCCTTATTTTTAGCCCAAAACCAAACTTGAATTTATTTCCACAAGCCTCTGACAAACATATGCCACATAACCAGCCACAACCGAAACTACGGCCATCTGAATCTGTTTGAACCCAAAACTCACATGAACCACTGCCTGATAAACTGAAGAAAACTCAGCACAAGACATCCTGCTTTTGGACAAACACCTGTGACTTGAAATCACTTCAATATCCTTGACAAACCTGCACAACACACAGAGAAGAAGGAGGAAGTAAAAGTTGCAAAATATTTTTGGTATTTTGGTTAGAGGTTAGTGAACAGAAACAAGTAAGAATAATATACAGATGCTGCAAATGATATGTGGGATCTTAGGGGCAAAAATTAGGGTATTACAACATCATATCAGTATTTTCCTTACATAAGGATTTGTTAGTAACACCGAATTGACCAACACATGCACAAGAAAAATATGCTCGATTTGAAAATGAGTTGTATTATCCTTCCTTCTTAGAAACTTGTTTTCAAGTAAAAATTTGTTCAGACTATCAAACCAAGCTCTGGGAGCTTGTTTCGGATCATAGAGAGTCTGTCTCATTTCAAAAATATGAGTAAGAAAAGTTTCATGAAACCGGGAGGATGATTAACATACACTTCTTCTAGATGTAATTATTCAAGAACACACTATTTATATTCATTTGGAAGAGTTTTAAACAATATGGATCATGAGAAAGCTAGAAGCATTCTTATTACTTCTAATCAAGCTACAGGGGCATACATTTCATTGAAAATCATGCTTTCCTGTTGATTATATTCTTTCACAATGAGTCTTAATTTATTTTTTAAAACATTTCTAGAGACATTAAACATGTTGCAAAAGATCCACTTAGGAACCAATCATTATACCAACTGAAGCTTTAGAACAAGTTCCCAAATGTTGTTTCTATCAAATTTATTTAAGCTTTCTTGCATAATAGGAGACCAATGTTCTTTAATGATAGCTTCGTCAATTCATTTTAACTCAAGTTATGAAACAAAAGCCACAAGGTTACATACCTTGCTAAGGGAAATGTTGAGATGCAATTCCCTTAGAAATATCTACATTAACATTCTAAATGGGATTTTCCTCAGTGGTCCTCCATTCTTTGGATAGACTTTGATTCTTTAACTTGACTTTTTCAACTTGAGTCTCTCCATTTGAACTTTACAATTCCTCTTGTCTTTGATATTTTTCTAACTACTAGGGGTTAGTTTGACAAATGTAATATGTATGAGTTCTTATATAGTCTTGTTCTTTTGGAAAATAAGTTTTAAAAGGATTTCATTTCAATGTTTTTAGGTATTGTGTATATAAAAGATATATTATTGCCTTTGTCACACAACTTACTTCAAAAGGAAATTGTGCTATAAAACTTTAGTCAGAAGAGCAACTTAAAGGTAAGATTAAGGCTCTTACCAAATGATTTCTCTTTTTATATGAGTGAAAAAAGATAGCATATTTATTTCCTTAGTTATACAACTTGAAGAGAAAATGTCAATATCATCTTTTCAATTCAAATTGTCAAGCATATCTACATCATAATTTGACTTTTTTACCTTTGGTACCCAAATCTTTCCGGTCCTTTAATGTTAGTAGAATATATATTATGAACATGCATCTTTCTCTTTTTAAGTTCACAATTCTCTTTATAAAACTGCAAGGTAGGATATCCTTGTTTGCTTTCATGACTCTTTTTGATAAAACAAAACATAGCAATATGGTCGTCTTTATTACAATAATTGTATTTTAGAGTTGTGTGTTTAGATGTTGCTTAGGCATTGCAAATATTGCTAAAGCGTTTACTATTGTTTTTAGGTTCATAACCAAGACCAACCTTATTGTAAGATTCTCTTTGGTGACTTAACGAAAGATTCAAGTTATCGCTTTGTTTAGGGAATTTATCAAGTGTGTTTTGAAGATCATCAATTTTATTTTCCAAAATGCATTGATCACACTTGATAGATTCATCTAAGACTTCATGAGAAGTTGAAGAGTTTTGAATTAGATTACATTGTCTCTCTTTAAGTCTTTCTATTTCTTCCAATAAGTTTCTATTTTTCAATTCGAGGGAAGAAATAATGTCTTTGGAGGTAGATACAATTTGTTCTAATTTACTTGTTTCTTTAGTTTGTTTTACATATGCAAAACAAGTCATGATAAGAAATATAAGAGTTTACCTCATCTTCTTCATGATTTGCCATGATACACATGTGTGCTTCTTTTTTGTCATAGGATTCCACATCATTGTTATCCCAAGATATGTAGGCTTTCTTAACTTCTTTTCACGATTTCTTGGATCTTCTCTAATTTTGAGGGCAATTTAATCTTATGTGCCCTTTCTTTCCGCATTGATGGCATATGGGAATGAAGAAGTATCTTTCTTCATATTTCTCTTGGAAACTTGAAATTTTTTTCGTGTCTTAGGAACTCCTTGAATTTTTTAATCATGAGTTTCATGTATTTGTTAATCTCACTTTAACAATTTTCATTTTTTGATTCCATATATTTGTTGTTAGTAGTCTTTAGTGCAATATTTTTCCTCTTATTCTTGTCATTTTCTACGTCATCGGCAAGTCTTTTAAGCTCCATCTCACGTTCCTTCAATTTACCAAAAGAAGTGTGTGTCCATGGTTTGCTAAATCATAGATTCAGAAATCACAGTGATTTAAGATTACCAACTTTGATTTGGGCATCTAAGAATTTTTATAACCAATTCCTCATTTGAAAATGTTTTTCCCATAGTTCTTATATGACTCACGATATGAGTAATGAAAAATTCTACCAAGTGTACTACTATCATCAAAGTAATAAATAAAATTCGTCTCCATAAGGATTGTGAATTTTAACAGGGTATCTATGTGCGAATTAACACAAATAACAATAGGGGTTTTCAAGTTTATTCGGTTCAAGAATAAAAGTGAGAAAATTGACCGAGTTGAATTCAAATACTAAAGGCGATTATATTTTCTTTCGACTCTCATACTCATACTTGTTGATGAACTGTGCATTAATTAAATTTATAATATGTTAAAGTATTACTGTGAATTAACAAGGCCACTGCACCTAATTCCTTGGTGTACAACTCACTAATTTACACAATAATTTCCTAAAATAATTCAGAGTTAAACTAGACATTCTAAGTGCATTAACTCAACAGGCATAACTTCTAATTACCTATCTCTAGTTAATTACAAAGCCAAATAATTGCCCTAGATCATATCGGTAAACTAACGATCAATAATCCCTAATCATCTAATACTGATTCATGCATTCATCAATACATAAAAAACAACGAACACAAGGACTATTAAATAAGAACAATAACATAAAATAGTTCAATTAACAACAAACAACCATATGGTCCAATAAGTACAAACAAATTTATCTAAAAATACATAATCTAAGGAATATAGCTACTCATATTGCACATAATAATTACCATGATGGTATGTATCACGCTGTGATGTAACATCATCGCACCCACGATATCAGCATCGCGTGCGTGAAATCCAGAGGAAAATGCTTCAATTTTCTTCATTTTTCTTCAATATTTTTACCAAGTCCACATTTCTTCCTCTTAATAGATTTTTGCTCACTTCATCATAATTTGGCATGACTTTTTCTCATTATTTCAATGTTTTCATCCGAATTTGCTAGTAAAAATCATGTAATGATTATTGTCATCAATGAGTAAATTGTGTTTACATCTGATTTATGTTCTCATTAGATTTCATTATGAAAAAGTTCATACTCATAAGTCAATGTACTCAACCTTGCCTTCTTTACCTCAATATTTACTTCATGGTTAATTTGGAGGATGTCCAACATTTCTTTTGTAGTCTCGCACTAAGAAAATCACAAAAATTCATTAAGACTGAGAGCGGTGGTGGTGATAGGTTACCTTCAAATTGTGGTGTACATTTTCTTTATCATCTTTGGTTCAATCCTTTTTATGTTTGTTCACTACAACACCATCGACATCATGTGTAGAAACAAATGGATCTTCCTTCAGAATCTTCCAAATACCATGATCCATCCTTTCTATGAAAAAAATTCATTTTCACTTTCCATAAACTATACCATTCTCCATTAAATATAAGGGTTTGTTTAGTGAATATAGTTTGCAGTCATTTTTCCTCCTTGGACGATTAGTTTTTCACATGAGTTTGGTTGTGATGTCACTTGACAAGTGATTTCAAGTACAAAAAGGGAGGTGAATTATAGTATTCAAATTTCGAGATTAATTTTGCCTTTTTGTTACTTAAGAAGCAAGTTGTGTTAGTATTTTTAAAGATTAGAATAAAAAATAACGGAAAGTAAAAGTAGAAAAGTAAATAGCAAAAAATCAAAGATAAAAGTTAGTGATATAGAACCAGAGAATTATCCAGGTTCATCCGAACGTTGACCTACTCATATCCCCAAGAGAGCTTATTGAGATTTGACTATGAACTTGATATTTTACAGGTTATGCCCACGAACCTTTGTTACAAACGAATCAAGATATTTTACAATGGCTTATCCCCAACTAAAAGAAACCTTTTCCACAAGTTGAGCTAACGAATCGATTATAAATTTTTCTGGATGAACTCAATAACCAAACAAAAATTTTCCTGGCTAAGTTCTAGAAGCAAACAGAGATTTTAAGACTGCTTAATCTCAAAAACCAAACTTGATTTCTCAAGAATATTACACTCTTGATAGTAACAACAATGGCATGACACCAATACAACTTCTTCCTCACAAGCAAAGTGTGTGTATGTGTGTGTGTGTGTGTGTGTGTGTTTGTGTGAGTGTGTGTGTATGTGTGTGTGTGTGTGTGAGTGAGTGTGTGAGAGAGAGAGAGAGAGAGAGAAATTCCAAATAAATAGAGAAATTCAGAAGTCTAGTATGAAATGAGTTAGAAAGTCGCCTTCATTATATATGAGAAGAATTGGCTTAAAAATAAAATAATTCATGGTTAATTAACTCATCTAATCAATTAGGTTTTAGGCCTAATCGATTAGATACCTCAAATAACCGAGTATTTGATCCCAAAAAAGAAAGTTTGGATAGAGATCGATTACCAATCATTAAGACATTGTCATAATCGATTATGTAATCTATTTTGCTTCATCTAATTAAATAGCTTTAGGATTTAATCAATTAGATAGTTCAAAAAAGTTCTTTTAATGAAACTGACAATTTCTTAATCAATTGGCTTAGGCCTAAAAACATTTTAGGTGTTTTGTTCGTTAAAAAGGATCTTTTCAAACAAATTTAAGTGAATGTGAGTTGCCTTAGTATCTTAGGAGTTACTCCCACTTTCACAAGACTCTGGTCACTCAGGCAAACACGACCCGATGAGCTTTCACACTTTCTCTCTTTCACAACTCTGAGGCTTTTACGTTCCTTTTCCCGATACATCGATCATATAAGAACTTTAATGAAACTTTAAGTTTCCTACTTTTATGAAGCTTGAGATGTCTTCAAGTTGATCGCCATCATCAGAGGGTTGTAAAATTATTACCACCAACTTCAACAATCATTGGTGTTATCGTCATCAAAACACTTCGGAAATTTGTCAGTAGAATCATCAACTTCATACCTATAAGCACATAGATCCACATATAGAAGAAAAAATCAGAATGTGTTTTGGTGTGATGGAAATATGATTTTAGACTATGGGTATTTTTGTGATGTTATGTCATTGAACACAACATATTATACCAATCATGCCAATAAACCATTTGCTATATTTTTTTTTATTTTAACTACTATAGAGGTTCAGTCATTTTTTGGTGCAACATTATTGTATGATGAGACAATTGATTCCGTTAAATGGTTGCTTAATAAATTTTTACAACCACATAACAACAAAATACCAAATATTGTGTTTACTTACTAAGATCATGCGAAGTCTAGAGCACTTGCTGAAGTGATGCCTGAGACTTGTCACGATTTATGCACCTGACACATGTTGAAAAATGGAAGCAAACACATTGGAAACTTTATGAATGGTATAATTTATTTTTTAAGAGATTTTAAGAAATGCATGTATGAATTTGACAGTGAAACATAATTTGAGGCAGCTTAGACCAATTTGGTGAACAACTATAACATTCATGAAAACAATTGGATGTGAATAAAATAGGCTTCGTGCTACATGAAGAAAATATTCACACTTGGCATGCGAAGTACCCAAGTTAATGAAAGTTTGAATGCTCACTTCAAATCTTGTATGAAACTGAATGTGAATATCATTCAACTTTTCAAACACTTTGAGCGAGTTCTTGAGAAGAAGATAGGAAATGAATTAAGTTGTAATTACGAGTCGTAACATAAGTTTGCAAGGTTAATATATGAGATGTCGCCAATAATAATGAAAATAGGAAAAATATATGTACATAGAGTATTTAAGCATTTTCAAAATGAGTTTACCTTATTCTTAGCCTTAACAATATCAGAGAGAAATGAGTCTCACTCTTTATTTGAATATGTCATCATTATGGTCAACCATGAAGGAACTTGGAAAGAATCATTTGACACTGCTTTAACTTCTATTAGTTGTAGTTGTAGAAAATTTGAAACAATTGGCATACTTTGTTCACATGCATTTAAAGTGTTTAAAATAAATGATGTTAAATTTATTCCTGGAAAGTATATTTTAAGAAGGTGGACAAGAGATATGCTCGTTGCGGCATTATGCAAGATTGTAGGGGAAAAAGGTTGAAGAAGATCCAAAGCTATCTATAACTTCAAAACTTAGACAAGTTTTCTCTAAATTCCTTAGAGTGGCGACCGAGGCATCACCCAACAAAGAACTTCTCGAGCTTGTTGATGATACTGTAGAAGTCATGGGTAATAAAATCATGAAACTTTGCATACAATCCAGGAACGATTACAGTCATAACAATGATAATTCGACAATTCAATGTCATGATGTTATGCAACCAAAGGGATTCAGGAAACAACATGACTTAAAGAGACAAAAACCACTTAAAAGTTAGGTTGAGATTCAATGCACTACAAAAAAAGAGCTATACCTAAAGGAAATCCATGTAGTCAAGTATATCAGATATTTAAGTTGATGTGTAAATCCTTGATTTAGTTTTATGTGTATTATCATTAATATTAACTTTACTTAATAAATTTAGAGAAAATATTAACAAATCAAATGATTGATGAAGTATCTTGTTCGATACCTCTACCTCATGAGCCTCCAGAAACAGAAGAGGATTAATTTAGCTTCACAACATTTTTAATGGTAATTTAATTTGTATTTTAAAATGAATTATCCTAATAGCTAATTTTATCTCGATGTTAATTAGCTTTTGTTATCATGTAAGCACCCCTAAATGTAACATATATAGCAACATTAGTGTGATTGGGGTTGATTAATTACTCACCAAATTATACTTTTGTTATATCAATGATGTTTAGTACAATATTTATTACTCGGTGCGTTGAGAATTGTAATTAATTAGTTCATGCTAATTTAGTGTTTTGAAAGATGTAATTATCTTGTGTTTTCTCAATGATTGTAATTATATAGTTCGTGCTTTTTAGTGTGTTAGAAGATGTTATTATTTTGTGCCATATTATATGTTATACTATATTATAAGAACCAATTTGTTCTTTTATAAGTAGCAGTTATAAATTCTTCTATCAGCAAATTCAGTTAAGTTGCATTTCTTGTATTTTACATTATATTAGACAATTTATAGTTGTATTATTAAGTTGCAGCATGCAAGTTTATTTAAGTTGCACTTACGTAGACAATTATATAGTTATTTTATCATGTTGTAGCATGCAAGATAATTTATAAGTAACCGCAACATATTATGGCCAATTTATTCGATACATTATAGCAATATCATAACAATATAAGTTTTAAATGTGGTACATTATTAACGATTAATAATATTAAGTACGTTATAAAATGACAAGAAAATATCAAAGTGAATATTAATTTTTGAATTTGAAAAGAAACAACATTTCGTGAAGGTTGCCACAAAATGAACATAGACAATGGTTGAAAACATGACAATTTTTTATTAAAAGGTGTTGTTTCATCAAGGGTCGCAATCTTGTGAAACACCATATCACTAGTGCAAAGTGACGAATATAATTATAAAATTTACACCATTATACGAAAAATGGTTAAATATGTTTAAGGTCCCTATAAATATCCCACCTTTTAAGATTGGTCCCTCTAAAATTTTTCTTCAAACATTGATCCTCCAAAATTTTGCCGTTTCCAAATGTAGTCCCTAACGTTAAATTCATCTAACGGAAGGTGATGTGGCGTGCCAACTGTGCAGATTCATTTGCTTACTGGCTTATCCACGTCTGAATTGAATTTTAACATTATTTATTTTCTTCTCAGTTTTCCCTTTCACGCTTTGTATAAGAAACCCTAATATCATCCATTCCTTTCACGTTTTCTTTTCTTCTCAGTTTTCTTCTCATTATTTCTTTTCTTCTGTCTTAATCTATTCCCTTGTTGTGTATCATTCTACTCCATCTATTTCGTCATGTCTTCTTCATCCAGGAGTACCAATTTCGTGTCACGACATTCCAATATTGCAGAAAACAGTGAAGGGAAAAAGTGTGGATGCAAGGGTACCTTGATTTCATACATGTGCAAGAAGGGAAAGAACCAAGGGAGATTGTTTTGGAGATGCCCTTTTTGGAAGAATGAGGATACTTGCAATATGTTCGTGTGGGATGATGACTTTGATTCAAGGAAGGAAGATGTTAAAGTGGTGGAATCAGAATGCAGCAAGGATGAGAGGGATAATCAATTTGGGGAAACCTTTAAGGAGCTTTATGAAGCATCAATGAAGAAGAACCATAGGTTGAAGATGAAGCTAAAGATGGAGGAATTATATGGAAAGTTGAAGACCGTATGTGTTATAATTTCTGTGTTGGTCAACATGTATTTTGTTGTTAGATGTAATTGTTGAATAGATAATTTGTTATGTTGTTTTGTTATGAACAAGTCCTTAAGTAATATTAAGTTGTTATGTTGTTTTGTTATGAACAAGTCATTTTGTAATAGTAAGTTATTATGAAATGTAATGTGCAATCAATATTGGTTAAGTTATGATCTACTAAGTTAAGTTAAGTTTGTTGTTGTGTTGAAATATCCTATGAATTGATTCCATTTGTGCTATCAGATTGTGTGAAATTCTTGTACAGTACAACAAAATGAGTTAAGTAGAGCAAATGAGTTTTCATTTCTTTCCATACCAAAATGTAAGAAGAGTACAACAAAATATCAGATGCTCATAACACATCAATAGTACAATACATTCAAAACAACACATGAGTTCATTACACCACAATTCTAACTTAATTACTTAAACAAAACATAAAACAGATCCTCAAAAGATTGTTTGACTTCATTCAGTGTGACCCTTGCTAGTGCAGTCATCCTCTTGTATCACCAATGGATCATCAGGTTGTTTGCCTGGGCCTGATATGTTTTTGGACTTTAGTGTCCTCAATCTCTCACTGTGTCTTTTTTCAGCTATTACATGACCCGTGGTTTTGTATCTGCTCTGTGTCCTAAACTTGATTGGATCACTGCTGCTTGGCCTTGATAAAGTTGTTCTTATGCCTGGTGGTTTGAAAGGAGTATGCCTAAACAATTTTGGTTCCTTTCCAAAAAATACCCTAGCACCACTTGGCTTGAGAGGTGACTTGAGAGATGATTTGAGAGGTGACTTATCAACTCTCAGTGGTTGAATGTCCAATACATCACAACCAGTTTGTATTGCAGCTAATGTGTCAGCCAAAGTTGTGGAATTCTCCAAAGTTGTCTCCTTCTCATTCTGAAAAGGTGGGGTTTTTTTCACAACTGGTGTCTCCTTCTCCCTCTGAACAGGTGGGGTTTTTTTCATAACCGGTGTCTCCTTCTCTTTCTGAACAGCTGGGGTCTCTTGCACAACTTGTGGTTCCTGCACCACTAAAGTCTCCTTCACAGTGGCTGCATTCTGAGTACTTGTAGCCTTCTTCATAGTGGTTGCATTCTGAATACCTGAAGCTTCATTAACTGGTGCATTTTTAGTAGTTGAGGCTGCCTTGGTTGTTGCATTCTGAGTAGTTGAAACTTCATTGGTTGTTGCCTTAACAGAAACTTTTGTTGCCTTGGTTGTTGCCTTGACAGAAACTTTTGTTGCCTTGGTTATTGCCTTAACAGAAACTTTTGTTGCCTTGGTTGTTGCCTCATTGGTCTTTACCTTTTTAGGTCCTTTGCTAGTTGATGCTCCTTTAGGCCTCATCTGCAAAAAACATAATAACAATACACTATAACAACACATACATCACAAAAACAACATAAGAATATAAACAGGTAAAAAAACATTACCCTTTTTTTTGTTGTCACATTGGAGTCTACCACAACTTGACTTGCTTGTGTAGGTATGTCTTGAGCATCTTGGGTGGGGTTTACTTGACCAGCAAGTGTCTTAGCTTCCACTTCTTACTTCCATTTCTTACAAGTCCTCTTGTTATGGCCCAGTTCAAAGCAGAATTTGCATCTATGGCTTGTGTTTGTTCTTTGCCACTTAGTTTGGGAAGCTTCATCAGGTTCTCTCCTTCTCAATTTCTTAGGTCTACCTGGCCCACGTTTAAACTTAGGTGGAAGCATTGATACATTTTCAGTTCTAGGCCACTTGTTTTGTCCATTCAATGGAGATATAACCTCACTGTAACAAGCTTGGTAAGTGCTTTTGTGATAACACTTATGTACATACTTCAAAGGTTCATCTACCTTCCTATGTATTGCAGCTACAACATGCCTATAAGGAATACCTACAAGCTCCCAATAATTACAAGAATAGGTATGTTTTTCAAGATCTACCACAAAACTGTCTATGAACAACACATGAGTAACTTGAAAGGACAAATTGACAGTATATGTTACTGTCCAGCTAGCACTCTTTTCTATCTCCCTATCCAATTTCCTTAGGGGTTTTGTCATGATAGTTCCCTTATAACCCTCTACCTTTTCCCTAAGTGTGGCAAACCTCCCCATTAAATAATTTCTAATCCACTCCAACATAGTTATGATGGGTTTATCTCTTTGTAACAAAATTGTTGCATTAAATGACTCACTCAAATTGTTCATCAAAACATCGTACTTTGAAAAAATTGGAAAAGCATGCTTACACCATTTCTGTTTTGGAATTGCTTCAATCCACTCATATGCAGCCAAACTGACCTCTTTAATCATTAACATCTTTGCCTCATGTGCTTCAAAGTAGGTAGTTTTTGCAGCAGCCATCATAAGATCTCTAAACAAGGCCCCACCTCCAAATTTCTTCTTAAAGTTTGCATAAAGATGCCTTAAGCAAGACCTATGCTCATATGCTGGATACTCCTCCTCAAACACCTGTACCAGACCCTATTCAAGAAAAAAAATCTTCAGATTAATACAATGTTTACAATGTTTTAACTATCATGTAAAAATGAAGTACATTCTTAAGAATACCAATAATGTAAAAATGAATCACATGAATACCTTTTGCTGGTCAGAAATAAAGCACCATCTTCCATCACCTATGTCTTCAATTAGCAACTTCATGAACCAGCTCCAAGAATCCCTAGTCTCCATCTCAACCACAACAAATGCAATTGGTAGGTATTGATCATTAGGATCTCTCCCAACTGCAATCAAAAGTATTCCACCATATTTGTGTTTCAAATGGCAACCATCTAATCCAATGAAAGGTCTACAAGATTTTGTCAAAGCTTTCTTAGTTCCATCTAGGGACATATAACATCTCTCAAATATTGGACTCATCCCTTCACTTGGAGCACTTGTGGTTATTTTAAAAGTGTTGCCAGCTGATGCCCTTCTCAATTCAGCAGCATAAGACCATAGAAGGCTGAATTGTTTGCTTGAGTCCCCTTCACATTTTTTCTTGTCCTTACAAACAATCCTACACCTATTTGAGTCATTTTTTCAAACTTTACTTCTCTACCATTCAACACATTGTGTTCTAAGATAACATCTTTGAATTGCCTTAAAGATGAAAACTCCATTCCAACTTTAAAAACATAATCTTTACTCAATGATTCATCCTCATTATACCTCAAAACACAGGGCCTTTCATCACAGCTATCATCATCACCACCACTGTCAAGCTCATCTGTCATATATTCATCCTCAATTAAATGCTCCTTACCCATCTCTTCAGTTATAAATACTTTCTTATCTTCTTCAGCCTTGCACTCTTCAGTTTCAGCTTTTTCACTTTTCTGTACTACATCATCCCTAGTAATAGACACATCTATCAGCCCTTCTTCAAAACAAGCCATCCTCTCATCTTCACTATCCTCAAAATACACACCTTCCACAGAATTATCACTAGAATCAACACTTGATTCTCTAAAATTGTCAACATTGTCTTCATATTTAACTCCCTTTCCTTTCTCTAGATACTTAGTCATAAAAGTATCCTTTCCCTCAAGGATAGCCTCACAATAAATCTCAACATCACACTTAGATCCAAATGCATACAAGGCTAACTCATGTGCATCTCCATCATCCCTAAATTGTTTTAAGTCTTCCTCAAGCAATCCACCCTCATGCTTCCACCACATCTTAACAGTAGTATAATCAAATTCTGGTTCAACCATTTTTACTAGGTCACATGCCTCAAAGAAACTCCAATAATCTGGATCTTGGCCAGCAAATGCATTGACTTCCCCACCCTCATATTTTAGGTTATTGTCTATTACAAAACGACCCCTTGAGTAAAAAACTACCTTGAACTTATCCATTACCCTGTAGACATAGATTAATCTAAGTTTAATTTCATTTACCATTTCTTGAACGAGCACAATACCTATAACTTTTTACCAAGTTTAAAACAAAAAACACGAATTGCATAGTTACTATTTACTCTATGTTATACTAACCCTAACATTAACTCAAAGTAACAAAACGCAAAAATTTGAAGCTGGGACCACGATTAAACAACTCAACAATGGCAGACAAAGTTACTAACCTGGGACCACCGCTGCTACGATACACACTATAACTCCTTGGGACCACCACTTCAACGGTCGTTGTCTTCTTTGTTCCTTTACAAAACGCAGTAGAAAGGTGAATCTAGGGCACGAGTGAAAGAGGGATAAAATGTGTTGTTTCAGTTACCATTGACTATTAAATGAAATCTGCACAGTTGGCACGCCACATCACCTTCCGTTAGATGAATTTAACGTCAGAGACTACATTTGGAAACGGCAAATTTTTGGAGGATCAATGTTTGAAGAAAATTTTTAGAGGGACCAATCTTAAAAGGTGGGATATTTATAGGGACCTTAAACATATTTAACCCTACGAAAAATAGTGTAAATAAAAAACTCGGTGGCAAAACTGTAAATAAAATGTTATTTTAAGTATTAAGATGTGACAATAGACAATTTATTTTTTAAAAAAAGTGTGAATTAAAAATATTATTATAATAAATTAAAATCATTATTATCGTCAAATCCCCATTACTCCCATTAAAGATAAAACGAATGTAAATCTAAATTAGCTGAGAAATTTTGTGTATTTTAATATCTCTAAATATTAATCTTAAACACCCACAATCTATTTTATTAAGTGTTAATTGTAAATTACACATATATTTATAAAACATTTTAATTTAATTTATCCCTAATTCAACATGTATTAGAACAAATTGACGATTGATTCATTCATGTATATTGTGGTTCAAGTGATTCTTGTTTCAATATATGATGATATATCACATTCTGTTGAGTTCATAACTCCATTACAACTATTATTGTAGCAAAATTGAGTGTACTTACGATAATCACTACACATGGAAACGATCTCGGCGTTGATTCTTACGTGATTGTAAAACATTCATATTTCGCATTTGAATTTCTAAGAAGATGAGTCAAACTGGAGAATCTTCATATTCTCATTCAGTGGAGTTTAGGGTTATGAGACTTTGTCGTCCATCCTTCAACGTCGATCCTCCCCTTCGTATCGATCCTGACGACCTCTTCGTCGGTGAAGACCACTTCGACGTTCCCTCCGCCCCTTCCGCCGCAGACCTCATCGCTCCTGATTTCGATCCCAGTTATTGCGACCGCTTCCTCCTTCATCACTTCTCCGATTCCACGGGTCTCTCTGGCCTCCTCGTTCTCCCTCAGTCCTTCGGGCCCCCTACTCTCTCTCAATTTTCAATTACTTTTTTTTATAAATTTTTTTATAATTGTTATTTACTTTCCAATTTGATTGACGTAGAGCAATTTACTTGGGAGAGACTTTCTGTAGCTATATAAGTATAAACAATATTGAAGTCAGAGAAGTTATTATCAAGGTCAATTTCTTTTAACTAACCTTCATACTGTTCAATTACCTCGTTTATTTAACTTGCATTGTACTCATTGGTTTCTTTTTTTTTTAATGCATCTATGTTGGTTAAGTAGATAAGTAGATGTAGATTCGTAATATGCATTTTATTTGTAATAGTGAGCGTATCGAATTTGTGTGTTTTATTCCTTTGAAATTTTAGTCCAATTCGATATTTAAAACCGTTACTACCAGGCTGTTTAGTTCAATTCAATATTTAAAACTGTTACTGGCAGGCTGAAATACAAACAGAGAGACAGAGAATACTTTTGTTAGATACGTCGAAAGCACCATTTGAGACTATACGTGCTGGTGGGCGTTATGATTTTATTGTCGAACATGATGTCAAAGAGCTTGGACCTCACACGTAAGTTTTAACCCTCAACAATGTCTTTCTGTTGGGGTATATTATGCTTCTTTTGCATTAATTTGATTGATTGTATATCTTTCCTTCAGGTTGGTTTGCACTGCATTGTACAATGATGGTGATGGAGAGCGTAAATATCTTCCCCAATTTTTCAAGTTCATCGTTGCTAATCCACTTTCTGTCAAGACAAAGGTATTAATATTTTTGTTTTGTTTTGTTTTGTTAATCATATTGAGTGAATTTTAATAAACTATTATATAATAACAGAGTTATCGAGTGCTTTTTGTCCTCGTTGTTACATCCTAGTGGTTTGAGTGTAGGACATTTTATGCGAAATTCTGGGTTCAAACCCGGGTCACCAAATTCCCTTTTTCTGCAAGTTTTTCTTTGAGTATTGTAGCGAGCGATTTTGGACGCGGTTCTTAAGCGCTGGTCGCTCTCTGCGGTTGAGCTTAAACTACAGGTCGATTCATTTTTTATCCTATTAAAGCTGATGAAGGAAGGGAAATAGATGTCTCCAATTAACCCTACTTTGCATACTGAGTTTAAACAGCGGTCTGTTAGGTTACGAATGCTATCAATGTGGGGGGCCTTTGTACTGGTTATTTGTATTTTCGCCAATACTGGTTTTTCTCTAGACAGAAGTTTTCTGGCGGGGAACAAGGATTAGGATGTTAGGACTGATGCTTTTTGATAGATACATGAGAGTATGGGATTTGAGTTTTTTGTTGATTATGCTCGCTAAGATTTTTCTTTCAATCTTATGCCTACGTATTCCCGTTTACCGAAACAGGGAAATCAGAGCGTTCGTAGTTCCTCATATTCTATGGGAGGAAATGGGTGTTTTTGGTGTCTTGTTCAAAGCCCAAGACGTGAAGCGAAAGGTGGTTTGTATCTTGTTCAAAGCCCAAGATGTGAAGCTGAAAAGTCTATTTGTATCCTGTTCAAAGCCCAAGATATGAAGCTAAAAGGGTGTTGACTTTAGAGAGAATTTGTCATCTCTAAAGAGGGGGTTGTATGTCACAACTGTTTATAAAGGAGAATTACTTTAACTGGGATACGCGGATCCTAGCAATGCCATAATTTCCTTTATAGGGGGTTTTAACCTGAAGGAGAAGACTTTAACTCAGTGTAGAGCAATGCTATATTTCCTTAGGAATTTCTCATGCTAAGAGAGGGACAGTGGCATGGATGTAGATGATCCAGAGGCTTGTCGCTTACAACAATTAGATGAAAGGGAAGAAGTGGTTGATGTTTGTGTACCGTGAACGAGGCACAGCTTTGATGCTAAAAGGTTGATTGGATCAACCAGTGGTTTTCTTATATAAAGCCTAAGAGGAGGCTAATATGTGTCTCGTACAAAGCCCGAGAGAGAGGCTAAAAGGTTTTGACTCAACGAGGGAATCTTTTGGTATCTCGTATAAAGCCCGAGATGAAGGCGATTGTTTGTTTGGCTCAATAAGAACCTTTTTGTACCTCGTATAAAGCCCGAGATGGAGGCGAAAGGGTGATTGACTCAATGAGGGAGTCTCTTATGTGTCTCGTACAAAGCCCGAGAGAGAGGCTAAACGTTGTTTGACTCCGCTGGGGAGGATAATTGTACAAAGCCCAAGAGGAGGCTAGGGTTACTGTTTCAGTTAAGTGACAGGTCCAGTATACTGATTTTGAAAAGAAAATCAGTTCTTATATGAGTAACACTGTACTCAAGGATTAAATTCAAGGATCCGGGTTGTTCCTGTTCTTTAAGGAAGCGGGAAATCCGAAGGGTATTGAGACTGCCCGAGTCTGCGGGTTTCCTTCCTATTTAACGAAGGGGTCACTTGAGAATGTCTTTGAGACTCAAGGAGATTAGACCGTCCAAGTCTAGAGTTTTATCTTTTGTACTATGCTTTGAGAAACAGTAGTAGACTCTATGAAAGGACTGTTCTATGAAGATGATTAAGTTCTGTTCCTATACCTTTAGGAGGTCGTCGGGACAATTTGTACGAAGCCCAAGAGGAGGCTGGAAACTTTTAAGAAGCCGACGGGTCCTTGTACGAAGCCCAAGAGAAGGCTATCATTCCCGGAGGAAGAGATCATTATACGAAGCCTAAGAGGAGGCTGTGAATACTTCTAAGAAGCCGTAGGGTCCTTGTACTAAGCCCAAGAGGAGGCGTGGTTGCTTTTAGGAAGCCTGTGGGTCCTTGTACGATGCCCAAGAGGAGGCCGATGCTTTTAAGAAGCCCGTGGGTCCCCAAACCCCGAGAAATTCAAGACATGTTATTCACAAGGAATAGATCAAGCCAGGAAAGTTCGAGAATTTGGAAGAAACTCAAAGATGTCATTCACGGAGAATACATTCATCTCTAGGAGTAGAGTTTCTTGACAATTCCTAATGAGGACAGCCGAAGAGAAGACTGTATCTGGTGATCCTACTGGGGATCTAGTTGTCTATTTCTACGAATAAACGAAACTGCGTCACCTAGTTCTAGACGTAGTTGCCGGGGAAACTCAAAATATCTATACTATTATTACACAGTTGATATGAGTTCATGAAAGAAGACTTACAGTGAAACAGCCCCATAATACAATTATATGTATATGAAAGCGGTAAATGAAAGCAATAACCACTTACTCGGTTGTAGAGCTTCCATGCTGTTTGGTTAGTTGTTCAACAAAGAAAGATTAAAAACAACAGCATATTCAAAATCAAAGGAGAAAGTGCTTTGAAATAAAAAGATTTGGGGCTTACAGCTCAAGGAGAGGCCCAGGGTTTTATCAGTGAGCGCACTGTTTGAATTTGTACAGATGGGACTTATACAAGTGACTGGGGCCCAAAAGGTTTTCTGTACAAAGGGATGGGTCTTACACTCTCTCAAGAGGCCCAAGAAGTTTAAAGAAAAAGAGTGGGGCTTATAACACGAGGGTAGGCCCAGATGATTTTTTCGTTTGAAATGGCGATCGCGCCGAGGTTTTCTTTTAACGCAGAGGGACTTATACAATAAGTGAGGCCCAAAATGTTTTGGTTAAAAAGGGGTTGGGTCTTACACTCTAATAGAGGCCCAAAAGTTTTGAATGGGTCTTATAGCTCGAGGAGAGGCCCATGGTTATTTTTCAAAAGGGCGACGATCGCGCCGTTTGTTTTTGACGGCATCGGGACTTATACAATACACTGAGGCCCAAAAATGATTTTGGTACAAAAAGGATTGGGTCTTACACTCTATTAGAGGCCCAAAAGTGTTTTGAAAATGATTTATGAGGGTTGAATTAATCCAAAACCCTAATTTGTTTTCAAAAAATGTATTTAATTGAATAAAAATTCAATTAAAATGATCAAAATTGTTTAACATGTGAAAAACAAATTGTGATCTTTGATTAATGCTTCAAAAATTAAGTATTGACCTACAAAATAATTAGAAAGCATTAAAATTTGCAAAATCAAGGTAGAAAAAATATTTTAAATGTTAAAAACAACTAAAATATTAATTCTTTGCAAAAATATCAATTATATGAAATAAATAATATTTTTGGGATTTTTTGGGAAAATAAAATATTTTAACATTTTTGTGAATTATTAAAAAAAGAATCAACTCAAAATCATTAAAACTCAGAGAGAAATTAACTTTTGAATCAATTAAAGAAAATCACAAAATTCAAATATTTGAAAATTCAAAAAAAGGCGCCAAGAACAGTTGAAGAACACACGCTTGTTCTGGGTTTGGCTGATTTGCATTTTCTATCCAATTTCCTTGAATACTTGATTATAACATGCAATCCACATATCATTATGCTCGTCTCAACCTCACGATCATGTCTATGTCCATTAATTTCATTTAAATTAAACATATAACAAGAAATCATGAAAAATCCTCAAGAACCCTAATTTCTGCATGAAGGCTAGGATTTTTGATACATGATTCAAACAATGCAATTAATTGAGGGGAAACATTCCATGCATGATTATGAACATATGGCCAAATTATTGTGCAGCAAAAATTGTGTGGATCATAGAGTTAGAAGAGCTCATGCTTACCACTTGCAGCTGGTGATCGTGATTTGTGTTGGAGGTGTTACAGCTAGGTTCCAATGGCGTGGATAGCTTCCCTAGGTACCAAGTGATGTGTCTGAGTGCTTGGAATGGATTGAAATGGTTTGGAATTGAAGATGGCACCTCAACTGCAAAACTGTCAAGAACTTGAGCAATTGGCTGGTGATTTTGTGAAATCAGTGTTCCAGATGTTATGTGAGTGTTTGGATCACTTCTATATGATGTATGTGAGGTGTGTGAGTGATTGGTTTGATTGGAAAAGCTCTCAAACTCAAAACCCGATAGCTACCTTGCTAAGAAAGGCATTTTTCCCAAGAGAAAGAGATTTTGAGGAAAGCATCTGTTAGATGGCTTTGGTGTACTCAAACTGATCACAATTGAGCTCTATTTATAGTAGAGCAAGTTTATTTTGCAAGGAATAGTGAATGGCAGCTGTTAAGTAGGTTTGGCCAATGTTGGCAACTAAAAATCCAAGTCTCCTCTAGCCATTGACTAGAGGTCAGGGCACAGAGCTTTGGTTCCCTTGGTCTTGGATAAGTCTTGATTGATTTTAGATGAGAATGGCTCAGTCCATGCCACCTTGATGCTTCCATTGAATGCTCCAATCCAAATTTGGAGTCTTGTCCCTATTTTGGCCATTCTAGGTTCAACATGCTTTTTCTTGTTCCAAGGACTTTGGAGGCTTGGCTCAGTGATTGTCCCCTTTAGATTCAATCCTCTGAGGTGTCCAAGTGGATAGGAGCATTTGAATTTGGATGATTTTGGCAAATCGAGCAAAATTGCAAATTCTGCCTTGCCTTTGACAGATTTCAGCATGGCATCTTCCCAATGTCATATCTCATGACTCAAATGGAATTTGGCAATGTTCTTGGTCATTTTGGAAATCCCTTATATGATACAATAACTGTTTGAACATGATTGGTTTTGATCTCTTTTGAATCCAAGTGAAAAATCCCCCTACATTTGGAAAAAAATGAAGACAGATTCTGACTTAGTGAAAATTTCACTAAGTGTTGGAAAAAGTGACATTTTCATTTTTCAGCCATTTTGATCACTTCATAACTCAAAATCCTTAATGAATTGGACTTAGGTCTAGTTGAAGTTTTTGTAGAGGGTAATGAGGGCTACAAATCCATCTTTGAATGAGAAAAAATGGCCTTGTGGTTTAGGAGTTATGGTCCTCCAAAGTTGGTACCCTTGTCACTTTATTTTTAACTTAGAAAATTTTCTAAGTTTTTATGGTTACCCCTTTTGCAAGTTATCCAACTTTTCTAGATTTTTCTTGATGAATGATGATTCAAATCACACATTAACATCATTTTAGGGTTAAAAATCCATTTTGGTGAAAAATCTCAAAAAGTCAAAGTTGACTTTTGTGCACAGTTGACTTTTTATCAGATGAATTCCAAACTGTGCAATTTTTCAAGAAATCATGTCCTTGACCTAAATAAAACTTGATGGACATGTTCCATGGGTGTCATAGGGTATATTGAATCATGTATTAGGGCTTGGGAGCATGTCCTGGTAAAAAATCAGAGTTATAGTTGACTTTTTCCTTAAAACCCTAATTGTGGTGCAGATGAAATTGAGACTTGTTGCTCAAGCTTCTTGAATTAATCCATTGTTCCAAATGGATCAATATAGTATATTAGAGACCCTCAAACCCTCTCTTGAGGTCTTGGCTCATGACTTGCCCTAAAAGTCAACTTATAGGGGTGAATTAGGTCAAGAAACCCTAATTCCTGATTTTTGATGAATGCATCCCCTGAGGAAAAATTGAGTTGATGATTGGGTCCATGAGGTTCCATGGAGTATATTAGGTTGTGTTTTGGATCATTTTCTTGTGCCCAGATGAAAATTTTCCCTCTGGAGGCCCTGATCGACCAAAACCCTAATTTGGTGACACTGTCGATCTTGAGACTTGATCCACCTAGAAGGGAGCATCCTTGTACTTAATCCTTGAAGTGGGAGTCCTTTTGATCCATTGTGGATGTTTGAGAGGTTAGACAAGTTGAAGATCATGTTATTTCTTAATTGATCATTTGTCTAAAGGCTCTGAGAGGGTTTAAAACCCTAATTTTGATTGTAGTGGATGCTCACCCATCTTTGGGGAGACTGATGAAGTATGATGGTTCCCCCATATTGTGATGATGATTTGCACAATGATGGGAAATCTTAGTGGTCAAAATTTGGGGTATGACAGATGCCCCTATTTAATCTTCTTGGACCCGAAGGTGTGAATGACGAAGGTAATCGGGCATTCGGGGTGCAAGAGGATTAAATATCGGAATACCCGAAATTTTGATGGTGGTTATGAATGGCGGATCGCATTAATCTTCTTTAGCTAAGCAATAATACTTAGAAAAGGTAAACTTCCCCTCGATCATGGTCTTCAGCCAAGGAACTGGTCTCAGTTTCTTTTGTCAACTTCCCCTCGATCCTGGTTTCCTACCAAGGAACTGGTCTTAGTTTCTTTTGTCAACTTCCCCTCGATCCTGGTTTCCTACCAAGGAACTGGTCTCAGTTTCTTTTTTCAACTTCCCCTCGATCCTGGTTTCCTACCAAGGAACTGGTCTTAGTTTCTTTTATCAACTTCCCCTCGATCCTAGTTTCCTACCAAGGGACTGGTCTCTGTTTCTTTTGTCAACTTCCCCTCGATCCTGGTTTCCTACCAAGGAACTGGTCTTAGTTTCTTTTGTCAATAAACTTAATTGACAAGGGATGCTATGCGTAGCGATTTTCCTCAAACTTCTCGCCGAAATTTCCTGGGGAGATGCCATTTGATAGAAAAAGTTTTGATGTCAGACTTGCTGGGTGGACCCAGTCGTCTGAGTTGTAGAGGTGCACAAACTTCTCAGTTGGAGACGCCATTTGTTTCTACTGGGGAAAGCGGGTCTCTTGGGATCTTACATCATACTTTTCTCGGGATCTTCCCGGAGAAATGCCATATGATGGGGTCCAATTTTGAGGTGCCGATGACCTTTTCATCAGCGATCTTTTCGGAGAGAAACTGGCATGCTGCCGAATCTCTGATTACGAGGCTTTCTCTGTGATTTTCCTTAATCCGGGAAAGAAAGGATATCATCTTCAATGGCGAAGAGTGATGCTGATTGGAAGTTCCTCTGGTTTTTCAGAGGTTCAAGTTATTAAAGTGGTCAAGGGCCAACTTCCTTCCAGAAATAAACTGGAGGTGAGATTGTTCAGACGCGACACTTCCTGACGAGGAAAAAAATCGACGACTCGATTGAGAGGACTGTTATCACTAGGGGACAAGACCGACTAGAGTGACAGTGATGCAATATGAATGTAAATCAATAATGTATGATGTATGTATGTATATGCGGACAAAACTGACACGACATACAGACTAAAGGATGAACACGACTGGATACTCGGTCATCGCGGGGCGTGTAGAAATATCGCTGGTTCAAGATAGCAATTCTTTCTTGCTTAGGAGAGATAGTCCCTGCGGGGAATATCGTTGATCGGGCTTAGGAGATAAGAACTCGGCCGAGGTGTGTCAGACGAAACAAGGTTTCTGACACAGTTGATCCCTTCATTCAGGCGTGCTGGTTTAGAAGGAGTACTTTGATTCTGCACTTCGAGGTTCGAACACCTTTGGAGACACGATTGATGTTCTTTCGATGTTTAACAGTCAAAAGAAAATGCCATATTTAATTTAAAAGCAGAAAAATTAAGTAAATTCATTTTTGTTTTATTTCAAGAATCGTTAATCATGTTAAAATGTCGTTCTGTAAAGCTAAAATAAATAAGAATTACAAACAAAAGCACAAAGGCTCAAATTTTATTGATAAGATGGAGATCAGCCAAAAGCGTGATTCCATTGAGTATTTACAAAGTTAGAAAATGGTAATTTACAGGGAAAAGGGCTACGTTGAAACATAACGACCACTATCCTTCTACCACCTTTGAATTCGGGGCATCCTGAGCTTCTGTCGAAGATGACCTTGACTGGAGTTTTCTGACAGATGATGTAACTGTTGTTGAGGGACTTGCCTCTGTTGAACATAGTTACTTGCCATTATCCCTAATTTTTGCCTGGATTGTACTATGATGTTTCCAATCCACCGGGATGATTTTTTTCATGTCTCTAATTTTTGCCTGGACCGCCCTTTCGGGTTTTCAATCCACCGAGGCGTTTTTTTTTTTAGTTTAGGCGAAGTATTTCTTGACTACATCAACATTCGTGGGGTAGACAAATTCCTCTCCGTCCATGGTTACAAGTCTCAAGGCGCCGCCTGAGAAAGCTTTCGCGACCACATAGGGGCCATCATAATTCGGAGTCCACTTGCCCCGAGAGTCAGTGAGAAATGATTGTATCTTCTTGAGCACGAGGTCTCCTTTTCTGAAGACACGAGGTCGGACCTTTTTGTCGAACGCCCTCTTCATTCTCTGTTGATACAATTGACTGTGGCATAGTGCCGTTATTCTCTTTTCTTCGATCAGATTCAGTTCATCGTGTCGGTTTTGACACCATTCAGCTTCTGTAAGCTTAGCTTCCATTAATACCCTGATTGACGGGATCTTTACTTCTATGGGGAGCACTGCTTCCATGCCATACACTAGAGAGAAAGGGGTAGCCCCTGTTGAAGTACGGATAGATGTTCGATAACCGTGAAGAGCAAAGGGTAGCATCTCGTGCCAGTCTTTGTAGGTTACAACCATCTTTTGAACGATCTTCTTGATGTTCTTATTGGCTGCTTCTACCGCTCCGTTCATCTTGGGTCGGTAGGGAGATGAGTTATGGTGTTCGATCTTGAACTCAGCGCACAACTCTTTCATCATCCTATTGTTCAAGTTAGACCCATTATCAGTAATGATCTCGCTTGGAACACCATAACGGCAGATGATATTGTTTTTGATAAATCAGACCACCACTTGTCGGGTTACATTAGCATACGACACTGCTTCGACCCACTTGGTGAAGTAGTCAATGGCTACTAGGATGAACCGAGGTCCGTTTGAAGCCTTAGGTTCGATCAAGCCAATCATGTCGATTCCCCATATGGAAAAAGGCCACGGGGAAGAAAGAACTTTGAGATGTGATGGCGGTACATGGATTTTGTCGGAGTATATCTGACATTTGTGACACCTCCTCATGTACTTGTAGCAGTCGGATTCCATTGTCAACCAATAGTACCCTGCTCTGGGAATTTTTCTCGCCATTGTGTGTCCATTGGCATGAGTGCCAAAGGATCCTTCATGAATTTCTTTCATCAGCATGTCTGCTTCTGGTCTGTCCACGCATCGGAGCAAGAGCATGTCAAAATTTCTCTTATAGAGAGTGTCACCGCTCAGGAAGAAGTTTCCAGCCAATCTTCTGAGGGTCTTTCTATCTTTTCTTAGTGCCCCAGGTGGGTACTCTTGTTTCTGAAGGAAGCATTTGATATCGTGATACCAAGGTTTGTCGTCTATGACTGCTTCAATCGTGAAGATGTAAGCGGGCCGTTCAAGGTGCATGATGTCGATCTTAGGTATGTCATTCCATTGACCTACACTAATCATGGAAGATAGGGTGGCTAATGCATCATCCATGTGATTCTCATCACGAGGGATGTGGTGAAACTCGACTCTGTTGAAGAAAGGTAGCAACCTTCTTGCGTAGTCTTTGTAAGGAATCAGTCCTGATTGGTATGTGTTCCAATCTCCTTTTATCTGATTAATAACCAGGGCTGAGTCGCCGTATACGTCCAAGTTTTTGATCCTTAAATCAATCACTTCCTTGAGACCCATGATACAAGCTTCGTATTCGGCCTCGTTGTTCGTACATTTGAACGTAAGTCTGGCAGTGAAAGGAATGTGGGTACCCTGAGGGGTAACAATGATTGCCCCAATACCGTTTCCGTAATGATTGACAGCTCCGTAAAAAATTAGTCCCCATTGGGAACCTGGTTCTGGCCCTTCACTAGGTAGTGGTTCATCGCAATCTTTCATTTTTAGATACATGACATCTTCGTCTGGGAAGTCAAACCCGATTGATTCTTGATCGTCAATCGGTTGATGATCCAAATGATAAACTAAAATACTTCCCTTAACGGCTTTTTGAGCGTGGTACTCTATGTCATATTCTGATAACAGCATCTGCCAACGGGCAATCCTTCCCGTAAGAGCAAGTTTTTCGAAAACGTACTTGATTGGATCCATTTCGGAGACCAACCAAGTAGTATGAGGAATCATGTACTGGCGAAGACGTTTGGCTGCCCAGGCCAAAGCACAACAAGTTTTCTCAAGCATCGTGTACCGAGTCTCGCAGTCAGTGAACTTCTTGCTTAGATAGTAAATGGCAGACTCTTTCCGTTTGGTTTCGTCTTGTTGGCCAAGTACACATCCCATTGAGTCCTCTAGGACTGTGAGGTAAATGATCAGTGGTATTCCTTCCACTGGAGGTGATAGAATCGGTGGATTTAACAGATATTCCTTGATACTGTCGAAAGCGGTTTGGCAATATTCTAACCAAATGCAATCCTGGTTCTTTTTCCGTAATTTCAAAATCGGCGCACATGTGGCGGTCATGAGGAATATGAATCTGGAGATGTAGTTCAAACGTCCCAGGAATCCTCTGACTTGTTTTTCAATTTTCGGAGAAGGCATTTCTTGAATGGCCTTGACCTTGTCAGGATCAACCTCAATCCCTTTCTGGCTGACGATGAACCCTAGTAGTTTCCCTGAACGGACACCGAAGGTGCACTTGTTGGGATTCAAGCGGAGCTTGAATTTTCTTAGATGTGTAGCACCCCAAAATTTGCCCTAACTTTTTCTGGCTTTTGTTTCGCATTCATTTTTACATTTCATTAGGTCATACCTCGTAATCATATCATTGCATTGGTCTTCTAAGACACGGGATCAAGGCATTCTCATGTGGTTCGAATCTTCCGTATTCAAAGGAGTATCAGTGTGCATTTAGAGATAATGGTTCAACTTTAAGTCAAGACCCAGTTCAGAGGGATGTTTGACCTACTCTTGGTCGAACTATCAAAAAGCTGGCTTCAATCTCAAGTTACCCGCATCAGTGGCAAGATTATTCAGTGGTAGCTGTGCACTTTATTAAAAGCTTGTTGAAAAGTTTGAGATTGGTTTTGGATTCATTTGACTATCCATTTGCTAAACCATGTTCTTATCCACCTTTTGATTTTCAAATCCATTGTTCTTTCCAAATATCCATATCCGTTCATTAACCAATTTTCCATTACAAGTATTCATATCCATTTTTAGTCAAAATCCATTTCTAACCATTAAACCCATTGTCTATATTCACTTTTCATTATTCAAATATCTAATTTCATTTGACTCCATTTTTTCCTTTCCACATTTAAAACCATTATCCAATATCCATTTTTTCATCCATATCTAATCCACATTTTAATTCAATTACCCATTTGTTATTCCAAACCATTTAAATCCAATCCATTTCATTAACCAATTTCAAATCATATCCAATTTAAAATCCAATGTTCATATTTCCTAACCTTTTTAAATTCAAAGTTCATGTTAATCATTTTTTATTCTTTTTAACCACATCCATAGCCATATCTCATCTTAATTCTATTCCATCTTCTATTTCAAGTAAAAAAAAATAATAACAAAGGAGCAAACTTGCAACAACTCCTTGGAAAGGCTTATGAGAGGTGCCACACTGCTCCAAAGGAGGGTGTTTCGTACTTTTGATCAGTTCACTGCTGCTAGACTCTGAAATGGGGACTAAGGTTAAAGCCACAAGAGGTCACAGATGAGCTTTTCACTGCAACGTAATTTCCTTTTCATTCTCTAAGGTCAGCTATTGCTTACACGTTGATTTGGAGCGTAGCCAATTGATGGTCCGACCTCACTTGGAATGGAAACAATAGAACCAACACAGCAAATAAGAAACTACAGAGCAGTGATAGTAACGCATACATAAATTAAAACCAATTTCATACAGAAAATTCACTGCAAATTCCAAAAGCAACTCCAAGAAAACTCTAACTGAATTTCAACTCAAATACCAAAATTACCCTTCAAATTCGGTTATAAAATGAAGACTGTAACAGAATTGGAGGAGGATTTTTCATCACCACGATTCACCTTCACCATCTTCAATCTTCACCCTTGAACTCTCTTCACCCTCTCCAATCTTCATCATCTACAGAACCTGAAAATCCTCTTCGATTCCAGAGCCAACCTCGCAGCAATCTTCTGAATTCCTTCTTCATAAACTCAGCAAGATTCATCGAATCGGAATTTCGCAGAAACCGCAATTCTTCGTCAAGATTCACGAACCTCCTTAAATCTCGCATCGTCACCAGAGCCGGCATCGAATCAACAACAACAAATTCAGGAAAAACGATCACCAACTCATCCACGAAACCATCGGAAATTCCGCAGAAATCATAACGAGGGTGAATTCCGTTCATCTCCAACAACAGCAAAATTCTGCAATCCAGAGAAGGAAATCCGATATAATCGCGGCGAAAAAGAATTCTCGCAAGAGTTCACAACCAGGATTCACAATAATCATTCGGAGTTCAGAATTATAAAAGAAGCAGAAAAGGATATATCGCGAGGAGTGTACTTGAACGTCAAACCGTCGCGGGAAGATTCGTTGTCGTCAACGCCATTTTCCGGTATGTTTCGCTAACTCTTGCACAATTCGTATCTCGCTAAACCATAATCGTCTTCCATTAACGCGTTAGAGCTCGGAATCGCACCCTAGGCTTTCTCTTTTGTTGATCCATAATATTGAGATGAGAGTGAGAAAGTTGGGAAGAGTAGAAATCCGTGAGAAGGTGTTGCCGGCGACGGTGAGGTTGTTAAAGATGAAGTATGAGAAACACGGCGCAGGGAAGGAGAGAAGAGAGTGTTCTGATTGTGATATCTAGGTTTTTGTAAGGAGACCATTTTTTCCTCAAGGCTGAAATTAATTGGACCGGGTTTGTTGGACTGATAGTTGAACCACACTCCATGGAGCTTCTTTCTACACTCCCAATACTGCACCCCCTGGTTCGGTTTAATTAATTTTCCTTTTAGAAACTTTAGTTAATTAGGTTTTAAGTAGTTAGATAATTAGCACTAGTTTAGGATAATTAGTTTAGATTTTAATCTTAGTTTAGGATTAATCTTGAAGATAATTGATGTTAGAACTCAATCTTGACTTAGTTATACTTTGGTTTAATAATTGACCTTAGATCTTGAATTTAGTTAATTAGAGTTTCATTAGGTTTTATAATTGAACTTGTTTAATTAGTTTTTCTAGGAATTAATTGGATTAATACTAGAATTAGATTAGAATTTAATTGAAATCAATTTTAGGATAATATTAGTTTTAACACTTGAATTAATTTTAGGACTAATTTTAGAATTAGTTTTTTAATCTTGGATTAATATTTGTCTTACTAGAATTTAATCTTGATTTTTACTTAGCATTTTAATTCTAATTTGGTTCTTGTTGACTCTAATTTCTCATGGTTGATTAATTTCTAATTTCTCTTTTATGAATAGCACGATATAATGCTATGTGTAGAATTTTCTCACATCCCCTCGGGATCCTAGCTCAACTTTAATCTTTGATTAAAGTGAGGTAGGATATGCATTAGGTAGTGCTATCCCTTTTCCTTTTAGATTTAGTTCTCATGCCTCACTAACCATAGGATCACCATGCATGCTAACACTAGGGTGTGTCTTAGTCTCCCCTTAGTTTTTACCTTTCTCTCCCACTTGAGTCTTTCATCTTCTCATCTCAAAGAAAATTCAAAACATCTAATAAAGGTAGGCATTTATTGCATTTAGGCCTTTCATATAAAAAAAAGATTATAAGGGGTCTTCTCTTATAATCTTAGAATGTGTAGCATATGACCCATCTTGGGTCAATGTGTTAAACATTTGATCTTGTATGAGGGACTTAAATGCAATACTTGTTGAAGAATAAATAAAAAACACTTCTTCATTTAATAATCAACAAAAACCCTTAATAAACACAAGTATGCTAATGTGTTTGAACCTTGACAATTGGAACTAAGTGTGGGGGCTTCTTCACTCTTAATGTGCTTTCTTACCCATTCCATCTTGGAATGTGAGAATGTACACATTTCAATGACTAAGATTCAGATACACTATCATATGCAAACAAATGAAAAAAACTTCTAAAAGTCAAAAACAAACAATAACGTCTTTCCTTCGGGAATTCTTTTCTCACCTCATTCACTCTCAACGTACGAACGTGCTCCTACTCGTTCTCGTGCAAGACGGTAACGCACTCGGACCAGCGAGCCTGCAACACCTGAGCTAGAACGTCAGCCGTTCCTTAAAAAACACAAACAATCCATCCCTAGTGAGGGGAACTACGTCGCTCTGATTCTCATGCTCCCGATGAGATACGTAGGCAGTGGGGTAGGGCCCATGCGAGCACTTATTTTATTTTCCCTACGTTTGTTTCCCGTTCCTTTTCTATTCTTTCTCCTTTCTTTCTTTCAGTTCCTTTTTTCCAGCATTCTTTTCTTACACCCTTTGATTGAAGCAACAAGCGTGGATCCCATCGGGTACGATGGATCCGAGGGGGTGCTAATACCTTCCTTTCGCGTAACCGACTCCCTTACCCTTTCTCTTGGTCGCAAGACCATGCTCTATCCTTTCCTTCAGATTTATGCGATGTTTCCTTTCCCTCTCTTGGGATAAATACACATTGCTGGCGACTCTGTTTCGGTGCCACTTTCGCGTTTGTACCAGGATGAAAATCCCGGGAGCGACAGCTGGCGACTCTGCTGGGGAGTAGGTTGACCTATTTCTGGTCCATCCTAAGCGAGTCAATCCTAGCGCTTGTCTGTTTTTCTTTCATTGGGTGTTTACTGTACTTTGTGCTGTATTTACTGTTTTACTGTATAGTTGTTTACTGTATATTACTGCATTTACTGCATTTTAGCATTTTTATTCCATATGATATATTATGCTATGCTGGACTGTGCTGTTTTCTGTTTGGCGGGATGGGATTTCTGAGAGATAAGCCCATTACACAGGCTTGAGTATACACTTAGGATTAGAGTGGAGAGTAGTGGGACCTACGTGCCGTCTGGAGTACGTTGGGTATTCACGAAATTCACAGCTAGACGAGGCTATCTTGGGACGCATTCTGACGTGTGCGTCTTGCACATGTTAGGGTGTCGATCTAAAGAGCTGTCGACTCTGGTGACCATTCCCGAGGACTCAGTTGCGGCACTCCTCCCGAGATGTGACAGTGGCAGACCACATTCTGTGGCAAACCCATTGCACATTCTCGATCCGAGGACCCAATGCTGGGAACTTGCCATAGGGTTTCCTTTTTGAAAGAGAATCAGTGGAGGCACTCCTCGATTGGCGATAGTACTGTACCCCGAGGGATGAATGTACTATTGCTTCTCGACCTCAGTGCCAGAAGCTGAGGACCTTTCGTTTTGGAGAATCAGTTGAGGCCTCCTCGATTGATGATGATGCCAAACCAGAAATGGTGAACGTATCATCATTTCTCGACCTGAGAGCCCGGGATACTGAACATCCTAGTACCCACATGTGAGAAGGGCGGGTTGTTTATAGGTTTGCAGGTAACCTGACCTTCAACATACCCGGTATTCTGGATTTCCTATCAGTGTAGACTTATCAGCCTGGTATTCCGGTTATTCTGGTTATTCTGGTATTCTCTTCAGAACAGACTCATGAACCTATTCAGTCATCAGCACAGTACAATGGTTATTTGGACTATGTGGAAGCTTTGATCCCATGTATTATTGCATTCATATTATTGCATTGCATTTGCATCTTGCATCATTTTTGCATATCCTTTCTCCAGGCCAGACCAGTGAGCTCATCCATCCTTTATCTGAACTGCAGTTTAATTTCCTGACTTTTGTATTGGACTTGAATAAACCTTGGGAAAGATCATGAACTCAGGGGAGCAGAATCAGTTTGTGACTAGGGCCGATGTTGAATTGATGAAGCATAAGTTGGACTAACTTATGGAAGCTGTGGCCACTATGACAAGGGGAGAGGCCAATATTCAAAGAAATGAGAATGTTATTCCACCTCCGGCGAACAATGTTGCTCAAGCTCAGCCTGTGTGGATCCCGGTTGAGAATCATGCTATACACGAGCGGACCATTTTCCGAGATGGACATTCTTCTTCTCTTGATGCCACAGATTATCAGAGTTTTGCTTTCTCTATGCCAGATGTCCAAGGGGTAGTTCCGAGGATGAAGCCTAAGGATCCACGATCTGTTGACGATGAAAGATACCGTGTGTTGGACGAGAAGATTACAGCCCTGGAGAGGCGTGATACTCTTGATTTGAATGCTTCGAGCATGTGTTTGGTGCCCGGCCTGGTAATGCCTCCAAAGTTTAAAATGCCAAAGTTTGAGCAGTACAAAGGAGATAGCTGTCCGAGGCTACATTTGGTGATGTTCTGCAGAGGAATGACCTCACATGTCAACAATGACAAGCTCATGATTCACTGCTTTCAGGACAGTCTGAGTGGGGCATCTTTGTATTGGTATATGCAGTTAGAAAGTGGTAGCATCCGATCATGGACAGACCTAGCCAACGCCTTTGTGAAGCAGTACGATTATAATCTTGACATGGCTCCCAGCCGGATGCATTTGCAAGACTTGTCTCAGGCAGATAACGAATCATTTCGAGAGTATGCTCAGAGATAGAGAGAGTTAGCCGCTCGTGTTCAACCGCCACTTTTGGATAGAGAATTTGTTGATTTGTTCATGGATACCTTGCAAGGGCCGTACTTGGAAAAGATGATTGCCAATGGGACATCAAAATTTTCTGACCTGGTGATGGTGGGAGAACGTATCGAGAGCTTGATCAAGTGTGGAAAGCTCCAAGGTGTCTCGAACTTCTAAGCTAATGAAAATGAATCAGTTGTCAGTTCTCAGAAAGAATTCGAGGAAGAAACTAGTTCCATGCAGGAATCTTCACCACCTCGTTCTCGGTGTTCAGACATATTAACTGTTCAGAGTCAACAATCTTATGGGTCTTCATATCAAGGAAAATATTCTTCTGCAAATCAGAGACCTCCTCAGAGTCAACGATCATGTCGCCGTCAGCAGCGTCAGCACGCCCGAGAAAGACCAAGGAAGCCAGGGAGGTATTTCACTCATTTGCCAATGTCATATAGTCAGATGCTGCCAGATTTGATTAGAGGTGGACTTATAGTGCCGAAGGAATTGAAGCCAGTGCCTTTTCCGTATCCACCAGGTTTTGATGTCAACGCCCGTTGTGACTACCATGCTGGGGCACAGGGGCATTCAACGGAAGACTGTAAGGTGCTCAGGAGCAAGGTTCAGACTCTTCTTGACTCCAACAGGTTCTCATTCACGCCTCAGGGTATTCAGATAAACATTTCTCCTTCATCCAGTCAGGTGGGTTCATCAGTCCAGGTTATGGAAGAAGTCACTGAGAGCAGTTGTGCAGATGAGTATCAGGCTGGTTTTGATGAGCAATTCTGAAGATGGCTAGCTCATTTGCAAATCAAGCTTGGAAAGCCCAGTTCCTCGAAGCTGGCGACCATTTAGATCATGTCATTTCTTTGCATTTGTAGTTTCTTTTCTGTTAAAAAGTGCAAACTCATTTGTAAAACTCGTTGTTTTCGATTGATAATGATAATGAAATGAATATGCATGTTTTGATTAAATCCAGTCGTGTTCACTCATACTTTTTATCGATATCATATGCTTGTTTAAGCAGGATCCTAGGGAGGATGATGACATTCAAAGACGCAGAACTTCCAATTGTATGCTTTGGAACAAAACCCTGCTGATGATGTACAGGCATTGTTTCAAATTCCCAAACACCGGAGACATAAGGAAGGTAATCCCTTGTCAACCCCGTTGAGCCTAGAAGTAGGAGTTTCTTTCTGAAAATGAAAAACCCCTCAATCTTAACCAGGGGCAGGGTAGGTGTCAGCTAATTTGACCGTGCGTTCAAATTTCAAAAGGGGTGTCCCATTCGAGGATCAATTACATCCATGGTTATCCCTCACCAACCGAAGAGTGAGACGGTCACAGCCCTTTACAAGTCAAGACAAACCTGTGTCACACGACTAGTTCAAAAAAAAAAAAAAGAATCAAAAAGAAAAAAGAAGAAAGCCCGCTAAGTCAAGACTTGAAAACAAGTGACTTAGGCAAAAGATAGGGCATCCCGCTGGACTTCGAAATCGGAAAAAATTCAAAAAAGAATCAGTCCAGGCAAAATCAGGGAAAAACAAAAAGGAATAAAAAGTGGAAAAATGAGAAGGATGACAAAATAAAAATCCTCAGCAAAGAACAAGTCGTGTGACTACAGACACCGAAGACAAGAAGGGGTGACTGTCACTCCGAAAACCGTGTAGGTTCCTTCCATCCTCTTACCATTCATTAACCTTTTTGAAAGGTGAATGCATGTGTCGAGTTAGCTGAACTTAGGACTGGAGAACATCAAGGAGAATGGGTGGGTTAAAACAAAACTTTGAGCCTTATATCCTTTCTTTCTTAAACCGTGAACCAGGCCACGTTACAACCTTCGAAAGACCTAATTGAAGCAGGGTTGTTTCGAAAGCATACTTTGGTAAAAATTGCGTCAGTTCTGACTCCCAAAAGGACTTTCTTACCATTCCTGTTGGTATCGATGTGACATTCTAATCAGTGATTCGTTCACTATATGTCACAACATTTTCCCAGTGAACAAACTCGGATTTCAAAACTGTCATATGCATTGCATTAAAATTATCTTTTCAAAACGAATTATTTTACTTGCGAGTCAGTACTTGACATCAGAAAATTTTCTACAATGGAAAGATTGATTAATCTAAGGTGCAAAGTGCCCGAGTACTCCGTTGAGCCGGGGCAAGTCATACTAAACGGGCGATCCATGCCAAGATTTATTTAATCTGGGGCAATTATGTCGAGAATCTGGGGCAATCAAGTCGAGATTCGACAAATCTCTCGAAGGTCAGTCATTCAGAGGTATTCCTTCGCAGATCAGCCAGTCAAGGGCAAAATCATTTCAAAGCTGGGGCAGACCACTCCAAAAGCACAAGAAGTTATTCTCTCCGGAGGACGGTTAATCAAAAGCCATGGGGCAATATATGTCGAATCTTCACGAGACATCCTGAAGACATGTCCATTCACAGGTTCTTTTATGGGTTATACTTCATCCGGACCCCTCCTTTTGTCATGTCACGTCTACAAGGCCCATGTTGATAGCTGACATGTGACGACCCCAGTAGAGTTTCTCTCCCTAGCAGAGATAGCTGAAGTTTTGTCACATTCAGCAGAGCATTGTGAAGATTGTGAATCATTCTCCCCAGCAAAAGTTCCGGAGTTCGCTTTCCCCTAGCCAGCTTGGCGAAGTTTATTGCTCTTCAGCAAGAGTTCATATTACCATACAGGATAAGAGTGTTAGGTCTGTGCTTCCCCAGTTTGTGGCAAAGTTATTCCCATCTCCCCAACAGAGTAAGAGGTAGGTCTCCAACAGAGAAGTAAGTCCAATGTGGTCCCCTAGCAGAACTGACATCATCAACCTTTGTCCCCCAAGCATATTTTTGGGTGGTGGTTAGCCTTCCCCAGCAAGTCAAAGGTAGATTGTCATCAGCAAGATTCCTGGGATGTTTCCTCCGGCGGAAGTTTGTTATTCATACTTTCCTACATAATGGAGGCTTAATTGGGATCTTGAGCAGTTTATGACCTTGAAGGCGATTCAGTTTGTTACCCCCAGCGGAGTTAGCCTCGTCTCTTCAGCATTTATTTTGCTGGAGTGCTCCTGTTGCATATCATAAACATCATTGCATAATCATCGTTATCTCATATCATTAGCATAGCATTGCATGAAACCTTGGAAAACCGAACAGAAAATCCGTAGCCCAACCTTGCTCGGCATCCTTCATCCACAACCCACTTTGCTGGTATATTTAAAAAACCTGAAAAGTCCAATCCCTATTGGCACTTCATACAAAATCCAATCCCCATTGGTACCCAGAAAGATTTCGCCTTTGAAAAAACAATCACCATCAGGTTTCACCTGTTCTTGTCAGCAAAGTCCAATCGTAATTGGCACATCCTTCTTTTCCCGGTCGCCTGAGCATGCGTCGGAATTTTGCATATAGTGATCATTGCATCCTCAAATCGAGTAGCATTTCCATGTCATATGGAGCATTACGCCATAGAAAGAAAATTCAAACATGTGCATACGAAGCATAAGCCAGATTTGGTACCTTGCGCGAAAGCCCGAATCAACTTTCAATCGAGATGTTGACATATCCCCAGCAGACATTACAATTAACCCCTCTGCATACCTTTCTTTTGGGTCGTATATGTCGATCTTACCCTCAATCAGCCTTTGTCCATCAACCCTTTGATGACGAAGTTTCAAAGCAAGTTTCTTCCCGTCAACCCTTTGACGATGTGTTCCGAGCTCAGGTTTCGTACCTTCGGATGTTTTCAGTTTCTTTCCGTCAACCCTTTGACGATGTGTTCCGAACTCAGGTTTCGTACCTTCGGATGTTTTCAGTCTTCTTCTCGTAAACCCTTTGACGATGTGTTCCGAGCTCAGGTTTTGTACCTTCGGATGTTTTCAGTTCTCTTTCCGTCATCCCTATGACGATGTGTTCCTACGGTGGAATTTTATTTCCGTCATCCCTATGACGATGTGTCTCTTTCGGTCAAATTATCTTTCCGTCATCCCTATGACGATGTGTTGTCCTCGGTCGAGTATTCTTTCCGTCATCCCTATGACGATGTGTTTCCTCGGTCAGGTATTCTTCCTGTCATCCCTATGACAATGTGTTTCCTTTGATCGAGTTTTCTTTCCGTCATCCCCATGACGATGTGTTCCTACGGTCAGGTATTCTTCCTATCATCCCTATGACAATGTGTTTCCTTTGATCGAGTTTTCTTTCCGTCATCCCCATGACGATGTGTTCCTACGGTGGAATTTTCTTTCTGTCATCCCTATGACAGTGTTTTATCTTTGTTCAGATTTTCTTTCCGTCATCCCCATGACGATGTGTCCCTTCGGTTAAACTTTCTTTCCGTCATCCCCATGACGATGTGTTCCTACGATGGAATTTTCTTTCTGTCATCCCTATGACAATGTGCTATCCTTGGTCGAGTCTCCTTTCTGTTATCTCTATGACAGTGGGTTATCTTCAGTCAGGTTTTTCTTCCTGTCATCCCTATGACAATGTGTTCCCTACAGTGGAGTTTCCTTTCTGTCATCCCTATGACAATGTGTTTCCTTCGGTCTAGTCTTCTTCCCGTCAACCCTTTGACGACGTGCTTTCTTCTGTCATCCCCATGACAAAGTGTTCCTTCAGTTGAGTCTTCTTTCCGTCATCCCTATGACGATGTGTCCTTTTAGTCGGGTTCCGTTTTTCTTTCCGTCAAACCCCTTTGACGATGTGGTTGTCTGGGTATGTGGTATTTCCGTCAAAATCCTTTGACGAGGTGTGATTGGGCTCCAGTGTACATTTTCTCTCCTCGCAGTTAGCAAATTTTGCGGTTCTTTTTGTATTCAATCACCTTGTACCTTGAATGTCTGAAAGCAGTTGCTATCATCCTTTCAGGTCCAAGTCGATTGAATAGGGGCAGCTGTAGCACCCCAAAATTTGCCCTAACTTTTTCTGGCTTTTGTTTCGCATTCATTTTTACATTTCATTAGGCCATACCTCGTAATCATATCATTGCATTGGTCTTCTAAGACACGGGATCAAGGCATTCTCATGTGGTTCGAATCTTCCGTATTCAAAGGAGTATCAGTGTGCATTTAGAGATAATGGTTCAACTTTAAGTCAAGACCCAGTTCAGAGGGATGTTTGACCTACTCTTGGTCGAACTATCAAAAAGCTGGCTTCAATCTCAAGTTACCCGCATCAGTGGCAAGATTATTCAGTGGTAGCTGTGCACTTTATTAAAAGCTTGTTGAAAAGTTTGAGATTGGTTTTGGATTCATTTGACTATCCATTTGCTAAACCATGTTCTTATCCACCTTTTGATTTTCAAATCCATTGTTCTTTCCAAATATCCATATCCGTTCATTAACCAATTTTCCATTACAAGTATTCATATCCATTTTTAGTCAAAATCCATTTCTAACCATTAAACCCATTGTCTATATTCACTTTTCATTATTCAAATATCTAATTTCATTTGACTCCATTTTTTCCTTTCCACATTTAAAACCATTATCCAATATCCATTTTTTCATCCATATCTAATCCACATTTTAATTCAATTACCCATTTGTTATTCCAAACCATTTAAATCCAATCCATTTCATTAACCAATTTCAAATCATATCCAATTTAAAATCCAATGTTCATATTTCCTAACCTTTTTAAATTCAAAGTTCATGTTAATCATTTTTTATTCTTTTTAACCACATCCATAGCCATATCTCATCTTAATTCTATTCCATCTTCTATTTCAAGTAAAAAAAAATAATAACAAAGGAGCAAACTTGCAACAACTCCTTGGAAAGGCTTATGAGAGGTGCCACACTGCTCCAAAGGAGGGTGTTTCGTACTTTTGATCAGTTCACTGCTGCTAGACTCTGAAATGGGGACTAAGGTTAAAGCCACAAGAGGTCACAGACGAGCTTTTCACTGCAACGTAATTTCCTTTTCATTCTCTAAGGTCAGCTATTGCTTACACGTTGATTTGGAGCGTAGCCAATTGATGGTCCGACCTCACTTGGAATGGAAACAATAGAACCAACACAACAAATAAGAAACTACAGAGCAGTGATAGTAACGCATACATAAATTAAAACCAATTTCATACAGAAAATTCACTGCAAATTCCAAAAGCAACTCCAAGAAAACTCTAACTGAATTTCAACTCAAATACCAAAATTACCCTTCAAATTCGATTATAAAATGAAGACTGTAACAGAATTGGAGGAGGATTTTTCATCACCACGATTCACCTTCACCATCTTCAATCTTCACCCTTGAACTCTCTTCACCCTCTCCAATCTTCATCATCTACAGAACCTGAAAATCCTCTTCGATTCCAGAGCCAACCTCGCAGCAATCTTCTGAATTCCTTCTTCATAAACTCAGCAAGATTCATCGAATCGGAATTTCGCCGAAACCGCAATTCTTCGTCAAGATTCACGAACCTCCTTCAATCTCGCATCGTCACCAGAGCCGACATCGAATCAACAACAACAAATTCAGGAAAAACGATCACCAACTCATCCACGAAACCATCGGAAATTCCGCAGAAATCATAACGAGGGTGAATTCCGTTCATCTCCAACAACAGCAAAATTCTGCAATCCAGAGAAGGAAATCCGATATAATCGCGGCGAAAAAGAATTCTCGCAAGAGTTCACAACCAGGATTCACAATAATCATTCGGAGTTCAGAATTATAAAAGAAGCAGAAAAGGATATATCGCGAGGAGTGTACTTGAACGTCAAACCGTCGCGGGAAGATTCGTTGTCGTCAACGCCATTTTCCGGTATGTTCCGCTAACTCTTGCACAATTCGTATCTCGCTAAACCATAATCGTCTTCCATTAACACGTTAGAGCTCGGAATCGCACCCTAGGCTTTCTCTTTTGTTGATCCATAATATTGAGATGAGAGTGAGAAAGTTGGGAAGAGGAGAAAGCCGTGAGAAGGTGTTGCCGACGACAGTGAGGTTGTTAAAGATGAAGTATGAGAAACACGGCGCAGGGAAGGAGAGAAGAGAGTGTTCTGATTGCGATATCTAGGTTTTTGTAAGGAGACCATTTTTTCCTCAAGGCTGAAATTAATTGGACCGGGTTTGTTGGACTGATAGTTGAACCACACTCCATGGAGCTTCTTTCTACACTCCCAATACTGCACCCCCTGGTTCGGTTTAATTAATTTTCCTTTTAGAAACTTTAGTTAATTAGGTTTTAAGTAGTTAGATAATTAGCACTAGTTTAGGATAATTAGTTTAGATTTTAATCTTAGTTTAGGATTAATCTTGAAGATAATTGATGTTAGAACTCAATCTTGACTTAGTTATACTTTGGTTTAATAATTGACCTTAGATCTTGAATTTAGTTAATTAGAGTTTCATTAGGTTTTATAATTGAACTTGTTTAATTAGTTTTTCTAGGAATTAATTGGATTAATACTAGAATTAGATTAGAATTTAATTGAAATCAATTTTAGGATAATATTAGTTTTAACACTTGAATTAATTTTAGGACTAATTTTAGAATTAGTTTTTTAATCTTGGATTAATATTTTTCTTACTAGAATTTAATCTTGATTTTTACTTAGCATTTTAATTCTAATTTGGTTCTTGTTGACTCTAATTTCTCATGGTTGATTAATTTCTAATTTCTCTTTTATGAATAGCATGATATAATGCTATGTGTAGAATTTTCTCACATCCCCTCGGGATCCTAGCTCAACTTTAATCTTTGATTAAAGTGAGGTAGGATATGCATTAGGTAGTGCTATCCCTTTTCCTTTTAGATTTAGTTCTCATGCCTCACTAACCATAGGATCACCATGCATGCTAACACTAGGGTGTGTCTTAGTCTCCCCTTAGTTTTTACCTTTCTCTCCCACTTGAGTCTTTCATCTTCTCATCTCAAAGAAAATTCAAAACATCTAATAAAGGTAGGCATTTATTGCATTTAGGCCTTTCATATAAAGAAAAGATTATAAGGGGTCTTCTCTTATAATCTTAGAATGTGTAGCATATGACCCATCTTGGGTCAATGTGTTAAACATTTGATCTTGTATGAGGGACTTAAATGCAATACTTGTTGAAGAATAAATAAAAAACACTTCTTCATTTAATAATCAACAAAAACCCTTAATAAACACAAGTATGCTAGTGTGTTTGAACCTTGACAATTGGAACTAAGTGTGGGGGTCTTCTTCACTCTTAATGTGCTTTCTTACCCATTCCATCTTGGAATGTGAGAATGTACACATTCCAATGACTAAGATTCAGATACACTATCATATGCAAACAAATGAAAAAAACTTCTAAAAGTAAAAAACAAACAATAACGTCTTTCCTTCGGGAATTCTTTTCTCACCTCATTCACTCTCAACGTACGAACGTGCTCCTACTCGTTCTCGTGCAAGACGGTAACGCACTCGGACCAGCGAGCCTGCAACACCTGATCTAGAACGTCAGCCGTTCCTTAAAAAACACAAACAATCCATCCCTAGTGAGGGGAACTACGTCGCTCTGATTCTCATGCTCCCGATGAGATACGTAGGCAGTGGGGTAGGGCCCATGCGAGCACTTCTATTATTTTCCCTACGTTTGTTTCCCGTTCCTTTTCTATTCTTTCTCCTTTCTTTCTTTCAGTTCCTTTTTTCCAGCATTCTTTTCTTACACCCTTTGATTGAAGCAGCAAGCGTGGATCCCATCGGGTACGATGGATGCGAGGGGGTGCTAATACCTTCCTCTCGCGTAACCGACTCCCTTACCCTTTCTCTTGGTCGCAAGACCATGCTCTATCCTTTCCTTCAGGTTTATGCGGTGTTTCCTTTCCCTCTCTTGGGATAAATACACATTGCTGGCGACTCTGTTTCGGTGCCACTTTCGCGTTTGTACCAGGATGAAAATCCCGGGAGCGACAAGATGTTCGAACAATTTTGACAGATGTTCAATGTGCTCACTCTCTGTTTTTGATTTTGCAATCATATCATCGACATATACCTCAATTTCCTTATGTATCATGTCATGAAACAGAGTAGTCATGGCCCTTTGATAGGTTGCCCCTGCATTCTTCAAACCGAACGGCATCACCTTGTAACAAAAGGTACCCCATGGGGTGATGAACGAAGTTTTCTCCATGTCTTTCGGCGCCATTTTGATTTGTTTATAGCCCGAGAATCCATCCATGAAGGAGAAAACTTTGAACTTTGCTGTACTGTCTACCAGCATGTCAATGTGTGGTAAAGGAAAGTCGTCCTTTGGACTAGCCTTGTTCAGATCCCTGTAATCGACACACATTCTGACCTTTCCGTCCTTTTTGGGAACAGGTACGATGTTGGCTAACCATTGAGGATATTCAGATGTAGCGAGGAAACCTGCGTCAATCTGTTTTTGTACCTCCTCTTTGATTTTGATGGCCATGTCCGGGTGAGTCCGTCTCAACCTTTGCTTTACTGGCGGACATTTTGATTTCAACGGTAAGTGATGTTCCACGATGCTGGTATCCAACCCTGGCATATCCTGATAGGACCAAGCGAATACATCGGGAAATTCTTTAAGAAGCTTTATCAAACTCTCTCTGGCATTTGGACTGAGCAGTGCTCCGATCCTGATTTCTTTTCTCTCTTGCTCTGAACCCAAGTTTACCGTTTCCAACCGTTCTTTGTGAGGTTCAATAGACCTTTCCTCTTGTCTGAGTAGTCGGGAGATCTCTTCTGGAATTTCGTTTTCATTTTCTTCTTCAGCCTCGAATATCGGGAACTCAAAGTTGGGCGAAGGCATCGGATCGTATGTTTCAACGGGGTGTAAAACAAGCAATCTGCATGACGTGATGATTCGTGTTTAGAAGAGATAGAGAAAAATGCAAGTGTGTGCAGTGTTTTATTTTACTGCTTGTTTTTATTATTGAATTGTTTTTTAGGATTACCATTTTCTGAAAAAAAAGCAAAAAGAGAAAACAACAATAAATGCGGAAATTACAAAACGACGTTATTTTATTAATGAACAAGTCGAATCTTGAAACTACAGCCCTATAAAACAAAACTTTCTCGCTTTGAGCAAAGCGAAGAGGGAATTTTACAGAAAGCGAGCCCTATCAAAACATCCATTCCACCTGGGCAGGGTGAAAGGTTAAAAGATGGCAATTACTTTGACTGGTGAACGGCCTTCAGAACATCGACAGTAACCCATTGGCAGCGAACTCCTCGGTGAATCACAAAGTCTGGCACCTTCCTTGATTTGTCTTTAGAAATGACGCTGATTTCCGGTGGAGCAGGATCATTAGAATCTGTCTCCCAGACAGAGTTGTCGTAGGAGGATTCCTCTATTGCATTTTGCAGAGCATTTGTGCTCTCAGCTGTATCTCCCTATCCAGTTGGCTGGATGTCTTCGAACCTGATACGAGAGCTTTCGGGCGCAGTGTACTTGACCATAAAGTCGTATTTTCCACTTGGTTCTCCCAGAGTGTCCCAAAATTCTTTGGAACTGGAGGAGTCATCCCTCTCGATGACGTTAACCTCGGGAAAAGCATAGTTGATGAATTCTAGTCCGACGAACGTTACAAATTCATCTTCATGTTGAGCAGTTTCTGAATGACCTGAGTGTTGATCCCATGACATGGTGGGTACACAGGTATTCTGTTCAATGACGGTCAGCTGAGTTTCATTGTTCGGCTGACTTTCTTGCCCTAAGTTTCTTGGGTAAGGTTGCCACATTGGCAGTAGTCAAAGTTGTCTTTCATCGGAGTGTCCTCTTCTAATGAATTTGGTGGAGCACGACATCCTTCCAAATCATAATCTCCATATATCATTTCGACATCTGATCTGGGTATAAATCTCGGACTCTCTATAGGAAAGCAAAAAGGTATAGGCACCTCTTCTTGAGACATATAACCGTCCTCGTTGAGGTAGGACTTCCATTCTTCATCTGTGTCAGAGGGATCTTCCTCATTAATAGCATGTACTGCTTGAGACACTGGGTGAAGGAAACCTCCACTGTGGAAGAAGTTTTGAAGGGGATGAAGACTTTCGTCGTTAGCAGCTGTCTGGGTACAGGTTGCAGAAAAACCAAGACCCTTCTTTGTTTTATTGTCAATAGGAATGACAAGCTATCCCCATACAGTTGTATCAGTACTCTCGACCGCTTTGATAACATCATTGTATGAGGAAATCGAGGTTCCTCCTTTGAACTGATTGTCCTTGCTCACCGACAGTGCTTGGAACTGAGTTCCGATAACCTCCTTGGGCTCTATACCAGTAGATGATGACAAGTTGCTTACAAGCAAGGCTTGTTCCCCACAAACCGTGATGAGTTGATCGTTCTTGAAGAACTTTAGCTTTTGGTGGAGGGTTGACGTAACCGCTCCAGCCTGGTGTATCCAAGGTCTTCCTAATAAACAACTGTACGTTGCCCGAATGTCCATGACCTGGAAAGTGACTTGGAAAGTGTGAGGACCAATAGTTATGGGAAGATCAACTTTGCCGATAACTGTTTTTCTGGATCCGTCGAATGCTTTGACGACGACCTCGCTGATTCTCATCGGAGGGCCTTTGAATGATAATTGCATCAAAGTGGACTTCGGCATAACATTCAGGGCTGAACCTGTGTCTACCAGTACGCTGGCTAAAGCATCGTCCTGGCAGTTAACTGTGATATTGAGCGCCATGTTATGACGGCGACCCTCTTCGGGTAATTCCTCATCACTAAATCCCAAATTATTGCAGGAAGTGATGTTAGAGACAATACTATCGAACTGTCTGATTATTACATCCTGTTCCACAAAGGCTTGCTCCAAGACTTTCTGTAGAGCCTCCCTATGCGCTTCTGAACTGAGTAACAGTGATAACACAGAGATCTTTGAAGGAGTCTGTAACAACTGATCCACTATGTTATATTCACTCCTTTGGATGAGCTTCAGCATCTCATCATTATTTTTCGAAAGATCAGGATTACTGGATTGACCGACTGGTGGATCGGGAGCTTCTATCTGAAGTTCCTTTTCTTTGTTAGGTTCCCCAACCCCTCGGTTGAAGATTCGACCGCTCCGTGTTACACGACTGATGTCTGCAATGTTCACGACGGAGGGTAATGGAATTTCTTTTCCATTTTCAATGATTATTGCACCGTATTTGTAAGGGATAGCCTTAGTTGATTCATACGGTAATGGTTCCGGTAGATAAATGACTACGGGAGCCCTCTGGTTTTTCTGAACATCTTAAGTAATCTCGATCCGTTCTCGGTTGGGAACTTTAGATTCGTCAAGTAGAGGGATAATGGCAAAAACATCCCTGGTCCTGTGATGACCAGAGATTGTGACAACATCCTCAACTTGATCGGCCAGGTAATTCGGCGACCAGTTGATGGGTCCAGAACCCGAATATGGACAAATTTCTCCACGGTCCACCTGCCCCTGGAGAGCTGCTCGCACAAGGTAGCACCCTTGGTTACTTTCCGAACAGACGCTACAATGGTTATAATTGTGTGGTGGCACCTGGCCCCGCCCACTTTGAATACAATGTAACCTCACTAGGTTAGCTTCCACAGATCGGACATCCCGACCCTGACGTCGAGTAGGATTCCTGTTACTGATACTAATTTGCTGAGTATCTTCATCCATATAAATTGGCATCCACCAGTGATTTAACAAGTGCTGGAGTGCCTCCTGGACAAGGGTACAACCTCGATCGTTTTCGCAACCCGCTTTACAGCTGTGATAATCATGTGATATCAGGAATCCGAGTCGGACCTGTTCAGCATGTAACTCTACTAAGTTGGTATTCATCACGCGAATATCGAAGATCTGAACCATGTTGATCTGATAGGAATTCCTATCATGGTAGTCTTGGATCCATCCAAGATCTATCTGACGCTGGAGGGCCTCTTGTATGAAAGAGCATCCCTGTTTGTTTATCGAGCAAGTCAGACAAGAACTGTAATCGTGCCGCGGTAGATTATGATACTGGCTTTGCCTTGAGTGCATTGTCACCAAGTTGACATTCATCGCACGGATGTCATGGTTCTGAATGACGTTAGAATTCGTGTAGACCATGTTAACTCCACGAACTCGGTGCTCTTGGATCCATCCAAGATCCATCTGTTCCTGTAGAGCTGCTTGCACCACAGAACATCCCTGGTTGTCTTTAGAGCAGATATCACACTGGTGATAGCTATGAGGTGGCACATGGCCATATCCACTCTATCTACAATGCATCTTGACCAGATTGGTTTTCAACAAGAGTACATCGTGAATTTGATAGACACCGTTAGTCTCTTCCTCAATCAGATTGACTGCAGCCTTCTCATGTTGCGGCAGCGGGTTCGTGAGAACATTGGGATTTGTATCCTTGAAAGATAAGACCCCGCTCCTAACAAGTTTCTGCACGTCGGACTTGAAATTGAGACAGTTCTCAATGTTATGCCCTGAACCTCCTTGATGATAAGGGCATGTTTGATCCACCTTAAACCAAAAAGGCGGATTTTCAGGTACTGTAAGAGGAGACTTAGTCTGGATGTGCCCCTTAGCCAGTAGTAACAGAAACAGCTCTGCGTACGATACGGGTATAGGATCAAACCCTGGTGGTCGTGTTGTACAGTTGTTGTTGTATTGAGGACGAGCCTGCTAAAGAGGCTGTTGTGTCCTTTGCTGATCAGGTTGGCTCTGTGCAACCTGAGGTTGATACGTAGGAATAGGCGCAGTGTTGATAGCAGGAGTTACAGCTGCTACCGGTTGGTATCGACGCCTTTGCTTTCCGAGAGAGATATTCCCAATATCTTGCTCTTTTTTCTTAGGGAGAGCACTACCATATTTTTTAGTACCGCTCATCGATCCAGTGTCTTTTACCAAAGGCCCTTCTCGGACGGCTTCCTCAAGACGTACACCCATGCCGACCATCTCGGTGAAATCACTGGGTGCATTGGCAACCATTCGGTCATAGTAAAATGAGCTTAAGGTCTTTAAGAAGATTTTTGTCATCTCTTTTTCCTCAAGAGGTAGACAAATTTGAGCGGCAATTTCACGCTACCTTTGAGCATGCTCCTTAAAGGTTTCCTTGTCCTTTTGCGACATCGATCTGAGTTGATCTCTGTTGGGTGCCATGTCCAAATTGTACTTGTATTGTTGGATGAAGGCAGTACCAAGATCTCTGAATGTACTAATTGTAGTACGGTTTAAACCCATGTACCATTTTAATGTGGCACCGGTTAAACTATCCTAGAAGTAGTGAATCAGTAGGTCCTGATTCTCAGTCTGAGCTGACATCCGCCGAGCGTACATCACCAGATGGCTTTGAGGGCAAGAGTTACCCTTGTACTTTTCAAAGTTGTGCACTTGGAACTTGTGCGGGACTTTCACATTGGGGACCAAGCAGAGGTCTGCGGCGTCCTTTCCAAATAGATCCTGACCGCGGATGGCTTGCAGTTCTTTCTGCATTTCCAAGAACTGTTCCTGGAATTCATCCATTCTATCAAACATAGTTTCCTTTGTACCAGCAGGTATTGGTGGAATCTGTCCTTCCAGGACAGTGTGCACCACAGGGGGTGGGACCGTGACTATGGCAGTGAATCTTGGCGTTTCCTAAAGTTTGTAACCTTCAGGAGTCTTCAGTATGCCCCTGTCATCTTCGCTTTCCCGAAGTTTGTAACCTTCAGGCCCATCGGCTTCTGTTGTGATTCCATGATCTTCAGCGATCGGTGGAACATATCCTTCCGGGATATAGTTAACAGGCATGCCCCAAGGACGATCTTTCGGCATTTGATACCTAGGATCATACTTCTCCACTATGGGCGTTGAGGTGATCTCTGAGATCACAGTCCGTTGTAGCTGAGCTTCTGCCATGGCTTACATGTCGTTACGAAGCTTTCTCATATCCTCTCTCAGAGCGTCGATCTCTTCTTTCAACTCTCTGTTTTCTTCCTCAAGATCATCCATCTTTTTCTGACGATTGGCCCGAGTATTATATGAATGAGACAGTTTGACTCTAGAACCGAGACACAAACGTGAGATTCGTAGGGAAGAAGAATACGTGATGTGAGAATGATGAATGCAATGATTATATTAATCGTTCTTTTGGTTTAATCAAAATAAACTTCGACAATTAGATTGCAAATATCAACCAGTGGGGAAACCCCTTTTTATTGAACTCAAAGGATTGCAGAAATGGAAATACAGTAGATTACAAGGTGCAGAAATAGAAACCTAAACTAATGGGTCCCGAGTCCTCTCCGAAGAGAAATCGGGTGCTGATTCTGGTATCTTCCTTTTCTTTGACCGGGGCTCTTGGGCCGTTGTCGGGTTGTCATTCCTTTGCCAGGTGAAAGGAGTGAACAAATTCCTTTGATCATCTTGATCCTCTACAGCATGTTGCTCTAAAATTTCAATCAGAACGTCTTTTTCTTTCAATAATTGCTGTATTTTGATGCACTCTACATCGAGGGTGCGGTACTTGTTCTTCTAAGAACTCCTCTCCTGTTGAACTTTGTTGAGAGTAACCTGAAGCCTTTCAGTTTCCGTCATGAAGTACATGACAGATTCCCTCGGCGGAAGAATTTCGTAACGAGGATAAGGCATTTTTAGCTTGAGAGCTCTAGTTTGTACCCAATGGAGATAAGGCTCCACCGAGACACAGTCCGGTTTTCCCAGAGACTCTCGTCCTTTCTTATGAACGTGTTTCCAAGCGTGCACTACTTCCGTCTTTAGTGCTCTGTCGTTTTCTCCTTCTTTGAAGAAAAGACCTTCCAGATGAACACCCCGTGGGATGTGTCTCATCGGGTATCCAAACTGACGGCGATCCAATACCGGACGGTAGTTGATTCCTCCTTTAGTTCCTATGAGGGGTACGTTGGGGAAGTTTCCACAATGGTCAATGATCCTGATTCCATCATAGATCCTATTACACCAATCTATATCAGAGTTGGTAAGAGACATGATCTTCTGCGACCAACGTAAGGCACTCTTGCAATCCCAAAAAGCAGCAGACTTGGGCAAGTGAGAGACAAACCATTTATAAAGCAGAGGTACACAACATGTGATCTCCCCTCCGCTGTACAAATTTCCCAAGTGTACAGAATGATACACATCTGCGAGCAAGGTCGGCACAGGGTTTCCAATGAGAAAAACCTTAATGGAGTTAATAACGACGAAGTTATTGATGTTGGGAAACAAAAAATAACCCGTAGGTGAGCAAGACAAAGATGCTTTCAAAAGCAGTCACGTTTCCTATACTGGTAAAATACAGGGCCTTCTTTATCAAGAACTGGGCTGGCAAACCTTGGATGCCAACCTTAGTAGTTATGTGAGTCCTGACCTCAGACTCGTCCAAATGAATTGCTCTTGCAATGGTCTGATTCTTTGGAATTTCTTCCAGTCCAGAAAACGGAGCTCGATTTGTAATGTGTAGATCAATCAGATGAGAATACTCCTCCAGCGTTGGTGCAAGCTAGTAATCCGGGAATGTGAAACAGTGATAAACCGAATCGTAAAACTGAATGAGTGCATCCATGATTCCCTCAATCACATGGACTCTTAACAGTGGTAACAGACCTCCGTGCTTGGCTCTGAAAGCCTCAGGGTTAGTGATCATCCTTGCTAACCTTCTCAAATCCTCTAACTTTGGGACCTTGAAGGTATACGTATGAGTTCTCCTTCTACCGAAATCCATTAGTGCAATCCTTTTCTCTGATATTTGCAATCACAGTCTTAGTTTAATTTGAAAAACAGAGAGACTAGAAGAGAAATTTTTTTTGAATGTTTTAATGTTTTTTTAAATGAATGCATGAATGCAGCACACAAAAACATAGAAAAAAACATGGGGTCAAAGGGTCGTTGTCATGAAGTCAAGGCTCTACCCATTCCCAAAGGTTTATACTAGGGTGATTTTTGTACCTGTACTCATTATCATCAGCTCCTCCCAGGAAAGCAAAATAATAAGCGGATCGCCAGCGAGTTGTAGAGCAATCTTAGAGTAAGTGCCATTCACCGAGAATAGATCACCAGCCTCAAATGAGGGTAGTATCACATAACAACTATTTCCGATAGTTTCCGCACTACGAAAGGGTTTGGCTCCTCAGCTTCTCAGACTTAACAACCGGCCCATTGTCTAGGTGAGAGAATGGGTTGCGTTGGTCAGCCTCCACTGAGGTTGATGGTCGACCCCATCGCCATCACTTATCTTAAGTGTATACTTGATCTTTTCACATACGGCATCACCCGCATTCCCATTAGCAGAAAAATAAACACGTATAGCAATTAGGAAAAGCAATATATATATTTGTCCTAAACATCCTAGACCTTTAAAGCTATGAATCCTAAGTTCCTGACAGAAATGGATTCCTCGGCGGAAGCCCCAATCTGTGGTTTTCACACAAGAGGTAAAAAGGTCGTGCCTAGATCTAACTTTAAAACGCCCCACGGTGGGCGCCATTTTTTCTGTAGCGAGCGATTTTGGACGCGGTTCTTAAGCGCTGGTCGCTCTTTGCGGTTGAGCTTAAACTACAGGTCGATTCATTTTTTATCCTATTAAAGCTGATGAAGGAAGGGAAATAGATGTCTCCAATTAACCCTGCTTTGCATACTGAGTTTAAACAGCGGTCTGTTAGGTTACGAATGCTATCAATGTGGGGGGCCTTTGTACTGGTTATTTGTATTTTCGCCAATACTGGTTTTTCTCTAGACAGAAGTTTTCTGGCGGGGAACAAGGATTAGGATGTTAGGACTGATGCTTTTTGATAGATACATGAGAGTATGGGATTTGGGTTTTTTGTTGATTGTGCTCGCTAAGATTTTTCTTTCAATCTTATGTCTACGTATTCCCGTTTACCGAAACAGGAAAATCAGAGCGTTCGTAGTTCCTCCTATTCTATGGGAGGAAATGGGTGTTTTTGGTGTCTTGTTCAAAGCCCAAGACGTGAAGCGAAAGATGGTTTGTATCTTGTTCAAAGCCCAAGATGTGAAGCTGAAAAGTCTATTTGTATCTTGTTCAGAGCCCAAGATATGAAGCTAAAAGGGTGTTGACTTTAGAGAGAATTTGTCATCTCTAAAGAGGGGGTTATATGTCACAACTGTTTATAAAGGAGAATTACTTTAACCGGGATACGCAGATCCTAGCAATGCCATAATTTCCTTTATAGGGGGTTTTAACCTGAAGGAGAAGACTTTAACTCAGTGTAGAGCAATTCTATCTTTCCTTAGGAATTTCTCATGCAAAGAGAGGGACAGTGGCATGGATGTAGATGATCCAGAGGCTTGCCGCTTACAGCAATTAGATGAAAGGGAAGGAGTGGTTGATGTTTGTGTACCGTGAACGAGGCACAACTTTGATGCTAAAAGGTTGATTGGATCAACTAGTGGTTTTCTTATATAAAGCCTAAGAGGAGGCTAATATGTGTCTCGTACAAAGCCCGAGAGAGAGGCTAAAAGGTTTTGACTCAATGAGGGAATCTTTTGGTATCTCGTATAAAGCCCGAGATGAAGGCGATTGTTTGTTTGGCTCAATAAGAACCTTTTTGTATCTCGTATAAAGCCCGAGATGGAGGCGAAAGGGTGATTGACTCAATGAGGGAGTCTCTTATGTGTCTCGTACAAAGCCCGAGAGAGAGGCTAAACGTTGTTTGACTCCGCTGGGGAGGATCATTGTACAAAGCCCAAGAGGAGGCTAGGGTTACTGTTTCAGTTAAGTGACAGGTCCAGTATACTGATTTTGAAAAGAAAATCAGTTCTTATATGAGTAACACTGTATTCAAGGATTGGATTCAAGGATCCGGGTTGTTCCTGTTCTTTAAGGAAACGGGAAATCCGAAGGGTATTGAGACTGCCCGAGTCTGCGGGTTTCCTTCCTATTTAACGAAGGGGTCACTTGAGAATGTCTTTGAGACTCAAGGAGATTAGACCGTCCAAGTCTAGAGTTTTATCTTTTGTACTATGCTTTGAGAAACAGTAGTAGACTCTATGAAAGGACTGTTCTATGAAGATGATTAAGTTTTGTTCCTATACCTTTAGGAGGTCGTCGGGATAATTTGTACGAAGCCCAAGAGGAGGCTGGAAACTTTTAAGAAGCCGACGGGTCCTTGTACGAAGCCCAAGAGAAGGCTATCATTCCCGGAGGAAGAGATCATTATACGAAGCCTAAGAGGAGGCTGTGAATACTTCTAAGAAGCCGTAGGGTCCTTGTACTAAGCCCAAGAGGAGGCGTGGTTGCTTTTAGGAAGCCTGTGGGTCCTTGTACGATGCCCAAGAGGAGGCCGATGCTTTTAAGAAGCCCGTGGGTCCCCAAATCCCGAGAAATTCAAGACAGGCTATTCACAAGGAATAGATCAAGCTAGGAAAGTTCGAGAATTTGGAAGAAACTCAAAGATGCCATTCACGGAGAATACATTTATCTCTGGGAGTAGAGTTTCTTGACAATTCCTAATGAGGACAGCCGAAGAGAAGACTGTATCTGGTGATCCTACTGGGGATCTAGTTGTCTATTTCTACGAATAAACGAAACGACGTCACCTAGTTCTAGACGTAGTTGTCGAGGAAACTCGAAATATCTATACTATTATTACACAATTGATATGAGTTCATGAAAGAAGACTTACAGTGAAACAGCCCCACAATATAGTTATATGTATATGAAAGCGGTAAATGAAAGCAATAACCACTTACTCGGTTGTAGAGCTTCCATGCTGTTTGGTTAGTTGTTCAACAAAGAAAGATTAAAAACAACAGCATATTCAAAATCAAAGGAGAAAGTGCTTTGAAATAAAAAGATTTGGGGCTTACAGCTCAAGGAGAGGCCCAGGGTTTTATCAGTGAGCGCACTGTTTGAATTTGTACAGATGAGACTTATACAAGTGACTGGGGCCCAAAAGGTTTTTTGTACAAAGGGATGGGTCTTACACTCTCTCAAGAGGCCCAAGAAGTTTAAAGAAAAAGAGTGGGGCTTATAACACGAGGGTAGGCCCAGATGATTTTTTCGTTTGAAATGGCGATCGCGCCGAGGTTTTCTTTTAACGCAGAGGGACTTATACAATAAGTGAGGCCCAAAATGTTTTGGTTAAAAGGGGGTTGGGTCTTACACTCTAATAGAGGCCCAAAAGTTTTGAATGGGTCTTATAGCTCGAGGAGAGGCCCATGGTTATTTTTCAAAAGGGCGACGATCGCGCCGTTTGTTTTTGACGGTATCGGGACTTATACAATACACTGAGGCCCAAAAATGATTTTGGTAAAAAAAGGATTGGGTCTTACACTCTATTAGAGGCCCAAAAGTGTTTTGAAAATGATTTATGAGGGTTGAATTAATCCAAAACCCTAATTTGTTTTCAAAAAATGTATTTAATTGAATAAAAATTCAATTAAAATGATCAAAATTGTTTAACATGTGAAAAACAAATTGTGATCTTGGATTAATGCTTCAAAAATTAAGTATTGACCTACAAAATAATTAGAAAGCATTAAAATTTGCAAAATCAAGGTAGAAAAAATATTTTAAATGTTAAAAACAACTAAAATATTAATTCTTTGGAAAAATATCAATTATATGAAATAAATAATATTTTTGGGATTTTTTGGGAAAATAAAATATTTTAACATTTTTGTGAATTATTAAAAAAAGAATCAACTCAAAATCATTAAAACTCAGAGAGAAATTAATTTTTGAATCAATTAAAGAAAATCACAAAATTCAAATATTTGAAAATTCAAAAAAAGGCGCCAAGAACAGCTGAAGAACACGCGCGTGTTCTGGGTTTGGCTGATTTGCATTTTCTATCCAATCTCCTTGAATACTTGATTATAACATGCAATCCACATATCATTATGCTCGTCTCAACCTCACGATCATGTCTATGTCCATTAATTTCATTTAAATTAAACATATAACAAGAAATCATGAAAAATCCTCAAGAACCCTAATTTCTGCATGAAGGCTAGGATTTTTGATACACGATTCAAACAATGCAATTAATTGAGGGGAAACATTTCATGCATGATTATGAACATATGGCCAAATTATTGTGCAGCAAAAATTGTGTGGATCATAGAGTTAGAAGAACTCATGCTTACCACTTGCAGCTGGTGATCGTGATTTGTGTTGGAGGTGTTACAGCTAGGTTCCAATGGTGTGGATAGCTTCCCTAGGTACCAAATGATGTGTCTGAGTGCTTGGAATGGATTGAAATGGTTTGGAATTGAAGATGGCACCTCAACTGCAAAACTGTCAAGAACTTGAGCAATTGGCTGGTGATTTTGTGAAATCAGTGTTCCAGATGTTATGTGAGTGTTTGGATCACTTCTATATGATGTATGTGAGGTGTGTGAGTGATTGGTTTGATTGGAAAAGCTCTCAAACTCAAAACCCGATAGCTACCTTGCTAAGAAAGGCATTTTTGCCAAGAGAAAGAGATTTTGAGGAAAGCATCTGTTAGATGGCTTTGGTGTACTCAAACTGATCACAATTGAGCTCTATTTATAGTAGAGCAAGTTTGTTTTGCAAGGAATAGTGAATGGCAGCTGTTAAGTAGGTTTGGCCAATGTTGGCAAATGAAAATCCAAGTCTTCTCTAGCCATTGACTAGAGGTTAGGGCACAGAGCTTTGGTTCCCTTGGTCTTGGATAAGTCTTGACTGATTTCAGATGAGAATGGCTCAGTCCATGCCACCTTGATGCTTCCATTGAATGCTCCAATCCAAATTTGGAGTCTTGTCCCTATTTTGGCCATTCTAGGTTCAACATGCTTTCTCTTGTTCCAAGGAATTTGGAGGCTTGGCTCAGTGATTGTCCCCTTTAGATTCAATCCTCTGAGGTTTCCAAGTGGATAGGAGCATTTGAATTTGGCTGATTTTGGCAAATCGAGCAAAATTGCAAATTCTGCCTTGCCTTTGACAGATTTCAGCAAGGCATCTTCCCAATGTCATATCTCATGACTCAAATGGAATTTGGCAATGTTCTTGGTCATTTTGGAAAGCCCTTATATGATACAACAAATGTTTGAACATTTTTGGTTTTGATCTCTTTTGAATCCAAGTGAAAAACCCCCCTACATTTGGAAAAAAATGAAGACAGATTCTGACTTAGTGAAAATTTCACACAGCCATTTTGATCACTTCATAACTCAAAATCCTTAATGAATTGGAGTTAGGTCTAGTTGAAGTTTTTGTAGAGGGTAATGAGGGCTACAAATCCATCTTTGGATGAGAAAAAATGGCCTTGTGGTTTAGGAGTTATGGTCCTCCAAAGTTGGTACCCTTGTCACTTTATTTTTAACTTAGAAAATTTTCTAAGTTTTTATGGTTACCCCTTTTGCAAGTTATCCAACTTTTCTTGATTTTTCTTGATGAATGATGATTCAAATCACACATTAACATAATTTTAGGGTTAAAAATCCATTTTGGTGAAAAATCTTAAAAAGTCAAAGTTGACTTTTGTGCACAGTTGACTTTTTATCAGATGAATTCCAAACTGTGCAATTTTTCTGGAAATCATGTCCTTGACCTAAATAAAACTTGATGGACATGTTCCATGGGTGTCATAGGGTATATTGAATCATGTCTTAGGGCTTGGGAGCATGTCCTGGTCAAAAGTCAGAGTTACAGTTGACTTTTTCCTTAAAACCCTAATTGTGGTGCAGATGAAATTGAGACTTGTTGCTCAAGCTTCTTGAATTAATCCATTGTTTCAAATGGATCAATATAGTATATTAGAGACCCTCAAACCCTCTCTTGAGGTCTTGGCTCATGACTTTCCCTAAAAGTCAACTTAGGGGTGAATTAGGTCAAGAAACCCTAATTCCTGATTTTTGATGAATGCATCCCCTGAGGAAAAATTGACTTGATGATTGGGTCCATGAGGTTCCATGGAGTATATTAGGTTGTGTTTTGGATCATTGGCTTGTGCCCAGATGAAAATTTTCCCTCTGGAGGCCCTGATCGACCAAAACCCTAATTTGGTGACACTGTCGATCTTGAGACTTGATCCACCTAGAAGGGAGCATCCTTGTACTTAATCCTTGAAGTGGGAGTCCTTTTGATCCATTGTGGATGTTTGAGAGGTTAGACAAGTTGAAGATCATGTTATTTCTTGATTGATCATTTGTCTAAAGGCTCTGAGAGGGTTTAAAACCCTAATTTTGATTGTAGTGGATGCTCACCCATCTTTGGGGAGACTGATGAAGTATGATGGTTCCCCCATATTGTGATGATGATTTGCACAATGATGAGAAATCTTAGTGGTCAAAATTTGGGTTATGACAAGTATGTATGTATTGGCCACTAGACCAGTAGTTAAATAATGTTCAAACTTTTCTTTATTGTAAATGCTGTTATGGTTTTATTGTAAATGCTGTTAGTTGGTGTTAGTTCTGTATTGGCAGCAATTTTGCTAAAACAAAGTGGTTCATCAAGATGTCTTACTTGATGTCTTGACATGTTGTTTCTAACATTCTGCAGATGGTGTTTCTTAGTATTGCAGGACTTTGTGCATGATGTCAAACACGATGTTCTAACATCTGTTAACAGAACATTCTGTTGAGAATGTTATGATTTATTTGATGTGCTCTTTTTGCAATCTGTTGTGCTTTTATTCAGTAATTGCGTGCGAAAATCTTGGAGTATCTTTAAATTGAAGCAAGCAATTTCTGTGATATTTTGAAGAATAGGTTGTTGCTATTTTCTTGCAAAAAGATATGGAGAATAATTAGCTTTAATTATTAATTGAATCAAAGATCTGCTAATGCCCAAGCCCAAGGAGTTTATTACTATTTAAAGATGTTCAACCCTAATTGCTGTGTAGTGAGAATAAGTCATTGAAAGTTGCGTTCGCGTTTTAGGGTTTAAGCATTGTATTATTTTTGTGAGCCATTCATTCATCTGTTAGATGCTTGAATTGGACTGGTTAGTTGAGTTGTAATTTGTCCACTCTAAGCTTTTAAGTACGAGTGCTTTGTTCTTGATTGAAGCTTTTAAGCAAGATCAAGCTTTGTATTTGAAGTGTGTTCTTCTCTTTAGTATTGTTTTGTAGTTATCACTGCATGTGATTGAGGGGGAGTGAGAGGTGTCTCTTGTCTAAGTGTCTTAGATAGAAATCTCACAGGTAGAGATTAGGTGAGAAGATTGTAAACTGGAGTGTGTTTACTGAGAGTCTTCAAACTAATTCTGTTTAGTGGATTTCCTTCCTGGCTTGGTAGCCCCCAGACGTAGGTGTGATTGCACCGAACTGGGTTAACAATTGCTTGTGTTTCTTTGCTATTGTTTACTATTTTTATATCATTCTTATATTGATCATTGTTCAGATATTAGTGTCGTGACATCTATTTCGACATCTCATATCTGATACCAGAATTTCAATTGGCATCAGAGCAGGCACCCTGTTCTGTTTCTGGGTGAGATCTAGGGACGACATTTTCTGGTACTATGGATAAGGAAGGAGGATTTGTGAATAGACTACCCAACTTGGATGGATCTAACTATGATTATTGGAAACCACGCATGATGTCCTTCTTGAAATCATTGGATAGTAAGGCCTGGAAAGCTGTCTTAAAAGGATGGAAACATCTTGTCATTATTGGGAAAGATGGAAAAGAAACATTTGATCTGTAACCTGAGGAAGAATGGACTAAGGAGGAGGATGAACTGGCTCTTGGAAACTCTAAAGCATTGAATGCTTTATTCAATGGAATTGATAGAAACATATTCAGATTGATGAACACTTGTGCGATAGCTAAAGATGCTTGGGACATACTCAAAACTACTCTTGAAGGTACTTCCAAAGTAAAGATGTCAAGACTTCAACTGCTGACTACCAAGTTTGAAAACTTAAAGATGAAGGAAGATGAGAGCATACATGACTTCCACATGAATATTCTTGAAATAGCCAATGCTTCAAGTGCCTTAGGTGCGGATGAAAAGCTGGTAAGAAAAATTCTCAGATCTCTTCCAAAGAGATTTGACATGAAAGTGATTGCCATAGAAGAAGCTTAAGATATCAGCAAGATGAGGGTTGATGAACTTGTTGGATCTCTTCAAACATTTGAACTAGGAATAAGTGACAGATCTGAAAAGAAACCAAGAGCATAGCATTTGTTTCCAATACTGAAGATGAAGAGGAGGAGAGTACCCTGGATGGTGATGAAAGCCTATCTAATGTTATAGTTCTGCTAGGAAGACAATTTAACAAGGTGATGAAGAGAATAGACATAAAGTCAAGATCAAATGTCAAGAACAACTCATCTGACATCAGCAGGTCCAATGATGGTGGAAGGAGAACAAGGTCTGAAGAAAAATCCACTCAAGGAAAAGGAATTCAGTGTCATGGTTGTGAGAGATTTGGTCATATTAGAGTTGAATATCCTACTTACCTCAAGAAACAAAAGAAAAGCCTAGATGTATCCTGGTCTAATGAGGACTCTGAAAGTGAAATTGAAGAAGAATCTGCTAAACATGTAACTGCCTTGACTAGAAGATGTGTCTCTGATGAAGATTCTAGTGATGATGAATTGACCTTTGAAGAACTTGAAGCGTCCTACAAAAAGCTGTGTCTCAGAAGTGAAAAAGTATGTCTTGAAGGGGACAGACAGAAGAAACTTATCATTCAACTGAAGGCTGAAAAAGTTGAGCTAGAGAATGAAGTCATGTAGTTGAACTCCAAACTGGATTAAATGACCAAGTTTGTGAGAATGCTGAACAGTGGAACTGACACATTGGATGAAATCCTTCATAGTGGAAAAATGGCAGGTGATCTTACTGGGTTGGGATTTAAGGGAGAGAAGAAATCATCTTCTGATGATAGTCCTTCTGGACCTAAACGTAACATGTCACATCAGATGTCTCAACATCATGGGAGAAAACATGTATCTGAACCTAAACATAATATGCCTCAACATCATAGGAGTGGTCATTCCAACCACTTAAGAGGAAGATTCCAAAGATGGAGATGCCATTACTGTGGGCGTTTTGGTCACATAAAACCTTTTTGCTTCAGACTCTATGGATATCCTAAATCTGCTCCTCAACCTAGGTCAAACACAAACATTTCTACTAATGGAAGACAATGGGTTCCCAAGTCTGCTGCTACCAGCCTGATAGCTCACATGTCTCTCAGAGTCTCAGCTAAGGAGGATTGGTATTTTGATAGTGGTTGTTCTTGACACATGACAGGGATTAAGAATTTGTTGGTGGACATTAAATCTCACTCCACAAGCTATGTGACTTTTGGTGATGGAGCCAAGGGTGAAATCAAGGGAGTTGGAAAGTTGAACTGCTCAGGAGTTCCAGACCTTGATAATATGCTGCTGGTAAAAGGGTTAACTGCAAATTTGATCAGCATCAGTCAACTGTGTGATCAAGGATTCGATGTTAACTTCAACAAATCTGAATGTTTGGTTACAAATAAAAAGAATGAAGTGATCATGAAGGGAGTCAGATCTAAGGATAACTGCTACTTATGGGTTCCTCTAGATTCTAGTTACTCATCTATTTGTGCTCTTGCTACAGATGATGAAGTGAAGTTGTGGCACCAAAAACTTGGTCATCTACATCTAAAAGGTATGAAAAGAATCATCTCCATGGAAGCTGTCAGAGGAATACCTAAGCTAAAGATTGAAGAAGGAAGGGTATGTGGTGAATGTCAAATTGGAAAGCAAACCAAGATGTCACATCAGAAGATTAAACATCTCACTACTTCAAAAGTGTTGGAACTACTTGTCGCTCCCGGGATTTTCATCCTAGTACAAACGCGAAAGTGGCACCGAACAGAGTCGCCAGCAATGTGTATTTATCCCACGAGAGGGAAAGGAAACACCGCATAAACCTGAGAGAAAGGAAAAGCATGGTCTTACGACCAAGAGAAATGGGTTCGGGAGTCGGTTACGCGAGAGGAAGGTATTAGCACCCCCACGCGTCCATCGTACCCGATGGGATCCACGCTTGCTTGCTTCGATCAAAGGGTGTAGAAAACTGGATACTGGAAAAGGAACTGAAAGAAAGAAAGGAGAAAGAAAAGAAAAGGAACGGGAAACAAATGTAGGGAAAATAAAAGAAGTGCTCGCATGGGCCCTACCCCACTGCCTACGTATCTCATCGGGAACATGAGAATCAGAGCGACGTAGTTCCCCTCACTAGGGATGGATTGTTTGTGTTTTTTAAGGAACGGCTAACATTCTAACTCAGGTGTTGCAGGCTCGCTGGTCCGAGTGCGTTACCATCTTGCAAGAGAACGAGTAGGAGCACGTTCATACGTTGAGAGTGAGTGAGATGAGAAAAGAATTCCCGAAGGAAAGACGTAATTGTTTGTTTTTGTCTTTTAGAAGTTTTTTTCATTTGTTTGCATATGACAGTGTATCTGAATCTTAGTCATTGGAATGTGTACATTCTCACATTCCAAGATGGAATGGGTAAGAAAGCACACTAAGAGTGAAGAAGACCCCCACACTTAGTTCCAATTGTCAAGGTTCAAACACACTAGCATACTTGTGTTTATTAAGTGTTTTTGTTGATTTAAGAAATGAAGAAGTGTTTTTTATTATTTGTACCTTCAACAAGTATTGCATTTAAGTCCCTCATACAAGATCAAATGTTTAACACATTGACCCAAGATGGGCTATATGCTATACATTCTAAGATTACAAGAGAAGACCCCTTATAATCTTTTCTTTATATGAAAGGCCTAAATGCAATAAATGCCTACCTTTATTATATGTTTTGAATTTTCTTTGAGATGAGAAAAGAGACTCAAGGGAGGAGAAAAGGTAAAACCTATATGGACTAAGACTCAATCCTAATTGATTAGTTAAGGGAGTGATCCTAAGGTTTGTGAGGTTTCAACCTAACGTCTAAAGAAAGAAATGAATTAAACAATTCACTTCTAAAGTAGAAGATGAATGGTAATTCACAAAGGGCAAGTGATGAGTTATTAAAAGAAAGCACATAAGTGCTTAACAAAACACAAAATGAAATTGTAAAAGAGAAAGGATAGAAGTTGAATGTGGATTCCTTATCCACACTCAATTGAAACTTACCAAAGCCCCTACATGGTTAGCACAATCACTTACAAGTAAAGTAAGAAGGTATAATGAACAAATCAAATTCAAACAAGTTGACAAACAAAGTAAAATGAGATTAAATGCTATACATGCTTCCAAGTCAGAATGTAACTCATATTTACACAACCTAATGTTATCCTAAATGAGCATACCAAATCATGCAAACAAAATCTCACCCAACAAGAAGCAAAGAAGAAAAGGTGAAGTGATGTGAATGTGGTTCATACTTGTGAAACAAGTGACTTAAGGTGCAAGATAAACATCAAACATGCAAAGATGAAACCCAAATGTCACAATTAGAAGTCAATTAACATGCTATACATCCTCAAACAAAACCACAACTCATGGCACAAGTGCCTTCATGATCAAGCAAACCAAACATGAGGCATGCATTCACAAAATGAACAAGTTAAACTTCATGCTTCAAACAAATAGCAAACATGCTTCAAAAATTATGACTTTCACCAATCAAACACCTTAAACACATGCCATTAACATATCAAGTCCACAAGCAATAAATCAGAACCAAAGTCACTCAAAAATTAGGTCAAAGTCTCATGGAAGTTTCATGCATTCATGCTCAAAGCAACACATCAAAAGTCATCCAAAAAAGACTTAAAAATCATCTCATAAATCTCAAACATACCTCAACATATTGTGACCACAATGCAAAAAGAAAGGCATCAAAATCATTTTTTATGATCAAGAACAAAAATGCACAAAATCATATGTCACATTAAGTATGCATACAAATGGAAATTCAAAAGAAATAATGGAACAGGGACAAAATGGTCATAAAATCAGAAAATAAAATCATAGAAAATTTCCTAAATGTTTTAAGAATACACATGAATTTTTGTAGGATTTTCCAATATGTTTTGGTATTTTTAAAAATTAGAAATCAAACGTGTAGAGAGAAATAAAAATGAAAAATGAATGCAAAATGCAAGGGGGTGCAAACATAGCAATTAGACAGTGTAAATGCATTGGGCTTCAAAACAGGAGGGTGCAAATATCAATCTGGATAAGTCCAAGTCTGCGCGCCAAACACAATAACAAAAATGCACCTGCAGTCAACAATCTTGACCCACTCACAACCATTAGATCAATTCAAAGTCAAGTCAAAGTCAAAGTACACAGAATCAATGCACGTGCGTGAGGACACACACTCACTACCATGCACTACACCACACCACGCTTAAGTGACTTCAGAATTTTGGCACATGACATGCACATGTCTTTTAATGCGTTGGCACGTTCTCAGTCACACGATCAAAAAAAATGGACGAACGAGATTAAAACGCACACAAACCCTAGTATCAACTCACCGGCCGGAGAGGGACCTCCGGTCACCTTCTCCGGCCACTCTCCGGCGCTGCAACCAACCAAACAATCCAGAAATTTATGCAATGCACATCAAAATGTTCAGGAAGTCACGTAGAGCATGAATCTAGGATTAGTTTTCATAAACAACACACAAACAGAGAGAATCGAAGCAATGAAATTAGCCCTAGGTTTTGGATCTAAGCTTCTAAGAAGCTCTATCAACTAGCCAGATGGAGGAGTGCTCTTAGTGAGCTCAAATCATCACAACACGAGCTAGACAGAATGTAAATCGTGCCAAGAAAGTTTAGGATATTGAAACCTGAAAATGTAGGAAACTGTAGTTGAAAGAGAACCAGAGAAATGTGCTTCCTCTTTGATCTTCAACTGGCCAAATAAAGGCTCACAAATCCTTGCAAATGTTGATGAAATTCAATATGCAGTGGAAGACACTTCAATCTCTTCAATGCTACCAAGCTTCAATGTGTTCCAATGCTGTGTGATGTTGAGGCTTGAAGATGGATTCAGATGTAGATGATGATGAAATCGTGTGAGAGGAAGAGAAGCTTCAGAGAGAGAGAGCTTGCGAATTTCAGAGGAAAAATGAGAATGAAGTGTAGTTGAGTGAGAGTGTGAAAATGAAGTTGAAAACTGAATTGTGAAGTGAAGTTTGAATTTATATCATGAATTAACCATGGTTTAGTGAGTTGGTTAATTGAGTTGAGTGGGTTAAACTGAGTCATCCCTAACTAACTGAGTCAAGTTAGTTAGGGAGAGCAGTGCTATGGTGAAGATGGCTCATGGTGAGATATGGTGGGAGCCAGGAGAAAGTGAATTGGCACGGCTTTTGTAGGTGAAACTTGCTCAGCAAGTTGTTCTTTCTATTTTTATGTAATGCACGTGCTCATGTGCATGGACATGTGATGAATGTTTGGTTAAATGAAGAAAGAGTTGGAGAGTGAGCAATGCACGGGCAAACTGAGACCACAACAACAACATTCATTTTTCTGGTTTTTTGTGACAGTTTGGAAATAATGCAAACATGGATGTTTAATGGTGATTTTCTCTTGGCATCGTGGATGATCTAATGAGTTCTTGGAGACGTTGGAAAGAGGGGATGTAATAGGACAACTTTGATATGAAAATTGAATTGAAATGGGGTTTGGAGTAAGTTGCAAAATGACTTATAACACATAAGCTTGAGACTGGTATGAGGGCGTGGCAAAGGTTGGTTGACAAGGTAACATGGCACCTAGGTTCTCAGCATGATCATAGCACATTGGACTCAACATAACTTCTTGACCTTTGATCAAATGAAAAAAACATGAACACCAATCTTAAAGATCTCACATAGAGGAACAACTTTCATGTTGAAAGATTTTTCATTTGAGGCCTTTAACCATGAGAAAAATGAGTGGACATTAGGCCCACCACATGTTTGTTAAAATGACCGCGCGCGTGCCCTGAAAATCTTGGTCATGACCTAGTTTTGAACCTACTTTCCTCCAACTTTGATCAATCATATCTCTCTCAATTTTTATCCAATGGAGATGTTCTACACATGGATTTGAAGCTTAAAACAAGACCTTTCATTGAGGCAGAGTGGAATTTTCATTTGGTGCTCCAAATTTAAATGGCCTTGGTTCAAATTCTGATGCAAAATGGCCAAAACTTGCTATTTTTAGTAACCCTACTTCATCCAAAAATGGCAACTTTCCAAATCTTGATTTTTTCATGATTCCTTTGGAGTTTCTTGACCAAATTTTGTACATTGGACATATGTAACATGAATTTCATGATTTTGGGCTCAAAAAGTCAAGAGTTGACTTTTTCCTCTGATTATTTGACTTTGCCCCAATTTCTCTGATTCTTGATCTTTCTTCCAATTGAACCACTTCTAAAACCAATTGAGAGGCAATTTTCCACATACATACACTTAAGAACATGTAGAATACCATGACATCAAGTTTTGCCCAAAAAAGCAAAGATTCCCTGATTTAACTGGAAACCCTAATTTTGGCCCCCTTTGGTTAGGAGGAAATTGCACATCTTCCAAATCCAAATTCCTCAGAGTATGTTGTGTATCCTCTTAAAGGATGATGAGAAATGCCACTTGGGAATGAGTTTGAATCAATGAGCTATCTCTTTTGAGGGTTTTCCTTCAATTTTTGGACTTCTTGCATAGTGTAGGATGTAATGCTTCAATCTCCCATTGTATCTCTTATCCTTGAGGTTGTGGATGATCAATTGAGATGGTATGAGACAGGAAAGACCTCTTGGCTTGCCTTGAGGCAACTTGATTGACCTTTTTGTGCTTTGAATGATCTCTTGATTGTCCATCTTCCACCTGATCACATGCCCTGATGGTAAGAAGGATGCCATGCTTCATTTTTCTATGTTAAATGCAATGCAATGTTAATGAAATGGATATGATATGATAAATGATAATGCCATGCTATGATGCCAAAAGGGGAGAGCAAATTTTGGGGTATTACAGCTGCCCCTATTCAAGCGCTGTAGACCTGAATGCCTGAAAGCAATTGCTTTCGGACTTTCAAGGTATATAGTGATTGAATACCAAATATAACCAAAAATTTGCTCTGGATGATGAGGAAGAAACTTCCACGACATTGCTGGCTTGAATCTTCAATGAAACATTGTCGGAGAAAACTGTCTTTTGAACGATGCCAGACGACTACTGGCTTGCCACGCTGCTGGTGGACTTTAATAATGTCTTTTATGCAACTCCAGACGACTACTGGCCTGCCACACTACTGGTGGTCTTTAATAATGTCTTTTTGAACGACGCCAGACGACTACTGGCTTGCCACACTACTGGTGGACTTTAATAATGTCTTTTGAACGACGCCAGACGACTACTGGCTTGCCACACTACTGGTGGACTTTAATAATGTCTTTTGAACGACGCCAGACGACTACTGGCCTGCCACACTACTGGTGGACTTTGCAGCTTCGTGCCACCCGAAGATGGACTTTTTCCAATCCACTGTTGGACTTTTGCCACCCGAAGACGGACTTTTGCCAATCCACTGTTGGACTTTTAGAATATGCCACCCTTAGATGGACCTTTCGCCAATCCACTGTTGGACTTTTGCCACCCGAAGACGGACTTTTGCCAATCCACTGTTGGACTTTTGCCACCCGAAGACGGACTTTTGCCAATCCACTGTTGGACTTTTGCCACCCGAAGACGGACTTTTGCCAATCCACTGTTGGACTTTAAGAATTTGCCACCCTTAGATGGACCTTTCGCCAATCCACTGTTGGACTTTAAGAATTTGCCACCCTTAGATGGACCTTTCGCCAATCCACTGTTGGACTTTTGCCACCCGAAGACGGACTTTTGCCAATCCACTGTTGGACTTTTGCCACCCGAAGACGGACTTTTGCCAATCCACTGTTGGACTTTTGCCACCCGAAGACGGACTTTTGCCAATCCACTGTTGGACTTTTGCCACCCGAAGACGGACTTTTGCCAATCCACTGTTGGACTTTTGGAATATGCAACATTGCATTACTCTCTGCATCTGTGTCAGACATCTATGCTGACTCTGCTGAGGAGCAAAGACCAATGAAATGACTTGACTTTAGAGGTTCCTGAGAGGATAATATCTCTGCTGGCGAATGGATGAACAATCCGTCTGCTTCGAATTGTCAAGCTTGCCAAAAATAAATTGGACTTTAAGATATGAGGGAATGACGACTCTGCCAGGAATTATTCCATCTGTTTGGGGGAACGAATTCTGGTCACAGCGATTCCGCTGGGGATGAGAATTTTTAAATGACGTCCTGCTGGGGAAATGAGCCATTAAAACTCTGCTTGGGGATTTATTCAACCCAAGATCCTTTATAGGGATTATCAACCTTCTGACCCGGCTAGGGAAAGGCTGTACCATCCTTGTTGAGGAATAGATTCTGTCGATCTGATAAACCTCTGCGGAGAGAACAACAACTCAGCTGGAAGTTGCTGACACGATTCGATGCTGACCTCTGTGGGGATACCATGACCAGAGATACGATCTTGCTGGGTATCAGGGCTACTCTGCCAGGGATATGCAAATCCTGGTTAGAACATTCCCCTGCAACTTGCTACGAAGAGTCATTAGAGATCTGTTGGGGAAACCCAAAGCAAATCCACAGTAGTCTGCTGAAGAATGTGACTATCGAGCTTAGGATAAGTACTACAATGCCCCATGTTAGGCGAGCCTTCCCTTAGACAATTCCGTTGGGGATGGCGAGTTTATAACAAACTCTGTTGGAGGAAACTGCTTTAAAACGTCTCGTGCTGGGGAATGCCTTTTGAGAGGATTTTACAGAAGACCAACTGTCCTCAAACTCTACTGGGGATGATCAACACTTCATGCTGGGGAAACAAACATGCCCCATGCTTGGACAACACAACAATTCGTCCCCGCAAAGGATGTCATAAGAGGATTTTACAGAAGATCTAGCCTCTTCAAACTCTTGTGACTTCGCTGGGGATAATGACCATCAGTTTCGGTGTCGACGAGACCACTCTTTTGGGGAACCTGTGACCGTTATCGACATAGAAAAGCTTGTAGCTGTTGGAAGTACTGAATGAGAGAATCGACTTAATAAGATGCAACGGTACCCAGTTGAACTTAATTCACTGATATCGACCCGTTATGAACAATCGTCGACCGAGCGATGAACGCCAACCTCAGTCTTTTGCGTGGGGTGATTTATTACTAGTCTTGTGCTTAAAATCATCTGCACCTGCTACCTGCAACAAAAGAATATGCCCACATGCCCCGCATATTGCGTGGCTAGAATCCACCATCCGGGAGTATTCAACATTCGAAGTAATTTCAAATGTTTTTTCTGCGCATGTTATTGCAAGGCTGCCATGTTTTCAAATGCAATGTTTTATCAAAAAATTAGGACGTTTTTGCAAACAAAGCAATAAAACAAAAATAGAAAGCTTTTTACTGAAATTCAATTTATTGACTGAGAGCCCAGAATAGGCAATTACATCTGGAAGCAATCCCTGGAAAGAGGTGATCGCTGAAAATTGAGAAAAGAAACTATCCTAATGGCAATGTGAAAACGGAATTCCACTGAGTTTCCATTCTGTTATGACCAGTATGTCTTCAAAACTCCCGACCTTGCCTTCTGAGGAATGATCAGACCGATCCCTATCTTTCAGAACGTCAGTTGTTCAAACGGTAATGGGTACAGATAACTCAGACCGTAGTCATTCGCTTAAATCCCTCTTTTGTGTGGACCGCCCTTTCAGGTTTTCGATCCACCAGGATACCCTTTTTTGCCTAAGTTGCCCTTTCGGGTTTTCAACTTACCGGGTGTACAAAATTTTTTAATTATATCCCTAATTTTTGCCCGAACCTTATTCTGTTTTTGGTTCGCCGGGATGCCCTTTTTTGCCTGGATTTTTTTTATTTTTATTATCCAGCGGGTCTATTCATGCGAAGTATTTTTTGACTACGTCCGAGTTGACAGGGGATGAAAAGTCTTCGCCATCCATGGTTGTAAGCAATAAAGCTCCGCCCGAAAAGACCTTTTTAACCACGAATGGACCTTCATAATTAGGAGTCCATTTGCCCCTGTGATCTGTATTGGGAGGAAGGATCCTTTTGAGTACCACATCTCCGACTTTGTAAACCCGAGGACGCACCTTTTGGTCAAATGCCTGTTTCATTCTGCGCTGATATAGTTGCCCATGACATACAGCCGCCAATCGCTTTTCCTCAATAAGGCTCAACTGATCAAATCTGGCTCGTACCCATTCAGCTTCATCTAGCTTAACATCCATCATGACTCTGAGGGACGGAATCTCTACTTCAACCGGTAGCACTGCCTCCATACCATATACGAGTGAGAATGGGGTTGCCCCAGTGGACGTGCGTACCGACGTTCGATACCCATGCAAAGCGAATGGTAACATCTCATGCCAATCTTTGTACGTGACAACCATCTTCTGTACAATCTTCTTGATATTTTTGTTGGCCGCTTCGACCGCGCCATTCATCTTTGGGCGGTACGGAGAAGAATTGTGATGCTCGATTTTGAAGTCCCGGCATAACTCAGCCATCATCTTATTGTTCAAATTAGAACCATTATCAGTAATGATTCTTTCGGGAACTCCATATCGGCAAATGATATCCCGTTTTAAGAAACGAGCGACCACTTGTTTTGTAACATTGGCATAGGATGCGGCTTCAACCCATTTGGTGAAGTAATCAATTGCCACCAAGATGAAACGATGACCATTGGAAGCTGTAGGCTCAATCTTTCCGATCATATCAATGCCCCACATGGCAAACGGCCAAGGCGACGACATGATGCTCAACGGATTTGGAGGCACATGCACCTTGTCCGCATAGATCTGGCATTTGTGGCATTTGCGGGCATATTTACAACAATCTGACTCCATAGTCAACCAATAATATCCCGATCTTAACAACTTTTTAGCCATTGCATGCCCTCCGGCGTGAGTACCGAAAGAGCCTTCGTGCACTTCAATCATCAACAAGTCTGCTTCATGTCTATCCACACATCTAAGCAGGACCGTGTCAAAATTTCTTTTATACAGCACGCCATCTTTGTTCAAGAAGAAACTACCAGCTAACCTTCTCAACGTCTTCCTGTCTTTGGACGATGCCCCTGACGGGTACTCTTGACTTTTCAAGAAACACTTAATATCATGAAACCATGGCTTGTCATCAGACGTTGCATCGACTGCAAACACAAATGCTGGTCTGTCAAGGCGGGATACCTCAATCTTAGGTACATGGTTCCATCCTTGCACTTTGATCATGGAAGACAAAGTGGCCAAGGCATCAGCGAACCTATTCTCATCTCGAGGAATGTGGTACAGTTTCACTGTTGTGAAAAATGTCAGCAATCTCCTCGTATAATCTCTATACGGCACTAGATTTGCTTGGTGCGTGTACCAACTCCCTTTCACTTGATTGATTACCAAAGCTGAATCACCGAATATATCAAGGGTTTTAATCCGTAGATTAATCGCCTCCTCGATCCCCATTATACAAGCTTCGTACTCTGCTTCATTGTTGGTGCACCCGAAAGTTATTCGGGCAGTGAAAGGCATATGAACACCTTCCGGCGTGATAAGAACTGCTCCAACTCCGCACCCATTCATATTGACAGCCCCATCAAACATCAGACTCCATTTGGATTCAGGGTCTGGCCCCTCCTCCGGAAGTGGTTCCTCGCAGTCTTTAGCTTTGAGAAACATGATGTCCTCATCAGGGAAGTCAAATTTCATGGGTTGGTAATCATCAATCGGCTGTTGCGCAAGATAGTCAGACAAGATACTTCCTTTGATGGCCTTTTGTGAAGTGTACTGAATGTCATACTCTGTCAAGACCATTTGCCACCGTGCAACTCTGCCTGTCAATGCTGGTTTCTCGAAAATATACTTGATAGGATCCATTTTTGAAATCAACAAGGTTGTGTGCCTAACCATATATTGCCTTAATCGCTTAGCGGCCCATGCAAGCGCACAGCATGTCTTTTCAAGCATTGAGTATCGGGACTCACAATCATTGAACTTTTTGCTCAGGTAGTAAATAGCATGCTCCTTCCTACCTGTCTCGTCATGTTGACCGAGAACACAACCCATGGAACCTTCAAGCACTGTCAGATACATTATCAGCGGTCTCCCTTCAACTGGAGGCATTAGAATCGGAGGTTCCTGCAAGTATTCTTTTATCTTATCGAATGCCAATTGGCAATCGTCATTCCACCTGACCGTTTGATCTTTCCTCAACAATTTAAATATTGGTTCACACGTGGCTGTTAGGTGAGATATGAACCTTGCAATGTAGTTCAATCTACCCAAGAAACCACGAACCTCTTTTTCTGTTCTCGGTTCAGGCATTTCTTGTATTGCTTTCACCTTGGCAGGATCAACCTCGATTCCTTTTTCGCTCACAATGAAACCTAGCAACTTTCCAGAACGCACCCCAAACGTGCACTTGTTTGGATTTAATCTCAGACAGAACTTTCTCAACCTTTCAAACAGCTTTTTCAGGTTAACCAGATGTTCCTCTTCTGTTCTCGACTTGGCAATCATATCATCTACATAACATTCGATCTCCTTATGAATCAAGTCATGAAACAATGTCACCATCGCCCGCTGGTACGTTGCCCCTGCGTTTTTCAACCCAAAAGGCATTACTTTATAACAATATGTACCCCACGGAGTAATGAACGTGGTCTTCTCCATATCTTCAGGTGCCATCTTGATCTGATTGTACCCGGAGAAACCGTCCATAAATGAGAACACTGAAAACTGAGCTGTATTGTCGACCAGCACATCAATATGAGGTAGTGGAAAATCATCTTTCGGGCTAGCTTTATTAAGATCTCGATAATCCACACACATTCTCACTTTTCCATCTTTCTTCGGTACTGGCACGATGTTGGCTACCCATGGAGGATACTTTGTCACAGCAAGAAAACCAGCGTCCCACTGCTTCTGGACTTCCTCCTTAATCTTTAAAGCCATGTCGGGATGAGTCCGACGAAGTTTCTGCTTGACTGGCGGACATTCTTCTCTCAATGGTAGCCTGTGCACGACAATATCCGTATCCAACCCCGGCATGTCTTGATACGACCAGGCGAAGACGTCAACATACTCGCGCAACATTTCCGTCAAAGTTTGCTTCACATCTGCTTGCAAGCTGGCACCAATCCTGATCTCTTTTTTGGCGTCCTTGGTACCAATATTGATGATGTCTACAGTCTCCTGATGAGGCTGGATGACCCTTTCCTCCTGTTTCAACAATCTGGCCAGTTCTTCAGGGAGTTCACAATCTTTCTCATCCCCTTCTTCGGCTTGATAAATCGGATTGTCAAAGTCATACATGGCCATATCAAAATCGTTATCAGTGGTATCCGGAGGATCAAGTCTGCATGAACGGGTTCATGCCTTATTTTAGAATTTATTTTTAAGCAAAACAAAAGAAAATGAAACATTGCCATTTTATATTTTTGTGCAAAAATAAAAACTGAAAGACAGAGAACAAAATTTGATTGCAAAACGTCCTTTATTAATGATTAAACATTGCAAATGCAACCATGGTGGCCCTACAAATGAATCTATACGCCTTGGGCAGAGCGCAAGATTTTGTCATGCATTATGGTTAGAAAAAACAAAGAAAAATTACTCTGTCTGAAGAGTAACCCGGATGACTTCTTCAACGAACCAGTTCTGCACTTGTTGTCCCGGAACATGAGGGCGTACCCAGTTGTCCAGATCACAATCACTGTCAACACTATCCTCTGTGGCTGCACAAGACTGGTCCGTGTAGATGATTCCCCCACTATTGAAAGTAATGGGTCCTCTGCTCCCCGCATCTGAAGTTGTAGAGGGATGATAACCAATACCAAATTTGTCTTCCTTCATTGGGGTCTCTATCAACCTGCCCCAACCTTGGGCGTTGCCTGCCCTGACGACTTCGACAGCTTGTTTGTAAGATGAAATGGAGGTACCAGCCCCAACTGGTACAGAAGAAGACTCAGGTGCATCGTCAATGTTGACTGCTTCAAATGATTGGCACAACATCTCATGAATTTCCCCATCCATTTCAATGTACTTGAATGTGGACAAGTGACTCACAAAGATGTCTTCCTCCCCACACACTGTCACAACCTGCCCTTCAAACTCATACTTCAGCTTTTGATGTAGAGTGGAAGTAACAGCTCCAGCTCCGTGAATCCAAGGGCGTCCCAATAGGCAGCTATATGCAGGTTGTATGTCCATTACATGGAACGTGGATTTGAATACCTGTGGTCCAATTTGTACGGGCAATTCCACCTCACCAAACACAGATCGTCGGGTCCCATCGAATGCTCTGACCACCAATTCACTAGGCCTTAAGATCAAACCATCAACTTCCAGCTTCATCAATGCCTTCTTGGGCAAGACATTGAGTGACGAACCAGTGTCTACCAGTACATGAGATAACACTGCGCCCTTACACTCCATCGTGATATGCAAAGCCTTATTATGGTTTCTTCCTTCAACAGTCAAATCTCTACTTGTAAAGCCCAAGCCATGGCTGACATTAACATTGGAGATTACGCCCTCGAGCTGATTAACAGTAATTTCTTGTGGCACGTACGCACTCTTCAACACTTTCAACAACGCCTGTCGGTGCGCATCAGAGCACATCAATAGTGACAAGATTGAAATCTTTGAAGGGGTCTGATTCAGTTGGTCCACAATCTTATAATCGCTTTTCTTGATTATCTTCATAAATTCTTCCATTTCCTTATCAAAAGTAATCTTTGTCTCTGCTTCAGGTGTAGGCGCACTTTCAACCACCTGTTTACCCTTAGCCTTTGCTGCAGCTTCTACCTCCTTATCACTTCTCAAGGTTTGGGGAGCGAACAACCTTCCACTCCTTGTAAAGCCCCCTACACCCCCTACATTATCAATATTTGGGCTGACTGACGACTCAACTTCCTGTTTTTTACCTTCGTAATATACATCTGCCCCATAGTGCCATGGGATAGCCTTCGTAGATGTGAACGGAATTGGTCCTGGCACCGTGATAGTGACAGGACTGGGCCCTTCTGGCGCAACACTCGCCACGGGAACTGCATTGACCGGCATTTGAATCTCAGCGGGAGTGTAATAGATGGTCACGGTTGATATCTCATCAGTGTCTTTCACGACTCTATCGAACTGTAGACATCCTTCATCGATCAGATTCTGTAAACCCATCTTCAACTTATCACAGCCGTTCTCCTGATTCATGCACTCAGAGCAATCTTGATTACAGCCCGGGAACACCTGTCCCTTCAATAAACGATCTTTTACCACCAACAAAGAAGTTTTCACTTGATGGATATCTGTCACCAGATTCAATCTCCTCCCATCTTCAATAGCGTACACATTTGCTGCACTATGATCAGGCATGGGATGCTGAGTAATATTCGGAGCGGGAGAGAAATTGATGGCTTTAGCATCAATCAAATCTTGTACTTTATGATGGAAAGCCCAGCATTTTTCAATGGAGTGCCCCTGAGCACCTGAGTGGAACTCACAACGAGCATTAGCATCGAAGTTAGGTGGCAGGTTTCCAGCAACCGGAGCTTTCATAGTACGGAGTTCTACCAACTTTAACTCGAGTAGCCGGGGCAACAGCGCGGCATAAGTCATAGGGAGAGGATCCATCTTACGATCCCTCTGTCTAGACCTTTGCTGGAAAAAGGGTTGTGGCTGTTGAACTTGTTGTTGGGGTTGTTGTTTCTGAACAGACGGTGTGGGGATTGTCACAGCATCTACCTGATAATAAGCTCGAGAACGCCCTCTGCCTCGTCCTCTAAACACAGCATTCGTATCACCTTCTCTTCTTTTCTGGTTACTAGCAAACGGTTTCTTCGTCCCCGAAGAGCCAGCCCCACTCACATCCTGGATCTTTCCAAGCTTTAACAGACTTTCAATTCTTTCTCCCGCAATCACAATATCAGCAAATCCAGTCGACGGACAAGCAGCTAATCTATCCAGATAGGCCCCTTGCAATGTGCCCATGAACATATCTGCCATTTCTCTGTCTGACAAGGGAGGTTGAACCTGGGCAGCCATTTCCCTCCACCTCTGTGCATATTCTTTGAAACTCTCCTTGGCATTTTGTGACAACCCCTGCAATTGAGTGCGGTTGGGCGCCATGTCAATATTATACTGGTATTGCTTCAGGAACGCTTCTGCCAGATCTTTCCAATTCTTCACAGCAGCTCTATTCAACTTCATGTACCAGGTCAAGGATGCCCCAGCCAGACTGTCCTGAAAATAGTGCATCCATAGCTTCTCGTCATCCGTATGGGCTGAAATCTTCCCAAAGTAGGCTTGAAGATGCGTTTGGGGACACGCATTGCCGTGATACTTATCAAAAGTAGGAGGTTTGAATTTAGGGGGAATTCTGACTCCTGAGACCAGCCCCAAGCTAGTAACATCAATACCCATAGAGTTCTTGCATTCTATGGCCCTGATCTTTTCTGCTAACTCCTCATACCTTCGATCACCTTGATTACCCACATCAGCGTCTAGTAGAGTAAATTGGTCTTCCAGAGTATCCTCAAGAGTAACACCAGCATGCCTACCATTTCCATTACCCCGATTGTTACCACCAGGAGGAGGGTTGCCACCGGGAGGAGGAATGCCATGTCCCTGTGAATTGTCATGATGATCACCTTCGGGCCCATTGTCTGGACGCTCGACCAGAAGCCTCAACCTCTCCTGATTTTGCGCCATGCCAGTCATGAGGGTCATGAACTGGTCCATACGCGCCCTCATTTCGGCCAAATCACTTTGCACTTGATCCATGATTCTTACTTGATTTCTTCGCGTCGAATATCGGTGAATATGATTCTCCGCTATACTGCCTGAAACCAAATAAAGGTTAGAGACCCTGCAACGAGTACCTGAAAAGCAAGTAACAAAAATGCAAAATGATATGCAATGCCATGCAATGCCATGTTTGTCATTTCCGAGGTGCTTTATACCCTGATTCCAATCCAACCACAGAAATCTGAAGACCAGAAACCGTGATATAAAGAGACGTGTCGTGGTCATGTGCTTGTGTGCAGCTATCTGATAAGGAATAATTCTGAATAAAACTGCTCATACTCATTCAACGAAGTATTCAAGTACATTTAAGAAAGGTTCAACCGCAAATGCAATACAAGGAAAAAATGGATCCATCAACAAGCCTGATGGTAGCCATTAACAACAAAATACAGGGAAAAGAACATCAATCTGACAATTCCACATCCTTCAGCTTATCACTTGAATACTTGATTTCCTCAAAAAGTATACGGGTACGCTGGTGATTCGGCTTTTCAATCATCTCTTTGATCAAGACATCCCTTTTCTCAAGAGCTTCAGTTAAAGAACCCATGTGCAGCATCAGAGCCTCGTCATCACACACTCCTTTGTGTCTCTTTATGCCAGCTTGCGTCTTGAGTATCTCCCTTTCTATCATGACTTCTTCAAGCTCTTTCTTGGTATTCTTCAACTGGCTTCTAACTTCTTCTAACTGCTCTTGACTTTTATCGAGACTTTCCCGATACTTTCTCCTCTGCTCATGTGCCTTTTTAAGCTCCTCGTCTTTAGTCTTCGACTGATCCTTTAACTCGGCATTTTCAATTCTGACTTCATCCCAAGCTTGACGAAGTTGAGCTAATGAATCCTTGCTTCGGGCTAAAGCCTGTTTTGTAATCTTGTGAGCCTGACTAGTGTCATCTGCTCCCAGAGTAAGTTTCCGAAAGTACCGAGCTCGGTCATCAAAATCTTCCTCTTTGTCAGCCAAGGTTTTTTCCGCTTTCAAGGCTCTCTTTTCCAACTCTTTGTTGTCAGCTAGAGCTTTCTGAAGACATCTGCTCATTCCAGAATTTTCTATCTGCAACTCTCTGACCATTTTCTTCCACTTCTCACATTCTTCAATAGCCACCATAGTGGGTTGTTCTGGCTGTACTGCACATAAAAGAGGTCCCCTTGAAAAGGGTAAAAGCAATTCCTTTACTTTCGTTTCAATCCACCTGTCATATTCAGGATAAGATCTACAATCTCCTTTTCCAAAAACTGCTTTTCCAATTTTGTGCTTATCTTTCCAAGCATTCACTACTTCTACCACCTTCGCATCTTTAGTTCCTGTAAAGAATAAAGATTCTTCCACATCTTGCTCTGTAGGAGGATCCCTGGAAGCATACCCAAACTGTCGGATGGCCAAAACTGGATTATAATTGATCCCTCCTTTCCTGCCAATCAAAGGCACATTTGGAAAATTTCCGCATCTTGTGACAAGCTCTATTCTCAATAACCGGTGGTCAAACCATACAATGTTATCAGCAGTTAAACTCATCAATCGTTTAGACCATTTCGCCACATCTTTGGTTTCCACAAAGGCACCTGTCTGAGGCAAATGTTTGAAAAACCAATGACTCAGCAGTGGAGTACAACAACTGACAGATCCTCCCCTCCTTTTCTCATTCTTATAGTGCACAGAATGATAAAAATCTCCTAACAAAGTAGGGACTGGATTTTTAAGAACGAAAACTCTTGTCGCTTGCATATCCACAAAGTCTTGCTGATTGGGAAAGAAAACTAGGCCATATATGCAGAGAGCCAGAATGGAATTGTAAACCGTCCAATTTTTAGCACTTGCAGCCTCCTGGGCCCGTCCAGACAGAAATTCTAAATGAAATCCGCTAACTCCATTTTTACTGCTCACACCGCTCTTTATCAATGCCTGATCCATTTGTAAAGCAGCAGCAATTTCTTTTACGCTGGGAGAACTACCAGAGAAGAATGGTATTGCCGACGTGATCGGAATTCCCAAAATAAATGAGAATTCTTCCAGCGTTGGCATCAAAATGTAATCTGGAAAAAGAAAACATCTCAACGAAGGCTCGTAGAACTGCAGCAGAGTGTGTAAAGCATCATGTTCATACTTGGTGATTGTACGGACCATCCCAACCAAATTCCCGTAGCTCTTCTGAAACCTATCAAGAATACCCGGACCAGCCATATCTATAACTTTGAGCAATGAATCCAAAACAGGATCTGGAAACTTGTAAGACACATTGTTCTTTCTCTCGGCGACGATCTCTGTTGAACCCATGGATTGGAATCAGAAATGTATTATGCACCTGAAAATGACAAACATAACTGTTATGATATGATAATGCAATGCAAAAGGGCATGTGATCAGGTAATCAAGTGTCGGTGTCTGTATTGAACTGTGTGCACTGTGTCTCTGTACTGAGTCTGGTAATATCTGAGATGAACACTTAAATCACTGTCATAGGATACAATGTCTGAAATCATCATAGAATCACGAGTAAGGTAGGTAGGAGGCTGGGTTTCCTGCAAACCTGTAAACATCCCGCCCATGCTCACATGTGGTTCTTAGAAAATAAGGCTTGTCAGCTTCGGAGGTTTGAGAAGCAATAGCACATTCAGCCCGTAGGATACAATGCTATGCCAATCAAAGAGGTCGTCCACTGACTCCCCTTAGAAAATAAAGGTCATCCTATGCAAGTTCCAAAGTGGGCCCTCGGGTGCGAATGGGTTTGCCACAGAATGTGGTCTGCCGTTGTCACCACTAAAGAGGGATATTTCCACTAAGGTCCTCATGATCGGTCACTAGAGTCGACAGCTCTCTAGATCTACATCCTGGAATACGCAAGATGCGTATGCCACGACGTGTCCCAAGATAGCCTCGTCTAGCTGTGAATTTCGTGAACACCCAACGCACTCCAAACGGCACGTAGGTCCCACTACTCTCCACTCTAATTCTAAGTGTATACTCAAGCCTGTGTAATGGGCTTATCTCTCAGAAATCCCATCCCGCCAAACAGAAAATAGCACAGTCCAACACAACAGTAATAATATGATATGTAATGCTAAAAAGCAGTAAATACAGTAATGTACAGTAAAGCAGTAAATAACCATACAATAAAATGGTAAATATAGCACAACATTATCAAAGTTAACACCCAATGAAAGAAAAACAAACAAGCGCTAGGATTGACTCGCTTAGGATGGACCAGCAATAGGTCAACCTGTCCCCAGCAGAGTCGCCAGCTGTCGCTCCCGGGATTTTCATCCTAGTACAAACGCGAAAGTGGCACCGAACAGAGTCGCCAGCAATGTGTATTTATCCCACGAGAGGGAAAGGAAACACCGCATAAACCTGAGAGAAAGGAAAAGCATGGTCTTACGACCAAGAGAAATGGGTTCGGGAGTCGGTTACGCGAGAGGAAGGTATTAGCACCCCCACGCGTCCATCGTACCCGATGGGATCCACGCTTGCTTGCTTCGATCAAAGGGTGTAGAAAACTGGATACTGGAAAAGGAACTGAAAGAAAGAAAGGAGAAAGAAAAGAAAAGGAACGGGAAACAAATGTAGGGAAAATAAAAGAAGTGCTCGCATGGGCCCTACCCCACTGCCTACGTATCTCATCGGGAACATGAGAATCAGAGCGACGTAGTTCCCCTCACTAGGGATGGATTGTTTGTGTTTTTTAAGGAACGGCTAACATTCTAACTCAGGTGTTGCAGGCTCGCTGGTCCGAGTGCGTTACCATCTTGCAAGAGAACGAGTAGGAGCACGTTCATACGTTGAGAGTGAGTGAGATGAGAAAAGAATTCCCGAAGGAAAGACGTAATTGTTTGTTTTTGTCTTTTAGAAGTTTTTTTCATTTGTTTGCATATGACAGTGTATCTGAATCTTAGTCATTGGAATGTGTACATTCTCACATTCCAAGATGGAATGGGTAAGAAAGCACACTAAGAGTGAAGAAGACCCCCACACTTAGTTCCAATTGTCAAGGTTCAAACACACTAGCATACTTGTGTTTATTAAGTGTTTTTGTTGATTTAAGAAATGAAGAAGTGTTTTTTATTATTTGTACCTTCAACAAGTATTGCATTTAAGTCCCTCATACAAGATCAAATGTTTAACACATTGACCCAAGATGGGCTATATGCTATACATTCTAAGATTACAAGAGAAGACCCCTTATAATCTTTTCTTTATATGAAAGGCCTAAATGCAATAAATGCCTACCTTTATTATATGTTTTGAATTTTCTTTGAGATGAGAAAAGAGACTCAAGGGAGGAGAAAAGGTAAAACCTATATGGACTAAGACTCAATCCTAATTGATTAGTTAAGGGAGTGATCCTAAGGTTTGTGAGGTTTCAACCTAACGTCTAAAGAAAGAAATGAATTAAACAATTCACTTCTAAAGTAGAAGATGAATGGTAATTCACAAAGGGCAAGTGATGAGTTATTAAAAGAAAGCACATAAGTGCTTAACAAAACACAAAATGAAATTGTAAAAGAGAAAGGATAGAAGTTGAATGTGGATTCCTTATCCACACTCAATTGAAACTTACCAAAGCCCCTACATGGTTAGCACAATCACTTACAAGTAAAGTAAGAAGGTATAATGAACAAATCAAATTCAAACAAGTTGACAAACAAAGTAAAATGAGATTAAATGCTATACATGCTTCCAAGTCAGAATGTAACTCATATTTACACAACCTAATGTTATCCTAAATGAGCATACCAAATCATGCAAACAAAATCTCACCCAACAAGAAGCAAAGAAGAAAAGGTGAAGTGATGTGAATGTGGTTCATACTTGTGAAACAAGTGACTTAAGGTGCAAGATAAACATCAAACATGCAAAGATGAAACCCAAATGTCACAATCAGAAGTCAATTAACATGCTATACATCCTCAAACAAAACCACAACTCATGGCACAAGTGCCTTCATGATCAAGCAAACCAAACATGAGGCATGCATTCACAAAATGAACAAGTTAAACTTCATGCTTCAAACAAATAGCAAACATGCTTCAAAAATTATGACTTTCACCAATCAAACACCTTAAACACATGCCATTAACATATCAAGTCCACAAGCAATAAATCAGAACCAAAGTCACTCAAAAATTAGGTCAAAGTCTCATGGAAGTTTCATGCATTCATGCTCAAAGCAACACATCAAAAGTCATCCAAAAAAGACTTAAAAATCATCTCATAAATCTCAAACATACCTCAACATATTGTGACCACAATGCAAAAAGAAAGGCATCAAAATCATTTTTTATGATCAAGAACAAAAATGCACAAAATCATATGTCACATTAAGTATGCATACAAATGGAAATTCAAAAGAAATAATGGAACAGGGGCAAAATGGTCATAAAATCAGAAAATAAAATCATAGAAAATTTCCTAAATGTTTTAAGAATACACATGAATTTTTGTAGGATTTTCCAATATGTTTTGGTATTTTTAAAAATTAGAAATCAAACGTGTAGAGAGAAATAAAAATGAAAAATGAATGCAAAATGCAAGGGGGTGCAAACATAGCAATTAGACAGTGTAAATGCATTGGGCTTCAAAACAGGAGGGTGCAAATATCAATCTGGATAAGTCCAAGTCTGCGCGCCAAACACAATAACAAAAATGCACCTGCAGTCAACAATCTTGACCCACTCACAACCATTAGATCAATTCAAAGTCAAGTCAAAGTCAAAGTACACAGAATCAATGCACGTGCGTGAGGACACACACTCACTACCATGCACTACACCACACCACGCTTAAGTGACTTCAGAATTTTGGCACATGACATGCACATGTCTTTTAATGCGTTGGCACGTTCTCAGTCACACGATCAAAAAAAATGGACGAACGAGATTAAAACGCACACAAACCCTAGTATCAACTCACCGGCCGGAGAGGGACCTCCGGTCACCTTCTCCGGCCACTCTCCGGCGCTGCAACCAACCAAACAATCCAGAAATTTATGCAATGCACATCAAAATGTTCAGGAAGTCACGTAGAGCATGAATCTAGGATTAGTTTTCATAAACAACACACAAACAGAGAGAATCGAAGCAATGAAATTAGCCCTAGGTTTTGGATCTAAGCTTCTAAGAAGCTCTATCAACTAGCCAGATGGAGGAGTGCTCTTAGTGAGCTCAAATCATCACAACACGAGCTAGACAGAATGTAAATCGTGCCAAGAAAGTTTAGGATATTGAAACCTGAAAATGTAGGAAACTGTAGTTGAAAGAGAACCAGAGAAATGTGCTTCCTCTTTGATCTTCAACTGGCCAAATAAAGGCTCACAAATCCTTGCAAATGTTGATGAAATTCAATATGCAGTGGAAGACACTTCAATCTCTTCAATGCTACCAAGCTTCAATGTGTTCCAATGCTGTGTGATGTTGAGGCTTGAAGATGGATTCAGATGTAGATGATGATGAAATCGTGTGAGAGGAAGAGAAGCTTCAGAGAGAGAGAGCTTGCGAATTTCAGAGGAAAAATGAGAATGAAGTGTAGTTGAGTGAGAGTGTGAAAATGAAGTTGAAAACTGAATTGTGAAGTGAAGTTTGAATTTATATCATGAATTAACCATGGTTTAGTGAGTTGGTTAATTGAGTTGAGTGGGTTAAACTGAGTCATCCCTAACTAACTGAGTCAAGTTAGTTAGGGAGAGCAGTGCTATGGTGAAGATGGCTCATGGTGAGATATGGTGGGAGCCAGGAGAAAGTGAATTGGCACGGCTTTTGTAGGTGAAACTTGCTCAGCAAGTTGTTCTTTCTATTTTTATGTAATGCACGTGCTCATGTGCATGGACATGTGATGAATGTTTGGTTAAATGAAGAAAGAGTTGGAGAGTGAGCAATGCACGGGCAAACTGAGACCACAACAACAACATTCATTTTTCTGGTTTTTTGTGACAGTTTGGAAATAATGCAAACATGGATGTTTAATGGTGATTTTCTCTTGGCATCGTGGATGATCTAATGAGTTCTTGGAGACGTTGGAAAGAGGGGATGTAATAGGACAACTTTGATATGAAAATTGAATTGAAATGGGGTTTGGAGTAAGTTGCAAAATGACTTATAACACATAAGCTTGAGACTGGTATGAGGGCGTGGCAAAGGTTGGTTGACAAGGTAACATGGCACCTAGGTTCTCAGCATGATCATAGCACATTGGACTCAACATAACTTCTTGACCTTTGATCAAATGAAAAAAACATGAACACCAATCTTAAAGATCTCACATAGAGGAACAACTTTCATGTTGAAAGATTTTTCATTTGAGGCCTTTAACCATGAGAAAAATGAGTGGACATTAGGCCCACCACATGTTTGTTAAAATGACCGCGCGCGTGCCCTGAAAATCTTGGTCATGACCTAGTTTTGAACCTACTTTCCTCCAACTTTGATCAATCATATCTCTCTCAATTTTTATCCAATGGAGATGTTCTACACATGGATTTGAAGCTTAAAACAAGACCTTTCATTGAGGCAGAGTGGAATTTTCATTTGGTGCTCCAAATTTAAATGGCCTTGGTTCAAATTCTGATGCAAAATGGCCAAAACTTGCTATTTTTAGTAACCCTACTTCATCCAAAAATGGCAACTTTCCAAATCTTGATTTTTTCATGATTCCTTTGGAGTTTCTTGACCAAATTTTGTACATTGGACATATGTAACATGAATTTCATGATTTTGGGCTCAAAAAGTCAAGAGTTGACTTTTTCCTCTGATTATTTGACTTTGCCCCAATTTCTCTGATTCTTGATCTTTCTTCCAATTGAACCACTTCTAAAACCAATTGAGAGGCAATTTTCCACATACATACACTTAAGAACATGTAGAATACCATGACATCAAGTTTTGCCCAAAAAAGCAAAGATTCCCTGATTTAACTGGAAACCCTAATTTTGGCCCCCTTTGGTTAGGAGGAAATTGCACATCTTCCAAATCCAAATTCCTCAGAGTATGTTGTGTATCCTCTTAAAGGATGATGAGAAATGCCACTTGGGAATGAGTTTGAATCAATGAGCTATCTCTTTTGAGGGTTTTCCTTCAATTTTTGGACTTCTTGCATAGTGTAGGATGTAATGCTTCAATCTCCCATTGTATCTCTTATCCTTGAGGTTGTGGATGATCAATTGAGATGGTATGAGACAGGAAAGACCTCTTGGCTTGCCTTGAGGCAACTTGATTGACCTTTTTGTGCTTTGAATGATCTCTTGATTGTCCATCTTCCACCTGATCACATGCCCTGATGGTAAGAAGGATGCCATGCTTTATTTTTCTATGTTAAATGCAATGCAATGTTAATGAAATGGATATGATATGATAAATGATAATGCCATGCTATGATGCCAAAAGGGGAGAGCAAATTTTGGGGTATTACACTACTTCACATGGATTTGATGGGGCCTATGCAAGTGGAAAGTCTTGGTGGGAAGAAGTATGCCTATGTGGTTGTTGATGATTTCTCCAGATATACTTGGGTGAGTTTTATTAGAGAAAAATCTGAAGTGTTTGATGTGTTCAGAGAGCTTTGCCAAAGACTCCAAAGAGAAAAGGAGAGTAATATTGTTAGAATCATAAGTGATCTTGGGAAGGAATTTGAAAATCACAAATTTGCTGAATTTTGTTCCTCTTAAGGGATTGGCCATGAATTCTCTTCTCCCATTACTCCACAACAAAATGGAGTTGTAGAACGAAAGAATAGAACTATCCAGGAATCAGCTAGAGCTATGATTCATGCCAAGAAACTGCCTTACCATTTCTGGACTGAAGCTATGAACACTGCCTGTTATGTTCATAATAGAGTGACCCTAAGAACAGGAACCACTACTACCCTGTATGAGATATGGAAGGGAAGAAAACCTACTGTTAAATACTTCCATGTGTTTGGTAGCAAATGCTATATCTTGGAAGATCATGAACAAAGAAGAAAGATGGATCTAAAAAGTGATGAAGGAATATTCTTGGGCTACTCTACTAACATCAGAGCCTACAGAGTGTTCAACTCCAGAACTAAGGTTATGATGGAGTCCATAAATGTTGTTGTTGATGATTTGCATAAGGAGGTTGATGTTCTAGAGGATGTTGGAATATTCCTTGATACATCTACAGAAATTTTAGACAAAAATGTTGATCCCAATCCTACTGTTGCAAAATCTGATTTTGTGCCAGTAAACAAAGGACCTTCCATCAGAATTTAGAAGGATCATCCTAGAGACCTTATCATAGGTGATCCAAATGAGGGAGTCACTACCAGGTCAAGAGAAGTCATCACAAGCTCTTGTTTTGTGTAAAAAATTGAACCCAAAAATATCAAGGAAGCTTTAACTGATGAATTCTGGATTAATGCCATGCAAGAAGAGCTAGGACAATTCAAAAGAAATGAAGTATGGGAGCTGGTTCCAAGACCTGAAGGAACAAATGTGATTGGAACAAAATGGGTTTACAAGAACAAGTCAGATGAAAAAGGTGTGGTCACAAGAATAAAGCTAGACTGGTTGCTCAGGGATATGCTCAAATTGAAGGGGTTGACTTTGATGAAACTTTTGCTCCTGTTGCTCGTCTTGAATCTATCAGGTTGCTATTAGGAGTTGCTTGCATCTTGAGGTTCAAGCTGTTTCAGATGGATGTCAAGAGTACCTTTTTGAATGGTTATCTGAGTGAGGAAGTTTATGTGGAACAACCTAAGGGATTCATTGATCCAACCTATCCTGCACATGTTTATAAGTTGAAGAAAGCTCTATATGGTTTGAAACAAGCTCCAAGAGCATGGTATGAGAGACTTACTGAATTTCTTGTTGAGCATGGATACAGAAAAGGTGGCATAGATAAGACTCTTTTTGTCAAAGATGAAGGAGGGAAACTCATGGTTGCTCAAATTTATGTTGATGATATTGTGTTTGGTGGGATGTCAGATAAGATGGTTAAACATTTTGTTCAACAAATGCAGTCTGAATTTGAGATGAGTCTTGTTGGTGAGTTAACTTATTTTCTTGGGTAGCAAGTCAGGCAGATGGAAGACTCTATATTTCTATCTCAGAGTAAATATGCCAAGAACATAGTTAAGAAGTTTGGGATGGAGAATGCCATTCACAAAAGAACACCTGCTCCTACTCATCTGAAGTTGTCTAAAGATGAAAATGGTGTTAATGTGGACCAAAGTTTATATAGGAGTATGATAGGAAGTCTACTTTATCTTACAGCTAGCAGGCCTGACATTGCTTTTGCTGTAGGTGTTTGTGCTGGATATCAAGCTGAACCCAAAGTGAGTCATATCAATCAAGTCAAGAGAATTCTGAAATATGTAAATGGAACATGTGATTATGGTATGCTATACACACATGGATCTGGCTACACTTTATCTGGATATTGTGATGTTGATTGGGCTGGAAGTGCTGATGATAGGAAAAGCACTTCAGGAGGTTGCTTCTTCTTGGGGAACAATCTTATATCATGGTTTAGCAAGAAGCAAAATTGTGTCTCTCTATCTACTGCTGAAGCAGAGTATATAGCAGCTGGAAGTAGTTGTTCTCAACTAGTGTGGATGAAACAAATGCTCACTGAATATAATGTCACACAGGATGTCATGACATTGTATTGTGATAATTTGAGTGCTATAAACATATCCAAGAACCCTATTCAACATAGCAGGACCAAACACATTGATATTCGTCATCATTTCATAAGGGAACTTGTAGAAGACAAGGTTATTACTCTAGAACATGTTGCCACAGAGAAGCAGTTAACTGACATTTTCACTAAGGCTTTGGATGCAAGTCAATTTGAAATCTTAAGAGGAAAATTAGGCATTTGTATTTATGAAGATCTGTAACAATTAATGGCGTGTGGGCAACTTTCATTGAAATTTACAAATTTAAAAAGCCATTTACTATTTAGTGGAAATATCATTTACTTCCTTGTAAGTTTCCAACAAAAGCAGCCCCCTACCATAGGCAATCATTTTATCACATTGTTCCCACGCGCTACATCCATCTTGCTCCTTACGTGCTCAGTCCTTTCACCTTCCCTCTCAAAAAAAGAAGTTTTTCTACTCCAAGTTCAAGCATTTGCAAGAAGTTTACGATGTCTCAACAATATTCTTCTCCGTCCAAGAACTCTCCTGCTAAAAATCCTACCCTTTTGAAATCTAGGGTTTCTTCGGAAGGTATCTCTCCTGAAGCTGTTCTTGACATTGCTACATTATCCATGATTCCCCATTCTGAAACTGAAAAGACAAGGCTCAGCAAACTGCATGTAAGAAGTTCCAAACGTACACCTGAAGGTAACTCCTCTAAAACCACTGTTGAGTCTTCTTATGATCATAGGGAAGGTAGTAAGTATGTGGATAGAACCATTAAAAGTATTGTCACTGGACTGTTGTATGGTGATCGTAAGGTTCCTGGGATTTCGATCCCACTTGCTCAAATTAATGTTGTCCCCACTTTAAATGAGAATCAAAGTGAGGAAAGGGATGATGATGCTTCAAACTCTGAGAAAGATAACACAGAAGAAAATCTTCACACACTGGCTAGCTCTGTGTTGGCAAATGCTGGAACTGTGGTTGAACAAGATGTTGAAACATCTTCGGCAAAGAAAAGCTCTCCTACCAAGAGTAATGATCCTGACCCTAAGGAAAAGGAGCATGCAAAGGCTGACAATATTGTGAATGTTGATGACCTGTCAGACAATGATCTGATTATTTGTGTGAACCCTGGGATGGTCAAAAGATTGAGGACCAGAAGAGGAATAGCTACTGTTGAGAAAAATCCTGCTAGAAGTGCTAAGAAGAAACCTGTTGTTGGCCCTTCAAAATCATGGTGCAAGGTGGCTACCAGCTCCAAGAAAAGGAAGGCTAGGTCTGACACTGATTTAGACTTTGATGTTGAAGAAGATGTCCCAGATATCGCTCCTGTGAAAAATAATGTGTTAAATAGGATTTCTGGAATAGTCCCTGATGTTCCTTTGGATAACATCTCCTTCCACTATGCTGACAGTGTTCAAAGGTGGAAGTATGTTTATCAAAGAAGGATAACACTGAAGAGAGAGTTAGGGAAAGACGCTTTGAAGTGTAAGGAGGTAATGGCTTTGATTGAGCATGCTGGATTAATGAAGACAGTGACCAAGTTTTCAAAATGCTATGATGTGCTAGTGAAGGAGTTTATAGTCAACATTCCTGTTGATTGTAATGATAAGAATAGTTAGGATTTCAGAAAGGTGTATGTTAGAGGAAAGTGTGTGGAATTCTCTCCTACCATAATCAACAAGTACCTTGGCAGAAATGAAGATGATCAATGTGAGCTGGAAGATACTGATAATCAGGTGTGCAAAACTATCATAGCTGTCATACCCCAAATTTTGACCACTAAAGTTTCCCATCATTGTGCAAATCATCACCACAATATGGATGCACTTTTATGCTTCATCAGTCTCCCCAAAGATGGGTGAGCATCCACTACAATCAAAATTAGGGTTTCAAGCCCTCTCTGAGCTTTAGACAAAGGCTCAATCAAGAAATGACTTGATTTTCAACTTGTCTAATCTCTCAAACATCCTCAAAGGATCAAAAGGACTCCTACTTCAAGGATTAAGCACAAAGCTGCTCCCTTCTAGGTGGATCAAGTCTCCAGATCGACAGTGTCACCAAATTAGGGTTTTGATCACCCAGGGCCTCCAGATGAAAATTTTCATCTGGGCACAAGCCATTGATCCAAAAAATAACCTAATATACTTCATGGAACCTCATGAACCCATGCATCAAGTCAATTTAGACACAGGGGATGCATTAATCAAAAATCAGGAATTAGGGTTTCTTGACCTAATTCACCCCTAAGTTGACTTTTGGGACAAATCATGAGCCAAGACCTCAAGAGAGGATTTTAGGGTCTATAATATACCATATTGATCCATTTGGAACAATGGATTGATCCAAGAAGCTTGAGCAACAAGTCTCAATTCCATTTGCACCACAATTAGGGTTTTAAGGGAAAAGTCAACTGTAACTTTGACTTTTGACCTGGACATGCTCCCAAACCCTAATACATGATTGAATATACCCTATGACACCCATGGAACATGTCCATCAAGTTTTATTTAGGTCAAGGACATGATTTCCTGAAGAATTGCACAATTTGGAATTCATCTGATAAAAAGTCAACTGTGCACAAAAGTCAACTTTGACTTTTTGAGATTTTTCACCAAAATGGATTTTTAACCCTAAAATGATGTTAATGTATGATTTGAATCATCATTCATCAAGAAAAATCAAGAAAAGTGAGATAACTTGTAAAAGGGGTAACCATAAAAACTTAGAATTTTTTCTAAGTTAAAAATAAAGTGGCAAGGGTACCAACTTTGGAGGACCATAACTCCTAAACCACAAGGCCATTTTTTCTCATCCAAAGATGGATTTGTAGCCCTCATTATCATCTACAAAAACTTCAACTACAAGTCATTCCAATTCATTAAGGATTTTGAGTTATGGAGTGATCAAAGTGGCTGAAAAGTGAAAATGTCACTTTTTCCAACACTTGGTGAAATTTTCACTAAGTCAGATTTTGCCTCACTTTTTGCCAAATGTAGGGGGATTTTTCACTTGGAATCAAAAGAGATCAAAACCAAACTTGTTTAAACAGTTGTTGTATCATGTAAGAGCTTTCCAAAATGGCCAAGAACATTGCCAAATTCAACTTACACCATGAGATATGACATTGGCAAGTTGCCTTGCTGAAATCTGTCAAGGCAAGGCAGAATTTGCAACTTTGGTCGATTTGCCAAAATCAGCCAAATTCAATTGCTCCTATCCACTTGGACACCTCAGAGGATTGAATCTAAAGGGGACAATCACTGAGCCAAGCCTCCAAAGTCCATGGAACAAGAAATAACATGTTGAACCTAGAATGGCCAAAATAGGGACAAGACTTCAAATTTGGAATGAGGCATTCAATGGAACCATCAAGGTGGCATGGACTGAGCCATTCTCATCTGAAATTAGTCAAGACTTATCCAAGACCAAGGGGACCATAACTCTGTGCCCTAACCTCTAGTCAATGGCTAGAGGAGACTTGCATTTCCATTAGCCAACATTGAGGAAACACCTGCTGCAGTTGCCATTCACTGTGGATCCCAAAACAAACTTGCTCTACTATAAATAGAGCTCAATTGTGGTCAGTTTGAGTACACCAAAGCCATCTAACAGATACTTTCCTCAAAATCTCTTCTTTCACTCCAATTTTGCCTTCTAAGGCAAGTCACTATCGGGTTTTGAGTTTGAGAGCAATTCCAATCAAACCAATCACTCACACACCTCACATACATCACATATGAGCTGATCAAACACTTAGATTACTTCTGAAACACCAATTTCACAAAATCACCAGCTGGTTGCTCAAGGTTTTAACCAAAGTGCAGCTGAGGTACCACAAAATGATCCAGCCAATTTCAAACAAGTCCAACCATCCAAACACAATCCATAGGGTGTAGGGAAGCTGTTGAGATCATAACAACTCATCTGTAACACCTCCAGATCAAAAATCACTTTGAACTTGCTGTCACGACCTAAAGGTAAGCCTAAACTTGGGCATCTCTCAATCTATGCATATTTCCTCGCACAATAATTTGGCCATATGTTCATAATCATGCATGGAATGTTTTCCCTCAATTAATTGCATTGTTTGAACCGTGTATCAAAAATCCTAGCCTTCATGCAGAAATTAGGGTTCTTGAGGTCTCTTCGTGATTTCTTGTTGTATGTTTAATTTAAATGAAATTAATGGATATAGACATGATCGTGAGGTTGAGACGAGCATAATGATATGTGGATTGCATGATGTGATTACGTATTCAGTGAGATTGGATAGAAAATGCAAATCTGAGAAACCAAGAACACGCGCGTGTTCTTCAGCTTGTTCTTGGCGCCATTTTTAGAAATTCAAATATTTGAATTTTGTGATTTTGTTTAATTGATTCAAAAATTAATTTCTCTCTGAGTTTTAATGATTTTGAGTTGATTATTTTTTTTAATAATTCACAAAAATGTCAAAATATTTTATTTTCCCAAAAAATCCCAAAAATATTATTTATTTCATATAATTGATATTTTTGTAAAGAATTAATATTTTGATTGTTTTTGGCATTTTAAATATTTTTTCTACATTGATTTTGCAACTTTTAATGCTTTCTAATTATTTTGTAGGTCAATACTTAATTTTTGAAGCATTAATCCAAGATCACAATTTGTTTTCCATGTGTTAAATAATTTTTGATCATTTTAATTGAATTTTTATTCAATTAAATACATTTTGAAAACAAATTAGGGTTTTGGATTAATTCAACCCTCATAAATCATTTTCAAAACTTTTTGGGCCTCTTGAGAGAGTGTAAGACCCATCCCCCCTTGTACAAAAACTTTTTGGGCCTCACTCATTGTATAAGTCCCTCTGTACAAGTAAACGGCGCGATCGTCGCCCGTTTAAAAATAAAAAATCATCTGGGCCTCTCCTTGAGCTATAAGACCCATTCAAAACACTTTGGGCCTCTATTAGAGTGTAAGACCCAATCCCCCTTTTAACCAAACATCTTGGGCCTCACTTATTGTATAAGTCCCTCTGCGTTAAAAGAAAACCTCGGCGCGATCGCCATTTTTAAACGAAAAATCATTTGGGCCTACCCCGTGTTATAAGCCCCACTCTTTTTTCTCTAAACTTTTTTGGGCCTCTTGAGAGAGTGTAAGACCCATCCCTTTGTACAGAAAACCATTTTTGGGCCTCAGTCACTTGTATAAGTCCCTCTGTACAAATTCAAACAGTGCGCTCACTGATAAAACCCTGGGCCTCTCCTTGAGCTGTAAGCCCCAAATCTTTCTTTTTCAAAGCACTTTCTCCTTTGATTTTGAATATACTGTTGTTTTCAATCTTTCTTTGTTGAATAACTAACCAAACAGCATGGAAGCACTACAACCGAGTAAGTGGTTATCGCTTTCGTTTACTGCTTTCATATTATAAACTGTATTGTGGGGCTGCTCACTGTAAGTCTCCTTTCATAAACTCATATCTACTGTGTAATAATAGTATAGATATTTCGAGTTTCCCCGGCAACTACGTCTAGCACTAGGTAAAGCCGTTTCGTTTATTCTTAGAAATAGACGCCTAGATCCCCAATAGGAGCACCAGATATAGTCTTCTCTTCGGCTGTCCTCCTTAGGAATCGTCAAGAAGCTCTACTCCCCAAGATGAATGTATTCTCCGTGAATGGCATCTTTGAGTTTCTTCCAAATTCTCGAACTTTCCTGACTTGATCTATTCCTTGTGGATAGCTTGCCTTGAATGTCTCGGGGTTTGGGTACCCACTACGGTCATAATCTTGGACCTTAACTAAGGAACCCTCTTTAAAAGCTAAAAGTCGCTGGATAGTAAACCTCGCACGTTTACCAGTGGTTTTTATCTTTAAAAGAGTTATCTCTCCTAATGGAAAGGAGATGATAGACCCACGGGCTTCTTAAAAGCATCGGCCTCCTCTTGGGCATTGTTCAAGGACCCACAGGCTTCCTAAAAGCAACCCAGCCTCCTCTTGGGCTTAGTACAAGGACCCTACGGCTTCTTAGAAGTATTCACAGCCTCCTCTTAGGCTTCGTATAATGATCTCTTCCTCCGGGAATGATAGCCTCCTCTTGGGCTTCGTACAAGGACCCGTCGGCTTCTTAAAAGTTTCCAGCCTCCTCTTGGGCTTCGTACAAATTGTCCCGACGATCTCCTAGAGGTATAGGAACAGAACCTAGTCATCCTCATAGAACAATCCTTTCATAGAGTCTACTACTGTTTCTCAAAGCATAGTACCAAAGCTAAAAACTCTAGACACGGACAGTCTAATCTCCTTGAGCCTCAAAGACATTCTCAAGTGACCCCTTCGTTAAATAGGAAGGAAACCCGCAGACTCGGACAGTCTCAATACCCTTTGGATTTCCAGTTTCCTCAAAGAAAAGGAAACAACCCCAATCCTCAGATCTAACCCATGAGTACAGTGATGCTCATATAAGAACTGATTTTCTCTTTCAAAATCAGTATACTGGACCTGTCACTTAACTGACACAGTAACCTTAGCCTTTTCTTGGGCTTTGTACAATGATTCTCCCCAGCGGAGTCAAACAACGTTTTAGCCTCTCTCTCGGGCTTCGTACGAGACATATAAAGACTCCCTCGTTGAGTCAAACAAACAATAGCCTCCATCTCGGGCTTCGTACGAGACACAAAGACTCCATCGTCGGGTCAAAAACTTTTAGCCTCTCTCTCGGGCTTTGTACGGGACACAAATTAGCCTCCTCTTAGGCTTTGTATAATAAAACCACTGGTTGATCCAATTAACCTTTTAGCATCAAAGCTGTGCCTCGTTCACAGTACACAAACATCAACAACTCCTTTCCCTTCATCTAATCGCTGTAAGCGGCAAGCCTCTGGATCATCTACATCCATGCCACTGTCCCTCTTTTAGCATGAGAAATTCCTAAGGAAAGATAGCATTACTCTACACTGAGTTAAAGTCTTCCCCTTCAGGTTAAAACCCTTTCTTCGGAAATTATGGCATTGCTCGGATCCGCGTATCCCAGTTAAAGTAATTCTCCTTCTCCCCTCTTTAGAGATGACAAATTCTCTCTAAAGTCGAGGTTTTTCAGCTTCACATCTTGGGTTTTGAACAAGATACAAATCACCTTTCGCTTCACGTCTTGGGCTTTAAACAAGACACCAAAAACCAATTTCCTCCCATAGAATAGGAGGAACTACGAACGCTCTGATTTCCCTGTTTTGGTAAACGGGAATACATAGGCATAAGATCGAAAGAAAAGATCTTAGCGAGCGCAATCAACAAAAAACCCAAATCCCATATCTCCATCAATCAAAAGCAGTAATTCAAAAGCATCAGTCCTAACATCCTAATCCTTGTTCCCCGCTAGAAAGTCCTAGAAAGAAAGAAACCGTATTGGCGAAAATACAAATAACCAGTACAAAGGCCCCCCACATTGATAGCATTCGTAACCTAACAGACCGCTGTTTAAACTCAGTATGCAAGCAGGGTTAATTGGAGACATCTATTTCCCTTCCTTATTCAGCTCACAATAGGATAAAAAATGAATCGACCTGTAGTCAAAGCTCAAACCGCAGAGAGCGACCAGCGCTTAAGAACCACGTCCAAAATTGCTCGCTACAGAAAAGTGGCGCCCACCGTGGGGCCGATCAAAGTTAGATCTAGGCACGGTCTTCCTTTTCATCACTTGTGTGAAAACCACAGATTGGGGCTTCCGCCGGGGAACCCATTTTCTGTCAGGAACTTAGGATTCTTAGCTTTAAAGGTCTAGGATGGTTAGGACAAATATATATACTGCTTTTCCTAATTTCTATACATGTTTATTTTTCTGCTACTGGGAATGCGTGTGATGCCGCATGTGGTGAGAATGAGTATACACTTAAGATAAGTGATGGCGACGGGATCGACCATCAACCTCAGTGGAGGCTGACCAACGCAACCCATTCACTCTTCTAGCCAATGGGCCGGTTGTTAAGTTTGAGAAGCTGAGGAGCCAAACCCTTTCGTAGTGCGGAAACTATCGGAAATAGTTGTTACGCAATACTACCCTCATTTGAGGCTGGTGATCTATTCTCGGTGAATGGCACTTACTCTAAGATTGCTCTACAACTCGCTGGCGATCCGCTTGTTGTTTTGCTTTCCTGGGAGGAGATGATGATAATGAGTACAGGTACAAAAAATCACCCTAGTATAAACCTTTGGGGATGGGTAGAGCCTTGACTTCATGACAACGACCCTTTGACCCCATGTTGTTTCTATGTTTTTGTGTGCTGCATTCATGCATTCATTTAAAAAAACATTAAAACATTCAAAAAACTTCTCTTCTAGTCTCTCTGTTTTTCAAATTAAACTAAGACTGTGATTGCAAATATCAGAGAAAAAGATTGCATTAATGGATTTCGGTAGAAGGAGAACTCGCCAGTATACCTTCAAGGTTCCAAAGCTAGAGGATTTGAGAAAGTTAACGAGGATGATCGTTAACCCAGAGGCTTTCAGAGCCAAGCAAGGTGGTTTGCTACCACTGTTAAGAGTCCATGTGATTAAGGGGATCATGGACGCGCTCATTCAAATCTACGATCCGGTTTATCACTGTTTCACATTCCCGGATTACCAGCTTGCACCAACGCTGGAGGAGTATGCTCATCTGACTGATTTACATATCACTGATCGAGCTCCATTTTCTGGACTGGAAGAAATTCCAAAGAATCAGACTATTGCAATAGCAATTCATTTGGACGAGTTTGAGGTCAGGACTCACATGACCACTAAGGGTGGCATCCAAGGTTTGCCAGCCCAGTTCTTGACAAAGAAAGCTCTGTACTTCGCTAGTATAGGGAACGAGACTGCTTTTGAAAGCATCTTTGTCTTGCTCACCTACGGGTTATTTTTGTTTCCCAACATCAATAACTTCGTCGATATCAACGCTATTAAGGTTTTTCTCATTGGAAACCCTGTGCCGACTTTGCTTGCAGATGCGTATCATTCTGTACACTTGGGAAATTTGTACAGTGGAGGGGAGATCACATGCTGTGTACCTTTGCTCTACAAATGGTTTATATCCCACTTGCCCAAGTCTGCTGCTTTTTGGGATTGCAAGAGTGTCTTACGTTGGTCACAGAAGATCATGTCTCTCACCAATTTCGATATAGATTGGTATAATAGGATTTATGAGGGGATCAGAATCATTGACCGTTGTGGAAACTTCCCCAATGTACCCCTCATAGGAACTAAGGGAGGAATCAACTACCATCCGGTATTGGTTCTTCGTCAATTTGGATACCCGATGAGACACATCCCACTGGGTGTTCATCTGGAAGGTCTTTTCTTCAAGGAAGGAGAAAGTGACAGAGCACTAAAGATGGAAATAGTGCAAGCTTGGAAATATGTTCATAAGAAAGGACGAGAGTCTCTGGGAAAACCGGACTGTGTCTCGGTGGAGCCTTATCTCCATTGGGTACAAACTAGAGCTCTCAAGCTAAAGATGCCTTATCCTCGTTACGGAATTCTTCCGCCGAGGGAAACTGTCATGTACTTCATGACGGAAACTGAAAAGCTTCAGGTTACTCTCAACAAAGTTCAAAAGGAAAGAATGTCTTGGAAGAACAAGTACCGCACCCTCGACGTAGAGTGTATCCAAATATAGCAACTACTGAGAGAGAAAGATGCTCTGATTGAAATTTTAGAGCAACATGCTGTAGAGAATCAAGATGACCAAAGGAATTTGCTCACTCCTTTCACTTGGCAAAGGAATGACAACCCGACAACGGCCCAAGATTCCCGGTCAAAGAAAAGGAGGATACCAGAATCAGCACCCGGTTTCTCCTCAGAGAGGACTCGGGACCCATTAGTTTAGGTTTCTGTTTCTGCACTTTGTAATCTACTGTATTTCCATTTCTGTAATCCTTTGAATTCAATAAAAAGGGGTTTCCCCAGTGTTTGATATTTGCAATCTAATTGTCGAAGTTTATTTTGATTAAACTAAAAAACAATTAATATAATCATTGCATTCATCATTCTCACATCGCGTATTCTTCTTCCCTACGAATCTCACGTTTGTGTCTCGATTCTAGAGTCAAACTGTCTCATTCGTATAATACTCGGGCCAATCGTCAGAAAAAGATGGATGATCTTGAGGAAGAGAACAGAGAGTTGAGAGAAGAGCTCGACGCTCTGAGAGAGGATATGAGAAAGCTTCGTAACGACATGCAAGCCATGGCAGAAGCTCAGCTACAAAGAACTGTGATCTCAGAGATCACCTCAACGCCCATAGTGGAGAAGAATGATCCTAGGTATCAGATACCGAAAGATCGTCCTTGGGGCATGCATGTTAACTATATCCCGGAAGGATATGTTCCGCCGATCACTGAAGATCAGGGAATCGCAACAGAAGCCGCTGGGCCTGAAGATTACAAACTTCGGGAAAGCGAAGATGCCAGGGGCATACTCAAGACTCCTGAAGGTTACAAACTTCGGGAGGCACCAAGACTTACTGCCGTAGTCACGGTACCACCCCCTGTGGTGCACACTGTCCTGGAAGGACAGATTCCATAGACACCTTTTGGTAAGAAGGAAACTATGTTTGACAGAATGGAGGAATTCTAGGAACAGTTCTTGGAAATGCAGAAGGAACTGCAAGCCATTCGCGGTCAGGATCTATTTGGAAAGGACGCCGCAGACCTCTGCTTGGTCCCAAATGTGAAAGTCTCGCACAAATTTCAAGTGCCCGACTTTGAAAAGTACAAGGGTAACTCTTGCCCTCAAAGCCATCTGGTGATGTACGCTCGGCGGATGTCAGCTCAGACGGAGAATCAGGACCTACTGATTCACTACTTTCAGGATAGTTTAACCGGTGCCGCACTCGAATGGTACATGGGTTTAAACCGTACTACGATCAGTACATTCAGAGATCTTGGTACTGCCTTCGTCCAATAATACAAGTACAATTTGGACATGGCACCCAACAGAGATCAACTCAGATCAATGTCACAAAAGGACAAAGAAACCTTTAAGGAATACGCTCAGAGATGGCGTGAAATTGCCGCTCAAATTTGTCCACCTCTTGAGGAAAAAGAGATGACAAAGATCTTCTTAAAGACCTTAAGCTCATTTTACTATGACCGAATGGTTGCCAGTGCGCCCAGTGATTTCACCGAAATGGTCGGCATGGGTGTACGTCTTGAGGAAGCCGTCCGAGAAGGACGTTTGGTAAGAGACACTGGATCGACGAGCGGTACTAAAAAATACGGTAGTGCTCTCCCTAAGAAAAAAGAGCAAGATATTGGGAATATCTCTCTCGGAAAGCAAAGGCGACGTTATCAGCCAGTAGCAGCTGTTACTCCTGCTATCGGCCCCGCGCCTGTTCCTATGTATCAACCTCAGGTTGCGCAGAGCCAACCTAACCAACAAAGGACACAACAGCCTCTTCAGTAGGCTCGTCCTCCATATAACGACAACCGTACAACACGGCCACCAGGGTTTGATCCTATACCCGTGACGTATACAGAACTGTTTCCGTTACTGCTGGCTAAGGGGCACATTCAGACTAAGTCTCCCCCTTCAGTTCCGGAAAATCCGCCTTTTTGGTTTAAAGCGGATCAAACATGCCCTTATCATCAAGGAGGTTCAGGGCATAACATTGAGACTTGTCTCAATTTATCCGACGTGCAAAAGCTTGTTAGGAGCGGGCTCTTATCTTTCAAAGATACGAATCCTAATGTTCTCACGAACCCGCTGCCTCAACATGAGAAAACTGCAGTCAATCTGATTGAGAAAGAGACTAACAATGTCTATCAAATTCATGATGTACTCTTATTGGAGACCAATCTGGTCAAGATGCATTGTAGACAGAATGGATATGGCCATGTGCCACCTCATAATTATCACCAGTGTGATATCTGCTCTAAAGACAACCAGGGATGTTCTGTAGTGCAAGCAGCTCTGCAGGAACAGATGGATCTCGGATGGATCCAAGAGCACCAAGTTCGTGGAGTTAACATGGTCTCTACAAATTCTAACGTCATTCAAAACCACGACATCCGTGCGATGAATGTCAGCTTGGTGGCGATGCACTCAAGGCAAAGCCAGTATCATAATCTGCCGCGGCACGATTATAGTTCTTGTCTGACTTACTCGGTAAACAAACAGGGATGCTCTTTCATACAAGAGGCCCTCTAGCGTCAGATGGATCTTGGATGGATCCAAGACTACCATGATAGGAATTCCTATCATATCAACATGGTTCAGATCTTCGATATTCGCGTGATGAATACCAACCTGGTAGAGTTACATGCTGAGCAGGTCCGACTTGGATTCTTAATATCACATGACTATCAAAGCTGTAAAGCGGGTTGCGAAAACGATCGAGGTTGTACCTAGTCCAGGAGGCACTTCAGCACTTGTTAAATCATTGGTGGATGCCAATCTATATGGACGAAGATACTCAGCAGATTAGTATCAATAACAGGAATCCTACTCGTCGTCAAAGTCAGGATGTCCGATCAGTGGAAGCTAACCTAGTGAGGTTACATTGTATTCAAAGTGGGCGTGGCCAGGTGCCACCAAACAATTATGACCGTTGTAGCGTCTGTTCAGAAAGTAACCAAGGGTGTTACCTTGTGAAAGCAGATCTTCAGGGTCAGGTCGATCATGGAGAAATTCGTCCATATCCAGGTTCAAGACCCATCATTTGGTCGCCGAACTACCTTGCCGACCAAGTTGAGGATGTCGTCACGATCTCTGGTCATCACAGGACCAGGGATGTTTTTGCCATCATCCCTCTACTTGATGAATCTAGAGTTCCCAACCGGGAACGAATCAAGGTTACTTATGATGGTCAGAAAAATCAGAAGGTTCCCATAGTCATCTATCTGCCGGGGCCACTACCGTATGAATCAGCTAAGGCAATCCCTTACAAATACGGTGCAACAATAATCGAGAATGGAAAGGAAATTCCATTACCCTCCGTCGTGAATATTGCAGACATCAGTCGTGTAACACGGAGCGGTCGAATCTTCAACCGAGGGGTTGGAGAATCCAACAAAGAAAAGGAACTTCAGGCAGAAATTCCTGATCCACCAGTCGGTCAATCTAGTAAACCCGAATTTTCCAAAGACAAAGATGAGATGCTAAAGCTCATCCAAAGGAGTGAATACAACATTGTTGATCAACTGTTATAGACTCCTTCAAAGATCTCAGTATTATCACTTTTACTCAGTTCAGAAGCGCACAGGGAGGCTCTATAGAAAGTCTTGGAGCAAGCCTTTGTGGAACAGGATGTAACAATCAGACAATTCGATAGTATTGTCTCTAACATCACTTCCTGCAACAATTTGGGATTTAGTGATGAGGAATTACCCGAAGAGGGTCGCCGTCATAACATGGCACTCAACATTACAGTTAACTGCCAGGGCGATGCTTTAGCCAACATACTGGTAGACACAGGGTCAGCCCTGAATGTTATGCCAAAGTCCACTTTGACGCAATTATTATTCAAGGGCCCTCTGATGAGAGTCAGCGAGGTCGTCGTCAAATCATTCGACGGATCTAGAAAAACGGTTATCGGCGAAGTTGATCTTCCCATAACTATTGGTCCTCACACTTTCCAAATCACTTTCCAGGTCATGGACATCCGGGCAACATACAGTTGTTTATTAGGAAGACCTTGGATACATCAGGCTGGAGCGGTTACTTCAACCCTCCACCAAAAGCTAAAGTTCGTCAAGAACGACCAACTTGTCACGGTTTATGGGGAACAAGCCTTGCTTGTGAGTAACCTATCATCATCTACTTGTGTGGAACCCGAGGAGGTTATTGGAACTCAGTTCCAAGCACTATCGGTGAGCAAGGACAATCAGTTCAAAGAAGGAACTTCCATTTCTTCATACAAAGATGCTATCAAAGCGGTCGAGAGTACCGATACGACAGGATGGGGACAGCTTGTCATTCCTATTGACAATAAAGCAAAGAAGGGTCTTGGTTTTTCTGTGACCTGTACCCAGACAGCTACCAACGATGAAAGTCGTCATCCCCTTCAAAACTTCTTCCACAGTGGAGGTTTTCTTCACCCGGTGTCTCAGACAGTTCATGCTATCAATGAGGAAGATCCCTCTGACACAGATGAAGAATAGAAGTCCTACCTTAACAAAGACGGTTATATGTCTCAGGAAGAGGTGCCTATGCCTTTTTGCTTTCCTACAGAAAGTCCGAGATTTATACCAAGATCAGATGTCGAAATGATCTACGGAGATTGTGATCCGGAAGGATGCCGTGCTCCACCAAATTCATTAGAGGAAGACACTCTGATGAAAGACAACTTTGATCACAATTACTATGGCCCGATGGATGGTCTGCCAATGTGGCAGCCTTACCCAGGAGACTTGGGGCAAGAAAGTCAGCCGAACAATGAAACTCAGCTGAGCGTCATTGAACAGAATACCTGTATCCCCACTATGTCATGGGATCAACACTCAGGTCATTCAGAAACTACTCAACATAAAGATGAATTCGCAACGATTGCAGGACTTGAATTCATCAACTATGCTTTTCCCGAGGTCAACGTCATCGAGAGGGATGATTCCTCCAGTTCCACAGAAGTGTGGGACACCCTGGGACAACCAAGTGGAAAATACGACTTTATGGTCAAGTACACTGCTCCTGAAAGCTCTCGTATCAGGTTCGAAGATATCCAGCCAACTGGATGGGGAGATGTACCTGAGAGCACAAATGCTATGCAAAATGCAACAGAGGAATTCTCCTACGACAATTCTGCCTGGGAAACGGATTCCAACAATCCAGCTCCACCAGAAATCAACGTTATTTCTGAAGACAAATCAAGGAAGGTGCCAGACTTTGTGATTCACCGAGGAGTTCGCCGCCAATGGGTTGCCGTCGAGGTTCCGAAGGTCGTTCATCAGTCAAAGTAATTGCCATCTTTGAACCTTTCACCCTGCCCAGGTGAAACTGATGTTTTGATAGGGCTCGCTTTCTGTAAATTTCCCTCTTCGCTTTGCCCGAAGCGACAGAGTTTTGTTTTATAGGGCTGTAGTTTCAAGAATCGACTGGTTCATTAATAAAATAACGTCGTTCTGTAATTTCCGCATTTATTGCTGTTTTCTCTTTTTGCTTTTTTTCAGAAAATGGTAATCCTAAAAAACAATTCAAAAATAAAAAACAAGCAGTAAAATAAATACACTGCACACACTTGCATTTTCTCTATCTCTTCTAAACACGAATCGTCACGTCATGCAGATTGCTTGTTTTATACCCCGTTGAAACATACGATCCGATGCCTTCTCCCAACTTTGAGTTCCCGTTATTCGGGGTTGAAGAAGAAGTTGACAACGAAATTCCAGAAGAGATCTCCCGATTGCTCAGACAAGAGGAAAGGTCCATTGAACCTCACAAAGAGCCGTTGGAAACGGTAAACTTGGGTTCAGAAAAAGAGAGAAAAGAAATCAGGATCGGAGCACTGCTTAGTCCAACTACCAGAGAAGATCTGATAAAGCTTCTCAAAGAATTCCCCGATGTATTTGCTTGGTCCTATCAGGATATGCCAGGGTTGGATACCAGCATCGTGGAACATCATTTACCGTTAAGATCGGAATGTCCGCCAGTAAAGCAAAGGTTGAGACGCACTCACCTGGACATGGCCATCAAAATCAAGGAGGAGGTACAGAAACAGATCAACGCGGGTTTCCTCGCTACATCTGAATATCCTCAATGGTTAGCCAACATCGTACCCGTTCCCAAAAAGGACGGAAAGGTCAGAATGTGTGTTGATTACAGAGATCTGAACAAGGCAAGTCCAAAGGACGACTTTCCTTTACCGCACATTGACATGCTGGTAGACAGTACAGCAAAGTTCAAAGTTTTCTCCTTCATGGATGGATTCTCGGGCTATAACCAGATCAAAATGGTGCCGAGAGACACGGAGAAAACTTCGTTCATTACCCCATGGGGTACCTTTTGTTACAAGGTAATGCCGTTCGGTTTGAAGAATGCCGGGGCAACCTATCAAAGGGCCATGACTACTCTGTTTCATGACATGATACACAAAGAAATCGAGGTATATGTCGATGATTTGATTGCAAAATCAAGAACAGAGGATGAGCACGTTGAACATCTGTCAAAATTGTTCGAACGTCTAAGAAATTCAAGCTCCGCTTGAATTCCAACAAGTGCACCTTCGGTGTCCGTTCGGGGAAATTACTTGGGTTCATCGTCAGCCAGAAAGGAATTGAAGTTGATCCTGACAAGGTCAAGGCCATTCAAGAAATGCCTTCTCCGAAAACTGAAAAATAAGTCAGAGGATTCCTGGGACGTTTGAACTACATCTCCAGATTCATATTCCTTATGACCGCGATGTGTGCGCCAATTTTCAAATTACTCAAAAAGAACCAGGATTGCGTTTGGACAGAAGATTGCCAAACTGCCTTTGACAGTATCAAGGAATATCTGTTGAATCCTCCGATTCTATCACCTCCAGTGGAAGGAAGACCACTGATCATTTACCTCACAGTCCTAGAGGACTCAATGGGATGTGTACTTGGCCAACAAGACGAAACTAAAAGGAAAGAGTCTGCCATCTACTATCTAAGCAAGAAATTCACCGACTGCGAGACTCGGTACATAATGCTTGAGAAAACTTGTTGCGCTTTGGGATGGGCAGCCAAACGTCTTCGCCAGTACATGATTCGTCATACTACTTGGTTGGTCTCCAAAATGGATCCAATCAAGTACGTTTTTGAAAAACCTGCTCTCACGGGAAGGATTGCCCGTTGGCAGATGCTACTATCAGAATATGACATAGAGTACCACGCTCAGAAAGCCGTTAAAGGAATTATTTTAGCCGATCATTTGGCTCATCAACCGATTGACATTCAAGAATCAATCGGGTTTGACTTCCCAGACGAAGATGTCATGTATCTAAAAATGAAAGATTGCGATGAACCGTTACCCAGTGAAGGGCCAGAACCAGGTTCCCAATGGGGACTTATCTTTGACGGAGCAGTTAATCATTATGGAAACGGAATTGGGGCAATCATTGTTACCCCTCAGGGTACCCACATTCCTTTCACTGCCAGACTCACGTTCAAGTATACGAACAACGAGGCCGAATACGAAGCTTGTATTATGGGTCTCGAGGAAGCGATTGATTTAAGGATAAAAAACTTGGACGTATACGGCGATTCAGCCCTGGTTATCAATCAGATAAAAGGAGATTGGAACACACACCAATCAGGATTGATTCCTTACAAAGATTATGCAAGAAGGTTGTTACCCTTTTTCAACAGAGTCGACTTTCATCACATCCCTCGTGATGAGAATCACATGGCTGATGCATTAGCCACTCTCTCTTCCATGATTAGTGTAGGTCGATGGAATGACATACCTAAGATCGACATCATGCGCCTTGAACGGCCCGCTTACATCTTCGCGATTGAAGCAGTCATAGACGACAGACCTTGGTATCATGATATCAAATACTTCCTTCAGAAACAAGAGTACCCATCTGGGGCACTCAGAAAAGACAGGAAAACCCTCAGAAGATTGGCTGGAAACTTCTTCCTGAGCGGTGACACTCTTTATAAGAGAAATTTTGACATGGTCTTGCTCCAATGCATCGACAGACCAGAAGCAGACATGCTTATGAAAGAAATTCATGAAGGATCCTTTGGCACTCATGCCAACGGACACACAATGGCGAGAAAAATTCTCAGGGCTGGGTACTATTGGTTGACAATGGAATCCGACTGCTACAAGTACATGAGGAGGTGTCACAAGTGTCAGATATACTCCGACAAAATTCATGTACCGCCATCACATCTCAAAGTTCTTTCTTCCCCATGGCCTTTTTCCATATGGGGAATCGACATGATTGGCATGATTGAGCCCAAGGCTTCAAACGGACATCGGTTCATCCTGGTAGCCATTGACTATTTCACCAAGTGGGTCGAGGCAGCGTCATTCGCTAATGTAACCCGACAAGTGGTGGTCCGATTTATCAAAGATGGAGATGCCATTACTGTGGGCGTTTTGGTCACATAAAACCTTTTTGCTTCAGACTCTATGGATATCCTAAACCTGCTCCTCAACCTAGGTCAAATACAAACATTTCTACTAATGGAAGACAATGGGTTCCCAAGTCTGCTGCTACCAGCCTGATAGCTCACATGTCTCTCAGAGTCTCAGCTAAGGAGGATTGGTATTTTGATAGTGGTTGTTCTTGACACATGACAGGGATTAAGAATTTGTTGGTGGACATTAAATCTCACTCCACAAGCTATGTGACTTTTGGTGATGGAGCCAAGGGTGAAATCAAGGGAGTTGGAAAGTTGAACTGCTCAGGAGTTCCAGACCTTGATAATATGCTGCTGGTAAAAGGGTTAACTGCAAATTTGATCAGCATCAGTCAACTGTGTGATCAAGGATTCGATGTTAACTTCAACAAATCTGAATGTTTGGTTACAAATAAAAAGAATGAAGTGATCATGAAGGGAGTCAGATCTAAGGATAACTGCTACTTATGGGTTCCTCTAGATTCTAGTTACTCATCCATTTGTGCTCTTGCTACAGATGATGAAGTGAAGTTGTGGCACCAAAAACTTGGTCATCTACATCTAAAAGGTATGAAAAGAATCATCTCCATGGAAGCTGTCAGAGGAATACCTAAGCTAAAGATTGAAGAAGGAAGGGTATGTGGTGAATGTCAAATTGGAAAGCAAACCAAGATGTCACATCAGAAGATTAAACATCTCACTACTTCAAAAGTGTTGGAACTACTTCACATGGATTTGATGGGGCCTATGCAAGTGGAAAGTCTTGGTGGGAAGAAGTATGCCTATGTGGTTGTTGATGATTTCTCCAGATATACTTGGGTGAGTTTTATTAGAGAAAAATCTGAAGTGTTTGATGTGTTCAGAGAGCTTTGCCAAAGACTCCAAAGAGAAAAGGAGAGTAATATTGTTAGAATCATAAGTGATCTTGGGAAAGAATTTGAAAATCACAAATTTGCTGAATTTTGTTCCTCTTAAGGGATTGGCCATGAATTCTCTTGTCCCATTACTCCACAACAAAATGGAGTTGTGGAACGAAAGAATAGAACTATCCAGGAATCAGCTAGAGCTATGATTCATGCCAAGAAACTGCCTTACCATTTCTGGGCTGAAGCTATGAACACTGCCTGTTATGTTCATAATAGAGTGACCCTAAGAACAGGAACCACTACTACCCTGTATGAGATATGGAAGGGAAGAAAACCTACTGTTAAATACTTCTATGTGTTTGGTAGCAAATGCTATATCTTGGAAGATCGCGAACAAAGAAGAAAGATGGATCTAAAAAGTGATGAAGGAATATTCTTGGGCTACTCTACTAACAGCAGAGCCTACAGAGTGTTCAACTCCAGAACTAAGGTTATGATGGAGTCCATAAATGTTGTTGTTGATGATTTGCATAAGGAGGCTGATGTTCTAGAGGATGTTGGAATATTCCTTGATACATCTACAGAAATTTTAGACAAAAATGTTGATCCCAATCCTACTGTTGCAAAATCTGATTCTGTGCCAGTAAACAAAGGACCTTCCATCAGAATTTAGAAGGATCATCCTAGAGACCTTATCATAGGTGATCCAAATGAAGGAGTCACTACCAGGTCAAGAGAAGTCATCACAAGCTCTTGTTTTGTGTCAAAAATTGAACCCAAAAATATCAAGGAAGCTTTAACTGATGAATTCTGGATTAATGCCATGCAAGAAGAGCTAGGACAATTCAAAAGAAATGAAGTATGGGAGCTGGTTCCAAGACCTGAAGGAACAAATGTGATTGGAACAAAATGGGTTTACAAGAACAAGTCAGATGAAAAAGGTGTGGTCACAAGAATAAAGCTAGACTGGTTGCTCAGGGATATGCTCAAATTGAAGGGGTTGACTTTGATGAAACTTTTACTCCTGTTGCTCGTCTTGAATCTATCAGGTTGCTATTAGGAGTTGCTTGCATCTTGAGGTTCAAGCTGTTTCAGATGGATGTCAAGAGTACCTTTTTGAATGGTTATCTGAGTGAGGAAGTTTATGTGGAACAACCTAAGGGATTCATTGATCCAACCTATCCTGCACATGTTTATAAGTTAAAGAAAGCTCTATATGGTTTGAAACAAGCTCCAAGAGCGTGGTATGAGAGACTTACTGAATTTCTTGTTGAGCATGGATACAGAAAAGGTGGCATAGATAAGACTCTTTTTGTCAAAGATGAAGGAGGGAAACTCATGGTTGCTCAAATTTATGTTGATGATATTGTGTTTGGTGGGATGTCAGATAAGATGGTTAAACATTTTGTTCAACAAATGCAGTCTGAATTTGAGATGAGTCTTGTTGGTGAGTTAACTTATTTTCTTGGGTATCAAGTCAGGCAGATGGAAGACTCTATATTTCTATCTCAGAGTAAATATGCCAAGAACATAGTTAAGAAGTTTGGGATGGAGAATGCCAGTCACAAAAGAACACCTACTCCTACTCATCTGAAGTTGTCTAAAGATGAAAATGGTGTTAATGTTGACCAAAGTTTATATAGGAGTATGATAGGAAGTCTAACCACAATATGGATGTACTTTTATGCTTCATCAGTCTCCCCAAAGATGGGTGAGCATCCACTACAATCAAAATTAGGGTTTCAAGCCCTCTCTGAGCTTTAGACAAAGGCTTAATCAAGAAATGACTTGATTTTCAACTTGTCTAATCTCTCAAACATCCTCAAAGGATCAAAAGGACTCCTACTTCAAGGATTAAGCACAAAGCTGCTCCCTTCTAGGTGGATCAAGTCTCCAGATCGACAGTGCCACCAAATTAGGGTTTTGATCACCCAGGGCCTCCAGATGAAAAATTTCATTTGGGCACAAGCCATTGATCCAAAACATAACCTAATATACTTCATGGAACCTCATGAACCCATGCATCAAGTCAATTTAGACACAGGGGATGCATTCATCAAAAATCAGGAATTAGGGTTTCTTGACCTAATTCACCCCTAAGTTGACTTTTGGGACAAATCATGAGCCAAGACCTCAAGAGAGGATTTGAGGGTCTCTAATATACCATATTGATCCATTTGGAACAATGGATTGATCCAAGAAGCTTGAGCAACAAGTCTCAATTCCATTTGCACCACAATTAGGGTTTTAAGGGAAAAGTCAACTGTAACTTTGACTTTTGACCTGGACATGCTCCCAAACCCTAATACATGATTGAATATACCCTATGACACCCATGGAACATGTCCATCAAGTTTGATTTAGGTCAAGGACATGATTTCCTGAAGAATTGCACAATTTGGAATTCATCTGATAAAAAGTCAACTGTGCACAAAAGTGAACTTTGACTTTTTGAGATTTTTCACCAAAATGGATTTTTAACCCTAAAATGATGTTAATGTATGATTTGAATCATCATTCATCAAGAAAAATCAAGAAAAGTGAGATAACTTGTAAAAGGGGTAACCATAAAAACTTAGAATTTTTTCTAAGTTAAAAATAAAGTGGCAAGGGTACCAACTTTGGAGGACCATAACTCCTAAACCACAAGGCCATTTTTTCTCATCCAAAGATGGATTTGTAGCCCTCATTATCATCTACAAAAACTTCAACTACAAGTCATTCCAATTCATTAAGGATTTTGAGTTATGGAGTGATCAAAGTGGCTGAAAAGTGAAAATGTCACTTTTTCCAACACTTAGTGAAATTTTCACTAAGTCAGATTTTGCCTCACTTTTTGCCAAATGTAGGGGGATTTTTCACTTGGAATCAAAAGAGATCAAAACCAAACTTGTTCAAACAGTTGTTGTATCATGTAAGAGCTTTCCAAAATGGCCAAGAACATTGCCAAATTCAACTTACACCATGAGATATGACATTGGCAAGTTGCCTTGCTGAAATCTGTCAAGGCAAGGCAGAATTTGCAACTTTGGTCGATTTGCCAAAATCAGCCAAATTCAATTGCTCCTATCCACTTGGACACCTCAGAGGATTGAATCTAAAGGGGACAATCACTGAGCCAAGCCTCCAAAGTCCATGGAACAAGAAATAACATGTTGAACCTAGAATGGCCAAAATAGGGACAAGACTTCAAATTTGGAATGAGGCATTCAATGGAACCATCAAGGTGGCATGGACTGAGCCATTCTCATCTGAAATTAGTCAAGACTTATCCAAGACCAAGGGGGCCATAGCTCTGTGCCCTAACCTCTAGTCAATGGCTAGAGGAGACTTGCATTTCCATTGGCCAACATTGAGGAAACACCTGCTGCAGTTGCCATTCACTGTGGATCCCAAAACAAACTTGATCTACTATAAATAGAGCTCAATTGTGGTCAGTTTGAGTACACCAAAGCCATCTAACAGATACTTTCCTCAAAATCTCTTCTTTCACTCCAATTTTGCCTTCTAAGGCAAGTCACTATCGGGTTTTGAGTTTGAGAGCAATTCCAATCAAACCAATCACTCACACACCTCACATACATCACATATGAGCTGATCAAACACTAAGATTACTTCTGAAACACCAATTTCACAAAATCACCAGCTGGTTGCTCAAGGTTTTAACCAAAGTGCAGCTGAGGTACCACAAAATGATCCAGCCAATTTCAATCAAGTCCAACCATCCAAACACAATCCATAGGGTGTAGGGAAGCTGTTCAGATCATCACAACTCATCTGTAACACCTCCAGATCAAAAATCACTTTGAACTTGCTGTCACGACCTAAAGGTAAGCCTAAACTTGGGCATCTCTCAATCTATGCATATTTCCTCGCACAATAATTTGGCCATATGTTCATAATCATGCATGGAATGTTTTCCCTCAATTAATTGCATTGTTTGAACCGTGTATCAAAAATCCTAGCCTTCATGCAGAAATTAGGGTTCTTGAGGTCTCTTCGTGATTTCTTGTTGTATGTTTAATTTAAATGAAATTAATGGATATAGACATGATCGTGAGGTTGAGACGAGCATAATGATATGTGGATTGCATGATGTGATTACGTATTCAGTGAGATTGGATAGAAAATGAAAATCTGAGAAACCAAGAACATGCGCGTGTTCTTCAGCTTGTTCTTGGCGCCATTTTTAGAAATTCAAATATTTGAATTTTGTGATTTTGTTTAATTGATTCAAAAATTAATTTCTCTCTGAGTTTTAATGATTTTGAGTTGATTTTTTTTTTAATAATTCACAAAAATGTCAAAATATTTTATTTTCCCAAAAAATCCCAAAAATATTATTTATTTCATATAATTGATATTTTTGTAAAGAATTAATATTTTGATTGTTTTTGGCATTTTAAATATTTTTTCTACATTGATTTTGCAACTTTTAATGCTTTCTAATTATTTTGTAGGTCAATACTTAATTTTTGAAGCATTAATCGAAGATCACAATTTGTTTTCCATGTGTTAAACAATTTTTGATCATTTTAATTGAATTTTTATTCAATTAAATACATTTTGAAAACAAATTAGGGTTTTGGATTAATTCAACCCTCATAAATCATTTTCAAAACTTTTTGGGCCTCTTGAGAGAGTGTAAGACCCATCCCCCCTTGTACAAAAACTTTTTGGGCCTCACTCATTGTATAAGTCCCTCTGTACAAGTAAACGGCACGATCGTCGCCCGTTTAAAAATAAAAAATCATCTGGGCCTCTCCTTGAGCTATAAGACCCATTTAAAACACTTTGGGCCTCTATTAGAGTGTAAGACCCAATCCCCCTTTTAACCAAACATCTTGGGCCTCACTTATTGTATAAGTCCCTCTGCGTTAAAAGAAAACCTCGGCGCGATCGCCATTTTTAAACGAAAAATCATTTGGGCCTACCCCGTGTTATAAGCCCCACTCTTTTTTCTCTAAACTTTTTTGGGCCTCTTGAGAGAGTGTAAGACCCATCCCTTTGTACAGAAAACCATTTTTGGGCCTCAGTCACTTGTATAAGTCCCTCTGTACAAATTCAAACAGTGCGCTCACTGATAAAACCCTGGGCCTCTCCTTGAGCTGTAAGCCCCAAATCTTTCTTTTTCAAAGCACTTTCTCCTTTGATTTTGAATATACTGTTGTTTTCAATCTTTCTTTGTTGAACAACTAACCAAACAGCATGGAAGCACTACAACCGAGTAAGTGGTTATCGCTTTCGTTTACTGCTTTCATATTATAAACTGTATTGTGGGGCTGCTCACTGTAAGTCTCCTTTCATAAACTCATATCTACTGTGTAATAATAGTATAGATATTTCGAGTTTCCCCGGCAACTACGTCTAGCACTAGGTAAAGCCGTTTCGTTTATTCTTAGAAATAGACGCCTAGATCCCCAATAGGAGCACCAGATACAGTCTTCTCTTCGGCTGTCCTCCTTAGGAATCGTCAAGAAGCTCTACTCCCCAAGATGAATGTATTCTCCGTGAATGGCATCTTTGAGTTTCTTCCAAATTCTCGAACTTTCCTGACTTTATCTATTCCTTGTGGATAGGTTGCCTTGAATGTCTCGGGGTTTGGGTACCCACTACGGTCATAATCTTGGACCTTAACTAAGGAACCCTCTTTAAAAGCTAAAAGTCGCTGGATAGTAAACCTCGCACGTTTACCAGTGGTTTTTATCTTTAAAAGAGTTATCTCTCCTAATGGAAAGGAGATGATAGACCCACGGGCTTCTTAAAAGCATCGGCCTCCTCTTGGGCATTGTTCAAGGACCCACAGGCTTCCTCAAAGCAACCCAGCCTCCTCTTGGGCTTAGTACAATTACCCTACGGCTTCTTAGAAGTATTCACAACCTCCTCTTAGGCTTCGTATAATGATCTCTTCCTCCGGGAATGATAGCCTCCTCTTGGGCTTCGTACAAGGACCCGTCGGCTTCTTAAAAGTTTCCAGCCTCCTCTTGGGCTTCGTACAAATTGTCCCGACGACCTCCTAGAGGTATAGGAACAGAACCTAGTCATCCTCATAGAACAGTCCTTTCATAGAGTCTACTACTGTTTCTCAAAGCATAGTACCAAAGATAAAAACTCTAGACACAGACAGTCTAATCTCCTTGAGCCTCAAAGACATTCTCAAGTGACCCCTTCGTTAAATAGGAAGGAAACCCGCAGACTCGGACAGTCTCAATACCCTTTGGATTTCCAGTTTCCTCAAAGAAAAGGAAACAACCCTGATCCTCAGATCTAACCCATGAGTACAGTGATGCTCATATAAGAACTGATTTTCTCTTTCAAAATCAGTATACTGGACCTGTCACTTAACTGACACAGTAACCTTAGCCTTCTCTTGGACTTTGTACAATGATTCTCCCCAGCGGAGTCAAACAACATTTTAGCCTCTCTCTCGGGCTTCGTACGAGACACATAAAGACTCCCTCGTTGAGTCAAACAAACAATAGCCTCCATCTCGGGCTTCGTACGAGACACAAAGACTCCATCGTCGGGTCAAAAACTTTTAGTCTCTCTCTCGGGCTTTATACGGGACACAAATTAGCCTCCTCTTAGGCTTTGTATAAGAAAACCAATGGTTGATCCAATTAACCTTTTAGCATCAAAGCTGTGCCTCGTTCACAGTACACAAACATCAACAACTCCTTTCCCTTCATCTAATCGCTGTAAGCGGCAAGCCTCTGGATCATCTACATCCATGCCACTGTCCCTCTTTTAGCATGAGAAATTCCTAAGGAAAGATAACATTGCTCTACACTGAGTTAAAGTCTTCCCCTTCAGGTTAAAACCCTTTCTTCGGAAATTATGGCATTGCTCGGATCCGCGTATCCCAGTTAAAGTAATTCTCCTTCTCCCCTCTTTAGAGATGACAAATTCTCTCTAAAGTCGAGGTTTTTCAGCTTCACGTCTTGGGCTTTGAACAAGATACAAATCACCTTTCGCTTCACGTCTTGGGCTTTAAACAAGACACCAAAAACCAATTTCCTCCCATAGAATAGGAGGAACTACGAACGCTCTGATTTCCCTGTTTCGGTAAACGGGAATACGTAGGCATAAGATCGAAAGAAAAGATCTTAGCGAGCGCAATCAACAAAAAACCCAAATCCCATATCTCCATCAATCAAAAGCAGTAATTCAAAAGCATCAGTCCTAACATCCTAATCCTTGTTCCCCGCTAGAAAGTCCTAGAAAGAAAGAAACCGTATTGGCGAAAATACAAATAACCAGTACAAAGGCCCCCCACATTGATAGCATTCGTAACCTAACAGACCGCTGTTTAAACTCAGTATGCAAGCAGGGTTAATTGGAGACATCTATTTCCCTTCCTTATTCAGCTCACAATAGGATAAAAAATGAATCGACCTGTAGTCAAAGCTCAAACCGCAGAGAGAGACCAGCGCTTAAGAACCGCGTCCAAAATCGCTCGCTACAATAGCTAATCTGGTTGAAGGTTGGCCTATGAAACACAAGTTATCTGCTGGCCTGCTAAGTGTTAAATATGTTATTTTGCATAGGATAGGTGCTGCTAACTGGGTCCCCACAAATCACACTTCCACTATTTCTGTTGGTTTAGGAAGGTTTATATATGCTGTTGGGACTAAGAAGAGTTTTGATTATGGTTCCTTTATATTTGATCAGACTATGAAGCAAGCTGGCACTTTTGCTGCGAAGATGCCCATTGCCTTCCCCTCCCTTATCTGTGGCATTATTTTAAATTAGCACCCTGGTATCCTATCTCATTCTGATGTTGTTTGCAAAAGGGGGTCTGCCTTGTCCCTTCACTATAAATTGTTTGAAGGTCAACATGTCCCTGACATTGTCATGACATCTACCTCTACTTCACACCAGCCCACAAACAAGTCTGGGGTAATTTCTGAGTTGATAGAAGCCTGCAAGGAACTGGCTGAGGTTATTAGAGTCAGTACTGAAAGAAAACTGAAGTTTGAAAGAATGATCATGACTCTTAGAATGGCTGAAGGTGATACTGTTGAGGATGCAAATGAGAAGGAAGGTTCTGAGGAGGGTGGTTCTGGTGAGTCTGATGGCAATGCAGAGGGTGGTGAAGACAATTCTGATAGTGAGGACTCTACTGGTTCTGGAGATGCTTGAGTGATCCGTTCATGAAGTTTTTTTTTGTTGTTATTTTGGTTATTTTTCTGGATTTCTTTTGGCACCCTTGTGTGCTTGAATTCTATTCTAGTTTTCTGGTGGCACTCTTGTGTGCATAATCTTAATTTTGAAGATGTTTGTACTGCTCTTTTGATGACAGCTTCTATATGATAATTTTAGCGATGTTTGTTATGGAATTTTCTGTCTGATGTTTGTCTAATTCTGGCTAAAAAGGGGGAGAGTAGCTTAGTAGTTTTGTTCTGTGTGTGCAGCTGGTTTTCTTGGTTTTCTTTGCTGGTTTTCTCTTCTCCTTGGCTTGAGGGGGAGTTTCTGGTTATCTTGGAATGTTAGATGTGTTTGTGTGTTGCTTCTGCTGCAGGGATCTCTATTCATTGTTGGTGCTATAGTGTTTTAGCCAAAATTTGCCAAAGGGGGAGTTTGTTAGTTCTGTATTGGCAACAATTTTGCTAAAACAAAGTGGTTCATCAAGATGTCTTACTTGATGTCTTGACATGTTGTTTCTAACATTCTGCAGATGGTGTTTCTTAGTATTGCAGGACTTTGTGCATGATGTCAAACACGATGTCCTAACATCTGTTAAAAGAACATTCTGTTGAGAATGTTATGATTTATTTACTGCGCTTTTTTTGCAATCTGTTGTGGTTTTATTCAGTAATTGCGTGCGAAAATCTTGAAGTATCTTTAAATTGAAGCAAGCAATTTCTGTGATATTTTGAAGAATAGGTTGTTGCTATTTTCTTGCAAAAACATATGGAGAATAATTAGCTTTAATTATTAATTGAATCAAAGATCTGCTAATGCCCAAGCCCAAGGAGTTTATTACTATTTAAAGATGTCAAACCCTAATTGCTGTGTAGTGAGAATAAGTCATTGAAAGCTGCGTTCGAGTTTTAGGGTTTAAGCATTGTATTATTTTTGTGAGCCATTCATTCATCTGTTAGATGCTTGAATTGGACTGGTTAGTTGAGTTATAATTTGTCCACTCTAAGCTTTTAAGTACGAGTGCTTTGTTCTTAATTGAAGCTATTAAGAAACATCAAGCTTTGTATTTGAAGTGTGTTCTTCTCTTTAGTATTGTTTTGTAGTTATCACTGCATGTGATTGAGGGGGAGTGAGAGGTGTCTCTTGTCTAAGTGTCTTAGATAGAAATCTCACAGGTAGAGATTAGGTGAGAAGATTGTAAACTGGAGTGTGTTTACTGAGAGTCTTCAAACTAATTCTGTTTAGTGGATTTCCTTCCTGGCTTGGTAGCTCCCAGACGTAGGTGTGATTGCACCGAACTGGGTTAACAATTGCTTGTGTCTCTTTGCTATTGTTTACTATTTTTATATCATTCTTATATTAATCATTGTTCAGATATTAATGTCGTGACATCTATTTCGACATCTCATATCTGATACCAGAATTTCAGTTGGTTTATGGGAAAAATTCTATTAGCATAAAAACCATTATGAATGTGTTAGCTTGCTAAACGATGATAATGTGTATTTGTTCGTTCATGACTTACAGCAAGTTTCTTTTGGCCATGAATGCCGAACTTGATCAATGGATGGTTTCAAAACTGAAGTTAGTTGATTGTTGTTATATTGTTGTGCTGATTTGTATTTGCTTAGACTGGATTAGTGTAAAACATTTACAACCAAATTAAATCCACTCTTAATAACATTATAAGTCCTTTCCAAAGTTCTTTTATCCTAAATAGTCTTATTATTGACAACATCATCCTTGCTTATACATCTCTTAATACTCTAAGCAAAAACAAAAGCAAAAATAAATGTATCACAAGGTTAAATCTGGATTTGGCAAAAGCCTATGACAGGCTAGAATGACCCTTCATTGAGACTACTCTTAAAGCTATAGGTTTTCCTAACAGTATTACTAATACTATTATGAAATGTGTTATTGTTTTTACTTTCTCTATTATTATTAACAACAATCATTCTAAGTATTTTCTTCCCACTAGAGGGATCCGCCAAGGAAACCATTTATCTCCCTATCTATTCATTATATGTGTTGAAATTCTGTTGCAACTGTCATGATAGATTTAGCTTATTAGAATCACTTTGAATTAGTCAGTCCGTATGGTTGTTTAGAGAAGTGTTAGTCAAAATCAATGAATTGGTGGAATTATTGTTATTTATTTAACTGACTGTTAGCAAAAGTTAGTTTTAATTAGTTTGAAAGAAAATCAGTTAGTAACTGGTTAGTGTTAGTCAACTTGAAGTTAGAGTTAAGATGAATGTTAATGTTAGGAGTTCTGTTACAGCTGATTTCGGCTTTTGAATTCCAATGAATATTGGATAGTGAGGTCAATGAAGTTAGTGTTAAAGTTTAAATAGATTTCAACCGTTAATGTTAGCCATTGGTTTGAACTAACAAGGACTGAGTTAGTGTATTGTTGAAATCATGATATTGTTAGTAAAGAGACAAAACTTGAATGTTAGTTACTTAAAGAAAATGCAAGAAAAACATGACTGTTAGTAGTTTTATCAGAGTTAAAAAAACCGTTAGTAATTGTTGGCTGGGTTAATTTGACGTGTTGAGTCAGTTAGTTAATGGAATGAATCCTGTTATGGATTAGTTTAAATGTGAAAAAATGATTAGCATGATGTTAGCTCTGCTGAAGTTGTAAGTACAGTTGAGTTGGAGTAAAAAAATTAGGCTAGTTATATGGTGAGGTGAAAATGTTTGGTGGAATCGTCATGTTGTTAAGTTAGCATAGTATTTTGGGTTAAACACCTTTTTTGCCCCCTGCCATTTGGGGCGAATCCCAAAAACAACCCTGTAAAAAAAAACACAGATTTCATCCCTGTAATTTGGAGATTCCCTCATTTTAAACCTTTAGTGGATTTGGTTACTTAATTTGCTGAGGTGTCATTGCCATGCTGGCAGTTTTAGTATAAGTGATGTTTATGTGTCCTTTATTCCATTTATTTTTTTTCTTTATTCCAATTACCATTATTTATCACGTAAAACAAAACAAATTAAATTGAAATCAAATTCTTTGCATCTAGGGTTCGTGCGCAGCCAACAACTTCAACTTCAACTTCAACTTCTACACGAGCTTCAATCAATGGCAGGAAGCGCAAGTTCTGGGATCAATCGCAGTGGACGGAAAGCTCCAAATTGTGGGCACGACCTTCCTATGCAAATTTTTGTTTCGAAATCAAAGTCAAACCCAGGAAGAAGATATTGGAAGTGTAAAAATTGGCGGGTTTGTTCGCTTTTCCTCATATCTCTAGTTCTTAATAGTTTACCAGATTTTGTTTTTTTAATGTTAATAGGTTTTCAATATTTTCCAGAAGGATGATGATTGTAATGGATTTCAGTGGGACGATGAACTTGATAGTGGAATACTTGAAGAACCTCGGTATGATGGATGTTCAATTGAAAGTGAAAAGATGTTAGAGGTTATGAGGAATTTGGGAGCAGAGTTTGGGAAGAATTTTGTACAGGAGTTTGGGATGTCAATGAACAGGAAGATTGAGAAACTGAAACTGAAGTCTGCAAAAGATCATAAGATTATTAATGTCCTCACATACACTCTTATTGCATCTTGAATTTTTTTTTGCTATTTTGTTTAGTACTAGGTAGAATTTGTTGTACAAATACTATGTATTGTACCAATTCAGTTGTACTGTTTGTATGAACATTGAAATGAATGAAATTTGAACCATGTGTTTGACTTGGTATATTTGGTATGTTATTGGTATTTTACTGCATGAGAATTTGTAAATTGGCAAAGTGGTATGTTAACTTGCAACTGTCATAAACATACAAAACTTGCAACAATCAATTGGTACTAAACTTGCAGTTGTCATAAACATATAAAATACCATTATCAATTGGTACTAAACTTACAACTGTCATGAACATACAAAATACCATTGTCAATTGGGACTAAACTTACAACTGTCATAAACATACAAAAATACCATACATCAAAATGCCATAAACTTCCATGCGTCTACAATCAAAATGCCATAAACTTCCATAGACTCTTTTCATTTCTTCTTAGAGCCCACTTTCTTTTTCTTTTTGGGAGATTTTCTTGTTGGTGTTGGATTCACTATCTGAGATGACTGGGTTGTTTGCTACTCAGCTTCTATCGAGGCCACTATTGCTTCAACTTGTGCATCAAACTCACCATCAAAGTAATCCACCTCTGCAGTAGCATTGGCAGGGGGAGCAACAACATCAGTAGCATTGACAGTGGGAGCAACTTCATCAGTAGCATTGGCAGTGGGATCAACATCATCAGTAGCATTGGCAGGGGTAGCACTGCTTGCTTTAGGCACTTTCCTTGGTGCTTTTCTCTAAGTTATCAAAAACATAAACAACAATCAACAATGAAACATAATGTATTAACTAATCAACAATGAAACATATTCAATTATGTACTGACCTTTCTCTTTAATGCAACAGGATTTTGTTCTTTACTCTGACATTTTCTGGAGTTATGGCCTATGCTGTCATACTTAGTACACCTGTAGTTCACACCAAGCCTTCTCATCCTAGATCCATTTTCATCATGCTCTCTAATCCTAATTTTTCTTGGTCTTCCTGGACCTTTCTTAAATGTGGGTGGAAGCATATCCTCAACTTCAACACAAGGCCACATATCCATTCCATTTGTGGGACTCTCACTATATGAATAACATTTAGTATATGTTTCCCTACTATAACAGTCATCCACAAATGTTTCTGGATCTAATTTCTGATAACTCATAGCAGCTATGGCATGCCTACATGGAATCCCAACAAGTTCCCAAAAACAACAAGTACATGTTTTTTTGCTAAGATTAACAATGAATTGATGGCCATCAAATGTGTGGTTAACCTGCCAAACCATGTTTTGACACCAAGTAGGAATCCAATTACCACTCATTACAACTTCCTTGTCCAATCTTTTCCTAGGCATAGGCATGATCTTGTGTTTCCATCTGTCTAACTTGGTTAAACTAACAGCTACCCTATTCATGAGATAATTCCTAATCCATTCACACATAGTGATAATTGGTTTATCTCTAGCCTGCAATATGGTACTATTGAATGACTCACTAAGGTTATTCATCAGGACATCACATTTTGGATAAAAACTAAAAGCATGCTTACACCATAGTTTTGTGGGAACACCCATTAGCCATTCCCAAACCTTTGGATCAAGTAGCCTCAACTCATACATCTTTTTCTCCCAAGCCTGTAGGTATGTTGCTTTTGCTGCTCCCATAATTAGATCCCTTATTGCACTGCCTCCACCAAATTTCTTTTTGAAGTTGGCATACAAATGCCTTAGACATATTCTATGCTCGATTGACTCAAACATCTCTTCAAATACAACCACTAGTCCCTATGGTAATGACAACAAAAATTAACTAACAATGACATATACATAACTATTAGTATAAGTAAAGTCATACCTTTTGTTGGTCAGATATGAAAACATATTTCTTTTGTTTCCCAATATCTTCCATAAGGAGTTGCAAGAACCATCTCCAGCTTTCCTTTATCTCTGTCTCCACAACACCAAATGCTAGAGGAAAGTACTGATCATTTGGATCTCTAGCCACAGCAATAAGTAGTTGGCCACCATAATTTGTCTTCAGATGACAACCATCTACACCAATAAATGGTCTGCAACCATGGAGAAACCCTTTCTTGTAGCCATCAAAACAAAAATAGAAACTACCAAACCTTGGTGGAAGTGTTGGAATTGGCCTCTCCACATTGATCTTTGCAGTGTTGCCATCATTTTGTTTCTTAAGTTCTGCAGCATAACTATATAACATCGAGAACTAAACTCATAGCTTCGTAGTATGACCAAGTGTCTGAATCTTGCCCACTAACAATGGTTTCAGTTCCTCCTCTGTAAAAAATGAAGGTATCACACACAAACTGACCACCATGGTGAAAGCTTAAGTTGAACATTGTCATTCCTAACAAACCTTCAGCAACTTGACAATGGTGGATTCGTAAACTTTGAAGAGGCGATGAAGAAGAAGCTGAGTGTTTTCTAAATTAGGTTTCCAGGGGGTGAATGAAAGGGATTGCATGCCTTTTGATTTTAATTACATAAACGAATTAAAGAAATAATGGTAATTAGAATAAAGAAAAAAAATAAATGGAATAAATGACACATAAGCATCACTTATACTAAAACTGCCAGCATGGCAATGACACCTCAGTAAATTAAGTAACCAAATCCACTAAAGGTTTAAAATGAGGGAATCTCCAAATTACAGGGATGAAATCTGTGTTTTTTTTACAGGGTTGTTTTTGGGATTCGCCCCAAATGGCAGAGGGCAAAAAGGTGTTTAACCCTAGTATTTATTTGTTACTCTAAAAAATTGGATATAGAACACTCAGTAACAATCTCATACTCTTTATTTGATAATGCTGCATTTAACTCTTCTGTCTTGATTATGACTTCCATACCAGGAAGTTGACAAAATAAGCCTTGGAGTGACCTGTGAATAATCACAAAGAGTTGTGATTACTGCTGGTGCAACTGCTGCCAATGGGCTCTTAACCTTCATTCTTGCTAATCCAGAAGATGCTCTGCTTGTTCCTGCACCGTACTATCCAGGGTAACAATCTATACCATGATGCATCCATGCAATTGCTTAAACTATATATATGATATGAATAATTTGTATACTTATCTTTTTGTTGCACTTTTGTAGGTTTGATAGAGATTTAAGGTGGAGAACTGGTGTAAACATAGTTCCAATTCACTGCAACAGCTCTAACAATTTCCAAATTACACCACAAGTTTTACAAGCTGCTTACGAAGAAGCTGAATCAATGAACATGAAAGTGAGTGAAGTGCTGATAACAAAACCTTCTAACCCTTTAGGTATAACAATTCAGCGTGCAGTTCTAGAAACTCATTTTGTATAATTGTTAATGAAAGTGAACTTTAAGTTGCTTAAGTCCATAGAACATGGAGTGACCTGAGAATGAAGGTTAAAGGTCTATTTTCCTTTCACGTTTTAGTTTTTTTTAATGTGTATATGAAATAGGGTGTAAATGTATCATATGAAATAGAGTGTAAATGGAATTAAATATAATATAATAAAATATGGTGTAAAAGGTGTAAATTATATTTAAAAAGGGTGTAAATTAACATGTATTTACACCCGATTTTTATTAAAATATGGTGTAACTAAGAACGTATTTATATTCGATTTTTATTAAAATATGATGTAACTAAGAACATATTTACACCTAATTTTTATTAAAATAGGGTGTAACTAAGAATTTATTTACACTCGATTTTTATTAAAATAGGATGTAATTAAGAACGTATTTACACCCGATTTTTATTAAAATAGGGTGTAACTAAGAACGTATTTACACCCGATTTTTATTAAAAAAATGGTGTAACATAGCATGTATTTACACCCGTTTTTAAACGAGTGTAAATGCGTCAGACATTTCTCACCCGATGAATATACACCTATTTTTTATTAAATTTAAATGAGTGTATATTTAATAAAAAAACAGGTGTAAATTAACCTTTTTGTACTAGTGTATGCATGACCTATAAATACCTCATTTATAATTTAGAAATTAAATCATAAATCAAATATCCTCTTGTAAAAAATTTCTGACACTCTTCGCTACATAATCGAGTTTTCGTCGGTCTTGCGCAAATTCGATATAAGGCTGAATTATCCTGGATATTCTTGCGTTCCAACTCTAAGACATACAAGAGAGTGCTTGAAATACTTTTAAAGAAAGTGATTTCGGTCACGATTATAGTTTCGGTCCATTTTGAATTAATTTTTCCAACATTCTTAAAAGTATTCAAATAATGACAAATGAGCCTTCCGTTTCACATATCGATTGGAAGAATAAAAAAAAAATCAAATCCAAAATCAAGAATCTAACAAAAATGAATATCATTGATCTGCGTACGTGTTTTGTTACTATTCCGTAAAAAAATTATAAAATTGTGGAAATCATATTATCAAGATCATAAATATAATTAATTTTAGATTTGTTATTACAGCAATATTACCACTATTATATTTTTTCGATGATTATGTGACATAAAAAATATATATGGTCCTATGTTTCTGGAATTATTTTTATAAGACTTGAGTTTTGTTTGCATTGATAAGTGATATTGGCTGCAGTAACATGTATTTCTATGACATGCCTGTGTGGTGTACGTTGTTGATAATTTTGAAAGTATATTAGAATAATCCATTTTGTTAATCATAAAATTTATAAATGATTATGGTTATATTAATAAATCCATTGGATAACGTTGAAGTATTTGGAAATTTTTATTTGGAAAATCATATATCCTGGATATGAAATTTGTTGTTCTAACGTTAAAATATTTTAAATATAAAGTTAAAGGTTTGGAATATAATTGCTTTTCCAACATTTATTATATATCATTCTTGCATGTGAATGATTTAAAGTCAAAATTAAATTATAGAATTAAACTTTCTACAAAGCATTACTCCAATATATGATGTACATGTTAAATTGTAATTTTTTGTGTCGAAATGTCGAAGCAAAGGTGTGTCGAAACAGTTGTTTCACACAGATTTGATTTAGATTTGATTTGATATAGTTTCAAAATAGGTATTTTGGGCTTTTATAGTTTTGCGCTTTGACTTGGAGAACAAGTAAACCAAAATCTATAAATAGGGAGTAACCCTTATTTTTGTAAATAATAACAACACATTGTAATTCACGATTTGCAGTTGCAAGTGAATAGAAATAGAAAAATCCTACAGTTTGTGGGTAACAACCTTCTTCTCCAAACTCCCTTAGAATCCTAATTTCCTTTCTTTCTCTATTTTCTTATGTTCTTTGGTATTGCTGCGCTAAGAACCCTTCTTGTTTATCAAGATAGGGTCGGAATTCCCATAGGTTTTGGGTTAATTCCAACATCTGGTATCAGAGCTCTGGTTGCGATTCAAGGAAGGAAAATCGTGATGGCAATGAATCATCCGAACGGGCACTTTCCAGCGAGTCTTCCGATTCTCAAGAAAGATAATTATGAAAATTGGTGCAAGCAGATGAAGGTGGTTTTCTGTTATCAAGATCTTTGGGATCTTGTGAAGGAAGGAGTAACACCGCTTGCGGAGAACGCGATGGATCAGGAAAAGGCTGCACACAAAGAGTTGAAGAAGAAAGATTATAAAGCTCTCTTTATAATCCATCAGTGTGTCGATCCAGAAAACTTTGAAAAGGTTAGTGATGTAGAGTCATCGAAGGAAGCGTGGGAGATTCTTGAAAAATCGTTTGGAGGCACAGAGAAGGTGAAAGAGGTGAGGTTACAAACTCACAAGAGAACCTATGAGTTACTTCAGATGGAAGACAATGAGAGTATAACAGATTTCTTCACCAGAGTTATAAAGCTGGTGAATCAAATTAAGGTATGTGGAGAGGTGTTGACATCAAGATCAGTTGTTGCAAAGATCTTGAGGTCATTGGCTCCAAAGTTCGACCACGTGGTAGTAGCCATAGAAGAGTCGAAATATTTGTCAGTATTGACGAAGGAAGAGCTTCAAGGGACGCTTGAGTCTCATGAATAAAGGATGACTGAAAGAGTTGCAGGAAATTCGAAGAGCGATATGGCTTTGCAGGCGCAGTCAGAAAAGGAAAGGAAAGGCAAAGGAAGCGGGAATGGCAACAAAGGTAGAGGAGGAAACTGGTCGAATCAGAGAAAACCCTGGAACCAAGGCAACCAAAGAGGTGGTGCTGCAGGTAGAGGAAGAGGTGGTGGTCGAAAATCTGACAAGAGTCACATTCAATGTTTCAATTGTCAGAAGTATGGCCACTATTTTAGTGACTGTCTAGAAAAGAAGAAAAATCAAGAAACTAATGCAAAGCTGGCGAAACATGAAGAAGAAGAGACATTGCTGATGGTCACAACAAGAGATGAAGAAAGATTCCAAGATCAGTGGTACTTGGACTCAGGATTCTCATCACACATGACTGGAAGGAAAAATTGGTTTATTAACATGAAGCTTTCGTCGAAGAACATAGTGAAGTTTGTAAATGACAACACTCTAGCAGCTGAAGGTGTTGGTGATGTTCTGACCATGAGGAAAGATGGCAAGAGGTCAACAATTTCCAATGTATTGTACATACCAGGCATGAAGAGTAATTTGCTCAGTATAGGGCAGCTGGTCGAAAAGTGTGAGGGCTAAGGTCCTTCATCTATTTCGGTTTTAATGATGTCAACAAATAAGCTAAGTATTAGATTGTAATTTGAGCGGTATCACTTCATTGGTCGGGCAAATTGCATCTAATCATCGTTGTTCATGCGTCTAAACATATAGGACTTAGGTCTTACCCATAAATACATGTGCATGATCACTATATTGGTGTCTAATATGTGTGTCCGAGTCTTGGTCAGATAATATGTGCAGAAAAATACATTTCTTAAAAAAAATACAAGTGATGTGCCGACCCAACCTAAGCATGAGTCGACTCATGCTTGTTGGAACAAAGTTTGTGGAAAGGTCGGGAAAACGCACGCTAACCCCTGCAGATTGTGGGTCGACGCATGATTCTGAGAATTTGAAAATATGCAAAAATTGCATATTTGCGTCGACGCAAGACGCCAATGGGTCGACGCATGATTGTGAAAATTGCATAGTGATTGCCATGGGTCAGCGCACGCCGACCCTCATTAAAGGATGGGTCGACCCAAACTCGCCTGAACTGAATTTTTTCACTTAAATTTTTCTGTTATTTCTGTTACAAGTTTTAGTGGGTCAAATCATTCTCTATAAATAGTCTGGTTATCTCATTTTCTCAAACAACAAGAAACGTGAAAATTTATATCAATCTTTCTCTTCATCTTCATCTTCACCATTGAGTTAACCAACAATTACACATAATCATTTTTGCTTGTGTTGTCCATTGTTTTGAAGTGATAACGTTCAGAATTAGGAAGTGTGTGATCTTCATTTCTGGGTTGAGAATTGGTAGGTGTTTCTTGAATAAAACCCTAGATTTTATCCTCCAAGAATCAAGGTGATTTTGGGGGTTTTTGGCACCAACCGTTTCGTTCTACAGGGATTCAACCGTGCGAAGGTAACCGAAGAACAAAGTTTTCTTTCTGTTTAGTAGCTACAGTAGGAGGATCGTAGAAGAAAGGTTTGGGGATCGAATTGCGGTGAATTAAAGTCGGCCGAGTGAAGGTGACTGAAGAACGAACGTGTCTTGCAGTCTAGTAGCGTGGGACAGTGACTTGTTCAACCGAATTCGTTGCACTTGATTCATCTTGAATCAAGGGAAGAGAAGGCTCTGCATCAACGATCAAAGACGTTTGGGAGTTTGGATGTTCATAGTTCTTCTCTTGTAATAAACAATTTGCAACAGCTATATATATATATATATATATATATATATATATATATATATATATATATATATATATATATATATATATATATATATATATATATATATATATATATATATATCAATTCCAATTGTGGAATTGGGGGTAGAGGTACCCAAAGCTAGGACGATTGGGAAACTGCCTAATCAAATCTCGTTTGTTCTCTCTTTCCCTTAACTCTTTACATTTAATATCATTCGAACTTGCGAAGTCTCAATTTATCGAAATTTCTAAGGTAGTGTGATCTTAAGCTGATATACTGTTTTGTTAAATTGATACAATTCCCTGAATGTATCTTGGAGCAGCTTGACATTACATTCCATTGAAATTCTACACTTAGTGTGTTTACGCACACCAAGTGTTTGATAATTTGTTTCAAAGCAAAATCAAACGCATTTGCAATTTATTGTTTGTCAATTGATCTCGTTGGATTGGACTAAACATCAAGCAAGTGATACTTTGTTGACTGCGTTTTAAATTGAGTTAATTAAACTGAATTTTTCTCATCCATAATTCATTCCCAATTTTATCGTGCATATCCGATCCTTTTAGTAGAAGGTTCGTTGTAGACGTGTGATTCAGTGGTTGCTTCCGTTAAACATTTTTTAAACCATATTTTGGTAACCATTTGCGTGTAAAACTCAAGGGATCTATTCAATCCCCCCTTTTAGATCCATAGCCATCGTTTAACAAGTGGTATCACGAGCTCCGGTTTATCTGGTGCTTCGGTAAAACTTCTTGGATCATGGCGAACGAACCTAAAGGGGCTTATAATAGAGCTCCAGTTTTTACAAGTGAGAATTACAGCTACTGAAAGGATTGTATGCACGTCCATATAAATTCCATAGATCGGAAGGTTTGGAACGTTATTTTAAACGGTCTCATGGAAATTACAATGACCAATGCCGAAGGCATTGTTGCTCCCAAACCCGAAGCTCAATGGAATGAGGAGGACGAGAAAAAGTACAGCTATGATTGGAAGGCTCGAAATATTTTGATCTCCTCTTTGGGAGTTGACGAATATTATCGTGTCTCTCACTGTGAAACGGCCAAAGCCATATGGGATGCTTTACAAGTAGCCCACGAAGGCACTAATGATGTTAAAATGGCTCGTATTAACACATTAACGCAAGAGTTCGATCTTTTTTACATGAAGCAAGGGGAAACCATTGCGGACATGCAAAAACAATTTACTCACATTATCAACAAATTGCATGTACTTGGTAAACCAATTCCAAACGAGGTCGCTACTAATAAGATTTTGAGGTGTCTTAATAGGGAATGGCAGCCGAAGGTCACCGTGATCAAGGAGGCTAATAATCTAGCTACTCTAGACCTCACCACACTATTTGGCAAACTCGATGAGCATGAACAAGTTCTCATTAGCCTTGATAAACATGAAAAGAGTATAAAGAAGGAGAAAACGAAAGATACGGAAAAGAAGTCGATTGTTCTTAAGACTTCTTGTTTAAAGTCCACATCTAAAGAGAAAAGTGATGATGAAACCAACAACGACGAAGATGATGACTCCGATGATGATATGAGTCTATTTGTGAAGAGATACAATAGGTATGTTCGGAAGAATGAGATTCAACACTCGGATAAAAATCTTGTTAAATTTAAGAGGCAATCTAGAAATGAAGGAAATAAGAATGGAAAGGTTAAAGGGACGTGTTACAACTGTGGAAAATCCGGGCACTACAAGCCGGATTGTCCATCACTTAAGAAAGACAAGGATAAGGACAAGGATAAGAGTCATCAACATAAAAATTCAAACAAATCTAGACGAGCATACATCGCTTGGGAAAGCGATAGCGAGTCGGAAAAAGAGGACAACTCAAGTGATGAAAGTGAATCCGTTAATCTATGTCTTATGGCACGTCACAACAAGAAGAAAGAGGTAAAACACTCTAAATATGACCATTCTAATACTATGTCTCATTTAGAATTACAAAGGGCTTTTGATATGTTGCACCATGAGGCTAAGGAAGCTTTTCAACGCTTAGCCTCGAACAAAAAGATTTTTAAATACTTGGAGAAAAAGGTTTCCGATTCCGAAAAGAAACTGGAAGCTCTTAAAAACTCCATGGTGGATGCATCAAAAGCTGAGAGTGATGAGAATAAGTCTCTATGGTTCAAGTTTGGGGGCTGAGATACTTGTCATATTTGGCAAAAAGAGGTGAGAACTCTTAAGACCAAATTAGACAAGGCTCTTATGCCTAAAATTACGTTCGCTATTGATCGATCACATTATCAAGAAAGTATAAATAATTCGTATCAAAAGTATACGTATGTGATTCGAGATAGTGATAGCAAAGGTAAGTTCCAAATGAACCGTGATTGCCTATATTGTTGCAAGCCTGGTTATACTATTGCTAAATGTCGTTTTAGAAGATTCCTTGTTCCAAAAGGCATTTATCAATGGTTTCCCAAGTGTGATCTTGGTTTCACTTACCGCAAAAGACCCAATGAGAATTGGGTACCTACTCTCCCTTGATTGTTTTGTAGGGACAAAGTATTGAGACCACCGAAAGAAGATGGGTTCTGGATAGTGGCTGCTCAAGACATATGACAGGAGACATATCTCTTTTCATCGACTTTGTGGCGAAGAAAAAGGGGTTTGTCACCTACGGAGATAACAATAAGGGACAGATTCTCGGCAAAGGTAGTGTAGGTAACCCCTCATCTACTACTATCTCTGATGTGCTTCTTGTGGAAGGCCTTAGACACAACCTTTTAAGTATTAGTCAACTATGTGACAAGAATTACAAAGTATATTTTTCAAAAGATTGTTACATAGTTGAAGATAGTGACAAAAAGGATGTGTTTAAGGGCTTGAGGGTGAACAACGTCTATATGCTAGACTTAAATATCGTTGAATGGAGACAAGTGTCTAGTCACTATGAATGAAGATTCATGGTTGTGGCATAGACGGTTGGCTCACATCAACTTTGATTTTCTTAACAAAATAGTCTCTAAAGACCTAGTCATCGGTTTGTCCAAAATCAAATTCACAAAGGATCACCTTTGTGATGCTTGCCAAATGGGGAAGCAAACAAGGATCTCATTCAAATCTAAAAACATTATTTCAACTATGAGACCCCTTGAGCTCCTCCATATGGACCTTTTTGGACCATTTAGGGTTAAAAGCCTAGGTGGTAACTATTATGGTTTTGTAATAGTCGATGACTTTTCTAGGTTTTGCTGGACCATTTTCTTAGCAAATAAAAGTGATACCTTTTCGGCCTTTGAGATATTTGCTAAGTTATCTCAAAACAAGTTAAACACGAACATTGTGTCAATTAGAAGTGATCATGGGGGTGAGTTTAAAAACCATTTATTTGAAGTATTTTCTGAATCCCATGGAGCTGATCATAATTTTTCCGCACCACGTACCCCTAAACAAAACGGGGTTGTGGAACGTAAAAATAGAATTTTGGAAGAATTAGGAAGGACTATGATCAATGAGAATGGACTCCCAAAATACTTTTGGGCCAACGCCATAGGTACGGCTTGTTACGTTTTGAATAGGATGCTCATCCGACCTATTCTAAACAAGACACCGTATGAGCTTTTAAAAGGGCGTAAACCAAATATCTCTCACCTTCATGTCTTTGGTTGCAAGTGTTTTGTGTTGAACAATGGAAAAGAGACACTTGGTAAGTTTGATGCCAAGGCCGACGAGGGTATTTTTCTTGGATACTCTCAGTCAAGTAAAGCTTATAGAATATATAATAAAAGGTTACGAATTGTTGAAGAGTCAGTACACGTTACTTTTGATGAGTCTTATCCGAGAAATGTCGGAGAAGGTAGTTCTTTTCATGGTGCAGGTGCATCTTCTGAAGACATACTCAAGGACACTGATAAGGGAACTGATCAGCCTGAAATAGTGCGTATTGAGGAGGAAAAGGATCACCAACCAATGAAGAGTGAGGAGGATCATCCAACTAATGAAGATGACCTTCCTCCAGCATGGAAGTCTTCCAAAGACCATCCAATCGACAATATCATCGGTGACATCTCTAAGGGAGTGACCACTCGCTTTAAACTTAGTAACTTTTGTTATTACTCCGCTTTTGTGTCACAAGTTGAACCTAAAAACGCAAAGGAGGCATTACTCGATGAGCATTGGTTCTTATCAATGCAAGATGAGCTAAATCAATTCAGGAGAAATGAGGTTTGAGATCTTGTTCCCCCTCCGCGAGATCATTGAGTAATCGGCACCCGATGGGTATTTAGAAATAAACTTGATGAAAACGGAGTTATAACACGAAACAAAGCGCGGCTTGTAGTGCAAGGCTATAACCAAGAGGAAGGAATCGACTATGAGGAAACTTATGCGCCGGTTGCCCGTCTCGAGGCTATACACCTTTTACTTGCTTATGCTTGCACTAAGAACTTCAAATTATTCCAAATGGAGGTTAAAAGTGCTTTCCTTAATGGATTTATAAATGAAGAGGTTTATGTTGCCCAACCTCCGGGTTTTGAATCCCATGAATATCCTGATCATGTCTACAAACTTAAACATGCTTTGTACGGACTTAAACAAGCCCCTAGGGCTTGGTAAGAACGTCTAAGCAAATTTTTACTTGATCAAGGGTATTCAAGAGGGAAGGTTGACACAACCCTCTTTATTAAACGTCAAGGAAAACATTTAATCTTGGTACAAATTTACGTTGATGATATTATTTTTGGGTCTACTAACATGACCTTGGTCAAGGAGTTTTCTAGTTTGATGCAGGGGGAGTTTGAAATGAGCATGATGGGGGAGCTTAACTATTTCCTCGGATTGCAAATCAAACTACTCGAAGAGGGCACATTCGTGAGTCAAACGAAATATTGTCTTGAGCTTCTCAAACGTTTCGATATGCTAAACTGTAAAGCAATAGATACTCCAATGCCTACTTGTGCCAATCTTGATCGTGACGAAAATGGTAAGGATGTAGAGGTAAAGAAGTATCGAGGTATGATTGGATCTCTTCTTTATCTTACCGCATCACGACCCGACATTATGTTCAGTGTATGCATGTGTGCGAGGTATCAAGCACGTCCTGAGGAATCCCACTTAAAAGCAGTTAAGCGCATACTTCATAACCTTCCCGGTACTCTAAAGTATGGGTTGTGGTATTCCAAAGGTAGTGTTTGTTCCTTAGTTGGTTATTCCGATTCCGACTTTGCCGGGTGCAAGTTGGATAGGAAAATTACTAGTGGCACGTGTGACCTTTTCGCAAATTCCTTGGTGAGTTGGCATAGCAAGAAACAGGTTTCGGTTGCTTTGTCAACAGCCGAGGTGGAATACGTTGCCGCAGGCAATTGTTGTGCTCAAGTCTTATGGCTTAAACAACAATTGCTTGATTTCAATTTAAAACTTGAGCGTATCCCATTTTGTGCGATAACACTAGTGCAATAAACCTGACTAAGAACCCCGTATTACATTTGTCGCGGTGAAAATTGGATACCATAGTTATTGGTTAACTAGGATAGTATTTTTAATGTCACCACCGGTCTTTGATTTTATCCAAAGGAAGGGAGAAAAAACGAATTCCCACAATGCAATGCAAATGCACTAAGATTCTAAGTTCAGGGGTTGGTTATACCTAGGGAAGGTGTTAGCATCCTAGATATCTGTAGTACTCTACAGGAACCTCTTGATTCATTTATGTTATTTGTCATCTGTTTTGCTAAGGGTTTAAAGGGTAGGTGATTTACAATTTTTATTCCTAAGGGTGCTCGACAAGACATCGCATCTTATGCCTACATATCCTGTCAGGAGGGAATCAGAGCACTTATAGTTCTTCATTAAAGATACTAAATGTTTTAAAGGTTTAGGAAAAGAAGATGAGTCATCATCTTAAGAAAGACCACCACAGTTTTTGAAAATGTTTGTATTTTGTGGGGTATGGGATTGTATGTCCCTTTCTTTGAGATGATTAACATCTAATTCTCTTGTGTGGAGAAATTGGTAGGCTAAAGTTTGATTAAAGAAATCAAAGTTTGTGGGGGACTAACCTAGAAAATCTATCCTAAGTTGTCTAATTGCCTTATCTTAAGGTGACGGTTATGAATGCAAATGATATGCACCATGCACAATAACATGGTTATTATGCATGGGATTTTCCTTTGGATATTAATGCGATTAAATTACGTTATTTAGGCGAGGGTGCTAGCAGAGTGATGCTAGACTTGTGTCTGGTGACCAAAAGGTTGAATGCGATGCACGAAGGCGATCGACTTACATGGGTAGAAAATGGGCTCGACGTTGGATCAAGAAATTTTATATTGTTTTGAAAAGGTTTAGACAGTGATAAATAAACATACAGATAGAAGTAAGATATGATAAATATACACATGATAAAATAACAAGGTAAGGCATGATACAAGTTACAACATTGATATGAGATAATATGATGGAAGCAACATAAGCATGAAGATGGCAATATGTTTCATGATAAAGTATGGATAAGATGAACACGATTATAAGAACACATCAATATGCTTCAAATAGAATGATTAAAAATGATATTAATATGCTTCAATCTTTAGGAAGACAAACATATGAAATGATATCAAGGATGACAATCAATATGCTTCAATCTTTAGGAAGACAAACATATAGAATGATATCAAGGATAACATTCATGTAAAAAATCAAGCATGTGATAAATTAACATGAATATATTAGTTCAAGAATTAAACAAGTCAATTAGTGAGGTAACACTTCAAGATCAACAAAGGTGCTCATAGATGATGTTGATAATTAAACCAAGATTGATAATTCATTGACAAGGCAATTGAAATTAACAATTAACACACAAGGTGATTTAAAAATTAACTACATAGGGATAATTAACAATTAGAAAATTAATATTTAACCATACGTTAGAAATCTCAAAATTTAAGACACAAATTGATAATTTAAGAGTTAACAATATTTTTGAGAATAACAATTAACAATTAGGATTAACAATGCATTTGAGATATAATTGATAATTAAAATGAGTAATTAACAATTAACAATATAATTAACAGTTAGGAAGCATATTAATTAACAAATAGAAACACCTCACATATTAACAATTAAGAAACAAATTATAAAAATTAAAGATAAGTATTTTTCCATTTTTCTTTTTATGTGGAGAAGGTAGATTTAATTAGGAAAGTATAGCAAAAAGAATGGGTTAAAAGGATTAACAATGCACATGTTATGTCATTTTGAAATTTAAGTACTAAGTTGAAATGATAAGATGGATGAGTGATAAAAATAAATGGAAATGTCACACCTGAGGATTGAACTTAAGACATTCCGTGTACAGCTTAAAACAATAGCCAGCAGGCCAACGCGCGCAGTTAATCATACAACGCAAACACAAATACATATTTGAAACAAGCGAAATAGAAATGAAAAAAAAAAACAAAAGGGTTGATCCGCAGGATCGAACCCGGGTGTGGCGAGTGAGAGGCGAAGCTTAGTGCACGTGTGTGGCCGTTGGGACGGCGTGTTTCATCCAATATACATGCGCCTTCAATTACATATAAGCTGATTTTGTGAGCTTTTCCTAAATCAACCAAAATCATGCTGCATGACTCAAGTTACATCCAACCATGTTCACATCAACATAACTCAATCAAAACACAACCTAATCTGATGAAATAAAGAGCAAGGAACACTATGATGGCAATGCACAACAAAGAGCAAGGAACACTATGATGGCTTTCATTCACACTAAATCCTAACCACGAGGCACAGGCAAACTGGTACCACAAGGGTTTGAACATGAAGACGTTACAAAATTTAGAACAGATATAGCAAACATGATTGAGAACATCTCTAACTGGTACATTCAGAAACACGATGTTTCAATGCTTCAGACTAGCACATGATAAGACACACAAAGCATATAAACAAGGACACAAGGTGTTTCAAATCGTGACTAGTGATGATGCTAGTGCAGCAAAGTGAAAAAAAAAAAAACGATCAAGCAAGTTAACATATTACAAAGTCAGTTCAAATAAGTCTCCAAAACATAGGTGATGATATCAGTATGTCCCACACATGGTTTTTTTTATGATGATCATATGGTAAGGCACACAGGTCAAGAATTTAAGATCAAGAAACAATCTGTCATGGGTTGGCAATCATGGAAATTAAGACATACAGTAAATCAATAACAAGTATCTGTGTTATGGCAAATGGCAGTGAGCATAGGTACATTGTACACAAAGTGAGACAAAGTAGTAATGAACATGTTGAGACATCATACACTATATTGGAAGCAATAGCAGGTACATGATTTCAGCAAACAATAAGGTGTCAAAATACATTGGCAAACCAGAAATTGCACAGTCTCAAAGTTATTCACAAATAACTATCAGAGAGTGAGGAACACAAACAAAGGATCATAAGCCACAGATAATAAACTAATCTCTAATTGGGGTGTGAGTGTGTGATCAAGCAAGGTTCACAACATAATGGTATACATCAGTTTGAGCACAATGATTTATTGGTCTTGACTAGCACATGACTTTAAGGATGACAAGACCACCAAAAGAGAAACAGGTTGAGCATTCAGAAGTTTAGGTCAATTGAATATACCTATATTATGCTAAGTAACTTGAGTAGCATGAATATGAAGCACAACATAAATCAACAGGAAATGTAAAACCGGTTACACACCAAGGCATATTTCTAAATCCATCACATGAAAAGATTAGCAACTAACACAAAGGCTTGGCAAACAACATGTTATTTTATGAGTAAAATTTGGAAAGGGAACAACAACAAAATTGGGATAGTGCAAGGTGTGTACAGAATAGCATGGTCAAAGATGGGTAGGCAACATATAGATGTTTAAACAAACACATGAGCAACATTATTTAGTAGAGTAGAGCATGCTGTTTATCTATCAATAAGGAGGCATCTGTGTGAACATTACATGGTGAAACAATCACTTGATGCATTCAGGTCAGAAAAGATAACTTAGAAGCTTAAGAATGCAAAGCATTTTTTTACTTGAAACAAAGCCATATGATATACAAATACATAGTGAGAGAGCATAGGTTATAGAAGAATGTAGATTTGTCAAAGTAATACTACAAATATATCAATATCATGTTAGCAATGTTAAGAAATAATGTTAGAAAGAAAGTTAGAGAAACATGGCCAAGACATAGCAAACATTAACCAAGGACAAACATTAATACACTAATAGAAACAGTGGTGTAGCTTGGCAAGGCAAAGAAGCAAAAGTAATGTTTGGCATTTCAAACCATTAATCTCAAAGGACAGAAACAAACATAGGCAATCTTTAACACACACCTAAGTCACACATAGAGAATCAAAACAGCACATGTGATCAGCCATACAAAGGCCAAAGCCTCATACTGAGATTCTAAGGAAATGACATACCTACTCTTGACAGGGTATATTCCAAATTCGAGAAACATGTCATGGACAAAACATCAAAACATAAACATGCACAAGGGTGCCACATAGCCGTTGGTACCAGTAGGTCAAAGATTTCAGGAAATTGATATACCTCAGTCATAAACACACAAAGCACATTAATCCAAACACTTAGCATATCAAGAATTAACAGGTATCATATTGAGGTTTAAGCATATATGCAACAGACTTTGGCAAAATGTAACATACATAACGTACTATTACACGCGCACTAAAACACACAGTATGACACATATTACACATTACAAACACTAAACACACCAAAATGCTTCCAAAACAAATTCGGGCATGAAAAGATTAAAGCTCAGGCAGTCATTTAGAGTTTCTCAAACTTACTTATCATGAAGTCTAAAACATCATTCACAACATGATATTAAAACACGAAATCAACAGTTAAACCACATGAGATCATTCACGCCATATTCATATACAAAACTTAGCAGCTTGTAAAAGTTTGACATTACTTGTAAAGGCAACATGGCATTCCAAAATAAAAAATCAAAGATGAAACAGAATGCACAATAGATCAGGTTTCACTGACACTAACCAAACACACTATGCAAAACATAATACAAGCAGCAGCACTATAAAGATCATTCATATATAAACAGAGGCCACAAAGGTATTAGATACAGATTCAGTTTTAGATACAAAAGAGAAATGGTATTATGCTTACTTCAATCTCAAAGCCAATACAGAATTTCCTTAACTCGAACCAAACAACATACGATTTTGATAACAGCTTGCCATACATAAAAAGTAACATGGCATCGTTTAAAACAGAATCAGTATATATAAGCATAACACCATGAATATTTTTAACCTACATAAGTCTTATAAAATGTTCCAACCAATATGTTTTAACATGAGCATTCATGATGAAAACGATTAAGGTGTTAGGGCAGATACTTAAAGTTTATCAAACTCAACATGCAGTTCATATGATATATATATTGCAAGCATTTTGAGCGTAAAAAAAAACAAACATCAATGGTGCAACAAGGGTATAATAGATATCATGGCATGATGAGCATGAGAGATATAGGTCTGAGGAACTTACCTCTTTTCCACGCGAACTTGCAAAGATCCTCTTCCTTCTAGCTAGCCACTTGTGTGCTCCAAAGAGAATGCTTTCAGAATAGTTCTTTGTAATGTTGTAGTGCTTGTTGTTGGTGATTCTTCGTGTGTTTTTTTTTCTGATGAATGAATGAGAACAATGCTCCTTTTATAGGTGAGCTGGTGTGCTGCTGTCTTGGATGCAGTAAAGGTATGCCTTCTGCAGGATACTACACGCATGGCATCATTCTTGAGCCAAGTGAAAGCTGGCCATGCATCTTATCTTTTCTTGCATGCTTTGGGACAGAAGCAGCAGCTATGGTGTAGGGTTTTTCTTGTCAGTTAGACATGCATTGGTGAGGTGAGATTTGCCACACAATAGTTCTTGGTTTAATGCACCAAATGAAATGACTCTTGAACCCTTTGAAAGCTAGTACAAGGTAGGGTGACTTTGACAGATTGAGATTGAGTTTAAAACATGTGAAAGAAACCGTGACAATGTTTGGTGTAACAAAGAGATAAGAATCTGAAGTTTCCCAAGTGTGTACATGTTTCAATATGCCATCTTTGGAGTGCCATATCTTGATGATCATTCCATCAATTCTTGAGATTTTTGGCTCTATGAAGAGTGGACATTTGATAGAACATTTCTTACGTGGAAAACCAATTGAGATGAGGCTTGTAACGGTAAGAAAATGAACCACAAAGTCGTGCACATGAGAAAGCGAAAAAGGACTTAGAAAAATTTCTAAGTTATTGAATTTTGGCAATTTGAGGTACCTAACTTTAAAACACCATAACTTGAGTTTGGTTCATTCAAATGAGATGTTCCACATATGGTTGGAAAGCTCTCAACAAGCTCTACAACTTTCATTTGGGACTCAAGTCTTGAATCCAAGTAGAAATGGGTAAAAAATGAGGTCAAAGTTGGAGAAACACGTGGAGGAAAGTGCTGAAAAATTTTCTAAGTGTTTGGCCAAAATGTCTTGTAAGCTTCATAACTCAAAATCTAAGCATTTTTAGACAAAAAGTCATATAGAATGAATTAAAGATCTTGATGAGAGCTTTCCAATGAGCTTCGAGTCATTTAATTTGAGTGCGCGGTTTAGGAGTTATGGTTATTCCAAATCGGGCTATTAGGGGAAAAATGTCATATACGAAGTCTTTCGCGACCAAAACCCTACTTATCTTGCAAGAAACCTCACGAAACTTTATATGGATGCCTTGGATACTTCATGAGACAATATATGATGATTAGAACCATTAACTCTTCATTTGACCCAAGATCCCAAAAGGTTAGGGTTTCAACCAAATCCTAATTCTGACTACGAACGCACTGAGGCCAAATCTTGTAAGTTTGCTTCTTACTTCCCCTCTAAAGGTCTTGGTAGACTCTTGAGGATGTTGATAAACTAAGGGAATCAATAATTAGGGTATAGGAGATCGTCTTGATGAAGAATCAAAGCTGTTGGCTGATAAGCATCACAGGAACCCTAATTTTGAAGTATAGTGGGATTGAGGCTCAAATTCTTCCTGTTGAGGATCAATGAAGCATGGATTCTCGTTGAGTGGAGTCCCTTGAACATAAATGACCTCAAGTGATAGGTGGGCCACACAAATACTGACTTGCTAGAGTCAATTTCTCAATGATTTCTTCAAGATAAAAATCCTAATTCCAAAGTTCTTGTACTAGAGATCTTTTGTTGATTTGACTTGCTTCAAAACAGCTTGTGGAGCTTTATGATGATATGTGAATCTAATTTGAACACAAATAAACAAACTACGAGATATGGGTTAGCTCAGACAATGCAGAGATGCTTGACCTAAGATGCACAAATGAAGATGACATCTTAGGGTCAAAAATTAGGGTGCAACAGATGCCCCTATTTAAGTTTCTCTTATTCGGAGATATGGAGATTGGAATCTTCGTCTCGACAAGATAGGAGAGACTTAAATACAACCATGCACAAAATATTTGGCCCTAAGATGCCGCCAAATGCACATGATATGGAATGATGCAAAACGAAGGAAAACAAAAAGGAAACCCGACAAGGGACGACTCAGCGAGATACGACTCAAATGGGAAAAGATCTAACTCCACTGGGGGGAAAGAGACTACCAACTGACAATCACAGGGTAGCTTAAGCACTTGACGAGAACTTGTAAGGAACAAGATAACTTACCACCACCTGGTAGCCTAAGCCAAGGTATCCAATTGCGACAAGGTCGTACATTACCTACTATCACACACGATAGCCTAAGCGAGGTAAGTACAAAAGGAAAGATGGCCTACTACCACCACGGTAGCCTAAGCGAGGCATCTGACCAAAAAGGGGTGTGTTACCTACTATCAAGCACATGATAGCCTAAGCCAGGTAAGCACAAAAGGAAAGATGACCTACTACCACCACGGTAGCCTAAGCGAGGCATCTGACCAAAAAGGGGTGTGTTACCTACTATCAAGCACATGATAGCCTAAGCCAGGTAAGCATAAGAAGGAAAGATGACCTACTACCACCACAGTAGCCTAAGCGAGGCATCTGACCAAAATACAGACGTATTACCTACTATCACACGATAGCCTAAGCAGAGGTAATAGACTGAAATAAGCTTCAACGATCAAGATGATGATTCAGCTTCTCTTGATAACCTCTGGGGATAGACAAACTGTCTAGAAAAGAGACCGCCATTTGTCGTAGAAATCTTTGATAACCGAACTGCCTAAATAAAGAGCAGCTATTTGCCGTCTGGGTGTAAATCCCTTGAAAATGTAGTAATCATCAAAGGAATGATTTGTGTCTTCCATAGAGATCCTCAAGTAAACTCTTCTTGGGAAGACAAAGTGCAAAATAAATGCACGCTTAATCCAGATTCAATCTCTCAGAAATATCCAAAATCGTGATTGTCATGGGCCAAAGTTCAATCCAGGAAACAACTGGAAAGAAACGGTCAAACAACACATCACCCATTGAGGAATGAACTCAACTGGGGTTTTATCTTTATCCAAATATGGAAAAGAGAACTAAAGCAACCGCCTCCCACGAGGATCGGACTTGGCGGGGAATTAGAAAATATATGCTTTTTCTACCTAGGGCTGACGACTCTACTTGGAGGGAGCAGACAAACCCGATCATTTGGGGGATAAACACGCCCAAAGGGACAGGGCAAAACAAACAACAAAATGCAAGATGCAAAAATGCCACATGCCATGAATCTAAATGCAAGGATGATATGCCATGCTCATGCTTATGCTTATGCTGACAACAACACGAACAGCAAACGGGAGACGAGAACAAGCAATTCGATACGAATACTCGGCCAATCTTGGCAATGCAGCAGCATCGCTGGGGATGAATGGCAAGCCCCTTCTGGGACCGACTTCTGCCTCATAGTTTCTCTGGGGAAAAGAGAACACTCCGCTTGGGATGAGCATCGCGACTTCACTCATGATAGTCAAGATGAACCTTGGATTCCACTAAGAACGAATTAAATTCATGATCGAAGAGACTTTACGGGGGATGAAATAAATATCCATCGCGAGTTGAAGTAATTGGAATGAGCGTTGTAACTGGATAAAATAAACATCCACTTTATCGGGGAAGTTTGGATCAATATAGTAGTTGGAAATGTCGAACATAAAATTCCGAGGGGGTGAAATAAACATCCACCTTCACTGGAGAAGATTACGATAGTAAGAAAAATTCCAATAATAAGTGAAATAAACACTCGCTTCGCTGGAGGAAGCTCACGATAGTAAGAAAAAATCTGATAATGAGTGAAATAAACACTCGCTTCGATGGAGGAAGCTTACAGTGGTAAGAAAAAGTCCGATAATGAGTGAAATAAACACTCGCTTCGCTGGAGGAAGCTCACGATAGTAAGAAAAAAATCCGATAATGAGTGAAATAAACACTCGCTTCGCTGGAGGAAGCTCACAATGGTAAGAGGAAAATCCGATAATGAGTGAAATAAACACTCGCTTCGCTGGAGGAAGCCGAAAATAAGATTCCGAGGGGATGAAATAAATATCCACCTTCGCTGGAGAAGACTATGATAATCAGAAAAAATCCAATGACGAGTGAAATAAACACTCGCTTCGGAGAAGCTCGGGTCAAAGTCGCGAGCCGGAGACGTCGGAGTTGAGACTTCATGGGGATAAATAAGTATCGCCGCGCACTTGAAGTAGTCCTGAATGGAAGTTGTAGCCGGATAAAATAAATATCCATTTCGTTGAGGAAATGTCGGAGATAAAGATTTCTTGGGGATGAAATAAACATCCGCTTTCACTGGTGAAGATCGAGATAGTTCAACGAGGAGTGAAATAAACACTCGCTTCGGAGAAGGTCGAAAACCGAAGAAACTTAACGGGGATAGTCGTGATTACCTGGAGCAGAACTTACCGGGGTATGGCCCCATTACCTAGGATAAATACCTTTTGAGCCATGGCTTATGGAGACTGTTAATATCCCTTGTTGTGTCCATAAATCAAAGTAATCCGCTCATGAGACAATTTGAAATTTATTATCAAAGATAAAAGTCATTTTGCAAGATGAAAATAATTTGCCAATAAATGATAAAATCGCAACTTTATTTCATAAAATGGTGATCAGCAAATTGCGTGGTCCCATATGTTATAACAATGTTGGAAAGAGGTAATAACAGAAATTACATGAAAAACAAAACAATGCTATTTCTTGAGTTCCTATGTTCTAGGCCTCCTGAAGGTCTCGACTTTACTTGTCGCAGTAGGCTTCGATGAACCGAACTGAGCCTACCTTTTCTTCATCTCTAAGTATAATACTTCTTGACTGCATCCATGTTCACAGGACGAGTAATCTCTTCCCCATCCATAGTTGCTAACATCACAGCGCCCCCTGAAAGGACCTTCTTGACGACATAAGGACCATCATAGTTGGGAGCCCATTTCCCCCTAGAATCAGTAAGGAAAGATTGGATCTTCTTAAGCATAAGGTCTCCCTCTCTAATCTCGCGGGGTCAAACTTTCTTATCAAAAGCCTTCTTTATCTTCTGTTGATATAATTGTCCGCGACACAACGCCGCCAACCTCTTTTCTTCAATCAGGTTCAACTGGTCATACCGGTTCTGACACCACTCAGCCTCAGAGAGTTTCTCTTCCATTAGGACTCTCATGGAAGGGATCTCTACTTCCACTGGGAGTACAACTTCCATACCATAAACAAGCGAAAAAGGTGTTGCCCCTGTTGACGTGCGCACTGAAGTACGGTACCCGTGTAGAGAAAATGGGAGCATCTCATGCCAGTCCTTATAAGTGACTACCATTTTCTGGATAATTTTCTTTATATTCTTGTTTGCCGCTTCAACCGCCCCGTTCATCTTTGGCCGATACAGAGAAGAGTTATGGTGCTCAATCTTGAATTCCTCGCATAATTCCTTCATCATCTTGTTATTTAAGTTCGAACCATTATCAGTGATGATTTTATTTGGCACACCGTACCTGCAAATAAGTTGGTTCTTGATAAACCTGACGACCACTTGTCTGGTAACATTTGCTTAGGAAACGGCTTCAACCCATTTGGTGAAGTAATCAATTGCAACCAATATAAAGCGGTGTCCATTAGACGCTTTCGGCTCTATCATGCCGATCATATCAATGCCCCATATAGAGAAAGGCCATGGAGACGAGATAACATTCAGAAGAGTCGGTGACACATGAATTTTGTCGGCATAGATTTGACACTTGTGGCACTTCTTGGCAAACTTGTAACAATCAGATTCCATCGTTATCCAATAATAGCCTGCTCTCAGGATTTTCTTTGCCATAGCATGTCCGTTAACGTGGGTACCAAAAGATCCTTCATGAATTTCGGTCATTAATGTATCCGCTTCTCGCTTATCAACACATCTCAGCAAGACCATGTCGAAATTCCTCTTGTAAAACACATTATTATTCAAGAAAAAGTTGCCAGCTAATCTTCTCAAAGTTTTCTTATCTTTGTTAGATGCCCCAAGCGGGTATTCTTGCTTCCGGAGAAACAACTCAATATCGTAATACCAGGGTTTTTCATCAATAACTTCTTCCACTGAGAACACATAAGCTGGCCTGTCAAGGCGCATAACATCGATCTTAGGGCAATCGTTCCAGCGGTTCACCACAATCATAGAAGCCAGAGTTGCCAATGCGTCTGCCATCCTATTCTCGGTACGAGGGATGTGGTGGAACTCGACTCTGTTGAAGAACGGAAGTAGTCTTCTTGCATAATCTCTGTATGGAATCAAATTGTCTTGTTGGGTCACCCATTCTCTGGTAATTTGGTATATCACTACAGCAGAATCACCATACACGTCCAAATTCTTAATTCTTAAATCCATTGCCTCTTCCAGGCCCATGATACATGCTTCATATTCGGCTTCATTATTTGTACATGGAAAAGTCAATCTTAAAGTGAAAGGGATGTGAGATCCATGAGGAGTCACAATAATTGCCCCAACCCCTTTTCCATAGCTATTGACAGCACCGTCAAAAATCAAACCCCACTGAGAATCCGGTTCAGGCCCTTCATCTGGCAATGGTTCTTCACAATCCTTCATTTTTAAATACATCACGTTCTCATCAGGGAAATCATCCTCCACAGACTGATGGTCTTCAATGGGCTGGTGAGCTAGGTGATCCGCTAAAACACTCCCTTTAATTGCCTTCTGAGTGTGATATTCGATATCGTATTCGGATAACAGCATCTGCCATCTGGCAATCCTTCCCGTCAGGGCTGGTTTCTCAAAAATGTACTTAATGGGATCCATCTTAGAGATCAGCCAGGTGGTATGATTTAGCATGTATTGGCGCAACCGTCGAGCAGCCCATGCTAAGACGCATCAAGTCTTCTCTAACATTGAGTATCTAGATTCATAGTCGGTGAACTTTTTGCTGAGGTAATAAATGGCATGCTCCTGCTTCCCGGATTCGTCTTGTTGACCGAGCACACATCCCATAGAATCTTCTAAAACCGTCAGATACATGATCAAAGGTCTGCCCCTAACCGGAGGAATCAGAATAGGAGGCTTCAGGAGATACTCTTTAATACTATCAAATGCTTTCTGACATTGTTCAGTCCAAACATAACCTTGTTCTTTTCTGAGAAGCTTGAAAATGGGTCCACAAGTAGCGGTCATATTAGAGATGAATCGAGAGATACAGTTCAAACGCCCCAGAAACCCTCTGACCTATTTTTCTGTAGTCGGAGCCGGCATTTCTCGTATGGCTTTAACTTTACCTGGGTCCACTTCGATTCCCTTTTGGCTAACAACGAAACCTAGCAGTTTTCCTGAGCGGACACCAAATGTGCACTTGTTAGGATTCAAACGTAGCTGATACTTCCTCAAACGCCGAAATAACTTTAACAGGTGTTCGACATGGTCTTCTTCAGTCTTGGACTTGGCTATCATGTCGTCTACATAAACTTCGATTTCTTTATGCATCATATCATGGAAAAGAGTAGTCATAGCCCTTTGATATGTTGCACCAGCATTCTTTAAACCGAACGACATAACTCTGTAACAAAACGTGCCCCATGGTGTGATGAATGATGTCTTCTCCATGTCTTCGGGAGCCATCTTGATTTGATTATAACCTGAAAATCCGTCCATAAAAGAGAAGACCTTATACCTTGCGGTGCTGTCCACCAACACGTCAATATGAGGCAATGGAAAATCATCCTTCGGGCTTGCTTTGTTCAAATCTATGTAGTTAACACACATTCGAACTTTACCATCCTTCTTCGGCACAAGCACAATATTGGCTAACCACTGCGGATACTTAGATGTAACGAGAAAACCTGCATCAATCTGCTTCTGTACTTCTTCTTTAATTTTCAAGGCCATATCAGGGCGAGTCCTTCTGAGCTTTTGTTTGATCGGCGGACATTCTGGCTTCAAAGGTAGACGGTGCTCCACTATAGCAGTGTCAAGACCAGGCATATCTTGGTACGACCAAGCGAACACATCAACATATTCCCTGAGTAATTCAATCAACCTTGCTTTCACATCAGTCATAAGCGAAGCTCCAATCTTCACCTCTTTACGGAGTTCCTCTGTACCTAAGTTAACAAACTCCAACGGCTCTTCGTGAGGCTGAATTACTTTACCTTCATTCTCGAGTAGATGGGATATTTCCTCAGGGATCTCCTCTTCCTCTTCTTCGGCTTCGAACACAGGAAACTCAAAGTTCGGAGAAGGCATTGGATCATTGTTTTCGATGTTCAGTTCGTGCAATAGTCTGCACATGTGATGTGATTTTATTTTAGATATTAAGCAGATAAAAGTGCGTACGAACGTGCACGGTGATTTTTTTTTTTTTAAGAAAAATTGTGATTACCACTTTCCTTAGAGTAATAACAAATGGGAACAAAAAAATAGGAATGCAAAATGATAACTTTATTGATGATAATGATTTCAAATAGAAGCCCTAACACAAAATCACCTTTGCCTTGGGCAGAGCAAAGGGAATTATTTATAGTAGAGCCCACACACAAATGTCATCGCCTTGGGCAGAGCGAATATACTAAAAACAAACAACAAAACAATTACTTTGATAATGGGATCACAATAGGAATGTTGACTGCACTCCAATTTCGGGCCATTGCCCCATGCGTCATGAAATTAGGCTGATCCTCGGCAGACTCGTCTTCAAGGATGGCACTGGCTTCATATTTGGGTCCTTGGTCTCTTGGTGGAGGAGGAAAAAGAGGAATGATGGCATCTTCAGAGTCTTCCTCCACAATATTTACCCTTGGTGAATGGATAGTCCCTCCGCTGTGAAACACATTCTTGATGGGGAGAATAACCATATTTCCTGTAAGGGTCTTCTCAGAATTGTTACCTTTGAAACCCAAACCTTTCTTGTTCTTATTTTCGGGCAACTCCAACACCTGCCCCCACTTCCCTTGGGAGCCACTTTCCACAACTCGTTGTGCATCCCTAAAAGATGCCATGGAAACTCCATTATCCTTAACAATCGATAGGGCTTGAAATGGGGTTCCTACCTCCTCTTCCGCATCAACGTAGGAAAAGGAAGAAAGATGGCTTACCACCAAAGCCCTTTCCCCGCAAACTGTGACTAACTGTCCATCGCAAACATATTTCAGTTTCTGGTGGAGTGTAGATGTGACAGCTCCCGCATCATGTATCCATGGCCTGCCTAATAAGCAACTGTAGGAGGCATGAATGTCCATGACCTGGAATGGAACCTGAAAAACACTGAGCCCGATAGTCATGGACAAATCCACTTCTCCAATCACGATTTTCCTCGAACCGTCAAAAGCTTTGACAACAAAACCACTTGGCCTCATGGGTGGTCCCTGATAAGTCAGCCTTGCGAGAGTTGTTTTTGGCATCACGTTCAATGAGGAACCAGTATCGACCAAAACTCCGGATATCATGTCATTCATGCAGTTTATGGAAATGTGCAGAGCTAAGTTATGTTTCCTTCCTTCTTCGGGTAACTCTTCTTCGTAGAATCCCAGATTGTTGCATGCAGTAATGTTACCCACTATTCCACTAAATTGTTCCATAGTCGTGTCGTGGTCAATGTATGCCTGCTCGAGTACTCCTTGTAACGCCTGCCTATGGGCCTCAGAATTCATCAACAGTTATAGCACATATATTTTGGATGGTGTCTGCAGCAACTGATCCACCACCGATCAGTTTTAGGATCTCATCCGATTTGTCTACAGAATCATTCTTACCGGACTGCCCCAGGGTTGCATTCTTCATAATTGGTTGTTCAGAAGGAACCTCCTTAGCTGGTGCAGTGAAAACTCGACCACTTCTCGTAATTCGACTGACATCAGCGATATTGACTACAGATGACGGATTAGACAAAGGCACCTCCTTACCATCTTTAAGCATAGTGGCGTTATATCTGTAGGGAATAACCTTGTTAGAAGTGTAAGGAACTGGACCAGGTACATTAACGACTAGAGGAGTTGTAGCAGTCTTCCGGCTGTCATAAGTGAACTCAATTCGTTCCAGCTCTTTGATATGGGGAACTATTACAAATACTTCTTCAATTTCTTCTGCGGAACATTCTTGGATCATGTTTACATTGGCAGCCCCGTGTGGTGGTAGGGGATTATTCTGCACATTCGGGTTCGAATCCTTGAAAGTTATAACTCCGCTCTTGACCAATATTTGAACATCGGCTTTCATTCCATAACAATTCTCAATATTATGGCCCGGCGCTCCCTGATGATAGGGATAAAACTGATCTCCTCTATACCAATAAGGAGGGTCCTTGGGCACTGCTGGCAGTGGCTTAGTCTGGATATGACCCTTTTTCAACAATGCTGGAAAAAGTTCTGCATAGGACATAGGAATTGGGTCAAAATTTGGCTTCCTCACCATACGATTTGGGCTATTGAATGGCTGTCGGGCTTACTGAGAAGACGGCTGATTTTGCTGACGGTATTGCTGTGGCAAAGCAGATGGAGTTTGAGGTGGTGGTTGGTAAGGTTGTGCAAACTGTGGTTGGTAAGTTGGAGCATTAATAACTGGGGTCACAGCAGCGACATGCGGGTGTTGCTGATATCTTCCTTTCGTTCGTCCTTGGTGTATGACACTTACTTCTTGTTCTTTCTTTTTCCTGAAAGTACTTCCGTACTTCTTGGTATTGCTGGAAGTGCTTCCTTCTCTTACTAATCTTCCTTCACGAACGCCCTCCTCCAAACGCATTCCCATGTTCACCATATCGGTAAAGTCATTAGGGGCGCTAGCTACCATTCTTTCATAGAAAAACGGGCTCAGTGTTTTCAGGAAAATTCTAGTCATCTCCTTTTCCTCCAGAGGTGGAGTAACTTGAGCGGCAAGTCCACGCCAGCGCTGGGCGTACTCCTTAAAACCTTCTCTTTCTTTCTGGGCCATAGCTCTTAACTGGTCTCTATCTGGTGCCATGTCGACATTATACTTGTATTGTTTGATAAAAAGCTCACAGAGATCATTAAAGCTGCAGACCTTTGAACTGTCTAACCCCATGTACCACTTAAGGGCTGCACCAGTCAAACTATCTTGGAAGAAGTGTATCAATAGGGGATCGTCGTCCTTATGAGCCGACATTTTCCGGGCATACATAACTATGTGACTGTGTGGGCAAGAGTTCCCTTTATACTTCTCCAAATCAGGGAGTTTGAATTTTGGAGGAATCTTGACATTGGGAACCAAGCATAGCTCAGAGGCGCTCTTCCTGAACAATTATTTTCCACGAAGGGCCTTGATTTCTTTCCTCATTTCTAGGAACTGATCTTGGAAACCGTCCATTCGTTCTTCCATTCCGGCATTCTCACTAAAGTCAGCATGAAACACAGGTTCTTCCAGATGAAACGGAGTAGCATTTACCACGGGTGGTGGCGTAGTCATCACAGTAGTTGTAGCAATAACTTGAGAAACAGTCGGGTGATATCCAGCTGGAGTAAAGTTAGGAGGCATACCCCACGGATAACCAGGAACTTCGTTTGTAGTGGACACCACTGGGATTGGTGCTGATATTGTCTCAGAGATAACAGTGCTGCGTGATGGCTGATTCTGAGCAGCCATCAAAGCTTCCATCATTCCGTTGATCTTTTCTAGACTTTCTTTCAATGTTGAAACCTCCTCCCGGAGTGCTCTGTTTTCCTGTTCAAGTTGATCCATTCTTTTCTTGCGATTGGCTCGAGTATTATATCGGGGCTTCAGCTTGTCTTTCTCTTAACAACAACTGATGAGGAGAAACACGGGTGAGGACTCGAAACACAAAAGGAATGCGGATGCAAATGCTAATGATGTGTATGATGCAGCATGATGCAACATTCACTTCAAGGAACTCGAAAGCGTAATTAAATATCGTAATTGGAAACTTTTTCATTAAAATTTTAAAGCTCTTGTTACAAACGGTACACCCTCAGGGTTTTTAGTACAATAAACAACAGAATACAACAAAGAGGAACTAGGGCTTCGATCCGCTGGATGATGCCCCCTTTTCTTCACTGAGTTCTTCCATCAACTTGTCAATCCTTTCCTGCAATATGTACTTGTCCAGTGTCAGTTTCTCCACTTCTGCTTTCAGCCTTGAAATTTCATCTGGTTCCACTACAGGAGGCTTGGGCCGAGGATACGGCATTGTCAGAGCGAGGGCCCTCTTGCGTGACCACTCCAAGCAAGATTCTGTAACTGTGCAGTCAGGGTTTGTTACTGCAGTCATTCCTTGTCTGTTGATTTGACACCAAGCAAATAGAATCTGCATCTTCAGCTGGAGGTCTTCTCCGTCATAGAGAAAAATTCTTTCCAGGTTTCCTGGGTCGGGTATCTCAGTCATTGGATGTCCAAGCTGGCGATGGGCGAGAACAGGGTTGTAACTGGTTCACCCTTTCGTGCCAAGAAGAGGCACATTGGAAAAATCTCCGCAACTGTGAATCATGGGAATTCCGCCGTATATCGGATCATGCCAAACGATGTCCGAATAAGTGAGAGCCATGAGTTTAACGGGCCATTCAGAGCCATCCCTCACATCCCAATAGAGCAGAATACTCTTCTAAGGTGGGCATCAACTGGAAATCTTGAAAGATGAAGCAATGGTAGATTACATGGTAGAGTTGAACCAATGTCTCTAATAAACCCTCAGCTACTTGTACCTGTAATAAAGAGAGAATATGCCCGTGTTTTGTGGAGAAGGCATCTGGATCCCTTATCCGACCTCCTAGTTCCCTCAACTGTTCCACATCAAAAACCCTGAAGGTGTATGGTACCGTTCCTTTCCTTCCATGATCCATTTTGCGATATCTAAAAACAGCGAACTTTGAGTTCTTTGAAGTGAATGAGAATGATAATGCAAATGCAATGAGACGCAAAAGTTCGTGGAATTTGAGTATTTATAATCGTCATAGAATACCAACGGACATGATTTCATTAATCATACAAAATTTGTTACAAGTGAAAGAAACGGGAATTAAAAAAATTCGTAAGGAAAACATTACAACCGTTGATATTCTTACAAGAGTTTTTAACAATAATTAACTAAAGGCTAATAAACGGACTAAGGAGATTCCCCCAATAATATTAGCTTGTACTTCTTAATCTCTTCTTCCATTCGGGACTTCTCGAGAACCAGCTCATCTATTATCGCTTCCCCCGAAGTAGACTCAGGGTTTGAGGAACTCGGGTCTTCTTGTAACTTCCTCCTTTTGTAAGAGAGAACTTCCTCACTTTTTGCCTCTAGTTGTCTTTGAAGCGCTTCATTCTCTTCCACAAGCACCTCACACTTATCTTTCCAAGCATTCCCTATCTGCTGGGCTTTCCTTAAGGCGATCTTTAATTCCTCTGTCTCAGATGCAAAGATGAAGACAGGTTCTTCATTCAAGACCATAGGCTCTTGGCGATCATAGGGCATCCTTAGTTCAATGGCCCTTCTTCTGACCCATTGTAGGTAGGGGTCCATGGAGACACAATTATGCTTCCCCAAAGCATTCCTATCTTTCTTGTGTTTGTCCCTCCAGGCTTCTAAAATCCTGCTCCTCAATTCCTCCTGCTTTTTGTAATCCTTGGAGAAAAATCCTTCTGTATGAATACCAAAAGGCTTGACCTTCAAAGGGTAACCGAATTGTCTGTGAGCTAAGACCGGATTGTAACTGGTTATTCCTTGTATGCCAAGAAGAGGCACATTCCCAAACTTTCCACAGCTATCAATGATCACAACATCCTCGTACCTATGAGGGTTATACCAATCAACATCAGAATGAGTAAGGGCCATGATCTTCTTAGACCACCATCCCTTTTTAAGGTCCCAGAAAATGTTAGCCTTGGGTAAGTGCGAAGTAAACCACTTGTACAATAAGGGTACACAGCAGGTGATCTGTCCTCCTTTGGCATGCTTCGAATGTATGGCGTGATAAGCTTCAGCTAACAAAGTAGGGACAGGGTTCCTCTTCATGAATATCTTGATAGCATTGAGGTCCACATAGTCCTTGAGATTAGGGAACAGAAAGATACCATAAATCATTAAAGCATATATAGCCTCAAAGGCAGCCATGTCGGAACGCCTGGCATAATGATAAGCTTTCTCCACCAGAAATTTCATAGGCAAAACAGAAATCCCTCCTTTGGTAGTCATATTCCCTCGTATGTCTGCTAACTCCAAATGTGTCGCCTTAACAATCTCTTGTTCCTTAGGGTCTTTACCAAAAATAGGAAGAGGAGACTTATCCAAAATAGGTACACCGGTCAGACATGCATACTCCTCAAGAGTCGGCACCAGTTGGTAATCAGGGAATGTGAAGCAATGATATACCGGATCATAAAACTGGAGTAGGGTGGAGAGAAGTCCTTGATTAACCCTCACCTTCAACAAAAACAAAAGCGCCCCATATCTACGCTCGAATCCTTTTGGATCAACCAACAGAGTCTCTAACCTCCTTAGGTCACTTGTGTCAAAACTCTTGTAAGTATACTTAACGGTGTTCCTTCTTTCATTGTCCATGGTACCCTACAACGTAAATAAAAGACTCAGACTCCACGAACTTGAACGAAAATGATGCTTATGTATGCATGTATGCACAAACACACAAACAAAAGGGCACACAAACAAGCAAACAAAGAGTCCTAGGTTCAAAGGAGCATGAGTGGAGTCAAGGTCTACCCATCCCATAGGGTGGTGTGGTTTCAGAATGTACCTGCCGAACGGGTTCTAAAAGTTCCCAGAGTCTACGACCCATCTTTCGGATATTATCGACTTCCCAAATTACTCGGTTAGTCAATAATATTCTCAAGAGAATCTCGTCTGAGTGTAGTATCGCGTGACAACTATTTGGAAATGGACTCCCGCATAATCACCGCACTACGTCCTAAAAGGCCAAGTTGGGTTAAATGGGCTACGGTCCTCAGTCTTAAAGGTCCTTGGTCGAAGTTAATACCGTTTTCACGAATGTACTCATTCAAACAATATTAAGTTCAAAAGAACCTAAACTGAGCGATGATTTTCTCAATTCGACTTTTCAGGAATCGACTCCGTCAAAGTACCCTTGACCATATCATCTCCTATAATTATACTCATGTCCGGGTCTAGGACTCCTCACCACTCAAAGTGACAACCCAAGCAAGCAGATAAACAAATATATACAAGTAACGAACGAACAACATAAAAGAAGTAAGTTAGGGGGAACCCTCTTATGAGAATGTCCCCAGTGAAGTCGCCATTTCTGTCGTGGTGAAAATTGGATACCATAGTTATTGGTTAACTAGGATCGTATTTTTAATGTCACCACCGGTCTTTGATTTTATCCAAAGGAAGGGAGAAAAACCGAATTCCCACAATGCAATGCAAATGCACTAAGATTCTAAGTTCGGGGGTTGGTTATACCTAGGGAAGGTGTTAGCATCCTAGATATCTGTAGTACTCTATAGGAACCTCTTGATTCATTTATGTTATTTGTCATCTGTTTTGCTAAGGGTTTAAAGGGTAGGTGATTTACAATTTTTATTCCTAAGGGTGCTCGACAAGACATCGCATCTTATGCCTACATATCCTGTCAGGAGGGAATCAGAGCACTTGTAGTTCTTCATTAAAGATACTAAATGTTTTAAAGGTTTAGGAAAAGAAGACGAGTCATCATCTTAAGAAAGACCACCATAGTTTTTGAAAATGTTTGTATTTTGTGGGGTATGGGATTGTATGTCCCTTTCTTTGAGATGATTAACATCTAATTCTCTTGTGTGCAGAAATTGGTAGGCTAAAGTTTGATTAAAGAAATCAAAGTTTGTGGGGGACTAACATAGAAAATCTATCCTAAGTTGTCTAATTGCCTTATCTTAAGGTGACGGTTATGAATGCAAATGATATGCACCATGCACAATAACATGGTTATTATGCATGGGATTTTCCTTTGGATATTAATGCGATTAAATTACGTTATTTAGGCGAGGGTGATAGCAGAGTGATGCTAGACTTGTGTCTGGTGACCAAAAGGTTGAATGCGATGCACGAAGGTGATCGACTTACATGGGTAGAAAATGGGCTCGACGTTGGATCGAGAAATTTTATATTGTTTTGAAAAGGTTTAGACAGTGATAAATAAACATACAGATAGAAGTAAGATATGATAAATATACACATGATAAAATAACAAGGTAAGGCATGATACAAGTTACAACATTGATATGAGATAATATGATGGAAGCAACATAAGCATAAAGATGGCAATATGTTTCATGATAAAGTATGGATAAGATGAACACGATTATAAGAACACATCAATATGCTTCAAATAGAATGATTAAAAATGATATTAATATGCTTCAATCTTTAGGAAGACAAACATATGAAATGATATCAAGGATGACAATCAATATGCTTCAATCTTTAGGAAGACAAACATATAGAATGATATCAAGGATAACATTCATGTAAAAAATCAAGCATGTGATAAATTAACATGAATATATTAGTTCAAGAATTAAACAAGTCAATTAGTGAGGTAACACTTCAAGATCAACAAAGGTGCTCATAGATGATGTTGATAATTAAACCAAGATTGATAATTCATTGACAAGGCAATTGAAATTAACAATTAACACACAAGGTGATTTAAAAATTAACTACATAGGGATAATTAACAATTAGAAAATTAATATTTAACCATACGTTAGAAATCTCAAAATTTAAGACACAAATTGATAATTTAAGACTTAACAATATTTTTGAGAATAACAATTAACAATTAGGATTAACAATGCATTTGAGATATAATTGATAATTAAAATGAGCAATTAACAATTAACAATATAATTAACAGTTAGGAAGCATATTAATTAACAAATAGAAACACCTCACATATTAACAATTAAGAAACAAATTATAAAAATTAAAGATAAGTATTTTTCCATTTTTCTTTTTATGTGGAGAAGGTAGATTTAATTAGGAAAGTATAGCAAAAAGAATGGGGTAAAAGGATTAACAATGCACATGTTATGTCATTTTGAAATTTAAGTACTAAGTTGAAATGATAAGATGGATGAGTGATAAAAATAAATGGAAATGTCACACCTGAGGATTGAACTCAAGACATTCCGTGTATAGCTTAAAACAATAGCCAGCAGGCCAACGCGCGCAGTTAATCATACAACGCAAACACAAATACATATTTGAAACAAGCGAAATAGAAATGAAAAAAAAAACAAAAGGGTTGATCCGCAGGATCGAACCCGGGTGTGGCGAGTGAGAGGCGAAGCTTAGTGCATGTGTGTGGCCGTTGGGACGGCGTGTTTCATCCAATATACATGCGCCTTCAATTACATATAAGCTGATTTTGTGAGCTTTTCCTAAATCAACCAAAATCATGCTGCATGACTCAAGTTACATCCAACCATGTTCACATCAACATAACTCAATCAAAACACAACCTAATCTGATGAAATAAAGAGCAAGGAACACTATGATGGCAAGGAACACTATGATGGAAATGCACAACAAAGAGCAAGGAACACTATGATGGCTTTCGTTCACACTAAATCCTAATACACGAGGCACAGGCAAACTGGTACCACAAGGGTTTGAACATGAAGACGTTAGAAAATTTAGAACAGATATAGCAAACATGATTGAGAACATCTCTAACTGGTACATTCAGAAACACGATGTTTCAATGCTTCAGACTAGCACAAGATAAGACACACAAAGCATATAAACAAGGACACAAGGTGTTTCAAATCGTGACTAGTGATGATGCTAGTGCAGCAAAGTGAAAAAAAAAATGATCAAGCAAGTTAACATATTACAAAGTCAGTTCAAATAAGTCTCCAAAACATAGGTGATGATATCAGTATGTCCCACACATGGTTTTTTTTGATGATGATCATATGGTTAGGCACACAGGTCAAGAATTTAAGATTAAGAAACAATCTGTCATGGGTTGGTAATCATGGAAATTAAGACATACAGTAAAACAATAACAAGTATCTGTGTTATGGCAAATGGCAGTGAGCATAGGTACATTGTACACAAAGTGAGACAAAGTAGTAATGAACATGTTGAGACATCATACACTATATTGTAAGCAATAGCAGGTACATGATTTCAACAAACAATAAGGTGTCAAAATACATTGGCAAACCAGAAATTGCACAGTCTCAAAGTTATTCACAAATAACTATCAGAGAGTGAGGAACACAAACAAAGGATCATAAGCCACAGATAATAAACTAATCTCAAATTGGGGTGTGAGTGTGTGATCAAGCAAGGTTCACAACATAATGGTATACATCATTTTGAGCACAATGATTTATTGGTCTTGACTAGCACATGACTTTAAGGATGACAAGACCACCAAAAGAGAAACAGGTTGAGCATTCAGAAGTTTAGGTCAATTGAATATACCTATATTATGCTAAGTAACTTGAGTAGCATGAATATGAAGCACAACATAAATCAACAGGCAATGCAAAACCGGTTACACACCAAGGCATATTTCTAAATCCATCACATGAAAAGATTAGCAACTAACACAAAGGCTTGGCAAACAACATGTTATTTTATGAGTAAAATTTGGAAAGGGAACAACAACAAAATTGGGATAGTGCAAGGTGTGTGCAGAATAGCATGGTCAAAGATGGGTAGGCAACATATAGATGTTTAAACAAACACATGAGCAACATTATTTAGTAGAGTAGAGCATGCTGTTTATCTATCAATAAGGAGGTATCTGTGTGAACATTACATGGTGAAACAATCACTTGATGCATTCAGGTCAGAAAAGATAACTTAGAAGCTTAAGAATGCAAAGCATTTTTTTACTTGAAACAAAGCCATATGATATACAAATACATAGTGAGAGAGCATAGGTTATAGCAGAATGTAGATTTGTCAAAGTAATACTACAAATATATCAATATCATGTTAGCAATGTTAAGAAATAATGTTAGAAAGAAAGTTTGAGAAACATGGCCAAGACATAGCAAACATTAACCAAGGATAAACATTAATACACTAATAGAAACAGTGGTGTAGCTTGGCAAGGCAAAGAAGCAAAAGTAATGTTTGGCATTTCAAACCATTAATCTCAAAGGACAGAAACAAACATAGGCAATCTTTAACACACACCTAAGTCACACATAGAGAATCAAAACAGCACATGTGATCAGCCATACAAAGGCCAAAGCCTCATACTGAGATTCTAAGGAAATGACATACCTACTCTTGACAGGGTATATTCCAAATTCGAGAAACATGTCATGGACAAAACATCAAAACATAAACATGCACAAGGGTGCCACATAGCCGTTGGTACCAGTAGGTCAAAGATTTCAGGAAATTGATATACCTCAGTCATAAACACACAAAGCACATTAATCCAAACACTTAGCATATCAAGAATTAACAGGTATCATATTGAGGTTTAAGCATATATGCAACAGACTTTGGCAAAATGTAACATACATAACGTAATATTACACGCGCACTAAAACACACAGTATGGCACATATTACACATTACAAACACTAAACACACCAAAATGCTTCCAAAAAAAATTCGGGCATGAAAAGATTAAAGCTCAGGCAGTCATTTAGAGTTTCTCAAACTTACTTATCATGAAGTCTAAAACATCATTCACAACATGATATTAAAACACGAAATCAACACTTAAACCACATGAGATCATTCACACCATATTCATATACAAAACTTAGCAGCTTGTAAAAGTTTGACATTACTTGTAAAGGCAACATGGCATTCCAAAATAAAAAATCAAAGATGAAACAGAATGCACAATATGTCAGGTTTCACTGACACTAACCAAACACACTATGCAAAACATAATACAAGCAGCAGCACTATAAAGATCATTCATATATAAACAGAGGCCACAAAGGTATTACATACAGATTCAGTCTTAGATACAAAAGAGAACTGGTATTATGCTTACTTCAATCTCAAAGCCAATACAGAATTTCCTTAACTCGAACCAAACAACATACGATTTTGATAACAGCTTGCCATACATAAAAAGTAACATGGCATCGTTTAAAACAGAATCAGTATATATAAGCATAGCACCATGAATATTTTTAACCTACATAAGTCTTATAAAATGTTCCAACCAATATGTTTTAACACGAGCATTCATAATGAAAACGATTAAGGTGTTAGGGCAGATACTTAGAGTTTATCAAACTCAACATGCAGTTCATATGATATATATATTACAAGCATTTTGAGCGTAAAAAAATACAAACATCAATGGTGCAACAAGGGTATAATAGATATCATGGCATGATGAGCATGAGAGATATAGGTCTGAGGAACTTACCTCTTTTCCACGCGAACTTGCAAAGATCCTCTTCCTTCTAGGGATCATATTGAGAAAGGTGATGTGATATTTGAGCATGTTGATACTAAGCATATCAACTTGCTGACATTTTTACAAAACCGTTAGCCACTAAGCCTTTCTTTCACATCCGTAGGGAACTTGGCATTCTCGATATCTCGGATCGTGTTTGATAATCCTTTAAGATAGTGATCTTCACATATATATACATGCTTGTTTATTCTTTTAACTAACAATGCAAAGAGATATTTAGCTATATGTGAGGGCTCTCATCGTCAATAGTGATCAAGGTAATATCGTTCCGATTCATAGATGTTTAACATATTTTGTGCCATGTTAACTACTTTAAACTTGATGTTTATTACATTTTGTGCATATATTGTTCATTTGGATGTCTGTTCTATGTGTGTGCGTGTTTATTTATCTTTTTGGAACTTATGCTTACAAAAATTTCAATTTCTCCATTTTTGACCTGGATGAGTCGACCAAAAGATGGCATGGGTCGACTCATGAGCTAAAGCATTTTTCAAGGGACACAACCGGGTTAGCTCACGCTTACCTGCGGACGACGTATATCAAAATTCTAAATTTTTTCAAAACGTAGCAATCTTGCGCCGATGCACCCTGTCCTTGGATCGACGCACATCTGACGCACTCAGAATCCTTTTTTAATTTGGGAATGCGTGCGCTGACCTAATGTTTCCACTCTTCATTACAATTTATTTTTTGTTCATTGCATGTTAAACATTGTAGAATTTTGGTCTTCTCCTCTTCATTTCTTCCTTCTTCCCATTAAAACTTCATCATATCTCCATTAAAACCCACAAAAATCAAAAACCCATAAAGTGTGAATCTTCAAAGTTTTAAGAACAAGGGTTTCACAAGGTTTCTGACAGCAATATCATCATCCTCCTTCAACCATCGCGCACTGTTCATCTTCTTCATCACCTTCATAAAGAATGGCTTCCCGACACACAACCGGTAAACAAACAACTAGAGCTTCATCTGCCGGAACTTCTTCAACATCGGCAACTATTAACTCTTTAATCTCTGATGAACTGTCTGATCCTTTTAAGGTAGAGTTTAGTCTTCGTGCTGTTATTCCACAACATGGTTTCTATGTTTTGATGGGTCCAGACTACAAAATTCCTGAGATAACTGAAATGCTTAGTGTTCAAAATTTTGGTGAGTTTCTAGAATGTGATGATCAGTTCAATAGTGATTTGATTCGATTATTCTATTGTGGAATTAAGGGAAAATTTAAAGGTGCTGAATTTTCGTTTTCTATGAATAATGTACGTCATCCTGTAAACAATGAGTTATGGAATACTTTGTTTCATATGGATACTGATGAAAATCTCCCCAAAGTAACCGACACCAAGTTTGTTCAAAACTTTGAGTTTAAATCTGCTCTAAATTCTATGTTGCGTGAACCATATCCGGACGATGTTGTGGAAAGTGAATTCTTTCCGAAAAATGTTACCACCGGTCATTTGAAATTTGTTGATCGAGTTCTGCAGTGGATTGTTGCTCGTATTTTGAGACCAAAGAAAGGCGGGTACTCAAGAGTTGAGAAGGCAGAAGTTCATCTCATTTACATACTAAAGAATCGGATCAAAATCAACTGGCCACACTATTTTGCATATCGGATGTTTGTTACCCGCGACTCCACCAAAAGTCTGGCTTTAGGTTATGCATACTGCATTCAGAACATTTTGAACAAGGTTGGCATCTCGGTTCCAAATATTAGTTACATCTATATTTCATCCGAACATCAATTTCAACCAAAAACACTCACAATGATGGGTTACACTTGGGATTCTGTTAAGAATGAGTTCAAGTACCGACACAGATCAACTCATCCTTTTCCACATGAACCTGAAGAACCTCATCATGATGAAGGAAATGATGATGAGGCAGAACATGATAGTGACAATCAAGATGTTAACAATGCTGATGTGGTTATGCAAGAGAAAGACAATGAAGCATGGATGGGCTATCAACCTGAGGACAATTCTGATAATCAGGGCTGGGGAGATTGGCAAAACAACTGCTAGACTGCTCTTGGAGACGCATATGTTTCTCCCACCTATGGCGGGGAGTATCATTGGCAGCAGCCTGATTTTTCTAGACCTCAAACTCCACAGCCTCAGCATGATTTCCAAGCATCTGAAGAGATTCTGGCAAGGTTGAACCAGATGAATCTTCAACATCAAGAATTCCAAGCATTGCAAGAAAGCCGCTACAATGCTCAGGATGAAAGCTTCACAAACTTATCCAACCAAGTCTCGGCTCATATCACTAACTTCAACAGGTTTGCTGACGCCTCTATGACTCGCTTCACCCAAATGGACGAGAATTTGACTCAACAGAATCAGAATTTTGCAAACAGTCTTGGCATGCTCAATCGCTCGCTAATAGAACTTAACTTACACCTAGAGGATTTGCCACCACCAGGCCAATACCATGGGGGAAGAGGTCATCCATCTAGGGGAGGAGACCCTAGAGATTAGTTCATCATATTACTTATGTTTTGCTGTTTGGATTGCATGTTTTTTTTTGTTGTTTTAACTTTGAACTTTGCTTCAGTTTGTATTGAACTATGGCATGAATTGTCTTTGTTTCTTATGTTCTGTATTTATCTGTTTCAAATTTTACATTAACTGTATCATATGTGGATGCGTGTTAGTGTTGTCTTGTTGCAAATATGTGGATGAATCCTTACTTGTTATAGAGTTACTCTTTTGACCACCTTCTTCTCTTCTTTTTGATGTTGACAAAGGGGGAGAAGGATAGCAAGCAGAAATTAACCAAGTGTTAAAGACAGGGGGAGCTTGTTCGTTCTCAAATTACAAATCAAGAGAAAGCTAAACAGTGTTGCCATCATAAAAAAGGGGGCGTATGTGAAGGCTAAGGTCCTTCATCTATTTCGGTTTTAATGATGTCAACAAATAAGCTAAGTATTAGATTGTAATTTGAGCGGTATCACTTCATTGGTTGGGCAAATTGCATCTAATCATCGTTGTTCACGCGTCTAAACATATATGACTTAGGTCTTACCCATAAATACATGTGCATGATCACTATATTGGTGTCTAGTATGTGTGTCCGAGTCTTGGTCAGGTAATATGTGCAGAAAAATACATTTCTTAAAAAAAATGCAAGTGATGTGCCTACCCAACCAAGCATGAGTCGACTCATGCTTGTTGGAACAAAGTTTGTGAAAAGGTCGGGAAAGCACACGCTAACCCCTGCAGATTGTGGGTCGACGCATGATTCTGAGAATTTGAAAATATGCAAAAATTGCATATTTGCGTCGACGCAAGACGCCAATGGGTCGACGCATAATTGTGAAACTTGCGTAGTGATTGCCACAAGTCAGCGCACGCCGACCCTCATTAAAGGATGGGTCGACCCAAACTCGCCTGAACTGAATTTTTTCACTTAAATTTTTCTGTTATTTCTGTTACAAGTTTTAGTGGGTCAAATCATTCTCTATAAATAGTCTGGTCATCTCATTTTCTCAAACAACAAGAAACGTGAAAATTTATACCAACCTTTCTCTTCATCTTCATCTTCACCATTGAGTCAACCAACAATTACACATAATCATTTTTGCTTGTATTGTCCATTGTTTTGAAGTGATAACGTTCAGAATTAGGAAGTGTGTGACCTTCATTTCTGGGTTAAGAATTGGTAGGTGTTTCTTGAATAAAACCCTAGGTTTTATCCTCCAAGAATCAAGGTGATTTTGGGGGTTTTTGGCACCAACCGTTTCGTTCTACAGGGATTCAGCCGTGCGAAGGTAACCGAAGAACAGAGTTTTCTTTCGGTTTAGTAGCTATAGTCACAGGATCGTAGAAGAAAGGTTTAGGGATCGAATTGCGATGAATTGAAGTCGGCCGAGTAAAGGTGACTGAAGAACGGAGGTGTCTTGCAGTCTAGTAACGTGGGATGGTGACTTGTTCAACCGAATTCCTTGCACTTGATTCATCTTGAATCAAGGGAAGAGAAGGCTTGATAACACGAAAATGTATCATATATTTGTCTTGATTTACGCCTAATAATTACGTTATTTCAGCTTAAGTTCCGATTATTCCGCGAGTATTCTAGTATTTTCGCAGGTATTTCATTTTCCAAGCTAAAAATGAGCAAAGTAGAAAAATATAAAGAAATGAGAAGAAACAGGAAGAAATGACAGAGAAAAAGCAGAAAAATAGAAAGTGGTGTGTGTGACGACCGTCACACAAGCCACCACGGCCGTCACGCAAATTAAAGGCCACCACGATCGTCAAGAGAGCACCACGACCGTCACACGCACATAATGGGTTATAACGTTCAGAATACAGACGTGGATACGAAGGGACAATTCAATCACGTACGTTCAGCACTTTCTCCTGCATTCTCTCAACTTCAGCTTCAACTGCACATGAGCCCAGTCTCCCTTGGACTTCTCAACGGAAAGTTAATGCTCCTACATTTTCTCCAACGTAAAGCAAGGCTAGGTCTATAAATAGGGCATTCATTGAACAACCCCAGAGGTCAAGATTTTTACCCCGAATTGCTGCAGAATTCATTTTGAGAATTTTTATTTTCCCCGCATTCTTGTTTGTTCCCTTTTCCATTCTTTGTTCACCATTACCTTAAATAGTGATAGTTTCTCACATCGAGGAGCTATCGCACAGTAGTTAGGATTTTTAATCTTGCCTTCATCATTTATTGTTCTGGTACGATCGAGCAAAAGCCTACCGACTTGTGGAGGAATTGCTAGAAACAAATTATTGCTTATTTACCAGGTTTTTATCATTAATTTAATAACAACATTATTATTTCCCATTGCCATGTCTCATTTATTGTTTTGCAGTTTATGCTTATTCTTGTTTGTTTTAATTAATATGTCTAGCTAAATCCATAGTATCGGTATGTAATTAAGTTAACCGGAATGAATTCGATAAAAATAAGCTAAAACCATAAACAACTTAATTTCTGGCTGCGATTTCTTAATTAAAATTGGACTTTTATTATGAGAGTAAAAAGGTAGCAAATGTTAGGATTAAGACCACGAGAGTGTGAGATTTTAACCGGATAGCTGAAATCGGGCATTGGTTTTAAAAACAGCGAGAGCGCTTTAAAGTTAATTAGATTGTGTTGGTTTTCAAAAAGTATTTTTAAACTCAAATGGGCTAGCGAGAGCAGACATTATGATTTAGGAGTATAGTCCGAAGCAATAACCGCGAGAGTGTGATGTGAGGGCTTTTAAACTGATATTTTCTACAGAAATATAATGTGACTTATTTTTATACGCTTAAGTTTTGTTGAATCCATGATGGTATACTAAGTTACGTACCGATATCCTAATATCAACTAGTTTATTCCAAATTTTAGATTTCCTTTTGTTTCCCGTTTGAACTTAAAACCAAAACATCTTCGCCTTAGCTAAACACAGTAGCAAACCGTAGCACTAGGTTGATTATCAAGTCTCTGTGGGATCGATATCTTTATTACTACGCGATAGGCTGTGCGCTTGCAGTTAGTAACCGTTAGACTCAGAAAGTCGCAATCAATTTTTTGGACGCATAGCAAGGAAAGGATTTGAAATAGGAGATATTGTGCTTTTATTTAACTCTTGACTCAAATTCTTCCCGGGCAAGCTTCGTTCTAGATGGTCTGGTCCCTTTGAGGTTACCAAGGTCTTATTAAGTGGCGCAGTTGAAATAAAAGGTAGATCTAGTGAACCGTTCATCGTAAACGGACAACGTTTAAAACACTATCACTGCGTAGACAATAGGGATTATTCAACTGCTCTTAAACTGGCAGAAATGCCTACATCCCCCGTAAACTAATGATTCATATAAACTGTCGAGCTCCCGACGTTAAATGAAGCGCTGAGCGGGAGGCAACCCACGCACTTTGTTTTTATTTATTATTTTGCTTCTTTTCATCTTTATCATTATCTTTTATTTTGTTTTCACTTCATTATTTTTCTTGTTACTTTTGTCTTATTATTTTTGGTCAAAAATTTACTTTACTTACCGATGCGGTATATTTTTCAATTATTTAAAAAAAAATCAGTACTGATTATTTCATTATATGCCTCCAGGATTCTCATCTTTTTCTACCTTCTTCCTTCTCCATTTGCTTTACTTTTCTGACTAACTGTTAAGATGGGTAATGAAGACACCATGGTTGTGCTATTCAGGGACGCTGTCTAATGGCACCGCTATGAGGTTCTCTCTCGCAAACCTATGGCCTTAACCAAATTCCCCCATGGACCTACCATGACTGCCTTAGGTATAGGAGATAGCATAGACTTTATGTTTAGCCAGATAGGATGGGAAGGTTTTGCTAGAAAGAAGTATCCAACCTACCACAGACTGACCCTAGAATTTCTAAGCTCATTGTCCTACGACCCTAACCATGGCATGGGATTTAATAGGGGTAAGATAACCTTTAGGCTATTTGGGTACACGTGCCACTTCAACATTAGAGAGATTGCGGACCTGTTGGCTTTCCCCAATGGACCCGACGTTTTTACCATGGCACAGGAGGATTTAGTAATGGAAGATGAACTGAACCTTTTATGGAGTAGTATTTCAGGACGACCTCATCATGACCCGCACCCTATGGTGTCCACTGAAATTCACAACCCGGCCATAAGATACTTTCATATGATTTTAGCCTACACCCTTTTTGGAAAAGCCGGGAATGACACCCTAATCTCTAGAGATGAGTTATTTATCATGTTTTGTGTGTTTCAATCCCGACCCATTAATGGAGCTACTTTTATGCTTGACAATCTCCGCAGGATTGCTCAAGCTGATCACAGTCCCATTTTGATCGGTGGCCTTGTAACAAAAATTGCTGATGCCATGGGATTTAGAACACGGCTTTCCCGAGTGAACCCTCTAGGCGGATATAGGCCAATGAACATCACTTTCTGTTTTAACCGAGGACTCATTAGAAATCTTGGACCACCCCCGTTTCAACTCCTCATCAATAATGAAGTTGTTTCACATTTTACACTGCCTGATCACGAGCGAACTAGTGTGCATAACCGCCACAACTGGCTATATGATTTAGATGACCCACGGCCTGAAAAAGATCTTGGTAGTCATGTGTCTGACATTGAGATTGACCCTGAAACTCCTCCTCACTATCATGATTTCCCTGAGCATCCCATGAATAATACTGATAGTGTCCCCCCTACTAACATCCATGCTACACTTGAAGCTTTCCGCACTGCACTTCAAGATATGAGAGATGAACTTCAACTTATCCGTCTTGACGTTGTCGGTCTAATGGATACCACCGTCGAGGAACTGGACCATCTGAACCAGGCTGTGGAATCCTTGAAGAAGCAACGTGACTAATATTGTCGCACAACATTTTTCCATTTTATTGCTTTGCTTTTAATGTTTTTAGAACCATTTACTTTACAGTCATTTTCTTTTTTATGTCAAGGAACAAGTTTACTTCAGTGCAATTTCAAATTTAATATTCTACTGCATTTTTACTTTGAGTACACTGCTATCATTTTCCAGTTTTAATGAAGTATTCAATTCGTACTTACTGCTATTGGTTGCATTGATAATAATTTGTTTCTGTTCATTTTTAATTTGTTTCTGTCATATATCTTATATGCTCTGTTATTTATTTACTTTCATTGCTTCAATGCCAATGTTTCATATGCCAACTTTATATGCATTCTGTTAAATTCCCAGAATTCATGAGCATGACGACCGTAAGGCCCCCTGTCACGACCGTCACATGTCACGCGTATATATAACACGTTTCTCTGTTTTATAACAGAGACCCTTCCTCTTCATCTTCTTCTCTTTTCATTTTCTCTTCAACCGTCCCACTCTCTCTTTACTTCCCAAAACCGTCACCCACTACCTATTACTCTCCATAAATTCCTCACATTAACCCCAATTTATCTCCACCATTTCATATTCCCGTACCCATTATTTAAGCAACACAAACTCATCCTCATTCTCACAAAACCCATTCTCACTATTACCCACTTCCTCCATTTCACTTATTTCGCATTGCATGCAACATGGCTAGACGCACCAGACAAACTCCAGACTTATCAGCTATTAACTTCAGAGAGGGAGAGTCCGGTGACCACCAAAGGGCTAATTACCTCAGCTTCTACCAACGCTCATTCCAACCGACGAGGTACGTCAACACTGCTAGCCTTGAAGAGTTGTGTATGCTTGAGGGTGTACGTTGGATGCTTCAAAATGCCGGTTTATGGCAGCTCTGTACACAAGGGCAGCCTACTTACGAAACTCTGGCTCTTGAGTTTCTGAGTTCATTCGCTTATGTTACACCTCCGGGAGATATAAACCAACTTACCGGTACAGCCACATTCCAAATGTTTGGTTCTGAGTATTCGGTGGGCCAAAACCAACTTGCCCAAATGCTTGGATTCCATCATGGTGCGAATGTCCATTGCCGTATCCCTAACGATGCCGGGTTCCAGGAAGCTTTCAACCTTTGGAATCAAATTACAGGTGTAGCTGCTACAAGCTGGGACAGCCTCAACGCAACTTACATTCATAACCCAGCGATAAAATATTTTCACAGAGTTTTAGGACACACGATCTTCGCGAGGGACAGTAACCACAAAGTCAACTCCAAGGAGCTCTTTTTCCTTCGATGTGTGCTCCTTCCTGAACCGATTAATGCAGCACCATTTCTACTAGCTCACATCCAAGCCAATTGTGCTAGAGGTTCTAAGCCTTTCTACTTCAGAGGTATTGTAACTTCTATCGCACTAGGCCTTAATCTGGGAGGCAGGCTTGCTACTTTACCCTCCATACCACCTGAGTCCCTGGATACCGAGTATTGTCGCTCCTCCCACCTCATCAAAGCAAGGGCGGATGGACGATACCATCCAGTGGTTCGTACCAGAATCATCAGAAGCATCATTATGCCCTACCAAGACCGCATCCACCCACAGAACCAAGCAAATTGGCTTTTTGATCTCCGTGCTCCTGAGCCTAATGCAGCTGCTCAAGAAAATCAAAACAACGAAGCAGTCGATGAAATAGAGCAAGAGATGGACCAGGAACCTACTGAGAACCCACCACCTCCTGCCCAGGATCCTACATCATCCAGCAGACGTTGTCGCCGCACCGATCTAGAACCTAATCCCATCACTAATGAAGAAATCTTAAGGGGCATATGGCACCAAAACCAATTGGTTGCCCAGAGAGAGGAACAACAACAGACGCAGTATAATGAAATGATGAACCTTATGTGTCAAATCCAACAAGGGCAAGTCAACCAAGGCCAGCGGATAGACGATGTGATAGAAGAGATGGGTGCCCTAACGCTACGAGTGCAAGACCTACTTGACTATATCCATCACGCAGGCATTCCAGATCACGTGGCACAAAATGGACGCGCTCGCACCCGAGGCAGAGGACGTGGACCTCAGTAGATTTAGTTTTAGTTTTAGTTTGTTTCTGTTTTAGTTTTTGTTTCTTTTCGTTGTTCTACCCGCATTTATATCGTAACATTGGGGACAATGTCCGATATAGTGTGGAAGAGGTACTTTATTTTCCCTTATGTATTCCTTTTCCGCATTTTCTTTCAAATAAACAAGCTTTTATATGAAATTTTCGTTCATGTCAAATTTCCCCACTTTATTTAGCTATAAAAAAAAAAAAAAAAAAATAAAATAAAATATTTTTGTGATCAATGCATAACTTGACACACCAAAACATAGGCTATGTAGGAAGTCGAGAAAAATTTAACAAGATTGATACCGTCTTGACACCTTAGACCTCTTGCATATGCGAGATCAGTTTCAACATCCATTATACCGATACCTTCAGTTCTAGCTCTAGAGTAACCCCTAGTAGTTTATATTAGCAGTTAGCACCGTCTTAAACACAAACCATGTGGACAGCCGATGAAGATAAGTGTTTGATGTCGAATCATTAAATATCTTTCGTATTCTTTGCTGTTGTGAAAAATAGAAAAATGCACCAAACCTACGGTTGCAAAAGTATTACAAAAGAAAAGAAAGAATCCATTGTTGGTTGGTTCAGAGGGACCTGGTTCTGAACTCGGTAGGGCGAACTACGGTTCGATCCCCCACAACCTACGATTAGGATATATATAAAGGGTTACCACACTTGTGTACCAGACCCCATGCTAGAAAGGATCAAAGTCACTAACCGGCTACTCCACTACGTACGTGTAAAGGCAAAAGGCTTAATGTAATTGCGCTAGAACGAAACCGGGTGAAATAGATACGAGAAACTTTAGGTTGAGCTATAATAGAATGATTAGAATTGGCTTGTATAGAAGGGAGGTCTATGATTATGCTTGTCGCTTGTGTCACTAATGTATCTTTAGTGTTTTACTTGAGTATCCGTCATCTTAACAAAATGCCTTACAAAACATTCTCAAAACAAAAGGTATGTCATGTGTGTGCGTTTGATAAAACTTGTCCGACGTTCTTACTGACTATTTGCTTGAGGACAAGCAAAGATTCAAGTGTAGGGGAGTTTGATAACACGAAAATGTATCATATATTTGCCTTGATTTACGACTAATAATTACGTTATTTCAGCTTAAGTTCCGATTATTCCGTGATTATTCTAGTATTTTCGCAGGTATTTCATTTTCCAAGCTAAAAATGAGCAAAGTAGAAAAATATGAAGAAATGAGAAGAAACAGGAAGAAATGACAGAGAAAAAGCAGAAAAATAGAAAGTGGTGTGTGTGACGACCGTCACACAAGCCACCACGACCGTCACACAAATTAAAGGCCACCACGCTCGTCAAGAGAGCACCACAACCGTCACACGCACATAATGGGTTATAACGTTCAGAATACAGACGTGGATACGAAGGGCCAATTCAGTCACGCACGTTCAGCACTTTCTCCTGAATTCTCTCAACTTCAGGTTCAACTGCACGTGAGCCCAGTCTCCCTTGGACTTCTCAACGGAAAGTTAATGCTCCTACATTTTCTCCAACGTAAAGCAAGGCTAGGTCTATAAATAGGGCATTCATTGAACAACCCAAGAGGTCGAGATTTTTACCCCGAATTGCTGCAGAATTCATTTTGAGAATTTTTATTTTCCCCGCATTCTTGTTTGTTCCCTTTTCCATTCTTTGTTCACCATTACCTTAAATAGTGATAGTTTCTCACATCGAGGAGCTATCGCACATTAGTTAGGATTTTTAATCTTGCCTTCATCATTTATTGTTCCGGTACGATCGAGCAAAAGCCTACCGACTTGTGGAGGAATTGCTATAAACAAATTATTGCTTATTTACCAGGTTTTTATCATTAATTTAATAACAACATTATTATTTCCCATTGCCATGTCTCATTTATTGTTTTGCAGTTTATGCTTATTCTTGTTTGTTTTAATTAATATGTCTAGCTAAATCCATAGTATCAGTATGCAATTAAGTTAACCGGAATGGATTCGATAAAAATAAGCTAAAAACATAAACAACTTAATTTCTGGCTGCGATTTCTTAATTAAAATTAGACTTTTATTACGAGAGTAAAAAGGTAGCAAAGGTTAGGATTAAGACCACGAGAGTGTGAGATTTTAACCGGATAGCTGAAATCGGGCATTGGTTTTAAAAACAGCGAGAGCGCTTTAAAGTTAATTAGATTGTATTGGTTTTCAAAAAGTATTTTTAAACTCAAATGGGCTAGCGAGAGCAGACATTATGATTTAGGAGTATAGTCCGAAGCAATAACCGCGAGAGTGTGAGGTGAGGGCTTTTAAACTGATATTTTCTACAGAAATATAATGTGACTTATTTTTATACGCTTAAGTTTTATTGAATCCACGATGGTATACTAAGTTACGTACCGATATCCTAATATCAACTAGTTTATTCCAAATTTTAGATTCCCTTTTGTTTCCCGTTTGAACTTAAAACCAAAACATCTTCGCCTTAGCTAAACACAGTAGCAAACCGTAGCACTAGGTTGATTATCAAGTCTCTGTGGGATCAATATCTTTATTACTACGCGATAGGCTGTGCGCTTGCAGTTAGTAACTGTTAGACTCAGAAAGTCGCGATCAAGGCTCTACATCAACGATCAAAGGCGTTTGGGAGTTTGGATGTTCATAGTTCTTCTCTTGTAATAAACAATTTGCAACAGCTACACACACACACACACACACACACACACACACACACACACACACACACATATATATATATATCAATTCCAATTGTGGAATTGGGGGCATAGGTACCCAAAGCGAGGACAATTGGGGAACTGCCTAATCAAATCTCGTTTGTTCTCTCTTTCCCTTAACTCTTTACGTTTAATATCATTCGAACTTGAGAAGTCTCAATTTATCGAAATTTCTGAGGTAGTGTGATCTTAAGCTGATATACTGTTTTTGTTAAATTGATACAATTCCTTGAATTGTATCTTGGAGCAGCTTGACATTATGTTCCATTGAAATTCTGCACTTAGTGTGTTTCCGCACACCAAGTGTTTGATAATTTGTTTCAAAGCAAAATTGAACGCACTTGCAATTTATTGTTTGTCAATTGATCTCGTTGAATTGGACTAAACATCAAGCAAGTGATACTTTGTTGACTGCGTTTTAAATTGTGTTAATCAAACTGAATTTTTCTCATCCATAATTCATTCCCAATTTTATCGTGCATATCCGATCCTTTTATTAAAAGGTTCGTTGTAGACGTGTGATTCAGTGGTTGCTTCCGTTAAACATTTTTTAAACCAAATTTTGGTAACCATTTGCGTGTAAAACTCAAGGGATCTATTCAACCCCCTTCTAGATCCATAGCCATCGTCTAACAAAAAGAACTACAAGGTAGTTATCGAAGACAAGATGATGAGAGTCCTCGACGCAGGTGGTAGGTTGATCTTGAAGGCTCCAATGTCCCAGAATAGGACCTTCAAGATTGAACTCAAGGTGATGGAGCACAAGTGCCTAGCAACTGCAGCCAGCAGAGATGAGTGGTTATGGCATTTTCGACTAGGCCATCTCAACTTCAATGATATCAGAGAGCTAAAGAGAAGAAATATGGTTTCAGGATACCAGAAATCGACATTCCAAGTGAAGTCTGTGAAGAGTGTGTTCAGTCGAAACAACACAAGAATAGCTTCAGCAAGGATGCAGGAAGGAAGTCGAAGGCAATTCTGGAAGTCATATACTCTGATGTATGTGGTTCAATCCAGGTGGATTCGATTGGTGGCAACAAATACTTTGTCACGTTCATAGATGATTACAGTCGAAAGTTGTGGACTTACCTCATCAAGAAGAAAAGTGATGTAATCGAGGTATTTACCAGATTCAAATCTATGGTCGAAAGACAAAGTGGTCGAAAGTTGAAAATTCTAAGGACTGACGGTGGTGGAGAGTATGTTTTGAAGGAGTTCGATGCATTATGTGAAAAGGAAGGGATTGTGCATGAGGTGGTGCCACCCTACAATCCACAACAAAATGGCATTGCAGAACAAAAGAATAGAACCATCATGAACATGGTGAGAAGTATGTTGAATGGAAAGCATTTACCCAAAGAATTATGGGGAGAAGCGGTTTCGACAGCAACATATATTTTGAACAGATGTCCGTTGAAGAAGCTTGAAGGAATCACACCAGAAGAATGTTGGTCTGGTGTCAAGCCTAGCCTCAGTCACTTAAAGGTGTTTGGATCTATAGCACATAGACATGTGCCAGATCAGTTAAAAAGGAAGCTTGATGACAAGTCGAATCAGATGATCTTGATAGGATATCATTCGACTGGAGGTTACAAACTGTTCGATCCAGTGAATAAGCAGGTAGTGATCAGCAGGGACGTGATCATAGATGAGCTTAAAGAATGGGATTGGACTGAGAATGTCAAGAAGGATTCAGTGAGAATCTCTTGTAAAGAACCAACCACTGAAGTCGAAAGAGAAGTTTGACAAGAACCAGTTATAGATGAAGCCGGTCCAAGTAGACCTCGACGAACAAGACACATGCCTGCAAGGTTGCAAGAATGTGTAATTACATCAGATGATGTGGTTGATGAAGATGGTGAGCTGGTACATTATGCTTTCTACGCAGATGTCGAACCAGTCAATGCAGCTGAGGCATTGAAAGATTCAAAGTGGGTGAAAGCAATGAATGAGGAGTTAGAGTCCATCGGAGTCAACAACACCTGGTCACTTGTTGAATTGCCTCAAGGCAAGAAGGCAATTGATGAGAAGTGGGTTTACAAGGTGAAGGTGAATCCTAGAGGAGAAGTAACTCGACACAAGGCGAGACTTATGGCGAAAGGATTTCTATAGAAGGAAGGAATCGACTTCGATGAAGTGTTCACACCTGTTGCTAGGATCGAAACAATCAGGTTGGTTGTTGGTCTAGCAAATATGAACAATTGGCACATATGTCAGATGGACGTGAAGTGTGCGTTCCTTAATGGCCCCTTAGATGAAGAAGTTTATGTCGCACAACCAGTGAAACGAGGCGAAGAAGGAAAGATGTACAGGCTGCATAAAGACCTGTATGGACTTAAGCAAGCTCCAAGAGCTTGGAATAAGAAAATCGACAGCTTCTTAAGGAAGAAGGAATTTGTGAAGTGTACGACTGAGCATGGAGTGTATGTAAGGAGAAGCAATAATGAATTGCTTATACTATGCCTCTATGTTGATGATTTGTTAATAACAGGGAGTTGCAAGAAGGAGATCGAAGATTTCAAACATGACCTAAGTGAGGAGTTTGAAATGTTAGACTTGGGAAATCTCTCATATTTCCTTGGCATCAAAATCTACAAGGCTAGTAGAGGTTTGATGATGCACCAAAGAAGATATGCAGGCGAAATACTCAAGAGATTTGAGATGCAAGATTGCAACCCAACTTCGACTCCAGTTGAGACCAGACTGCAACTGTCAAAGGACACAGATGAAGATGATGTCGACCCAACCCAATACAGAAGACTTATTGGGTCACTTAGATACCTTTGTCACACAAGGCCTGACTTAGCATACAGTGTGGGTATGGTAAGTAGATGCATGCAGAAGCCAAAGGTATCACACCTAGCAGCAACGAAGAGGATACTGAGGTATCTGAAAGGAACTCTCGACTATGTCATTTTGTTTCCTGTATCTGATGAAGGGAAATAATGCAAGTTAGTGGGATACACCGACTCTAGCTGGTGTAGTGATGTTGAGGATAGAAAATCCACAGTTGGATATGTGTTTATGTTAGGTGGTGCACCAGTTGCTTGGAGTTCGAGAAAGGAGCCAGTAGTGACATTGTCATCATGCGAAGCAGAATATATAGTTGCTTCTCTTTATGCATGTCAAGTAACCTGGATGGTGAACTTGGTCGAAGAGATTACAGGGAAGAGTCATGGAGCAATTACCATGAAGATCGACAACATGTCAGCTATCAACTTGGCAAAGAATCCAATAGCGCACGGTCGAAGTAAGCACATCGAAATGAGGTTTCATTATCTTCGAGAGCAGGTAGCAGAAGGGAAGATGAACTTAGAACACTGCAGAACTGAGAATCAGATTGCAGATATCATGATGAAGGGAGTGCAGGTCAAAATTTTCAGAAGACTAAGAGCCATGATGAATGTAGACAGCTTAGACACAATGAATTAGGTGGTGTGTTAAATTGTAATTCCTTGTGTCGAAGTGTCGAAGCAAGGGTGTGTCGAAACAGTTGTTTCACACAGATTTGATTTAGATTTGATTTGATATAGTTCCAAAATAGGTATTTTGGGCTTTTATAGTTTTGGGCTTTGGCTTGGAGAACAAGTAAACCAAAATCTATAAATATGGAGTAACCCTTATTTTTGTAAATAATAACAACACGTTGTAATTCACGGTTTGCAGTTGCAAGTGAATAGAAAAAGAAAAATCCCACAGTTTGTGGGTAACAACCTTCTTCTCCAAATTCTCTTAGAATCCTAATTTCATTTCTTTCTCTATTTTCTTCTGTTCTTTGGTATTGTTGCGCTAAGAATCCTTCTTGTTTATCAAGATAGGGTCAGAATTCTCATAGGTTTTGGATTAATTCCAAGGTTTTGGGTGAGTATGTGGTGTGTCTCTCACAAATGTGTTGCTCTAGAAAAATGTAATCCCACAATGTTCAATGCTCCCTAGTAAAAATCTTCCCCTAACAGTGGTATCAGAGTCTGGTTCGAGTAAATGAACCGACTTACTTGTATCGAAAGTATCCCCACAGGTCGTGGGTTGAGTGTCCCGTTGAAGAGTGTCAACGGCGGTACAAGGGTGCAGTTGCACAGTTGAAGCTTCCGCTTAAGGGGGAGCATTGTGGAAGCATAGGAATGTGGTGATTTGAGTATTTATAAGTGAGAGAACCCACACACCTATCATCTTAAAGTTTTGGGTGAGTATGTGGTGTGTCTCTCGCAAATGTGTTGCTCTAGAAAAAATAATTCCACAATATTCAATGCTCCCTAGTAACAGTACAATAGTATGAAATGTGTTCTATATGAGACATTACGAGACAGTACATTGATATAAGCCTTATACTGATGAATTTGAAATAATATTAAAATTATAGATCTTAATTTTTCTGCAATGCTTTAAGATACTATATTTGTTTTGAAATCAATTTTTTAGTCCTTCGTGACACTGCATTTATTTAGAAATGATTTCAAAATTAAATATGAGTATCTTATTCTTAAATGGATAGAAAAATAAAATTTTAGTGATCGTGTCACTGCATTTATTTAGAAATGATTTCAAAATTAAATATGAGTATCTTATTCTTAAATGGATAGAAAAATAAAATTTTAGTGATTGTGAAGTAAAGTTATGCCTTCAGATAGTTGTATGTCATACTATCATTTCCTTCGTATAAATGTGCATGTACAGTAACTGATTCACAATAAATGTTTTCACACCTGTATATACATTTTCATACGTATGTATGATAATGATTTCTGGGATTTATATATAATAGATTTGTATCAGTATTATTATTTTGGCTTAAATAGTGTTTTCGTCCCTGTAAGTTAGCGTGTTTTTGGTTTTCGTCCCTGTAATTTTTTTTTCTTGGTTTTAGTCCCTATATTTCACATTCGTGTTCGTTTTAGTCCTTAAAATCAAAATCCGCAGGAAAATCTGCAGGAAATCCTGCAGGAAACCTTCGGATTTTCCTGCGGATTTTGGCTTTAGGGACTAAACAGCAAGCAAAAGGTAAGATATAGGGACTAAAACCAAAAAAAAAAATTTACAGGGACGAAAATCAAAAACCCGCTACCTTACAGGGACGAAAACACTATTTAAGCCTATTATTTTTATTCTGTCCATTTTAAATATGTTTAAATATGGTTAGTTATATTATTATAGTTAATTTTGAATTATTATATTAAAGCATGTTAATCACTAAGTGATTAAATTTATTTAAATTTTATAACTCTAAAGTGATTTAATTATGATACTTCAATGAAATTTATTATTATAAAGCATATAAAGATTATTTGAAAATAGATTATGACTTATATAGATTTCTGAATTTAAAGTTTAATGTAATTATTGAATTTCGAGATGCGAAATTCTTTTAGAACCTTATCACAGAGGATAAAAAATTCCAGATTCCTACAAATAAAGAACCTCATGAGAAAGGTTCTCAACAGATTATTGAAATACAAACCAAAAGTTCTTCATGGATTGTTGAAAAACAATCCGAACTTAGAATAGGCAGGAGATTTCGAAAGATTAAGGATCAAGGACCGAACACAATTGATAATCAATTTATTTCTTTTATCTAGTAGAAGGAAATAGTGAGAATTTTGTTCTTAAGGTTCTTATTCTTCAAGAGGAATACTTATATGGAAGCAGTTGCTTCAAAGGACTCCGTTTTTTGGAATGATGATATATCCAAGACAAAGTGGATTCAACAATGTAAAACCACACTTGGGAACTTGTCGATTTAACTAAAAGATCAAGATCAATTAGATGCAAGTGGACGTTTAGAAGGAAGTATCATAATGATGATACATTAAACACCTACATACATAGATTAGTAACCAAGAGTTTTTAGAAAAAGGGAAGGTGTTGATTATTTTGACACATATGCACTAGTAGCAAGGATGGCGATAATTAGAATATTGTTTGTATTAGTTTCTTTGCTTGAACTTACAGTTCTTCAAATGGATGTCAAAATAGCATTCCTAAATAGAGATTTCGATGAGGAGATTTATATGGAGCAGCTAGAAGATTATATGCTTTCAGGTAATAGCGTGCAAGCTTGTCAAATCACTGTAAGGATTAAAATAGACACGAAAACAATGACATCAAAAGTTGAACTTTGTCATTGCAAAATTCACAAATTAAAGGGGAGACACACAACTTAGGGGGAAACTCTTCAATCATTTTCAAAACAAGAATTAAATGATTTTGTCATCATTAAAATGGGGAGATTATGAGGAATACATCTTATATCTAGTTCTATTTTGATGAAGACAAAGATTATCAAAGAAGAAAAGGTCCAAAAGTGTCATGCGCTTCAATGATGAAGTTGATCAAGAAGGTTTAGCATATAAATTCAAGTGAACATACATAAGGTGTTCATTGTAATTTATATTATACTACTTTAAATTGCTCATAATTTTATCTCTCACTTCATCTAAAACCTTCTTGCATCATCATGCATGATTATCTAAAAACATTATGTTGAATAGTAATTCGGGGGGTGTTTTTATCGTATCCACAGGGATTGCGTGATATTTTGATGTTTGCCATTCAATAGTCGAAACGTTTTAAGTAAGGGGTTTTCAAATAGTTCTTGGTTGTGTAACATCGATTTTTGGTAGCAAAGAAGTAAACTATAACAAAGATGTTGTAAGTTTTATAAAAGCATGTCAAGATTAGATTTCGCTAATCCTTTTCATACATATCCTATTAATCAAGCATATGAACTTAGTTCCGATCAATACAATCACGTATCCTCTCGAATAAGTTTATGTCTAAAGCAAATTCATGAGTATCGTTATTTAAATCGTTAGATGATGTCTCACGCTAACAATCAAAACAACAACCTTTAAGATCAATACAAAGCAAATATTAAACCCCAAATCTATGTCTAGAGTTTGGTTTTTAAGAGATGAAGATATTATGTCAAGATTTGGAAAATCTATGTCTAGAGTGATTCAAACCACAAATACATAATTAAGAACAAACAACTTCATCATATATTGATCATCAACCTTGTTCATATACAAAAGATCAAAAGAAATACATATAAGCAAGATTAACTACCTCTAATCTTAACACAAGAGGAGTTTAGCTCACTACACCAAAAATAGGATTAGACAGCACTAAAAAGACAGCGCTTTTATCAAAAAGAGTTGCTAAAAAGAATTAAAAAAATTCGCTAAAAAAAAGCGCTGTAAAAGACAGCCTTTAGAAAGCGCTTTTTAAAAGCGCTGTTAAATGCCATAAATGGAAGCCACCTTAGAAAGCGCTTTTTGCACAAAGTGCTGCTAAAAAGAATAAAAAAATTTCGCTAAAAAAAGCGCTGTAAAAGACAGACTTTAGAAAGCGCTTTTTAAAAGCGCTATTAAATGGAAGCCACCTTAGAAAGCGCTTTTTGGAAAAGCGCTGTTATAGGTATTAACCTTAGAAAGCGCTTTCAGAAAAGCGCTCTTATATGTAGCACTTAAGAAAGCGCTTTTATGAAAAGCGCTCTCTAAGGTCAATTATGAATTAAATTATAAAACAATTTCTATTCATTTTCAAAAACCTCTTTTCATTTTCTTCTCTCGACCGTTGCTTTCATATGCGTTCTGAAACCCTTGCTTTCAATCATTCTTGCATGCGTTCTAAAACCTTGCCATTGCCGTCGTTCTGATACTTTTTCCATCACGGTTGCCATCGTTCTGATACTTTTTTCGTCACGGTTTCCGCCGTTCTGAAACCCTCGCATTCGTGAAGGAGAAGACGAAAACGAAGAGGTACGTTCTTGTTGTTGTTCTTGCGTCTTAACATTGAAACTTTTTCCGTCATTGTTGATACTTTTTTCGTCATTGTTGTTCTTGTTGTTTGGTTCGCTTTAGGCATTTTTGTTGGACCAACTTGTATTGATTCTTTTTCTGCTGCTGCTCTAGCTGCTAACAGCAAGCCTAGTTCTCTGGCGGGTCTTGTTGTGTGGTTAGCAACATTGCTATCATGGATTACTATCATATATTGTGTAGTTTACTATCATATATTGGATATAAAAGAAAGACATAGTTTTAAGATTAATTAAAAGAAAATGTTGTGTAGTTTGTTAATGATCCATCCTTATAGTGCAACGGATGCTCTTTCCTTGTTGGAGATAATTAAAAGCCTTGTTAATATCTTTGAATTCCACCTCTTGTGTTATGAAACCAATCACAACATTGCTATTATATAGTGACTATATATATTAAGAAAGAGTACTTACTTTTGAGGCCACTATGTAGGTGTTTACCTCTAATTGTTGCTTGTTTGTGATTACATGTTGCCACTTATCAAGTTATGACTCATAATTGGTCAATTAATGATATTTCATTTTATGATACGTGTACAGGGGGATCTTGGTAATTCTAACCTATCTGGACACTGTGTGGGTCTAGAAGTTGTTTACATCTCTACAGGTAAATATTTTTTATTTTTGTTTTTGTTTAGTTTAATTAGTATAACTATGGATAAGAAATGGATGGCTTCAAGTCGATTGTCGAAAGGGTGCGAGAATGGGGTATCAGAATTCGTTAAGTTTGCTGTTGCGCACGCCAAAGACCCCGGTCGAATGAGATGTCCTTGCTTGGGTTATTGTTTTGGGAGTCGGGTTGACGCGGTTCAGTTGGCATCGCATTTAATGAGGAGTGGAATTGATAGAAGTTATACATGTTGGAATTTGCATGGTGAGAAAATTAACGGGAATGTTGAACCGGGGGATAATACGACCTATGCTTCAAATGACAATGGCACAGATACATACGATTCTGATCGAGTCGAAGAGATTGCAGAAGCACTTGAAGAAGATCTTAAGGATTGTCCCAAAATGTTTGAGAGGTTGGTAAGCGATGTAGAGAAACCGCTATATAATGGTTGCACCAAATTCACAAGATTGTCTGCGGTATTAAAGTTGTACAACTTAAAGGCGGGCAATGGATGGTCGGATAAAAGTTTCACAGAGTTATTGGCCCTTATGAAAGATATGCTTCCAGAGGATAATGTTCTTCCCAATCGAACATATGAGGCCAAAAAGATGTTGTGCTCTATTGGCATGAACTATGATAAGATACATGCATGTCCAAACGATTGCCTTTTGTTTCGAAATGAGTATGAATCGTTAAATGAGTGTCCTAAATGCAGTGTCTCTCGATATAAGGAAAAGTTGTCTCCAGCAAAAGTCTTATGGTATTTTCCTATAATTCAGAGATTTAGACGCATGTTTCATAGTGAGACCGATTCAAGACACTTGACTTGGCATGCAGATGAAAGAATTATTGATGGAAAGTTTCGACATCCGGCAGATTCACCACAATGGATGAAAATTGATGATGATTATCCTGAATTTGGAAAAGAAGCAAGAAACCTTCGCTTGGCATTATCTACTGATGGAATGAACCCACACGGTCTTCAGAGTATCTCACATAGCACTTGGCCTGTGATCATAATAATTTATAACCTACCTCCATGGCTATGTATGAAGCGTAAGTACATGATGTTATCTATGTTAATTTCTGGGCCTAGATAACCAGGGAATGACATAGACGTATACTTGGCACCCTTAATCGAAGATTTAAAGTTTTTGTGGGAGAACGGTGTGGAGGTTTATGATGGGTATAGGAAAGAAAGTTTCAACTTGAGGGCGATGTTGTTTGGCACAATTAATGATTTTACGGCATACGGAAATCTATCAGGGTACAACATAAAAGGTCAATGTGTGTGTCCTATTTGTGAAGATAAAACAGATTGGACGCGATTGGAGTTTGGTCAGAAGAATGTATTTCTCGGTCATCGTAGATTCTTAAATTCTAATCATCACTATCGTGGGTGGAGAAAAGCATTCAATGGAGAGGCAGAACATGGTAGAGCTCTAACTATATTGACAGGTGATCAAATTTTTGAAAAGGTGAAAGATGTGAGTACTCAGTTTGGAAAGCCTTTTGCACATACACTTGTCAAAAATGGGTGGAAGAAGAGGTCAATTTTTTTTGAACTGCCATATTGGAAGTCGTTGTATGTAAGACATTTTCTCGATGTTATGCATATTGAAAAAAATGTATTTGACAGTGTTATTGGTACGTTACTCAATATACAAGGAAAGTCTAAGGATGGCCTTAAAGCAAGAAAGGACCTGGTAGTGATGGGAATAAGAAATGAATTTGGACCCATGAAGAAAGGAACACGAACATATCTACCACCTGCTGCTTATACTCTATCTAGAAAAGAGAAAAAGGTATTGTGTAAGTTTCTAAGTTAAGTTAAAGTTCCAGAAGGATACTCTTCCGATATTAGAAGACTTGTGTCTATGAAAGACCTCAAGTTAAAGAGTTTAAAGACGCATGACTGCCATGTTATAATGGAACATTTTCTACCAATAGGTATATGTTCTATTCTGCCAGAAAAAGTAAGAAGCACAATAACTAAATTGTGTTTTTTCTTCAAGTCAATTTGCAGTAAGGTGATCGATCCTGCGATCTTACCAACATTGTAAAAAGAAATAGTTATTACTTTGTGTGATCTTGAAATGATTTTTCCTCCCTCGTTTTTTGACATAATGGTTCATCTAGTTGTTCATCTGGTGAAAGAGACACAATTGTGTGGACCGACTTATATGAGATGGATGTACCCTGCTGAACGTTATATGAAAATATTAAAAGGGTATGTGAAAAACCGAAGTCGACCAGAGGGTTGTATTGCCGAACGATACATTGTTGAAGAAGCAATTGAGTTTTGTACTGAATATCTGTCCAATGTACAATCAATTGGACTCCCCAAATCTCATATTGTCGAAAAAAAGAAGGAAAAAAGTTAATTGGAAATGAATTTGTGACAGTATCAAGGGTCGAACGGGATCAAGTGCATTTGTATGTTCTGCACAATGAGAATGAGGTTGAGCCGTATGTTGAAATGCACAAGGATGTTCTCCGAGGTTTAAATCCGAATAGAAATGAGAATTGGATAGTACGAGAGCACAATCGAAGTTTCATACCTTAGTTTAAGGATCATATTTATTCAAAGTATTATTCAGATCCCGCTTCAATAACAGAAAGATTGAGATGTTTAGCATATGGTCCAAGTTTGGTTGTGTTTTCTTATAGCGCATACGCAATTAATGGATACACATTTTATACCAAAGAACAAGATGATAAAAGTACTATGCAAAATAGTGGTGTCACCGTGGTAGCTGAAGCAATGCACATTTCAAGTGTGAAAGATTTAAACCCCAAATTTGCAAATCTGTCATATTTTGGGGTTATCGAGTGCATTTGGGTGTTTGATTATGAGAAGTTTCAGATTCCTATATTTCATTGCAAGTGGGTTGAAAATAATAATGGCGTACGAATGGATAAGTCAGGATTTTCGCAAGTGGATCTTAATAGGGTGGGGTACAAAGATGAGCCTTTTATTCTAGCCTCTCAAGGTAAATAAGTGTTCTATGTCACTGATCTAACAAGTACAAAATGATCTATAGTGCTTTTATCTAACAAAGTAATTGATGAAAACATTGGAGATCAAGGTGATATTGATGTTGATATTGAATCATTTACTAGAAATGATCAAGATGAAAATATTATAGCGAATGAATCATATACAAGAAATGATCATAATGAGGGTATTTTGATCAATCCAACCGTCCGTGTTGTTAAGAGACGGGTAGAACATATTCCAACCAAGAAAAGAAAGAGACGTTAGTGAAAAAGGTACTAAGATTTTCATTCTAATTTCATTCTAATCTTTAATTTGTATCTTTTGCGTAGGAATTATCCATCTAAACTTTTGTTATATTTTACAGTGGACACTGCTTGTTGGTTGCCATTAATCTACAAGAGAAGTATACCGAGCACAAAGAGAATCTCGAGTAGCACGGGCTAAAGCAACCAACGTTACATGGGTCAAAGTGGAGGTATATTAATTTTCACAATGTTGCTTATTAGTGATGCTACTAGATAACACAAAACAACTATATATTAATTCTTATTTGTTTGTCTATGTGTAGTGCCCTCGTCAGCGTAATGGCATAGACTGCGGGTATTTCGTTTTGAGGTTTATGAGAGAAATCCGTCAAATGGATCGATTAGAGGTTCCTATTATGGCATGCATGGATTTATAACTTAGGATTTATTTTAATATTTATCGGATATGTCATATAATTTATTATTTTTTAACTAAATCATGCATATTTTGTTTTGTTATGTAGTACTTTGATGAATACGCATGTTCTCATTACACGAAGGATAAATTGCAAGAAATTAAGGAGGAATTGTGCGAATACCTTATTGAAAAAAGAATCCTATATAAGGTATAGGATTATGGGATTATGTGAATGTATAGTTTTGCGAATGGTTTATTTTATGGGATTGTATAGTTTTGTGAATGGTTTATGCCCTTTATGTGTTTTTGGATTGTAATTGTATAGTTTTGTGAATAGTTAATGTAAATAACTTGAATTATAATGGAAATGGTTTATGTGGTTTATGTGATTTATGGGATTAGTGGAAATGGTTAATGAACCATACTAGAAATTGTTAATGGAAATGTGAAATATACAGGTTTATTGAAATGGCTTGAATTATACAGGTTTCTGCATAAAAAAATGGTTAAAATGAGATTTAAAAAAAAAATCATTAAAATTATACGTAGAGAAAAGACAGCGCTTTCAAGAAAAAGCGTTGTCTATAGTTCACAAAAGAAAGCGCTTTTCCTAAAAAGCGCCCTCTAAAGGTATAAAAAAATTGATAACTAAAATTATAGGCATACATTAGACAGCGCTTTAAAAAGTGCTATCTAAAGGGGGCCTTTAGACAGCGTTTTTTCCTGAAAAAACGCTTTCTAAAGGTATATAAAAAAATTCATTAAAATTTTATACGTATACATTAGACAACGCTTATGCAAAAGTGTTGTCTAAAGGCCCACTTTAGGGAGCGCTTTTTAAGGAAAAAGCGCTGTCTAATGTATACTTTAGAGAGCGTTTTTCCATAAATCAAAAGCGCTGTCTTTACCTACGACAACGCTACCTTAGGTAGCGCTTTTAAGTGCTGTCTAAGGCCTAAAAAAGCGCTGTCTAATGTCTTGTTTGGCATAGTGGCTACACATTTTCATGGTAGCTTGGATAACAAGTTTCAAGAGGAGATGAAAGAACATCTGCGTCGAATGATCGAGATCGGATGTGACTTCAGCTTCTCTATGTGAAAATTCACTCATGGATGATCAAAACTCAGAAAAGTATGTTTTGGTGTGAAAATATCAAGTTATGATCCCAAGAAAATGTAAAAAACACTTTATAGTACACTTGGGATCTGATGCATTCGCACTGCGAATGATTCATTCACCTAGCGAATGATGAAAATGGCACCTTAAGTGCCTTCTGAAAGTTAAACTGCCCTTGGCCGTCATCGTGAGTTTTCAAAGCAAACCATTCATTCGCAAAGCGAACCGCTCGCCAAAACATTCGTAAAGCAAATTTTGGGTCCTTTTGCCCCTGCCTTGCTCGCTGAGAGCTTCGCCAGGGTTCGCAAAGCGAACGTTCGCTGGGGACTTCGCCATGGTTCGCAAAGCGAACCAGCTGTTGTTTTCCTCTTTCTTTGGCAGCTTGCATCTGTTATTTGTGTCTTTTTTCTTTGATCAATTAGTGCACTTTCCTGCACAATAGCACACAAATTACAAGCACCAAAGGTATAAATATAATGCATGAAGAACAACAACAATCCACAACAAAAATCCATAATTAAGACATGAAAGTAATGAAAAATGCCAAGTATCAAGTACAAATATATAGCATGTTTGACATCTAAAAACTCTCCCTAACTAAGTCTTTGTTTGTCCTCAAGCAAAGTATGCCTCTCATTGAAAACAAGAGGATTTGCTTGAGCATTTGATTCAATCCAAGAAAGGATAAATGACTTAAATAAAACAACAATTGTAACAAAGCACAATTACATAATCCTAGAATCGACAATGGAAAAAAACTTGTTTCTTAAAACAAATCTCAGATAATGTTTCCAGAAATAACTAAACCATCATGCTTATATCACTCTAACACTCATCTTCGAAACAGGATTGAAGGAAATTAACGTGTTTGCAACCGCGGGGCAATTTCGCTCAAATGACAAATGATGCAAATACTAAGCAATTCATACAATATCTAATTGTTCGCAAGAAATTATGGAAGCAAAAGATCACTAAGGGCTTTTATCAGTTGTAACTTGGCCGAGGTTAAAAACAAGGGACATATGTACACGACCATTGAAACAAGAAAGGGTAAAGACTATGAAGAACATTCTTTTTCAAAATTTTCAATCTTGTTCAATCCTTATTTCTTTCTTTCACAACGCATTCTCTTCTTTTTATTTTATTTTATTTTTATTTTTTTTTCAAATTCTTTGTCTTCGAATGCATTGTATCACCAACTCCTTTTTCTCTTTTCAAAATAAACCACTCTCCCCAACTTCAACATTGCCATAAGCTTAGCTTAAATGCTCTTCAAAACGGGTTAAAATCGGGTTCATGATTCCAACAAAAATTTCATTTCGGTTTAAAAGAGGTTTCAAATACGCGCACACTCACAAGGCGACTTGAAGTGTTTTTGGAATGGTGGTTATACTCAAAGTGCACAAACATTGCCTTGATCATTTCTATGCTTCTACAATTTCAAAACAACAAGCAAGATAAAGCATGAATTATAAGTATAAAACAACATTTATCATCAATCCAAAGCATTTAGTATAACATGGAGGTTTCTCATTTTTGTGGTTTTTGGACCTAAATGACACAAGCAATCAAATAGAGTTATAACAAGAAACAACATTTTCATTTGTACAAAGACAACAAAGTTCCAATACATTCTAAATTCTAGAACTAGGTAACTATGTACCTTGCCACAACATCATGCTTAAAGTACTATCATAGCCATCCAATCTTGGAGGAATCTTCTTTGATGCACAATCAACACCAACCTAAGTTTCTTCCACAAAACATCCAAAAGTTGGAAATATTAACTTCCACAAGCATACCAACATAAAACAATAAAAAGCATATTAACAGCTTAAGAGTTGAACATTCGTAAACTGAAGAATTCAACTCTTAATAACAACATTTAACACAAAAGCATACCAACAATTTAAAAGTTGAGCATTCGTGAACTGAAGAACTCAAATCTTAATAACAATAAGTAAAACCGAAATATTAGTAAAATTAAAAACAATTTTTTTTTTTACTGAAAAACAACATATATTACTACTAATAATAATAATAATAAAAATGTACTGGTGTGAACACACCTACAAAGTCAAAAGTACCACAAAAGGGTACAAGTACATCATAATAACCAAAATAATCCAACAAAGTGGATAGAGTACATCAATGAAAACTGAAATAAAAAACTGAATACAAGAAAACTTCACTTTGATGCTCAAAGGAAGTACAAAATCATCACAACAAAAAATCAGTCCTTCTCGGACTCTGAAGCATACACCTCAACCTCCACCTCTGAGCCAGAACCAAAACCAGATACCTCAACCTCAACACCATCACCCTCCTCATTAGCATCATCATCAGCACCAGCCACGTCCTCTCCCCCTTCGAATATTGTCCTGGCCTCAAGCCAACCATCATGTGCAAGGAACTGCTCCCTTGTCATCATGGTATGCTCAGTGGCGGGATCTCGAATCTGCAGCTGTAGTACCTGCATGGAGTCGTGTAAATCATTCATGGTGCGCTGAGAAGCCGCCATCCAGTCCCAGTTATACTGGCATATCTCATGCTGATAAGGGTAAAAACTCTGAGACCCAGAACCAGAAGCATTTCCACCCCTTGTGCTAGCCTCAGCACCAGGACCCGATGTCTCAACCCTTGTCCCCTTTGGCTTGCAAAATTTATCGACATAATGATCATCAATAGCTGACGGGATAGCGACTTGGCGGCGTGTGGGAATATCAACCCCAGCACCCGCACACAAAGACATGATAAGACAAGGAAATGCGAGAGGGGCATTCGTCCGAGAAGCGATACCACCAAGGCCACTCTCCACAATTGCACTTATCTCACCGGCAGTAATACGGGCCACATCAATCTGCGCGTTAGTCAAGATACTGTGGACAAGGTGAGCTAATGGTATAGGGATGGTGGACGAATGCGACTTTGGCTTGATGTTGGTTATCACCAAAAGCAATATAAGCTGAGCCAACAGTTGCATGTCCTCACGCCGGTACCTAATAACAACCCCAGATGGGTTGAGTCCAACAGTTTTCCCGATCGAAGGAGATCTCTGGTCATTTATGGAATATCTCAGCGAAGGTGTAGGTCCCTATGGTAATCATCAATCTCGCTAACTCTTAAAGGCAGAGGACTTCCAAGGACAATACTAATGGCTCTACGGTCAAATCTCACCACCTTCCCCCAACTAAGGTTGTCCAACTAAACTGCTCGCCATCATCAGGAAGGGCGTTCGCATAAAATTTTTGGACAAGCTCAACATTATAGCTATCAACTGGAGTTATCAGTCGTCCCCATTTTTTCTCTTCCAAGAGTGCAGCCACAGACCGATAACTCCCTCTGTCACTTAAGTTGAATCTCTTTTCCGCTAAAATGCTTCTTTTTTCCAAGGTAAGATACCTTGCTGCTTGTTTGGCACCTCTAAAGTGAGTGTCGTCAAATTGGATTGGCACTTTTCGCGATGTGGAGGACTTTCTTTTCTTGGTGGGGTTAACCTTGGGGGCCATCTGCACACATCAACAAGTAAAATAGCAAAAAGGAGAAACATAGTCATTAGAATTGGCATCCAAAAGCAAATCACAACTGAAACAACATAAAAAAATTTCAGCATTTTGATATGTTCGCTCCAGAGTTCGCAAAGCGAAGGCTGGCGAACATTCGCCCCAGATTCGCAAAGCGAAGGTCATGCGATTACTCACCCAGGTTCACAAGGCGAATAAAGCAGCGAACCCACGAAAATTCAGAAAAACACAACCATACTTCTAATCATCAGAGCTTTATTCACAAAATAACATCTCTATTCTAAGGCTTGTACAATATTCAACATGTAATCACTCAAACCTTAAAACAGAAATTAAACCCTAAAATCATAAATGTCTCTAATGCAAACCACAACCCTAGCATAATGTCTAACAGAAATTAGCAAGAAAAAGAGATGCAAACCTGAGCTTGTAATTGAAATTGGGGAGAAATTTGGGTGAAATTTGAGAAACTAGAGCACGTGAGAGATTGAGTTATTGAGAGTGTTTTGTTTGAATGAGAGGGAGGCAAGAGTGGGAGTAGGGTTTTCCCTCTCAATTGTTCAGAAAATGATATGGGTGTTGGGCCCAAGTGTTGGCCCACCCATAACATTAAAACCCTTTTTAAACTGAGGTGGCATCAAACATACTTCCCCTATCTCGCTGGGTTCGCAAAGCGAACTGGCTGACGAATGCTCGCCCCAGGTTCGCAAAGCGAATGCCAGCGAACATGACAGGTTTTGAAAATTTTTTCCGCACTGCTGCCACTTCCTAAACCACTATAAATATCAAACATCATTAAAATAGTAAATAAAGCAATAAATACTTACAATGTTGGGGTGCCTCCCAACAAGCGCTTGTTTAACGTCGGCTAAGCTCGACGGTTCAATGCAACCTTAAGGATCGCAAAACGGCACAACAGAGGGATTCCGCTCAAAATCACCACCGAGATAAATCTTTAACCTCTGACCATTAACAGTCCAACTCTCATTTAGCTTTGTGTATTCAATGACTATTGCCCCAAATTGCTTGATCTCACGAATCCGGAATGGACCAGACCACTTAGATTTCAATTTACCAGGGAACAGTTTTAATCGAGAATTGAAAAGTAGAACCAGCTGCCCTACTTTAAACTATTTGGCCGCTATCTTTTTGTCATGGTAAGTTTTAACTCGATCTTTATACAGCTTATTGGAATCATACGCTTGGAGGCGCAATTCCTCAATTTCATGTAATTGCATCTTTCTTCATTCTCCGCTTAAAGTTGGATCAAAATTCAGAAATTTCAAGGCCCAAAATGCCTTATGTTCCAACTCCGCCGGTAAATGACAATTCTTACCATAGACCAATTTAAAAGGTGTGAGACTAATCAGAGCTTTAAAAGCTGTTCGATAGGCCCACAAGCATCATCTAGCTTATTTGACCAATCCTTTCTTGAGGATGACACCGTTTTTTCCAAAATTCTTTTAATTTTCACGGTTTGATACCTCCGCTTGCCCATTGGCCCGAGGATGATATGATGTTGCAACTTTGTGCTTTACACCATATTGCTCCAAGGCTTTTTCAAGCTGAGTGTTACAAAAGTGGGATCCTCCGTCACTTATCAACACCCGCGGAGTACCAAATCGAGAAAAAATGTTTTTTTTTCAAAAATTTTATCACAGTTTTTATGTCTGCCTTAGCACATGCTATTGCCTCTTGTAACACCCCATTTCTACCCAGCGAATATTATTAAAAATCAGAGTTACAAAATTTCAATAAACAAATGAGATGCTACACTTACTTCTTAAAATCAACTTCATTTAATCTCATGTAAAACAGGTATATAACACTTTAACTCGGATGAACCGATAACAATATAATTAATCTTTGCAAAACAAAACCACTTTTATTAACTAAGTAGTGGAATCACAATTTTCAACTTAATTGTCATAACATCTTTTGTTCAACTAAAAACAACTTCAACACAACAAGTATTCAATGACATCAACTTATAATTCAACAACTGAAATATAACAACTACAAAACAACGATCGTTCATCCCCCCGAGTGTTACGTATCAGAGCAAGACCCTCTTGACTTGCAATACAGCAACATAAAGACTCCAAAAACTATTCCAAACTGCCACTGTTATTCTTGAGTACCTGTCCATTTCCCATGGTAGGGGAAATATCAGCAGAAGGGGTGAGATATCTAACAATACAATAAGATGTATGATAAATAATATATTAGAATTTAGATCATATAAAATTTCCACTTTACAGCTTATAATAACAATTATCACCTCCAGTCATCAACTTAATATCACAGCAATTTAACCAACTTAATATAACAACTTTCAAACCACAAATATAACAACAAAACCCTCAACAGGTTATAACAACATTTTTATAGATTTCAGACAGTACCTGTCACAACAAGTCAACAACATACTAACAACGAATATATCATCACAACAACTCAAAATGCAACATGAAATGCGACTCAAAATGCACCATGAAATGCGACTCAAAATGCAACATGAAATGCGACTCAAAATGCACATGCATGTGGTACCATTGGAGCAGAACTCCCAGCTTAAAAATTTGCCAATTAATATTGACGTCAACAAGGCATAAGCCTTCCGCTTAATATTTTTGCCAATCCAGGCCCGCTTAATATTTTTCCAATCCAGGCCAGCTCAATATGTTATGCCATGTGACCCAACATGAACATCATAATAACAACACTGATAATTATATCTATCAGCACAACAGCAAATCAGCATTGCCCATAGGCCTACAACTTAATCCTTGCCAATAATTAGAGGCAATTCAACATATTCCACAACTTTATACTTCTCAACAACCAGTATCACAGCAACTCAACAATAACAACGCAACAACAACAATTCGACAACAACTTAACAACAATACAACACATCAACAACAACTTATCAACAACGACATGTTAACAACAATAATTCAACATCAACAAAATATACAACAACGATCCGTAATTGTTCCGGACAATTATACTAAGATCGGTTAATTAACTACCAGCTACAATACTAATTTTTTCTACTCTACTAAAGTACTTATTATGCCTCTGATAAATTAATACTACACTATTAATATCGGTTCTGCCATATAATACTAGCTCTGCCACGTAACTAACCTGCTACTAAATTAATCCTACTAGCCGTCTTTAATGAGCTACCATTATTATGACTCTGTTACATATATATTCAGTATGCCACTTATTATAATCACCTTTGTTACTTACCCATACATACTCTGCAAATTGGTACTTGTCTCAGCTATATATTTTTACTCTGCCAAATTAATGCACACTGCTAAATTATATTGTTCATTCCATTGCCTCATCTCTACTACTACTGTAATTATAGCGCTATTTAATTATAGGTAGGAGACTGCTCTGCTAAACATGCATAGGTATACTAACTTAATTCAGTTAATTAATTCAAATAAGTATACACTACTACTCTTAATTATATGTATCAACACTACGGTTTTCTGCTACTTTAATACCAGCTCTGTTACAACTTATTACCTCATGCTACTAAATATTTTCTGCTACCAGTAATATACTATGCATATATATATACTGATTCTCAAATTAATTATGCTTCTGCAACCATATTTACTAAGTTCAATTATACTATGCCTACAGACATACAGCAACCAGAATCTCAATGCAGAACAAAAACACACAGACCGTGTGACCATGACGGTCGTAACGAGGCCGTGACGGTCGTCACCCGCATGACGGTCGTCATGTCTCCCAGAAGGGCGTACCACCTATTATCCTTCGCCCTCTCTGTTTCTCCCATTCTTCCAAATTTCTCTTTCTGATCGATCACAACCAACCTTTCAACCATCTCAATACACATAATTTAGGGCCATGATTATACTCACATTAACTTACATTCATTTTTCATGACTAAATTCAACAGCATCAACCAATTATCGATCTTTGGTATCAATTACGAAATCACATACATAGACAATAAAATCAACACACGCAGACAACGTACGCAAGGCAATCCTACAAATCTAATCCCACATATCATTCATCATATACCCAATTATAGAGTAAGAACCCCACCCTTACCTTGGATTGGAGACCGCTCTATAATTCCGATTGCATCATAGCTTTTCCATGGCGTCAAACCTTTTGCTCTTTTGGTCTGCAACGGTCCATGATCAATTTCTCCCAGACTTCTTCTTCCACTTTTCTGCGATTTCAACGAAATCTTCTTTTCTCCAAACCCTCATTCTTTCTCTTCTCCGTAACTTCCACGTTCTTCTCCTATTTTTCCTCTTCTAATCAAAACCTAATTTTCTTTTATTCCACTTACTCAGTATAATAACACTATTATTTTATTATTCTTATTGGGCCTACTATCAACACCCCCAATAATTCTACTTCTAACCATTAAAAGCCCATAATAAATAATAATAGTATTATTTTAATACTATTTCTACGACTTAATCAATTCATGAATCAACTAACAACAACACAACTTAAATAAACATTTCACAACATCAACAATTAATTCGAAAATATTTCAAAAATATTTAATTAAATAATTAATTAAATATCGGGCGTTACAACTCTCTCCCACTTAGAATATTTTCGTCCTCGAAAATCTACTCGATACCACCACTTTTAACTCGAATTTCGCATCCAACGCTCTGATCCCCAAGTCGCATTTGGCAACCCTTCGACCACTACTTCTCCGACATAACTACAACTCAACATGATTTCAATCCAATACACACATGTTAATCATTTAACATCTTCGCGACATAATCGTCAATAATTTATTAACCACTCGGTAATATTTTGACATATCAACATCCAAGTAGCCACATCCATACACACTTATACCTGGATATACGACATCACATTATCATCTTAACATCTTCAACACCGAAACACTTACACAATTTCACTCCCGTGTATATATGTATGTCAATTATCCACAAAATATCAACAACTCTATCCATATCGTCGTATCGCCCTTATAGTGACATCAACATAGCCAACATAATCAACTTCGTCATATTATGGAGTATTATTCATCATTTACGGTAACCAACAACAACATCACGGCAACGGGAACAAAATCATTATAACGTCAACTTAACAGTATAACTCAACAAATATACACACAACTTACCATCAACCAACAACCACAATAATATCCTTATAAAATCAACAAATATTTACGAGAAAACACAATATCCTGTCACACCATCCTTATATCAATAATCCACCAAATTAAGCATGTAGATCAAGGCATATCATTCCCATAGGCTCCTGATATTTAGTCCTTCACTTCTAACGAGTCGTACACGCATAGCAACTGCGCCACATCACGCTTCAGCTGCGCAACTCTGATCATCCATCTTAAGTCACCGCCCTTATTAAAATTTTCGTCAACTATATGGTTTACAAGTTTCAATCTAGTTTCGGACTTTCTTTAACATCCACCATAAAATCGTCGTTCACTTGATATCCTCAATCTTTCACCTTGCGACATTAGCTCGCATGTAAAACCGCTACTCCAAATTGTTCAATACGTCTCAACTCTTCCCTAGCCACTCCTCTATTAATCCACACCAACTGGTGAGCGACTATCCTCATGATATACATCAATCACTTTACACACTATTAAGATAGCAAGACAAGTCTATACCATCCAACACGATCTCGTATACTATCAACAAGAGATTAAGGGTGATCAGTTCCTCAATTTGTCAATAGATATCCGACAACCATAATGGTGGCATAAATCATCATTACCCAACTACAATAACGTCCTTTACCTTGTGCTCAAGATTACCTAAGCATACTGCTCCACCATTTCTCTAAGGCTTACAAACGTGTTCTTAATTTTTTTATTTCCAACTTCGTCAGTGATACACAACGTCCAAAATCCAACACATATTCTCCTATACAAGTTAGTTGTACAACACAATCATTAAATATCCTTCTAGTACCGGAATCGCTACCACCTCAAGTACCATCCAAATCGGTCCACTTCCACCGAAACATTTATCCAAGTTAAGAGCTTTAACAACACTAACAAATCCTTCGTCTTTCTTCTTAATTTCATAACTTCAATGATCCATATAGTTTCACACTTGATTCTCATTCCAATCACAATCTCAACAATACCATCTCATCATCTGGTTGGTGATAGAACTTCCAAAAATTTCTGACTCATGTCGACACATCTCGCCAATAACACACAATCCACTTTACTATTTAACATTCCTCAAAGATTTCTATACTTTAATCATTTCCAACTATTATACGCCACACTTCCATGTGCTCCTCCGATACTCTTATCTTCTTCCCATTACCAAACATTTTATACTTGACTTCATCTTACTATTTCCAGCAAGAATTTTCCAACTTCAAACACGATTATCTTCTTCAATACAGACCTCCCAGACACAAAATTATATTCCAAAATGAAGAGAATTTCGTGTAGATTCCAGAACTTCAAGAATCGCTCAAATCTGAATTACGAGTAAAAAGTTATCGTCCTTGCAATGGGACTAGTCAAGAAATCCCGTATACAAACTTCCACCAAACAAAATCAGCATCAGACCCAACTATTCAAACGCGTCTTTCTCTCTCCTCAAAAACATGCCGAAGACAAAATTTATATGCAAATATCACTTTCATCGGAGTTACGAGTAGAAAGTTATACCTCTTTTACTGAAGGTTGTTCCATAAATACGAAAATAAAATCCGAAATTGGTGAACATGAGTTCTACCTCTTTCTCTTGCTTCCAAACTCTTCCAACTATCCTTGCTTTTCACCCAACTCTGAAAATCATCCGACTTCAATCCAATTATACTCAAAACATACTAGTCTATCAGTTGATCCATCGAATTATCATTTTCTTTGGAGTGGATCCTTAACCTCAATCATCTCTTAACTGTCCCTAAACTATGATCTACACTTCAGAGGCCAATCGCAATTATCGGTTCGTCCTCCCTCAAAGGCATCTCAAACTTGACCGATAAGAATCATGAGTCCATACTCTCGTCGGTTCGCAACACAGTTCCAATAACATTTGCACTCTTGCAATCAATATAGCCTTGATTCAACTTCACATACCATTAACATTTTCGGGAAGCAAGCTTCTCCCCCACTTATTTCAAACCAACTCTTGGAGACAAACAGTTAGAAAACTAATAAGCAAGTACCAACAGTGTTTCACACACATACCGCACACTAAGGAATAAACAACATTAGACAACTTGGCCGGACGGACCGACCTGCTCTGATACCACTTATGTAACACCCCATTTCTACCCAGCGAATATTATAAAAAATCAGAGTTACAAAATTTCAACAAACAAATGAGATGCTACACTTACTTCTTAAAATCAACTTCATTTAATCTCATGTAAAACAGATACATAACACTTTAACTCGGATGAACCGATAACAATATAATTAATCTTTGCAAAACAAAACCACTTTTATTAACTAAGTAGTGGAATCACAATTTTCAACTTAATTGTCATAACATCTTTTGTTCAACTAAAAACAACTTCAACACAACAAGTATTCAATGACATTAACTTATAATTCAACAACTGAAATATAACAACTACAAAACAACGATCGTTCATCCCCCCGAGTGTTACTTATCAGAGCAAGACCCTCTTGACTTGCAATAAAGCAACATAAGGACTCCAAAAACTATTCCGAACTGCCACTGTTATTCTTGAGTACCTGCCCATTTCCCATGGTAAGGGAAATATCAGCAGAAGGGGTGAGATATCTAACAATACAATAAGATGTATGATAAATAATATATTAGAATTTAGATCATATAAAATTTCCACTTTACAGCTTATAACAACAATTATCACCTCCAGTCATCAACTTAATATCACAGCAATTTAACCAACTTAATATAACAACTTTCAAACCACAAATATAACAACAAAACCCTCAACAGGTTATAGCTTTCAGACAGTACCTGTCACAACAAGTCAACAACATACTAACAATGAATATATCATCACAACAACTCAAAATGCAACATGAAATGTGACTCAAAATGCACCATGAAATGCGACTCAAAATGCAACATGAAATGCGACTCAAAATGCACATGCATGTGGTACCATTGGAGCAGAACTCCCAGCTTAAAAATTTGCCAATTAATATTGACGTCAACAAGGCATAAGCCTTCCGCTTAATATTTTTGCCAATCCAGGCCCGCTTAATATTTTGCCAATCCAGGCCAGCTCAATATGTTATGCCATGTGACCCAACATGAACATCATAATAACAACACTGATAATTATATCTATCAGCACAACAGCAAATCAGCATTGCCCATAGGCCTACAACTTAATCCTTGCCAATAATTAGAGGCAATTCAACATATTCCACAGCTTTATACTTCTCAACAACCAGTATCACAGCAACTCAACAATAACAACACAACAACAACAATTCGACAACAACTTAACAACAATACAACACATCAACAACAACTTATCAACAACGACATGTTAACAACAATAATTCACCATCAACAAAATATACAACAACGATCCGTAATTGTTCCGGACAATTCTACTAAGATCGGTTAATTAACTACCAGCTACAATACTAATATTTTCTACTCTACTAAAGTACTTATTATGCCTCTGATAAATTAATACTACACTATTAATATCGGTTCTGCCATATAATACTAGCTCTGCCACGTAACTAACCTGCTACTAAATTAATCCTACTAGCCGTCTTTAATGAGCTACCATTATTATGACTCTGTTACATATATATTCAGTATGCCACTTATTATAATCACCTCTGTTACTTACCCATACATACTCTGCAAATTGGTACTTGTCTCAGCTATATATTTTTACTCTGCCAAATTAATGCACACTGCTAAATTATATTGTTCATTCCATTGCCTCATCTCTACTACTACTGTAATTATAGCGCTATTTAATTATAGGTAGGAGACTGCTCTGCTAAACATGCATAGGTATACTAACTTAATTCAGTTAATTAATTCAAATAAGTATACACTACTACTCTTAATTATATGTATCAACACTACGGTTTTCTGCTACTTTAATACCAGCTCTGTTACAACTTATTACCTCATGCTACTAAATATTTTCTGCTACCAGTAATATACTATGCATATATATATATATATACTGATTCTCAAATTAATTATGCTTCTGCAACCATATTTACTAAGTTCAATTATACTATGCCTATAGACATACAGCAACCAGAATCTCAATGCAAAATAAAAACACACAGACCGTGTGACCATGACGGTCGTAACGAGGCCGTGACGGTCGTCACCCGCATGACGGTCGTCATGTCTCCCAGAAGGGCGTACCACCTATTATCCTTCGCCCTCTCTGTTTCTCCCATTCTTCCAAATTTCTCTTTCTGATCGATCACAACCAACCTTTCAACCATCTCAATACACATAATTTAGGGCCATGATTATACTCACATTAACTTACATTCATTTTTCACGACTAAATTCAACAGCATCAACCAATTATCGATCTTTCGTATCAATTACGAAATCACATACATAGACAATAAAATCAACACACGCAGACAACGTACGCAAGGCAATCCTACAAATCTAATCCCACATATCATTCATCATATACCCAATTATACAGTAAGAACCCCACCCTTACCTTGGATTGGAGACCGCTCTATAATTCCGATTGCATCATAGCTTTTCCATGGCGTCAAACCTTTTGCTCTTTTGGTCTACAACGGTCCATGATCAATTTCTCCCAGACTTCTTCTTCCACTTTTCTGCGATTTCAACGAACTCTTCTTTTCTCCACAACCCTCATTCTTTCTCTTCTCCTTAACTTCCACGTTCTTCTCCTATTTTTCCTCTTCTAATCAAAACCTAATTTTCTTTTATTCCACTTACTCAGTATAATAACACTATTATTTTATTATTCTTATTGGGCCTACTATCAACACCCCCAATAATTCTACTTCTAACCATTAAAAGCCCATAATAAATAATAATAGTATTATTCTAATACTATTTCTACCACTTAATCAATTCATGAATCAACTAACAACAACACAACTTAAATCAACATTTCACAACATCAACGATTAATTCGAAAATATTTCGGAAATATTTAATTAAATAATTAATTAAATATCGGGCGTTACACCTCTACCCATTTGGATACGTAATCAACTGTGACCAAAATATACTCATTGGAAAACAATGATGGAAAAGGTCCAACAAAGTCGATTCCCCAACAATCAAACACTTCAATTTCCAACAGGTTGTGTAAAGGCATTTCATGCCGCGTTGAAATTCCACCACTCCTTTGACACTTGTCATAACTTTGCACATGCGCATGCACATCTTTGAATAAAGAAGGCCAATAAAAGCCAGATTGGAGGACTTTCGTTGCCGTTCTTATTCCGTTAAAATGCCCTCCATAAGAAGAGTTGTGACAATGCCAAAGTATGCATGTGGCTTCATCTTTTGACACACATCTTCTCAAAAGGTTACCGACACCAAGCTTAAACAAATATGGTTCATCCCAAACAAAAGACTTGGCGTCCGATAAAAATTTCTTTTTCTGATGGTGAGTTAGACCATCCGGTATTAATTCGATGACTTTGTGATTAGCCATATCGGCGAACCATGGTCTAACTTGCACCATATACAACTTTTCGTCCGGAAATTCCTCCTTGACCTCTAATTCCTTTTTGGTCACTTCAACATTTACAAGGCGGGATAAGTGATCCGCCACCAAATTCTCAGATCCTTTCTTGTCACGAATTTCCAAATCAAATTCTTGTAACAAGAGGATCCATCGAATTAGCCTTTGTTTTGAATCTGGCTTGGTGAGAAAATACTTAATCGTCGTGTGATCCGTGTAAACAACTACTCGAGACCCAATTAAATAAGAACGAAATTTCTCCAATGCATACACTATCGTAAGCAACTCTTTTTCAGTTGTTGCATAGTTTACTTGAGCTTCATTCAAGACTTTGCTCGCGTAGTGTATAGCATGACAATTTTTTATTTTCCGTTGACCCAAAACCACACCCACCGCATAATCGCTTGCGCCACACATGAGTTCAAAATCCATTTTCCAATTGGGCGCGATGATTATGGGTGAGGTAGTCAAACTTTGTTTTAAAGAATTAAAAGCGACCATGCAAGACTCATCAAAATCAAAGGACTTATCTTTGTTGAGCAAATTGCTCAAAGGCTTTGCCATCTTCGCAAAATCCTTGATGAACCTCCGATAAAATCCCGCATGTCCGAGGAAACTCCTTATACCTTTTACATTCAACGATGGTGGCAATTTCTCAATAACATCAACCTTGGCTTGATCTACTTCAAGGCCCTTTGAAGAAACTTTATGGCCAAGCACAATTCCTTCGGTCACCATGAAGTTACATTTTTCCCAATTGAGTACCAAGTTGGTTTCCACGCACCGTTCCAAAACCGCATCCAAATTTTTCAAACAAATATCAAACGATTGCCCAAAAACTGAGAAGTTATCCATAAAAACCTCAATTGTCTTTTCGATCAAATATGAGAATTTTGCTTGCATACACCTTTGAAAAGTCGCTGGTGCATTACACAACCTAAACGACATCCTCCTATAAGCGAAGATTCCAAAAGGGCATGTGAAAGCAGTTTTTTCATGGGCCTTTGGGGTCACAATAATTTGATTGTAACCCGAATAACCATCCAAAAAATAGTAGAATTGTTGACCGAAAAGTCTCTCGAGCATTTGGTCCATAAACGGGAGAGGGAAATGATCTTTCCTCGTAGCTTGGTTAAGCCTACGGTAATCTATGCACATTCTCCACCCGGTTACAGTTCTCGTTGGGATTAACTCATTTTTCTCGTTTCGGTTGACCGTCAATCCGCCTTTTTTCGGCACCACTTGTATCGGACTAACCCATGGGCTATCAGAAATGGGATAAATCATTCCGGCATCTAACGTTTTTACCACTTCCTTCCTAACCACCTCTTTCATGGTAGGATTTAAGCGGTGTTGCGGTTGAGGAACCGGTTTGAAATCTTCTTCCATGAATATTCGATGTATACAATAAGAGGGACTTATTCCTTTTAAATCGAAAAGAGTCCATCCCATTGCCTCTTGATTCTTCTTCAAAACACCCATTAACTTTTTCTACTCCATTGTGGTTAGCTCCATGCTTATTATCACCGGTTTATGCCCCTCATCATCAAGAAAAACATACTTAAGATGAGACGGCAACAACTTCAATTCAAGCTTAATTTCCTCATTGTTTTCTTTTTTCAAAATTTCCACCCTTTCTTTCAAAGGAGGAATTTCATCCAATTCTTCTAGTTCTCGCAAACACTTTTCGATCTCTTTTTCTTCGGCTTCATCAATACAAAGCGAATATTAAACCCCAAATCTATGTCTAGAGTTTGGTTTTTAAGAGATGAAAATATTATGTTAAGATTTGGAAAATCTATGTCTAGATTGATTCAAACCACAAATACATCATTAAGAACAAACAACTTCATCATATATCATCAACCTTGTTCATATACAAAAGATCAAAAGAAATACATATAAGCAAGATTAACTACCTCTAATCTTAACACAAGAGGTGTTTAGCTACACATTTTCATGGTAACTTGGATAACAAGTTTCAAGAGGAGATGAAAGAACATCCGCGTCAAATGATCGAGATCGGATGTGACTTTAGCTTCTCTATGTGAAAATTCACTCTTGGATGATCAAAACTCAGAAAAGTATGTTTTGGTGTGAAAATATCAAGTTAAGATCCCAAGAAAATGTAAAAAAACACTTTATAGTACACTTGAGATCTGATGTATTCGCACTGTGAATGATCCATTCGCCTAGCGAATGAAGAAAATGGCACCTTAAGTGCCTTCTGAAAGTTAAACTGCCCTTGGCCGTCATCGTGAGTTCGCAAAGCAAACCATTCATTCGCAAAGCGAACCACTCACCAAAATATTCACAAAGCGAATTTTGGGTCCTTTTGCCCCTGCCTTGCTCGCTGAGAGCTTCGCCAGGGTTTGTAAAGCGAACGTTCGTTGGGGACTTCGCCATGGTTCGCAAAGCGAACCAGCTGTTGTTTTCCTCTTTCTTTGGCAGCTTGCATCTATTCTTTGTGTCTTTTTTCTTTGATCAATTAGTGCACTTTCTTGCACAATAGCACATAAATTACAACCACCAAAGGTATAAATATAATGCATGAAGAACAACAACAATCCACAACAAAAATCCACAATTAAGACATGAAAGTAATGAAAAATGCCAAGTATCAAGTATAAATATATAGCATGTTTGACATCTAACATATTATTCATCTGATTCTTGTTACAAGTGTTTGTACGCAAAGTTGTGTGAGAATATTGTGATATTCATTTATCTCCATGTTGATTATATGATTGATCAATAACAAGGAGATGAATAGATTAGAAACAAAGAGGTTTCTAACTTCCACATTCTAGATTAATGATCTTGGACTACTTGACACACTTTTGTGGATCAAAGAAATGTAAAATAGTGGGGGTTATGAACTTAGTTAAAGACATTATGTTGAGAAAGTTCTTGATAAGTTCATATACTTATGCTTTAAGGAAGTGACCACTTCATTTGATCATAGTGTCAAACATCAAAATAATGATGGAAGAATTGTGACTCAATTGGAATATGCAAGTACATGTAATGTACTAGGCCTGATATAACAATTGCTATTATTAAAATGAGCAGATTTTACTAGTAATCTAAATAGTGAGTGTCATGCCCCAAATTTTGACCACTAAGATTTCCCATCATTGTGCAAATCATCATCACAGTATGGATGAATCATTATGTTTCATTAGTCTTCCCAAAGATGGGTGAGCACTCACTACAAACAATAATTAGGGTTTCAAGTCCTCTCAGAGCTTTTAGACAAAAGATCAATCAAGGAATGACATGATCTTCAACTTGTCTAACCTCTCAAACATCCACAAAGGATCAAGAGGACTCCCACTTCAAGGATTAAGCACAAGACTGCTCCCTTCTAGGTGGATCAAGCCTCAATAAGATCGCCAGTGTCACCAAATTAGGGTTTTGGTCGACCAGGGCCTCCAGATGGAAATTTTCCTCTGGGAATGAGCCAATGCTTCAAAGCATAACCTAATATGCTCCATGGGACATCATGAACCCAATCATCAAGTCAATTTAGCCTCAGGGGATGCATTCACCAAAAATCAGGAATTAGGGTTTCTTGACCTAATTCACCCCTAAGCTGACTTTTGGGACAAATCATGAACCAAGACCTCAAGACATGATTTAAAGGTCTCCAATACACCATTTTGATCCATTTGCAACAATGGATTGATCCAAGAAGCTTGATTCACAAGTTTCAATTTCATGTGAACCACAATTAGGGTTTTGATGAAAAAGTCAACTGTAGCTTTGACTTTTGACCCAGCATGCTCCCAAACCTTGGGACATGATTCAATACACCCTATAACACCTATGAAATCAATCCATCAAGTTTGTTTAGGTCAAGGACTTGATTTCATAGAGGATCGCACAATTCGGAATTCATCTGATAAAAAGTCAACTGAGCACAAAAGTCAACTTTGACTTTTTGAGATTTTTCACAATTATAGTTCTTTGACCCTAAAATGATGTTAATGTGTGATTGGAATCATCATTCATCAAGAAAAATCAAGAAAAGTGGGATAACTTGTAAAAGGGGTAACCATAAAAACTTAGAAAATATTCTAAGTTATGGAACAAAGTGGCTAGGGTACCAACTTTGGAGGATCATAACTCCTAAACCACAAGGCCATTTTTTCCCATTTAAAGCTGGATTTGTAGCTCTCATGGCCCTCTACAAAAGCTTCAAACACAACTCATTCCAATTCCTCATGGATTTTAAGTTATGGAATGATCAAAATCACAAAAAGTGAAAATGTCACTTTTTTCCAACACTTAGTGAAATTTTCACTAAGTCAGAATCTGCCTTCACTTTTTTCCAAATGTAGGGGCATTTTTCACTCGGATCCAAAAAGTATCAAAACCAACTATGATCAAACAGTTGTTGTATCATATGAGGGCTTTCCAAAATGGCCAAGAACTCCATCAAAGTCCACTTGAGCCATGAGATATGACAATGCCAATATGCCTTGCTGCAAACTGTCATGGCAAGGCAGATTTGGGAGTTTTGCTCGATTTCCTCAAATTTTGCAAAGGGCAAGCAACTCTATCCATTTGAACACCTCAAGGGGGGACCAAGGAGGGACAAACACTTATCCATCAGCCTCCTAAGTCTTTGGAACCAAAAGTAGCATGCCAAACCTAGAAATGCCTAAAAGAGGGACAAGACTTTAATTTTGGATTGGAGAATTTAATGGATGCACCAAGGAGGCATGGACTGAGCCATTTCCAACTGAATTCAGTCAAGACTTATCCAAGACCAAGGGAACCAGCAGCCTGTGCCCTAACCTCTAGTCAATGGCTATAGGAGACTTGGATTCTCATTGATCAACATTGGCCAAACCTCTGCAGCAGTTTCCAATCACTATTGCTCCCAAAACAAACTTGTTCTACTATAAATAGAGCTCATTTGTGATCAGTTTGAGTACACCAAAGCCATCAAACAGATGCTTTCCTCAAAAACACCTTCTCACTTCCAAATTTGCCTTCCAAAGCAAGTCACTATCGGGTTTTGAGTTTGAGTGCTAATCCAATCAAACCAATCACACACACCTCATAAACATCATATAGAAGTGATCCAAACACTCACATGACATCTGGAAAACCAAAATCACAAAATCACTAGCCAATTGCTCAAGTTCTTGACAGATTTGCAGTTGGGGTACTATCTCAAGTTCCAGATCATTTCCATTCATTTCAAGCATCCAGACACACTCCATAGCACCTAGGGAAGCTGTCCATATCCTTGGAACCAAGCTGTAACACCTCTAAGACAAAATACGATCACCAGCTGCAAGAGGTAAACATCAGCTCTTCTAACTCTATGATCCATACATTTTTTGCTGCACAATAATTTGGCCATATGTTCATAATCATGCATAGAGTGTTTTCCCTCAATCAATTGCTTTGTTTGAATCGTGTATGGAATTTCTGAACCTTCATGCAAATTTTAGGGTTCTTGAGGTTTCTCTTTGATTTCTTATTCCATGTTTAAAATAAATTAAATTAAAGACCATAGACATGATCGTGAGGTGAAAACGAGTAGATTGATATGTAGATTGCGTGATATCATCAAGTATTCAGTGAGATTTGATAGAAAACACAAATCTGCAGAAACAGAGGGTGGCGCGTGTTCTTGCCATGTTCTTGGCGCCATTTTTGAACATTTGAATATTTGAATTTTGTGATTTTATTTAATTGATTCAAAAATTAATTTCTCTCTGAGTTTTAATGATTTTGAGTTGATTCTTTTTTTAATAATTCACAAAAATGTTAAAATATTTTATTTTACCTAAAAATCCAAAAAATATTATTTATTTCATATATTTGATATTTTTGCAAAGAATTAATGTTTTATTTGTTTTTAACATTTAAAATATTTTTTCCTCCATGATTTTCTAAACTTAATTGATTTCCAATCATTTTGTGGATAGAAACATGATTTTTGAAACATTGATCCAAGATCACAATTTGTTTTCACACATGTTTAACAAGTTTGATCATTTTAATTGAATTTTTATTCAATTAAAATATATCTTGAAAACAAATTAGGGTTTTGATTAATTCAACCCTCATCAAAATTTTTCAAACACTTTGGGCCTCTAATAGAGTGTAAGACCCAATCCCCTTTGAAAACCAAAACATTTTTGGGCCTCAGTCATTGTATAAGACCCACTGCGTTTTCAAAAACCTCGACACAATCACCGTTTTCAAACAAACCAAATGAGCCTCTCCTTGAGCTATAAGACCCATTCATAAAACTTTTGGGCCTCTATTAGAGTGTAAGACCCATCCCCATTGTAAATACACCACTTTTTGGGCCTCAGTCATTGTATAAGTTCCACTGTATTTTCAAAAACAAACAGCGCGATCGTCGCCTTTATTTTTGCAAAATCATCTGGGCCTCTCCTTGAGCTGTAAGCCCCACCACTTGTACAAAAATAACACTTTGGGCCTCTAATAGAGTGTAAGACCTAACCCCCTTTTAACCAAAACTTTTTGGGCCTCAATGCATTGTATAAGACCCAGTATGTTAAAGAAATCTCGGCGCGATCGCCAGTTCAAAAATAAATCATCTGGGCCTACCCCCGTGTTATAAGCCCCATTCTTTTTCTTTAAACACCTTTGGGCCTCTTGAGAGAGTGTAAGACCCATCCCTTTGTACAGAAAACCTTTTTGGGCCTCAGGTACTTGTATAAGTCCCTGTACAATTTTAAGACAACAGTGCAATCACTGATAAAACCTTGGGCCTCTCATTGAGCTGTAAGCCCCAACAACCTTTTCAAAGCACTTTCTCCTTTAATTTTGAATATGATATTGTTATCAAAGCTTTCTTTGTTGAACAACTAACCAAACAACATGGAAGCTCTACAACCGAGTAAGTGTTTACCCGCTTTCTTTACCCGCTTTCATATATATATATATATATATATATATATATATATATATATATATATAACTGTATTGTGGGGTTGCTCACTGTAAGTCTTCTTTCACAAACTTTTATATACTTGTTAAATATCAACTCTGTAATACTAGTATAGTTATTTAGAGTTTTCCCCGGCAACTACGTCTAGCAGTAGGTAAAGCCCTGTTGGTCACTCTTAAATACAAATAAAACTAGATCCCCATAGGATTACCAGATACAGTCTTCCCTCCTCTTAGGGTTAAATAATATGGAGACGTGAAAGGCAGCATTCTCGGTGAACCCTTTCTCAGACTGTCACTCTTAGAAATCGTCAAAGAGACTCTACTCCCCAGAGATGATCTTTTCTCCATGGATGGCATCTCTTGAGTTTCTTCCAAATTCTCAGACTTTCCTGGCTTGATCTATTCTCGGTGAATGGCATGTCTTGAACTTCTCGGGGTTTGGGGACCCACAGTCTTCTTAAAAGCATCCCTGCCTCCTCTTAGGCGTTGTACAAGGACCCTTCGGCTTCTTAAAAGCTCTCATGCCTTCTCTTGGGCTTAGTACAAGGACCCAGAGACCTCTACAGGTATAGGAACATAACCTAGTCATCAATTTGGTAGAGCTGTCTTTTTGAGTCAAGTGTCAGACCTGTTAATGGGTCGACCTTCATCCCTTAACATACCAGCCTTCTCTTGGGCATCATACAAAGATCATTCACTACCTGAGAATCAATTTCTCAAAACACCAGTAGACTTGGACAGTCTCAATACCCTTTGGATTTACCATTTCCTTAAAGAACAGGAAATAACCCTGATCCTCTGATCAATCCCAAAGCACGACAATACCTTTAATCGTTCCTTTCATAAGAACTGATCAAACATAATGGACCTGTCACTAAACTAAAACAGTCACCAGCACAATAGCCTCCTCTTGGGCTTTGTACAATGATTCTCCCCAAGGGAGCAAACCTTTTAGCCTCCATCTCGGGCTTCGTACGAGATACAAAATCACTCTCTCATTGAGTATAAAAGACTCTCTTGTTGAGTCACACCTTTTAGCCTTCATCTCGGGCTTCGTACGAGATACAGAAATACTCTCTTGTTGAGTATAAAAGATTCTCTTGTTGAGTCAATCACTTTTTAGCCTCCATCTCGGGCTTCGTACGAGACACATAAAAGCACTCTCTTGTTGAGTAAACCCTTTTAGCCTCTCTCTCAGGCTTCGTACGTGACACATAAAAGCACCCTCTTGTTAGGTCAATAGCCTCCTCTTAGGCTTTGTATAAGGAAACCCCAATTGAGTCAATCAACCTTTTAGCATCAAAATCTATGCCTTGCTCATAGTACACAAACATCAACAACTCCTTTTCCCCCATCTAATTGCTGTAAGCGGCAAGCCTCTGGATTATTTACATCTACACCACTGTCCTTCTTTTAGCATGAGAAATTCCTAGGGAAAGATGGCATTGCTCTACACTGAGTTAAAGTCTTCTCCTTAAGGTTAAAAATCCCCTATAAAGGAAATGATGGCATTGCTGGATTCACATATCCCAGTTAAAGTAATTCTCCTTTATAACCAGTCACGCAACAGTTGTGATAAACAGACCAAATACACCCCTTTAGAGATGACAAATTCTCTCTAAAGACAAAACCCTTTTGCTTCACATCTTGGGCTTCGAACAAAATACAAATAGACCCTTCAGCTTCACATCTTGGGCTTTGAACAAGATACAAACCACCTTTAGCTTCACGTCTTGGGCTTTGAACAAGACACCAAAACAACCTTTTCCTCCTATAGAATAGGAGGAACTACGATCGCTCTGATTTCCCTGTTTCATCAAACGGGAATACGTAGGCATAAGATTGAAAAAAATCTTAGCGACCACACTAAATCAAAAAAACCCAAAACCCAGTATCTCCACCAAATCAACCCAAAAGCATCGAATCCAAACACAGTATCAAAAACTTCACAAATAGTCCAGGCACTCTATTAACAAAATAACCTAAGAGAGACCCACAATCTTAATAGCATCTGCAAACCAACAGTCACCTGTTTAAACTCAGTATGCAAGCAGGGTTAATTGGAGACATCTATTTCCCTTCCTTAATCAGCTTCACAGGATAAAAAATGAATCGAACTGTAGTACCAAGGTGATCGTGCTTCGAAACCACAAAAAATCCCGCTACAGAAGAATGGCGACCACAGTGGGAGTCACGAGATCTTGTTCTCTTCCCATCTCTTAGGTAGAAAACCTTGCGTTCTCAAAATTTCACAGAAATGGCGACTCTGCTGGAGAGTCATTGTCTGTATAGGATCATAAGACTAGAGGTCTAGGATGATTAAGACAAATATATACTGCTTTTCCTAATTTATATCTATGTTTATTTTTCTGCTAATGGGAATGCGTGTGATGCCGCATGTCGAAAGATTGAGTATACACCTAAGATAGGTGATGGCAATGCAGGTAATCTTACTGGGAGTGAATTCTAGTTAAGAGCCCCCAATCGACCATCAAACTCAGTGGAGACTCCCTTTGCAGATACATTGCCTATACGACTTCGGTTGTTAAAAGTAGTGTGGTCGACTGGGTTATCTGAGAAGCTGAGGTTTTTAGTAGACTTAAGCCATTTTGTAGTGCAGAAGCTATCGGAAATAGTTGTCACGCAATACTACCCTCATCTGAGATCACTCCAGGATACATCAGCTCGCTGGCGATCAGCTTGCTGTTGTTATCCCAGAGGGGTCAATGATTTTGCGGACAAGTACAAAAAATCACCAGTATAAACCTTTGGGGGGGGGGGGGGGGGGTAGAGCCTTGACTTCATGACACCGACCCTTTGACCCTATGTTTTTTCTATGTTTTTGTGTGCTGCATTCATACATTCATTTAAAAAACATTAAAACAAAAAAAATCTTCTCTTCTAATCTCTCTTTTTCAAATTAAACAAAGACAATGATTGCAAATATCAGAGAAAAGAGATTGCGCTAATGGATTTCGGTAGAAGGAAAACTCATAAGTACACCTTCAAGGTTCCAAAGTTAGAGGATTTAAGAGGTTTGGCGAGAATGAGCACCAACCACGAGGCTTTCAGAGCCAAGTATGGAGGACTGCTATCCTTGTTAAGGGTTCACATAATTGAAGGAATCCTGTCCACGTTAATCCAGTTCTACAATCCGGTTTATCACTGTTTCACATTCCCAGATTATCAGCTTGCACCAACGCTGGAGGAGTATTCTCACCTGACTGGTTTGCATATTACTGATCAAGCTCCCTTTTCTGGACTGGAAGAAATTCTAAAGGATCAGACCTTTGCAAGAGCAATTTATTTGGAAGAGTCAGAAGTCAGGACTCACATGACCACTAAGGGTGGCATCCAGGGTTTGCCAGCCCAATTCTTGATAAAGAAAGCTCTGTACTTTGCCAGTATAGGGAATGTGGCCGCTTTCGAGAGCATCTTTGTTTCGCTCACCTACGGGTTATTTTTGTTTCCCAACATCGATAACTTTGTAGATACCAACGCCATTAAGATTTTCCTGATTGGAAACCCCGTACCAACCTTACTCGTAGATGCATATCATTTGGTACACTTAAGAAATTTATACAGCAGAGGAATGATCACATGCTGTGTACCCCTACTATACAAATGGTTCATTTCCCATTTTCCCAAGTCTGCTGCATTTTGGGATCAAAAGAATACTTTACGTTGGTCGCAGAGAATCATGTCTGTTACCAACTCTGACATCGATTGGTAGAATCGAATCTACGACGGGATCAAAATCATTGAGCGTTGTGGAAATTTCCCAAATGTACCCCTTATAGGAACTAAGGGAGGAACAACTATCATCCAGTGTTAGTTCATCGTCAATTTGGATACCCAATGAGGCATGTCCCGCGTAATGCTCATCTGGACGGTCTTTTCTTCAAGGAAGGAGAAAATGACAGGGCACTAAAGACAGAAATAATGCATGCTTGGAAACATGTTCACAGGAAAGGATGAGAGTCTCTTGGAAAACCAGACTGTGTCTCGGTGGAGCCCTATCTCCACTGGGTACAAACTAGAGCTCTCAAGCTGATGATGCCTTACCCTCGTCAGGAAGTTCTTCCATTAAGGGACTCTGCCCTTTATTTTATGTATGAGACGGAAAAACTTCAAGTTACTCTCAGCTAAGTTCAACAGGAGAAGAGGTCTTGGAGAAACAAGTACCGTATTCTCAATGTGGACTGTAATAAAATACAGTAGCTATTAAAATAAAAGGATGCTCTGATTGGAATTTAGAGCAACATGCTGTAGAGAATCAAGAAGACCAAAGGAATTTGCTCGCTCCTTTCACTTGGCAAAGGAATGATAACCCGACAACGGCTCAAGAGCCCCGGTCAAAGAAGAGGAAAATACCGGAACCAGCACTTGAACTCTCCTCAGAGAGGACTCAGGATCCATTAGTTTAGGTTTTCTTTTTCAGCACTTTGTAAATCTACTGTATTTCCATTTCCGCAATCCTTTGAATTCAATAAAATGGGGTTTCCCCACTGTTTGATATTTGCAATCTAATTGTCGAAGTTTACTTTGAATAAACAAAAATAATTAATAATCATTGCATTCATCATTCTCACTTAACGCATTCTTCTTACCTACGAATCTCACGTTTACGTCTCGATTCTAGAGTTAATTTGTCTCATTCATACAATACTCAGGACAATCGTCAGAAAAAGATGGATGATCTCGAGGAAAAGAACAGAGAGTTGAGAAAAGAGATCGACACTCTGAAAGAGGATCTGAGAAAGCTTCATAACGACATGCAAGCTCTAGCAGAAGCTCAAATGCAATAATAAAGGACTGTGATCTCGGAGATCACATCGACGTCCATAGTGGAAAAGTATGATCCTAGGTACAAAATGCCGAAAGATCATCCCTGGGGCATGCCACTTAACAATATCCCGGAAGGATATATTCCACCGATCATGGAAGATCCGAAAAATGCAGCAGGAACCGTTGGGCTTGAAGGTTACAAACTTCGGGAAAGCGAGGATGCCAGGGGCACGACAGCAACTCCTGAAGGTTATAAACTTCGGGAGGCACCGAGAGTCTCAGCCATAATGACTATAGCACCGCCCGTGGTACACACTGTCCCAGAAGGACAGATTCCCCAGATACCTTCTGGTGGACACGACAGCATGTTCGACAGAATGAATGAATTCCAGGAACAATTTCTGGAGATGCAGAAAGAACTACAAGCCCTTCGCAGTCAGGATTTATTTTGAAAGGACGCCGCGAACCTCTGCTTAGTCCCCAATGTGAAAGTTCCGCACAAGTTCCAGGTACCCGACTTTGAAAAGTACAAGGGTAACTCTTGCCCTCAAAGCCATTTGGTGATGTACGCTCGGCGAATGTCAGCTCAGACAAAGAACCAGGAGCTACCAATTCACTACTTTCAGGATAGTTTAACTGGTGCCGCACTCAAATGGTACATGGGTTTAAATTGCGCTACGATCGGCACGTTCAGAGATCTTGGCTCTGCTTTCGTTCAACAATATAAATACAATTTGGACATGGCACTAGACAGAGATCAACTCAGATTGATGTCACAAAAGGACAAGGAAAACTTTAAAGAATACGCTCAGAGATGGCGTGAAATTGCCGCTCAGATTTGTCCACCTCTTGAGGAAAAAGAGATGACAAAGATCTTCTTAAAGACCTTGAGCTCATTTTACTACGACAGAATGGTTGCCAGTGCACCCAGTGACTTCACCGAGATGGTGGGCATGGAAGTTCATCTTGAGGAAACAGTCCGAGAAGGACGTTTGGTTAAAGACGCTGGATCATCAAGTAGTAGAAAACGATATGGTAGTGCTCTCCCTAAGAAAAAAGAGCAAGATATTGGGAATATCTCTCTCGGAAAGCTAAGGCGACGTTACCAACAAGTAGCAGCTGTAACTCCTGCTATCAACCCCGCGCCTATTCCTACGTATCAACCTCAGGTTGCTCAGAGCCAACCTAATCAGCAGCAACTTCAACAAAGGACACAACAGCCTCTTCAGCAGGCTCGTCCTCCATATAGCAACAACCGTACAACGCGACCGCCAGGGTTTGACCCTATACCCATGTTGTACGCAGAGCTGCTTGCATTATTACTGGTCAAGGGGCATGTCCAAACTAAGTCTCCTCTTACAGTACCAGAAAATCTGCCTTTTTGGTTCAAAATGGATTAGACGTGTCCTTACCATCAAGGAGGACCAGGGCATAACATAGAAAACTGTCTCAGTTTCAAATCTGACGTACAAAAGCTTGTTAGGAGCGGGGTCTTATCTTTCAAGGATATGAATCCTAATGTTCTCACAAATCCGCTGCCTCAACATGAGAATGCTGCAGTCAATTTGATAGAGGGACAGTCTAACAACACCTATCAAATTTATGATGTACTCTTGTTAAGGGCCAACTTGGTCAAGATGCATTGTAGACAGAGCGGATATGGCCATGTGCCACCTCATAATTATCACCAGTGTAATATCTGCTCTAAAAACAATCAAGGATGTTCTATGGTGCAAGCAGCTCTACAGGAACAATTGGATCTCGGATGGATCCAAGAGCATCGAGTTCGTGGAGTCAACATAACCTATATGAATTCTAACATCATTCAGAACCACGACACCCATGCAATGAATGTCAGCTTGGTGGCGATGTACTCAAGGCAAAGCCAGTATCATAATCTACCACGGCACGATTATAATTCCTGTCTGACTTGCTCGGTAAACAAACAAGGATGCTCTTTTGTACAGGAGGCCCTCCAGTGTCAGATGGATCTTGGATGGATCTAGGACTACCATGATAGAAATCCTTATCAGATCAACATGATTCAAATCTTTGATATTCTTCTGATGAATACCGGCTTGGTGGAGTTACATGCCAGGCAGGTCCAACTCGGTTTTCTCACTTCACATGATTATCTGAACTGTAAAGGATGTTGTGAGAGTAACCAAGGGTACGCTCTCGTCCAGAGAACTTTACAACACTTGTTAAACCAATGGTGGCTTCCAATCTATCTGGATGAAGACACGCAACAAATCAGTGTGCTTAATGGAAACCCTACTCGGTGTCAAAGTCAGGATGTCCGATCTATGGAAACAAACCTGGCAAGGTTGCACTGCATTCAAAGCGGGCGTTGTCAGGTGCCACCACATAACTATGAGCGTTGTAGAGTTTACTCAGAAAATAACCAAGCATGCTACCTTGTGCGGGTAGCCCTTCAAGGTCAGTTGGATCGTAAAGGGATTCACCCGTGTCCGAGTCCAGAGCCAATCAACTGGACGCCGGACTACTTCGCTGATCAAATCAGAGATGTTGTCATAATCTCTGATCATCAACAGAACAAGGATGTTTGTACCATCATCCCTCTACTGGACGAATCAAAGGTTCTTAGCTAGGAACTGATTGAAGTTTATTTACGACAGTCAGAAAAATCAGAAGGCTCCTGTAGTTATCTATCTACCGGGACCATTGCCGTATGAATCAGCTAAGATAATCCCTTACAAATACAGTGCAACAATAATTAAGAATGGAAAGGAAATTCCATTACCCTCCGTCGTGAATATTGCAGACATTAGTCGAGTAACACGGAGCGGTCGAATCTTCAACCGAGGAGTTGGAGAACCTAACAAAGAAAAGGAACTTTCGACAGAAGCTCCTGATCCACCAGTCTGTTAATCCAGTAATCCCGACCTTTCAAAGAACGATGATGAGATGCTGAAGCTCATCCAAAGGAGTGAATACAACATTGTTGATCAGCTGTTACAAACTCCCTCAAAGATCTCAGTGCTATCACTTTTACTCAGTTCCGAAGCCCACAGAGAGGCTGTACAGAAAGTCTTAGAGCAGGCCTTTGTGGAATAGGATGTGTCAATACGACAGTTCTATAGCATTATCTCTAACATCACTTCCTGCAACAACTTAGGATGCAGTGATGAGGATTTGCCAGAGGGGGGCAAAAGTCACAACATGGCGCTCAATATCACAGTTAATTTCCAGGACGATGCTTTAGCCAGCGTACTGGTAGACACATGATCGGCCATCAACGTTATGCCAAAGTCCACTTTAATGTGACTATCATTCAAAGGATCCCCGATGAGGAGCAGTGAGGTCGTCGTCAAAGCATTTGACGGGTCTCGGAAAGCAATTATAGGCGAAGTCAACCTTCCCATAACTATCGGTCCTCACACTTTCCTAATCACTTTCTAGGTCATGGACGTCCGGGCAGCATACAGTTGCTTATTAGGAAGACCTTGGATACACCAGGCTGGGGCAGTCACTTCGACGCTGCACCAAAAGCTGAAGTTCATCAAGAATAATCAACTCGTCATGGTCTGTGGAGAACAAGCCTTGATCGTGAGTAACCTGTCATTATCTACTTGTGTAAAACCTGAGGAGGTTGTTGGGACTCAGTTCCAAGCACTTTCGGTGAGCAATGAGAATCAATCAGAGAAAGGAACCTCGATTTCCTCATACAGAGATGCTCTCGAAGTGATCGAGAATAATAATGCAAAAGAATGGGGACATCTTGTCATTCCCACTGATAATAAAACAAAGAAGGGTCTTGGTTTTTCTGCAATCTGCACCCAGACAGCTGCTAACGTTGAAAGTCTTCATCCCATTCAGGACTTCTTCCATAGTGGAGGTTTCCTTCACCCAGTGCCTCAAATAGTCCATACTATCAACGAGGAGGATCCCTATGATACGGATAAGGAATGGAAGTCCTATCTTAATGAGGACGGTTATATGTCTCAGGAAGAGGTGCCTACGCCATTTTGCTATCCCACATAGAGTCGGAGATTTATACCCAGGTCAAACGTCGAAATGATATATGGATATTGTGAGCCGGAAGGATGTCGTGCTCCACCAAACTCATTAGAGGAAGACACTCTGATGAAGGACAACTTTGACCACGACTATTATGGCCCAATGGATGGCCTGCCTATCTGGCAGCCGTATCCAAGAGACTTGGGGAAAGAAAGTCAGCCGAACAATGAAAATCAGTTGAACATCATTGAAAGGAATACCTGCGTCCCCACCATGTCATGGGATCAACACTCAGGGTATTCAGAACCTATCCAACACGACGATGAATTCACAAAGTTCGCCGGACTAGAATTCATCAACTATGCTTTTCCCGAGGTCAAGAGATGACTCCTCCAGTTACAAAGAAGTGTGGGACACCTTGGGACAACCAAGTGGAAAATTTGACTTCATGGTCAAGTACACCGCTCCCAAAAGCTCTCGTATCAGGCTCGAAGACATCCAGCCAACTGGATGGGGAGATTTTCCTGAGAGCATAATTACTATGCAAAATACAACAGAGGAATCCTCCTACGACAACTCTGCCTGGGAGACAGATTCCAATGATCCTGCTCTGCCAGAAATCAACGTTATTTCTGAAGATAAATCAAGGAAAGTACCAGACTTTGTGATTCACCGAGGAGTTCGCCACCAATGGGTTGCAGTCGATGTTCCGAAGATTGTCCATAAGTCAAAGTAATTGCCGTCTTTACTTTAACCTTTCTTCCTGCCCAGGTGAAACAGATGTTTTTATAGGGCTCGTTTTCTGTAAATTTCCCTCTTCGCTTCGCCCAAAGCAACAGAGTTTTGTTTTATAGGGCTGTAGTTTCAAGAATCGACTTGTTCATAAATAAAATAACGTCGTTCTGTAATCTCCGCATTAATTGCTGTTTTCTCTTTTCGCTTTTCTCAGAAAATGGTAATCCTAAAAAACAATTCAAATAAAATAAACAAGCAGTTTTTTCAAAGAAAATACACTGCACACACTTGCATTTTCTCTATTTCTTCTGAACACAAATGATACCGTCATGCAGATTTCTTATTTTAAACCCCGTTGAAACATACGACCGATGCCTTCTCCCGACTTTGAGTTCCCGGTATTTGGGGACGAAGAAGAAGTTGATAACGAAATTCCAGAAGAGATCTCCCGATTACTCTGACAAGAGGAAAGGTCCATTGAACCTCACAAAGAGCCGTTGGAAACGATCAACGTGGGTTCAGAAAAAGAGAGAAAAGAAATCAAGATTAGGGCACTGCCCAGTCCAACTGCCAAAGAGAGTTTGACAAAGCTTCTCAGAGAATTTCCCGATGTGTTTGCTTGGTCCTACCAGGACATGCCAGGGTTGGATACCAGCATCGTGGAACATCATTTACCATTGAAATCGGATAGTCCTCCAGTAAAACAGAGGTTGAGACGGACTCACCCGGACATGGCCGTCAAAATCAAAGAAGAAGTACAAGAACAGATTGACGCGGGTTTCCTCGCCACATCAGAATATCCTCAATGGTTAGCCAACATAGTACCCGTTCTAAAAAAGGACGGGAAAGTCAGAATGTGTGTCGATTACAGAGATCTAAACAAGGCTGGTCCAAAGGACGACTTTCCCTTGCCGCACATTGACATGATGGTAGGCAGTACAACAAAATTCAAAGTTTTCTCCTTCATGGATGGATTCTCGGGCTATAATCAAATCAAAATGGCGCCGAAAGACATGGAGAAAACTTCGTTCATTACCCTATGGGGTGCCTTTTGTTACAAGGTAATGCTGCTCGGTTTGAAGAACGCCGGGGCAACCTATCAAAGGGCCATGACTACTCTGTTTCATGACATGATACACAAGGAAATTGAGGTATATGTCGATGACATGATTGCCAAATCTAAGACAGAAGAGGAGTATGTGACCCACCTGTCAAAACTATTCGAGCGGTTAAGAAAGTACAAACTCCGCTTAAATCCCAACAAGTGCACCTTCGGTGTCCGCTCAGGGAAACTGTTAGGGTTCATCGTCAGGCAAAAAGGAATTGAGGTTGATCCTGACAAGGTCAGGGCCATTCAAGAAATGCCTTCTCTGAAAACTGAAAAACAAGTCAGAGGATTCCTGGGACGTTTGAACTACATCTCCAGATTCATATTCCTTATGACCGCGACATGTGCGCCGATTTTCAAATTACTCAAAAAGAATCAGGACTGCGTTTGGACAGAGGACTGCCAAACCACCTTCGACAGTATCAATGAATACCTGTTGAACCCACCGATTCTCTCAGCACCAGAGGAGGGAAGACCACTGATTATCTACCTAATAGTCTTGGAGGACTCAATGGGTTGTGTACTTGGCCAACAAGACGAAACCAAACAGAAAGAGTCTGCCATCTACTATTTGAGCAAGAAATTCACCGACTGCGAGACTCGGTACACTATGCTTGAGAAAACTTGTTGTGCTTCGGCTTGGGCAGCCAAACATCTTCGCCAGTACATGATTCTTCACACTACTTGGTTAATCTCAGAAATGGATCCAATCAAGTACGTCTTTGAAAAACCTGCTCTCACGGGAAGAATCGCCCGTTGGCAGATGTTGTTATCAGAATATGACATCGAATACCATGCTCAGAAAGCCGTTAAGGGGAGTATTTTAGCCGATCATTTAGCTCATCAATCGATTGATGATCAAGAATCAATCGGGTTTGACTTCCCAGACGAAGATGTCAGGTATCTAAAAATGAAGGATTGCGATGAACCACTACCCAGTGAAGGGCCAGAACCCGGTTCCCAATGGGGACTAATCTTTGATGGAGCTGTCAATCATTATGGAAACGAAATTGGGGCAATCATCATAACACCTCAGGGTACCCACATTCCTTTCACCGCCAGACTTACGTTCAAGTGTACAAACAACGAGGCCGAATACGAAGCTTATATTATGGGTCTCGAGGAAGCGATTGATTTGAGGATCACAAACTTGGACGTATATGGCGACTCAGCCCTGGTTATCAATCAAATCAAAGGGGATTGGAACACGTACCAATCAGGACTGATTCCTTACAAATATTATGCAAGAAGGTTGTTACCTTTCTTCAATAGAATCGAGTTTCATCACATCCCTCGTGATGAGAAACACATGGCTGATGCATTAGCCATACTCTCTTCCATGATTAGTGTAGGTCAATGGAATGACCTACCTAAGATCGACATAATGCGCCTTGAACATCCCGCTTACATTTTCACAATTGAAGCAGTCATAGATGACAAACCTTGGTATCACGATATCAAATGCTTCCTTCAGAAACAAGAGTACCCACCTGGGGCATCCAGGAAAGACAGAAAAACGCTCAAAAGATTGGCTGGAAACTTCTTCCTGAGCGGTGATACACTCTATAAGAGGAATTTCAACATGGTCTTGCTCCGATGTGTAGACAGACCAGAAGCAAACATGATGATAAAAGAAATTCACGAAGGATCCTTTGGCACTCATGCCAACAGACACGCAATGGCGAGAAAAATTCTTAGAGCAGGGTACTATTGGTTGACCATGGAATCCGACTGCTACAAGTACATGAGCAAGTGTCACAAGTGTCAGATATACTCCAAAAAAATCCATGTACCGCCAACGCATCTCAAATTTCTCTCTTCCCCATGGTCTTTTTCCATATGGGGAATCGACATGATTGGCATGATTGAACCCAAGGGTTCAAACGGACATCGGTTCATCCAGGTAGCCATTGATTACTTCACCAAGTGGGTCGAAGCAACGTCATACACTAATGTAACCCGACAAGTGGTAGTCCGCTTTATAAAAAATAATCTCATCTGCCGTTATGGTGTTCCGAGCCAGACCATTACTGATAATGGATCTAACTTGAACAATAAGATGATGAAAGAGTTGTGCACAGAGTTCAAGATCGAACACCATAACTCATCTCCCTATCGACCTAAGATGAACGGAGCGGTAGAAGCGACTAACAAGAACATCAAGAAAATTGTTCAGAAGATGGTTGTAACCTAAAAAGATTGGCACGAGATGCTACCCTTTGCTCTTCACGGTTATCGCACATCTGTCCGCACTTCAACAGGGGCAACCCCTTTCTCTCTAGTATATGGCATGGAAGCAGTGCTCCCCATAGAAGTAGAGATCCCATCAATCTGGGTATCGATGGAAGCTAAGCTAACAGAAGCTGAATGGTGTCAAAGTCGACACGACGAATTAAACCTGATCGAAGAGAAACGAATAACGACACTATGCCAGGGTCAGTTGTATCAACAAAGAATGAAGAAGGCGTTCGACAAAAAGGTCTGACCTCGCGTCTTCAGGAAAGGAGACCTCGTGCTCAAGAAGATACAATTATTTCTCACTGATTCTCGGGGCAAGTGGACTCTGAATTATGACGGCCCCTATGTGGTCAAGAAAGCCTTCTCAGGCGGCGCCTTGAGACTCGCAACCATGGATGGAGAGGAATTTGCCTACCCCACAAATGTTGACGTAGTCAAGAAATAATTCGTCTAAACTAAAAAAAAAAAACTAAAAAACAAACGTCTCGGTGGATTGAAAACCCGAAAGGGAGGTCCAGGCAAAAATTAGAGACACAATAAAAAATCATCCCGGTGGATTGGAAATCTCAAAGTACAATCCAGGCAAAAGTTAGAGATAATGGCAAGTAACTACGTCCAACAGGGGAAAATCCCTCAGCAGCAGTTATACCGTCCATCGAAAGAAAACTCCAATCAAGGTCATATTCGACAGAAGCTCAGGATGTCCCGAATTCAAAGTTGGTAGAAGGATAGTGGTCGTTATGTTTCAATGTAGCCCTTTTCCCTTAAAATTACCATTTTCTAACTTTGTAAATACTCTATGGAATCACGCGTTGAGCCCTTGTGCTTTTGTTTGCAATTCTTATTTGTTTTAGCTTTACAGAATGACATTTTAACATGATCAACGGTTCTTGAAATAAAACAAAAATGAATTTACTTGATAAAATTTTTTTGCTTTTAAAATAAAGATGGCATTTTCTTTTGACTGTTGAACATCGAAAGAACATCGATTGCGTCTCCAAAGGTGTTCGAGCCTCAAAGTGCAGAATCAAAGTACTCCTTCTAAACCAGTGCACCTGAACGAAGGATCAGTTATGTCAGATGCGAATACTCCATCTGACATCCCCGGCAGAGTTCTTACCTCCTAAGCCCGACCAACGGTTGTTCCCCGCAATGACTATTTCTCCTAAGCAAGGCATAATTGCTATCGTGAACCAGTGATACTATACATCCCCCACTGTGGCCGAGTATCCAGTCGTGTTCATCTACTAGTCTGTATGTCGTGTCAGTTTTGTCAGCATATACATACATCCATCATGCATTATTGATTTGCATTCATATTCATATTGCATCACTATCACTCTAGTCGGTCTTGTTCCCTAGTGATAAAAGTCTTCACAATCGAGTTGTCAGTTCTTTCCTCGTCAGGAAGTGAACCATCTAAACGATCTCGCCTCCAGTTTATTTCTGGATTAGAGTTGGCCCTTGACCACTTTGATAACTTGAACCTCTGAGAAAACCAGAGAAACTTTCGGCAAATGTCACTCTTCACCAGTGGAGATGATATCTTCGCTTTCCCGGATTAAGGAAGATCCCCAGAGAAAGCCTCTTAATCAGATATTCGACAATACAGCAGTTTTTCTCCAAAAAATCCGCTGACGAAAAGGTCATCAGCACCTCAAAATTGGATCACATCATATGGCATTTCTCCGAGAAGATTCCGAGAAAATTACGATGTAATACCCCAAGCGAAAGCAGTCTCTCAAGAGACTCGTTTTCCCCCCCAATAGAGTAGACAAATGGCATCTCCAACAGAGAAGTTTGTACACCTCTACAATTCAGACGGATGGGTTCCCCAGTAAGTCTGACATCAAAAGTTTTTCCCATCAAATGGCATTTCCCCAAGAAAATTCGACGAGAAGTTTGAGGAAAACCGCTACGCATAGCGTCCCTTGTCAACAAAGTTTATTGACAAAAGAAACTGAGACCAGCTCCTTGGTAGGAAACCAGGATCGAGGGGAAGTTTATTTCAGAAACTGAGACCAATTCCTTGGTAGGAAACTAGGATCTAGGGGAATTTTATTTTAGAAACTGAGAGCAGTTTCTTGGTAGGAAACCAGGATCGAGGGGAAGTTTATTTCAGAAACTGAGACCAGTTCCTTGGTAGGAAACAAGGATCGAGGGGAAGTTTATTTCAAAAGAAAATTGAGACCAGTTCCTTGGTAGGAAACCAGGACCGAGGGGAAGTTTTTTTACCTTTTCTAAGCATCATTGCTTAGCAAAAGAAGATGGATGGGCAAACTACCATTCATAACCACCATCAAAATTTTGGGTATTCCGATATTTAATCATCTTGCACCCCGAATGCCCGAATACCTTCACCATTAACACCTTCGGGTCCAAGAAGATTAAATAGGGGCATCTGTCATACCCCAAATTTTGACCACTAAGATTTCCCATCATTGTGCAAATCATCATCACAATATGGATGAATCATTATGCTTCATTAGTCTCCCTAAAGATGGGTGAGCACTCACTACAAACAATAATTAGGGTTTCAAGCCCTCTCAGAGCTTTTAGACAAAAGATCAATCAAGGAATGACATGATCTTTAACTTGTCTAACTTATCAAACATCCACAAAGGATCAAGAGGACTCCCACTTCAAGGATTAAGCACAAGGCTGCTCCCTTCTAGGTGGATCAAGCCTCAAGACCGCCAGTGTCACCAAATTAGGGTTTTGGTCGACCAGGGCCTCCAGATGGAAATTTTCCTCTGGGAATGAGCCAATGATTCAAAGCATAACCTAATATGCTCCATGGGACATCATGAACCCAATCATCAAGTCAATTTAGCCTCAGGGGATGCATTCACAAAAAATCAGGAATTAGGGTTTCTTGACCTAATTCACCCCTAAGTTGACTTTTCGGACAAATCATGAGCCAAGACCTCAAGACATGATTTGAGGGTCTCCAATACACCACTTTTATCCATTTCCAACAGTGGATTGATCAAAGAAGCTTGATTCACAAGTTTCAATTTCTTCTGAACCACAATTAGGGTTTTGATGAAAAAGTCAACTGTAGCTTTGACTTTTGACCCAGGCATGCTCCCAAACCTTGGGACATGATTCAATACACCCTATAACACCTATGAAATGAATCCATCAAGTTTGATTTAGGTCAAGGACTTAATTTCATAGAGGATCGCACAGTTTGGAATTCATCTGATAAAAAGTCAACTGTGCACAAAAGTCAACTTTGACTTTTTGAGATTTTTCACAATTATGGTTCTTTGACCCTAAAATGATGTTAATGTGTGATTGGAATCATCATTCATCAAGAAAAATCAAGAAAAGTGGGATAATTTGTAAAAGGGGTAACCATAAAAACTTAGAAATTTTTCTAAGTTATGGAACAAAGTGTCTAGGGTACCAACCATGGAGGATCATTACTCCTAAACCACAAGGCCATTTTTCCACATTCAAAGCTGGATTTGTAGCTCTCATGGCCCTCTACAAAAGCTTCAAACACAACTCATTCAAATTCCTCATAGATTTTAAGTTATGGAATTATCAAAATCACAAAAAGTGAAAATGTCACTTTTTTCCAACACTTAGTGAAATTTTCACTAAGTCAGAATCTGCCTTCACTTTTTTCCAAATGTAGGGGCATTTTTCACTTGGATCCAAAAAGTATCAAAACCAACTATGATCAAACAGTTGTTATATCATATGAGGGCTTTCCAAAATGGCTAAGAACTCCATCAAAGTCCACTTGAGCCATGAGATATGACAATGCCAATATACCTTGCTGCAAACTGTCATGGCAAGGCAAATTTGGGAGTTTTGCTCGATTTGCTCAAATTTTGTAAAGGGCAAGCAACTCTATCCATCTTAACACCTCAAGCAGGGACCAAGGAGGGATAAACACTGATCCATCAGCCTCCCAAGTCTTTAGAAGCAAAAGTAGCATGCCAAACCTAGAAATGCCTAAAAGAGGGACAAGACTCCAATTTTGGATTGGAGCATTTAATGGATGCGTCAAGGTGGCATGGACTGAGCTATTTACAACTGAATTCAGTCAAGACTTATTCAAGACCAAGGGAACCAGCAGCCTGTGCCCTAACCTCTAGTCAATGGCTAGAGGAGACTTGGATTCTTATTGATCAACATTGGCCAAACCTCTGCAGCAGTTGCCAATCACTATTGATCCCAAAACAAACTTGCTCTATTATAAATAGAGCTCATTTATGATCAGTTTGAGTACAACAAAGCCAACAAACAGATGCTTTCCTCAAAATCACCTTCTTACTTACAAATTTGCCTTCCAAAGCAAGTCACTATCGGGTTTTGAGTTTGAGAGTTATTCCAATCAAACCAATCACACACACACATACACACACACCTCATAAACATCATATAGAAGTGATCCAAACACTCACATAACATCTGGAACACCAAAATCGCAAAATCACTAGCCAATTGCTCAAGTTCTTGACAGATTTGTAGTTGGGGTACCATCTTAAGTTCCAGATCATTTCCATTCATTCCAAGCATCCAGACACACTCCATAACACCTAGGGAAGCTGTCCATATCCTTGGAACCAAGCTGTAACACCTCTAACACAAAACACGATCACCAGCTGCAAGAGGTAAGCATGAGCTCTTCTAACTCTATGATCCATGCATTTTTTGCTGCACAATAATTTGGCCATATGTTCATAATCATGCATAGAGTGTTTTCCCTCAATCAATTACTTTGTTTGAATCGTGTATGGAATTTCAGAACCTTCATGCTAATTTTAGGGTTCTTGAGGTTTCTCTTTGATTTCTTATTCCATGTTTAAAATAAATGAAATTAAAGACCATAGACATGATCGTGAGGTGAAAACGAGTAGATTGATATGTAGATTGCATGATATCATCAAGTATTCAGTGAGATTGGATAGAAAACACAAATTTGCAGAAACAGAGGGTGGCGCGTGTTCTTGCCATGTTCTTGGTGCCATTTTTGAACATTTGAATATTTGAATTTTGTGATTTTATTTAATTGATTCAAAAATTAATTTCTCTCTGAGTTTTAATAATTTTGAGTTGATTTTTTTTAATAATTCACAAAAATGTTAAAATATTTTATTTTACCAAAAAATCCCAAAAATATTATTTATTTCATATATTTGATTTTTTTGCAAAGAATTAATGTTTTATTTGTTTTTAACATTTAAAATATTTTTTCCTCCATGATTTTCTAAACTTAATTGATTTCCAATCATTTAGTGGATAGAAACATGATTTTTGAAATATTGATCCAAGATCACAATTTGTTTTCACACTTGTTTAACAATTTTGATCATTTTAATTGAATTTTTATTCAATTAAAGTATATTTTGAAAACAAATTAGGGTTTTGATTAATTCAACCCTCATCAAACTTTTTCAAACACTTTGGGCCTCTAATAGAGTGTAAGACCCAATCCCCTTTGAAAACCAAAACATTTTTGGGCCTCAGTCATTGTATAAGACCCACTGCGTTTTCAAAAACCTCAGCACAATCACCGTTTTCAAACAAACCAAATGGGCCTCTCCTTGAGCTATAAAACCCATTCCTAAAACTTTTGGGCCTCTATTAGAGTGTAAGACCCATCCCCATTGTAAATACACCACTTTTTGGGCCTCAGTCATTGTATAAGTCCCACTGTATTTTCAAAAACAAACGGCACGATCGTCGTCTATTTTTAGTACAATCATCTGGGCCTCTCCTTCAGCTGTAAGCCCCACCACTTGTACAAAAATAACACCTTGGGCCTCTAATATAGTGTAAGACCCAACCCCCTTTTAACCAAAACTTTTTGGGCCTCAATGCATTGTATAAGACCTAGTATGTTAAATAAATTTCGGCGCGATCGCCAATTCAAAAACAAATCATCTGGGCCTACCTTCGTCTTATAAGCCCCATTCTTTTTCTTTAAACACCTTTGGGCCTCTTGAGAGAGTGTAAGAGCCATTGTACAAAAAACCTTTTTGGGCCTCAGTCACTTGTATAAGTCCCTGTACAATTTCAAAACAATAGTGCAATCACTGATAAAACCTTGGGCCTCTCCTTGAGCTATAAGCCCCAACAACCTTTTCAAAGCACTTTCTCCTTTGATTTTGAATATAATATTGTTATCAAAGCTTTCTTTGTTGAACAACTAACCAAACAACATGGAAGCTCTACAATCGAGTAAGTGTTTACCCGCTTTCTTTATCCGCTTTCATATATATATAACTGTATTGTGGGGCTACTCACTGTAAGTCTTCTTTCACAAACTTTTATATACTTGTCAAATATCGACTGTGTAATACTAGTATAGTTATTTAGAGTTTTCCCCGGCAACTACGTCTAGCACTAGGTAAAGCCCTGTTGGTCACTCTTAAATACAAACAAAACTAGATCCCCATAGGATTACCAGATACAGTCTTCCCTCCTCTTGGGGTTAAACAATATGGAGATGTGAAAGGCAGCATTCTCAGTGAACCCTTTCTCAGACTGTCACTCTTAGAAATCGTCAAAGAGACTCTACTCCCCATAGATGATCTTTTCTCCATGAATGGCATCTCTTGAGTTTCTTCCAAATTCTCAGACTTTCCAGGCTTGATCTATTCTCGGTGAATGGCATGTCTTGAACTTCTTAGGGTTTAGGGACCCACAGGCTTCTTAAAAGCATCCCCGCCTCCTCTTGGGCGTTGTACAAGGACCCTTCGGCTTCTTAAAAGCTCTCATGCCTTCTCTTGGGCTTAGTACAATGACCTAGAGACCTCTACAGGTATAGGAACAGAACCTAGTCATCAATTTGCTAGAGCTGTCTTTCTAAGTCAAGTGTTAGACCTGTTAATGGGTTGACCTTCATCCCTTAACATACCAGTCTTCTCTTGGGCATCATACAAAGATCATTCACAACTTGAGAATCTATTTCTCAAAACACCAGTAGACTTGGACAGTCTCAATACCCTTTGAATTTACCATTTCCTTAAAGAATAGGAAATAACCCTGATCCTCTGATCAATCCTAAAGCACAACAATACCTTTAATCATTCCCTTCATAAGAACTGATCCAACATACTGGACCAGTCACTAAACTGAAATAGTCACCAGCACAATAGCCTCCTCTTGGGCTTTGTACAATGATTCTCCCCAAGGGAGCAAACCTTTTAGCCTCCATCTTGGGCTTCGTACGAGATACAAAATCACTCTCTTGTTGAGTATAAAAGACTCTCTTGTTGAGTCACACCTTTTAGCCTCCATCTCGGGCTTCGTACGAGATACAAAAACACTCTCTTGTTGAGTATAAAAGATTATCTTGTTGAGTCAATCACTTTTTAGCCTCCATCTCGGGCTTCGTACGAGACACATAAAAGCACTCTCTTGTTGAGTCAACCCTTTTAGCCTCTCTCTCGGGCTTCGAACGAGATACATAAAAGCACCCTCTTGTTAGGTCAATAGCCTCCTCTTAGGCTTTGTATAAGGAAACCCCGGTTGAGTCAATCAACCTTTTAGCATCAAAATATGTCCCTTGCTCACAGTACACAAACATCAACAACTCCTTTTCCCCCATCTAATTGTTGTAAGCGGCAAGCCTCTGGATTATTTACATCCACGCCACTGTCCCTCTTTTAGCATGAGAAATTCATAAGGAAAGATGGCATTGCTCTACACTGAGTTAAAGTCTTCTCCTTAAGGTTAAAAGTCCCCTATAAAGGAAATTATGGCATTGCTCGATTCACATATCCCAGTTAAAGTAATTCTCCTTTATAACCAGTCACGCAACAGTTGTGATAAACAGACCAAATACCCCCTTTAGAGATGACAAATTCTCTCTAAAGACAAAACCCTTTTGCTTCACATCTTGGGCTTCGAACAAGATACAAATAGACCCTTCAGCTTCACATCTTGGGCTTTGAACAAGATACAAACCACCTTTAGCTTCACGTCTTGGGCTTTGAACAAGACACCAAAACAACCTTTTTCTTCCCATAGAATAGGAGGAACTACGATCGCTCTGATTTCCCTGTTTCATCAAACGGGAATACGTAGGCATAAGATTGAAAAAAATCTTAGCGAGCACACTAAATAAAAAAAAACCAAAACCCAGTATCTCCACCAAATCAACCCAAAAGCATCGAATCCAAACACAGTATCAAAATCCTCACAAATAGTCCAAGCACTCTATTAACAAAATAACCTAAGAGAGACCCATAATCTTAATAGCATCTGTAAACCAACAGTCACCTGTTTAAACTCAGTATGCAAGCAGGGTTAATTGGAGATATCTATTTCCCTTCCTTAATCAGCTTCACAGGATAAAAAATGAATCGAACTATAGTACCAAGGCGATTGTGCTTCGAAACCACAAAAAATCCCGCCACAGAAGAATGGCGACCACAGTGGGAGTCACGAGATCTTTTTCTCTTCCCATCTCTTAGGTAGAAAACCTTGTGTTCTCAAAATTTCACAGAAATGGAAACTCTGCTGGAGAGTCATTGTCTGTATAGGATCATAAGACTAGAGGTCTAGGATGATTAAGATAAATATATATACTGCTTTTCCTAATTGATATCTGTGTTTATTTTTCTGCTAATGGGAATGCGTGTGATGCCGCATGTCGAAAGATTGAGTATACACCTAAGATAGGTGATGGCAATGCGGGTAATCTTACTGGGAGTGAATTCCAGTTAAGAGCCCCCGGTCGACCATCAAACTCAGTGGAGACTCCCTTTGCAGATACATTGCCTATACGACTTCGGTTGTTGAAAGTAGTGTGGTCGACTGGGTTATCTGAGAAGCTGAGGTTTTTAGTAGACTTAAGCCATTTTGTAGTGCGGAAGCTATCGAAAATAGTTGTCACGCGATACTACCCTCATCTGAGATCACTCTAGTATACATCAGCTCGCTGGCGATCCGCTTACTGTTGTTATCCCAGAGGGGTTAATGATTTTGCGGACAGGTACAAAAAATCACCAGTATAAACCTTTGGGGGAGGAGGGGTAGAGCCTTGACTTCATGACACCGACCCTTTGACCCTATGTTTTTTCTATGTTTTTGTGTGCTGCATTCATACATTCATTTAAAAAACATTAAAACAAAAAAAAATCTTCTCTTCTAATCTCTCTTTTTCAAATTAAACTAAGACAATGATTGCAAATATCAGAGAAAGGAGATTGCGCTAATGGATTTCGGTAGAAGGAAAACTCATAAGTACACCTTCAAGGTTCCAAAGTTAGAGGATTTGAGAGGTTTGGCGAGAATGATCACCAACCACGAGGCTTTCAGAGCCAAGTATGGAGTACTACTATCCTTGTTAAGGGTTCACGTAATTGAAGGAATCCTGTCCACGTTAATCCAGTTCTACGATCCGGTTTATCACTGTTTCACATTCCCAGATTATCAGCTTGCATCAACGCTGAAGGAGTATTCTCACCTGACTGGTTTGCATATTGCTGATCAAGCTCCCTTTTCTGTGTCATACCCCAAATTTTGTCCACTAAGATTTCCCATCATTGTGCAAATCATCATCACAATATGGATAAACCATTAGTCTCCCCAAAGATGGGTGAGCATCCACTACAATCAGACTTAGGGGTTCAAGCCCTCTCAGAGCTCTTAGACAAAGGATCAATAAAGAAATGACATGATCTTCAACTTGTATAGCCTCTCAAACATCCACAAAGGATCAAGAGGACTTCCACTTCAAGGATTATGCACAAGGCTTCTCCCTTCTAGGTGGATCAAGCCTTAAGATCGCCGATGTCACCAAATTAGGGTTTGGTCGACCTGGGCCTCCAGATGGAAATTTTCCTCTGGGCATGAGCCAATGCTTCAAAGCATAACCTAAAATACTCCATGGAACCTCATGAACCCAATCATCAAGTCAATTTAGCCTCAGGGGATGCATTCACCAAAAATCAGGAATTAGGGTTTCTTGACCTAATTCACCCCTAAGTTGACTTTTGGGACAAAACATAAGCCAAGACCTCAAGAGGGGATTTTAGGGTCTCAAATACATCACATTTATCCATTTGCAACAAGGGATTGAGCCAAGAAGCTTGAGCAACAAGTTTCAATTTCATCTGAACCATAATTAGGGTTTCGCGAGAAAAGTCAACTGTATCTTTGACTTTTGACCAGGACATGCTCCCAAACCCTAAGACATGATTCAATACACCCTATAACACCTATGAAATCAATCCATCAAGTTTGGTTTAGGTCAAGGATTTGATTTCATAGAGGATCGCACAGTTTTGAATTCATCTGACAAAAAGTCAAATGTGCACAAAAGTCAAACTTTGACTTTTTGAGATTTTTCACAATTATGGTTCCTTAACCCTAAAATGATGTTAATGTGTGGTTGGAATCATCATTCATCAAGAAAAATCAAGAAAAGTGGGATAACTTGTAAAAGGGGTAACCATAAAAAACTTTGAAAATTTTCTAAGTTATGGAACAAAGTGGCTAGGGTACCAACTTTGGAGGATCATAACTCTTAAACCACAAGGACATTTTTCCCCATCCAAAGCTGGATTTGTTTCTCTCATTACCCTCTACAAAAGCTTCATCTACACCTCCTTCCAATTCATTATGGATTTTGAGTTATGGAATGATCAAAGTGGCTGAAAACATGAAATGCCACTTTTTCCAACACTTAGTGAAATTTTCACTAAGTCAGAATCTGCCTTCACTTTTTTCCAAATGTAGGGGCATTTTTCACTTGGATCTAAAAAATATCAAAACCAATTATGATCAAACAGTTATTGTATCATATGAGGGCTTTCCAAAATGGCCAAGAACTCCATCAAATTCCACTTGAGACATGAGATATGACAATGGCAATATGCCTTGCTGAAAACTGCCAAGCCTAGGAAGAATTTTGGACTTTTGCTCGATTTGGTAAAATCAGATAATTCTAAGCCTTATCATCACTTTGGACACATCTGAGGATCAAATCTAAAGGGAACAAACACTGATCCAAGCCTACAAAGTCTTAGGAACAAGAAGTAGCATGCCAAACCTAGAAATCCCTAAAAGAGGGACAAAACTCCAATTTTGGATTGGAGCATTTAATGGATGCACCAAGGTGGCATGGACTGACACATTTGCAACTGAATTCAGTCAAGAATGATCCAACAACTAGGGAACCACAACTCTGTGCCCTAACCTCTAGTCAATGGCTAGAGGAGACTTGGATTCCCATTGATCAACATTGGCCAAACCTCTGCTGCAGTTGCCATTCACTATTGATCCCGAAACAAACTTGCTCTACTATAAATAGAGCTCATTTGTGCTCAGTTTGAGTACACCAAAGCCATCAAACAGATGCTTTCCTCAAAATCTCCTTCTTCACTCAAATTTTGCCTTCCAAAGCAAGTCACTATAGGATTTCGAGTTTGAGAGCAATTCCAATCTAACCAATCACACACACACCTCATAAACATCATATAGAAGTGATCCAAGCACTCACATAATATCTGGAACACCAAAATCACAAAATCACCAGCCAACCGCTCAAGACTTTGACAGATTTGCAGTTGAGATACCAAATCAAGTTCCAGCTCAAATCAATCCACTCCAAGCATCCAGACACACTCCATGGCACCTAGGGAAGCTATCCAGATCATTGGAACCTAGCTGTAACACCTTTAACCCAAAACACGATCACCAGCTGCAAGTGGTAAGCATGAGCTCTTTTAACTCTATGATCCATGCATTTTTTGCTGCACAATAATTTGGCCATATGTTCATAATCATGCATGAAGTGTTTTCCCTCAATCAATTGCATTGTTTGAATCGTGTATGGAATTTCTGAACCTTCCTGCAAATTTTAGGGTTCTTGAGGTTTCTCTTTGATTTCTTATTCCATGTTTAAAATAAATGAAATTAAAGACCATAGACATGATCGTGAGGTTGAAACGAGTAGATTGATATGTAGATTGCATGATATAATCAAGTATTCAATGAGATTGGATAGAAAACACAAATCTACAGAAACAGAGGAAGGGCGCGTGTTCTTGCCATGTTCTTGGTGCCCTTTTTCAAATATTTGAATATTTGAATTTTGTGATTTTATTTAATTGATTCAAAAATTAATTTCTCTATGAGTTTTAATGATTTTGAGTTGATTCTTTTTTTAATAATTCACAAAAATGTTAAAATATTTTATTTTACCAAAAAATCCCAAAAATATTATTTATTTCATATAATTGATATTTTTGCCAAGAATTAATATTTTAATTGTTTTTGACATTTGAAATATTTTTTCCTTCTTGATTTTGCAAATTTTAATGATTTCTAATCATTTTGTAGGTCAAAACATGATTTTTGAAACATTAATCCAAGATCACAATTTGTTTTCCACATGTTAAACAATTTTGATCATTTTAATTGAATTTTTTATTCAATAAAAATACATTTTGGAAACAAATTAGGGTTTTGATTAATTCAACCCTCATCAAACCTTTTAAAAACATTTTGGGCCTCTAATAGAGTGTAAGACCCAATCCTTTGTAAATACAAACCTATTTTGGGCCTCAAATGTTGTATAAGTCCCGTTGTATTTCAAAAGTTCAGCGCGATCATCGCCTGTTTAAAACAAACCATCTGGGCCTCTCCTCGAGCTATAAGACCCATTCAAAATCATTTTGGGCCTCTAATAGAGTGTAAGACCCAATCCCCTTTTAACCAAAACAATCTTTGGGCCTCAGATATTGTATAAGTCCCTCTGCGTTAAAAGAAAATCTCGGCGCGATCGCCAGTTCAAAAAACAAATCATCTGGGCCTACCCTCGTGTTATAAGCCTCATTTATTTTTCTTTCAATCATTTTTGGGCCTCTTGAGAGAGTGTAAGACCCATCCCCTTTGTACAGAAAATCTTTCTTGGGCCTCAGTCACTTGTATAAGTCCCTGTACAAAACGACAGTGCGATCACTGATCAAACCATCTGGGCCTCTCCTCGAGCTATAAGACCCATTCAAAATTATTTTGGGCCTATAATAGAGTGTAAGACCCAATCCACTTTTGAAACCAAAAACTTTTGGGCCTCAGTCGTTGTATAAGACCAACAGTGTTTTCAAAACCTCGAAGCGATCGTCGCCTTTTTCAAAATTAACCATTGGGCTTCTCCTTGAGCTATAAGACCCATCTTTGTTCACTTTCAATCATTTTAGGCCTCTTGAGAGAGTGTAAGACCCATCCCCTTGTACAAAAAATCTTTCTTGGGCCTCAGTCACTTGTATAAGTCCCTATACAAAATGACAGTGTGATCACTGATTAAACCCTGGGCCTCTCCTTGAGCTGTAATCCCTAATTTTCCTTTCAAAAGCACTTTCTCCTTTGATTTTGAATATAATATTATTATCAAAGCTTTCTTTGTTGAACAAACTAACCAAACAACATGGAAGCTCTACAACCGAGTAAGTGTTTACCCGCTTTCATTTACCGCTTTCAAATATATATAACTGTATTGTGGGGCTGTTTCACTGTAAGTCTTCTTTCATAAGCTCATATCGACTGTGTAATACTAGTATAGATATTTAGAGTTTCCCCGGCAACTACGTCTAGAACTAGACAAAACCTCGTCTCCTTACATCCGACGTTCTCCCGGATATTTCAACCTAACCTAAACCATGAGAATTTTCTTTTACGACAATTTTAGATAACTAGATCTAAGAAATCTTTCCCTTGAACAATTCATATACAGAAGGCCAATGTTCCAAGTGAAACCCCTTCTGGAACTGTTTATCAGCCTCCTCTTGGGCTTAGTGCAAGGACCCACAGGCTTCCTAAAAGCATCCCCGCCTCCTCTTGGGCGTTGTACAAGGACCCGTCGGCTTCTTAGAAGTTTTCACAGCCTCCTCTAAGGCTTCGTATAATGATTCTTCCTCCGGGAAGATAGCCTCCTCTTGGGCTTCGTACAAATTGTCCCCTGGGCTTCTTAAAAGTTTTTCTCGCCTCCTCTTGGGCTTCGTACAAATTGTCCCGACAACCTCTTAAAGGTATAGGAACATAAATTAGTCATCTTAATAGAACAGTCTTTAAAAGAGTCTAGATCTTTCTACCACGAACGTACTATCTCTTGATCTCTCTTAAGCATAGTACAAAAGATAAAACTCTAGACTTGGACAGTCTAATCTCCTTGAGTCTCGAAGACATTCTCAGGTTCCTTTCAAAAATAGGAAGAAAACACCCGTAGACTTGGGCAGTCTCAATACCCTTCGGATTCCCCGTTTCCTTAAAGAACAGGAAATAATCCCGATCCTCAGATCATATCCATGAGTACAACATTACCCATATAAGAACTGATTTTCTCTTTTAACCAACATACTGGACCTGTCACTCAACTGAAACAATAACCCTAGCCTCCTCTTGGGCTTTGTACAATGATTCTCCCCAGCGGAGCTGACCTTTTCACTCTCTTGTTGAGTATAAAAGACTCTCTTGTTGAGTCAAACATTTTTTAACCTCCATCTCGGGCTTCGTACGAGATACAAATCACTATCTTGTTGAGTATAAAAAGACTCTCTTGTTGAGTCGATCACCCTTTTAGCCTCCATCTCGGGCTTCGTACGAGATACAAATCACTCTCTTGGTGAGTATAAAAGACTCTCTTATTAAGTAAAACCCTTTTAGCCTCCGTCTTGGGCTTCGTACAAGATGTTATTTCCTTGGTTTTATGGTTGGCATTATTTTGCTAAAACTCATGTAGCAGCAGATGTTGAATGAAGATCTCTAAAAATATGTTTCACTACTCTTTGTTCAACATGTCGTATGAAGATGTTCCATGACTGCTCATAGGACATCGCGCTGTGACGTCAGGATTTATTGCAGATTCTGTTACAATGATTTGTAACTGAATATTCTGTGAATATTTGGTTATCCTATGTGGCATCCAAAGCATTTTTGGATTAGGGTTACTTGTTGGTTTTCGGATTTGCTGTTGTTTCTAATTATGGAGACATAATAGGAAACTTTGGATTGAAGACCTATTTTATTGGAGTTAATTTTGCAGATTTGTGAGCAGCCTAATTGCTGCATTTTTGAAGCCCAATTCAGTCCAGATTACAAGCTATAAATAGACTGATGTAAACCTAGTTTTAGGTGTCGAACTTACATGTATTTTTAGGGTTGTGTGCTTATGTTTTGTGAGCCTAACTGGTATCTTATGATAACAGTACAAGGACTGTAGTGTAAGTTGTGTAAGGTTGCTCATAAGCTTTTAAGCATTGAGTAGCTGAGTGTTAATTCTCATAAGCTGTGAAGTATTGAGAATTTGTGTTTCGACCATTGTTACTTGTCTTGTAAGGAACCAGTCACAGGTTGTGATTGAAGAGGGATTTGAGGAGGGCCTCATACCTAGGGGAGTCTTAGGTAGAAGTCATAGGAAGGGTAGTGATTAAGTGAGCTGATTGAACCGGGTGTGGTTATCAGTGAATTGATACTATCGAATATTGATTTCATCCCTGGCTTGGTAGCCCCCAGATGTAGGATAGTTAGATCCGAACTGGGTTAACAATTTCTGGTGTTCTTTACATTTTATGCACACTTTTATTTTGAACTTGTTCATTGTTGTTGTATATCAGTGTCACGACATCTCGATAGGACATCTGATATATACAGGCCAGAATTTCAATTGGCATCAAGAGCAGGCACCCTTTGTTGTTTCTGGGTGAGATTCAGGGAAGGTACTTTCTGGCACAATGGACAAGGATGGAGGAGCTCTGAATAAACCACCTCTGCTGGATGGTTCAAACTATGAGTATTGGAAACCTAGGATGATAGCTTTCATCAAGTCCATGGATGATCAAGCATGGAAAGCTGTTCTCAAAGGTTGGGAGCCTCCAAAGGTAAGAGATGGAGAAGGAAATCTTACTGATGTTCTGAAGGAAGAAGAGGACTGGGATGATGCTGACTACAAAGGATCTGTTGGAAATTCTAAAGCCATGAATGCATTGTTCAATGGTGTCAATAGAAATATTTTCAGACTGATTGAGCATTGTACTATTGCCAAAGAGGCTTGGCAGGTCTTGAAAGTTGCTCATGAAGGGACCTCAAAGGTGAAAATGTCAAAGCTTCAGCTTCTCACTAGCAAGTTTGAGAGTTTGAAGATGAAAGAGGATGAGAGCATTCATGATTTTCATATGAACATTTTTGAGATAGCTAATGCCTCTAGTGCCTTAGGAGAAAAGATGTCTGACAGCAAGTTGGTCAGGAAGATTCTCAGGTCTCTTCCTAGGAGATTTGATATGAAGGTTACTGCTATAGAGGAAGCTCAGGACATTGACAAGATGAAGGTGGATGAGCTTATGGGATCACTCCAAACTTTTGAGTTAGGATTCAGTGAAAAAGCTGAAAAGAAGAAGAGTATAGCACTTGTGTCAAGTGCTGATGACTCAGATGATGAAGGAAAACTGGTCAAAGATGAAGATGTATCCAAAGAGCTAGTGTTGCTTGGAAAACAATTTAATAAAGTGTTGAAAAGAATGCTCTGGAAGTCAAGAGAAAATGTTCGGAATAAGTCTCTCGACATCAACAAAGACCAGGAAAGAGGCAGAAGATCCAGAACTGAAGAAGACTCTAATCAAGGGAAGAGAGTTCAATGCTATGAATGTGAAGGATTTGGGCACGTAAAAACTGAGTGTCCCACTTATCTCAAAAGACAGAAGAAGGGATTATCTGTGACATGGTCAGAAGATGATTCTAAAACTGACACTGATGAGAAATCTGCAAAGTTGGTGACAGCATTAACAGGAGTATGTGAATCAGATGATGAATCTGAAGAGCTTACTTTTGAAGAGCTGGCTATCTCCTATAAGAAATTGTGCTTTGAACATGAAGAAGTATGTCAGCAGAAAGAAGAACAAGCAGGTGTTATTGTTCATTTAGAAGTTGATAATACTGAGTATATGTCTACTATAGCTGATCTACAAAGTGAAGTAAATCATTTGAATTCAAAACTGGACAACATGATCAAAAATGTCAGGATGTTAAATAGGAGTTCGGATGTACTTGGTGAAATTCTGAAGTCAGGAAGAGATACTGGAAATGTCAGTGGTATTGGATTTAAAGGAACAAATGAATCTGAGGAAGTACCCGCTCAAGATAAGAGAAGTTTGAAGATGTTGAATAACATGTTGCAACATCCTCCCAGGCATCAGAAGAAGTTCAGAAAGAAAAAGAATCAAAGGTGGACATGCTACCATTGTGGGAAGTTTGGTCATATAAAAGCTTTTTGCTACAAGCTACATGGTTATCCCAAACCCATGCAACAGTATAGTAGGAAAAAGAGCTGGGTTGAAACAAAAAGGATATGGACTTCAAAGGATAGTGAAAAAGAACATAGGGACTACAAGTCTTTCAGAGTCTCTACAAATGAAAAATGGTTCTTTGATAGTGGATATTCTCGACATATGACAGGCATTAGTGGATATATGTCACATGTTAAGTATCATGCTCCTAATGAGGTGATTTTTGGTAATGGATCAAAAGGGAAAGTGCTTGGTGTTGGAAGAGTGGATGGTCCAGGACAGCCAATTCTGGAAGAAGTATTGCTTGTTGAGGGGTTAGATACTAACCTAATAAGCATAAGCCAGCTGTGTGATCAAGGTCTTAAGGTCATTTTTACAACCCACGAATGTTTAATAATGGATGAAAAGAATGTTGTTGTTATGAGAGGTGAAAGAACCTCAGAAAATTGCTATTTGTGGAAAGACGAAAGCACAATTGTGGAAGTGTTAAACCAAAGAACTTGTGAATGGCACGTGTATAAGGACCCATTTCCAAAACTTATAAACAGCCCAGCTAACACATTCCAACTTCAATCCTACAGTGCAAAAACTTCATCTGACCTACTCTCTCAAAACTCTTCTTCGCTAGGGTTTGCTCTTACTCTCTTCAATACTGCATTTTGTAAGCAACAAAAAATGTCTCAACATCATGATTCTCCTGCTGATTCAAGAACTTCTCAAGTCAATGATGAAGACTATGATCCTCACCGAATGATCAAACTCACAGACCTTGTTCTTGATATCGCCCCGTTGAATATAGTTCATTCTGACACTAGAGGTGAGCAACCAGTTTCCCACTCTGTGAATGAAAGTATGTCAAGTAAGAAGTCTAAACCCCTTTCATCTAGGAAGAAAGATAAAATGATTACCAGGTTCTATTCTGATAAGTTAAACCCTAGAAAAAATGTCACTGAAAAGAGTTCAAATAGGAGGGTGGATAAAACTAAGAATGATAGTAGGACTCTTGATGATAATGTTTCCAGCAGAGATCAGAGTCTTAGAAGATTTGCCACCATTGCTGTTAGTGAAGCTGATAAAGATGTCGGGTCTAATGTCCCAATATCCATGGCTGGAAATACAAATAATAGTCCTACTGATAGGACTGAAAGTTGTATACCAGTTCAGGTGGCTAGGGAAAGAAGAAGCAAGAAGAGGGCTGAGATGTCTAGTAATATTGCTGAGAAAAACTCTGATGAGGAAACAATAGCTGACATACTTCAAAGAATCAGGAGTAGAAAAGAGAATACCATTGTAACTGAGACTTCAAAGGATGTAGAAATGATTAAGAAATCTGCAGATGTGGGGAGTAACAAAAGAAAGGCTGGAGCAGGTCCCTCTAAGCAATGGAGTAAAGTTGTGGTTCCAATCAAGAAAAGGAGGGTCACAGAACTGAATAAGTCAAATGCTGGAACTGATGTCCAGGACATCAGTAGGAGAAGGGAGGATCAAACAGTCAAATCTCAGAGGCAAACTGATAGGTTGAACATTGTCAACCAAAGAAGGGTAGCTTTAGAGAGAGAACTGGGAAAAGACTTCAACAAGTATAAGGAAGTGGTTGATCTTATTGAAGCTGCTGGGTTGATGAAGACTGTGTCTGACATAGGACCATGTTATGAGAAGTTGCTTAAGGAGTTTGTTGTGAGTATCCCTGAAGACTGTAATAGCAAACTCAGAAAAGTCTATGTAAGAGGCAAAGCTGTGAAATTTTCTCCCAAAGTGATTAATAACTTTCTGGGGAGACCTACGGACCATCAGGCTAAGTTAGAAGCAACAGATGATGAAATCTGTGAGGAGATAACAGGTGGCTGCATCAAAGTTTGGCCAAATGAAGGAAAGCTCTCTTATGGGAAGCTAAGTGTCAAATATGCTATCCTTCACAGAATTGCAGTGGTAAACTGGGTTTCTACCAACCATATTTCCACCATCTCATCCATGCTTGGAAAATTTATCTATGCTATTGGAAAGAAGGTCCCTTTCAACTTTGGAGCATATATCTTTGAACAAGTTTTGAAGCAAGCTAGCTCATCTGCTGTTAAGCTACCCATATGTTTTTCATCTTTAATCTGTGGAATGATCTTGGACCAATTTCCTAAATGCTTAGTAAGGAGTGACAAAGTCAGCAAGAGAAAACCTCCAATGACTTTGAATTATAGGCTGTTAGGTGGAGATCACGTGTCTGATGTTGGAACATCCTTCTCAACTTCAAGTCATGCTAGTCTTGATGATGAAATCATTGCTCAGATGCAGGAAACTTGCAAAGAGCTGGAAGAATCTATCAGGAGAGATACAACAAGGAAGGCAAAGCTAGAGCAGCTGATTAAAATCTTGATTGAAAAGAGAAATGTTGCTAAAGATCAAGAGCGGACTGAAGATGATGGATAAGGTGAATCTACTGAGTCTGACAGAAGGAGTGTCCAGCAGTCTGAAGATTCTGGTTCTGAGAATGGTGCTTCTGAATCTGAAGGTGAAAGTGATGAGGTTGCTGATAAAGAGGACAGTGTTGATTAGCTAGACTATCTGCAAGTTTATTTTCTGTTTTTGTTTTTCTCTTTTCTTTTTGGACAACTAAATTCTGGTTTGGTGTTGAACAATATACTGCTATGTAATACATTTACATTTGTCTATGACCTTTCTTTGTCATATTTGTGGCTAAAAAGGGGGAGTAGTAAAGTGTGAGGGGGAGCAGCATTAGTAAGTGCTTGTGCTATTGAGGGGGAGTGCTGCAGGTAGATTATGTGTGCTTGTGCTATTGCAGGTAGAGTGTGTGTGTTGCAGATGGATGGTGTGTTGCTGATGTTGAGGGGGAGTTTTTCCAGTTTACTATGATGTGTGTTCTTGTGGTACTGTGTGTTTTCTTTTGCAGCTGAAGGGGAGTGCTGCTATGCTGGATTTGTTTGTGTTTTTTTTGTGTGTGCAGCTGAGGGGGAGTTTTTTTTGCTGCTATTAATGGTGTTTTTCCGCTACTGATACTGATGGTGTTTAAGTGTGTGTGGAGTTTTAGCCAAAAATAAGCCAAAGGGGGAGATTGTTATTTCCTTGGTTTTATGGTTGGCATTATTTTGCTAAAACTCATGTAGCAGCAGATGTTGAATGAAGATGTCTAAAAATATGTTTCACTACTCTTTGTTCAACATGTCGTATGAAGATGTTCCATGACTGCTCATAGGACATCGTGCTGTGAAGTCAGGATTTATTGCAGATTCTGTTACAATGATTTGTAACTGAATATTCTGTGAATATTTGGTTATCTTATGTGGCATCCAAAGCATTTTTGGATTAGGGCTACTTGTTGGTTTTCGGATTTGCTGCTGTTTCTAATTATGGAGACATAATAGGAAACTTTGGATTGAAGACCTATTTTATTGGAGTTAATTTTGCAGATTTGTGAGCAACCTAATTGCTGCGTTTTTGAAGCCCAATTCAGTCCAGATTACAAGCTATAAATAGACTGATGTAAACCTAGTTTTAGGTGTCGAACTTACATGTATTTTTAGGGTTGTGTGCTTGTGTTTTGTGAGCCTAACTGGTATCTTATGATAACAGTACAAGGACTGTAGTGTAAGTTGTGTAAGGTTGCTCATAAGCTTTTAAGCATTGAGTAGCTGAGTGTTAATTCTCATAAGCTGTGAAGTATTGAGAATTTGTGTTTCGACCATTGTTACTTGTCTTGTAAGGAACCAGTCACGGGTTGTGATTGAAGAGGGATTTGAGGAGGGCCTCATACCTAGGGGAGTCTTAGGTAGAAGTCACAGGAAGGGTAGTGATTAAGTGAGCTGATTGAACCGGGTGTGGTTATCAGTGAATTGATACTATCGAATATTGATTTCATCCCTGGCTTGGTAGCTCCCAGATGTAGGATAGTTAGATCCGAACTGGGTTAACAATTTCTGGTGTTCTTTACATTTTATGCACACTTTTATTTTGAACTTGTTCATTGTTGTTGTATATCAGTGTCACGACATCTCGATAGGACATCTGATATATACAGGCCAAAATTTCACAAGACACATATAAAAACACTCTCTTGTTGAGTCAACCCTTTTAGCCTCTATCCCGGGCTTCGTACGAGACACAAAAGCATCCTCTTATTGGGTCAATAGCCTCCTCTTAGGCTTCGTATAAGGAAAACCCCGGTTGAGGCAATCAACCTTTTAGCATCAAAATGTGTGCCTTGCTCACAGTATACAAACATCAACAACTCCTTTTCCTTCATCTAATTGCTGTAAGCGGCAAGCCTCTGGATTATTTACATCCACGCCACTGTCCCTCTTTTAGCATGAGAAATTCCAAAGGAAAGACAACATTACTCTACACTGAGTTAAAGTCTTCTCCTTCAGGTTAAAAATCCCCTATAAAGGAAATTATGGCATTGATGGATTCACATATCCCAGTTAAAGTAATTCTCCTTTATAATCAGTCACCCAACAGTTGTGACAAACAGACCAAATATCCCCCTTTAGAGATGACAATTTCTCTCTAAAGTCAAACCCTTTTAGCTTCACATTTTGAGCTTCGAACAAGATACAAATAGACCCTTCAGCTTCACATCTTGGGCTTTGAACATGACATAAACCACCTTTAGCTTCATGTCTTGGGCTTTGAACAAGACACCAAAACACCATTTCCTCCTATAGAATAGGAGGAACTACGATTGCTCTGATTTCCCTATCCCGGGAATACGTATGCATAAGATTGCAAAAGAATCTTAGCGAGCACACTAATAAAAAAAACCAAGAGTCCCCTACCTCCAGCCAATCTAGCACAGTATCCCAACAAATTCCCCTTGAACAATCCCGATAATTTGTTCTGAACAAAATAATTAGAAAGAGGCCCACGAACTAAAAACCGCATCTGTAAACCAACAGTTTCGACTGTTTAAACTCAGTATGCAAGCAGGGTTAGTTGGAGACATCTATTTCCCTTCCTTCACCAGCTTCAATAGGATAAAAAATGAATCGACCTGTAGTACCCCAGAGCGATAGTGCTTAAGAACCATGTCCAAAATCGCTCGCTACAGAAAAATGGCGCCCACCGTGGGGCCAAACAAAGGAATCTTGTCTCTCTTATCTCTCTGGTTGAAACCTTCTCTTAGGACGAGTCCTTGGGTTCACAAGGTATCACCGAATGAAGGTTCCATCGGGGAATGTCATTATTGCTAGAATCGGCCCTCACTAGGATCTTAGGTCAAAACCTTTAAGTTGGGAAGGTACCACAGAATGGCGCCTCCGTCGGGGAGCCATTTTTTGTTAGGATCATAGGATTCATAGCTCTTAAAAAGTCTAGGACATTAGGAAAAATATATATACTGCTTTTCCTAATTGATATATGTGTTCATTTTTCTGCTAATGGGAATGCGTGTGATGCCGCATGTGGAAAGATTGAGTATACATCTAGGAAAAACCTCTTTCAGTAGTGCGGAAGCTATCGGAAATAGTTGTCATGCGATACTACCCTCTTATGAGATTCTTTGAAATACATCACCTAGCACGGTTCCCGGCCCCCTGATGTTATCTCGACAAGAATTAATGATTTTGAGAGACAGGTACAAAAATCACTAGTATAAACCTTTGGGATGGGTAGAGCCTTGACTTCATGACACCGACCCTTTGGCCCCATGTTTTTTCTATGTTTTTGTGTGCTGCATTCATGCATTCATTTTTAAAAAAACATTAATCAAATTTTTTTTTCTCTTCTAGTCTCTCTTTTTCAAATTAAACTAAGACAATGATTGTTAATGTCAGAGAGAAAAGGATTGCGCTAATGGATTTCGTAGAAGAAAAACTCACAAGTATACCTTCAAGGTTCCAAAACTAGGGGATTTGAGAGGATTAGTAAGGATGATCACTAACCCTGACGCTTTCAGAGCCAAGTACGGAGGTCTGCTACCTCTGTTAAGGGTCCATGTAATTGAGGGAATCCTGGAGGCACTCATTCAGTTTTATGATCCGGTCTATCACTGTTTCACATTCCCGGATTACCAGCTCGCACCAACGCTGGAGGAGTATTCTCATCTGACTGATCTACCCATTACTGATCAAGCTCCCTTTTCTAGACTGGAAGAAATTCCAAAGGATTAAATCCTTGCAAGAGCAATCTATTTGGATGAGTCAGAAGTCAGGACTCACCTGACCACAAAGGGAGGAATCCCAGGTTTACCAGCCAAGTTTTTGGTAAAGAAGGCTCTGTACTTTGCTAGTATAGGGAACGTGGCTGCTTTTGAAAGTATCTTCGTTTTACTCACCTACGGGTTATTTTTGTTTCCCAACATTTATAACTTCGTCGATATCAATGCCATTAAGGTTTTTCTCATTGGAAACGCCGTACCAACCTTGCTTGCAGATGCGTATCATTCTGTACACTTAAGGAATTTATACAACGGAGGAATAATCACGTGTTGTGTACCCCGGCTATATAAATGGTTTATCTCCCATTTGCCTAAGTCTGCCGCTTTTTGGGATCATAAGAGTGTCTTACGTTGGTCGTAGAAAATTATGTCTCTTACCAACTCTGACATAGATTGGTACAATAGGATTTATGACAGAATCAGGATCATTGACCGTTGTGGAAACTTCCCCAACGTACCCCTCATAGGAACTAAGGGAGGAATCAATTACCATACAGTTTTAGTTCGTCGTCAATTTGGATACCCGATGAGGCATGTCCCGCGTAATGCTTATCTGGAAGGTCTTTTCTTCAAGGAAGGAGAAAATGATAGGGCACTAAAGATGGAAATAGTGCACGCTTAGAAACATGTTCATAAGAAAGGACGGGAGTCTCTAGGAAAACCGGACTGTGTCTCGGTGGAGCCTTATCTCCACTGGATACAAACTAGAGCTCTCAAACTAAAGATGCCTTATCCTCGTCCGGAGTTCTCCCGCCAAGGGAATCTGTCATGTACTTCATGACAGAAACGGAAAAATTGCAGGTTACTCTCAACAAAGTTAAATAGGAGAGGAGGTCTTGGAAGAACAAGTACCGCATTCTCAATGTGGAGTGTACCAAAATACAGCAACTACTGAAAGATAGGGATGCTCTAATTGAGATTTTGGAGCAACATGTTGTAGAAAATCAGGATGACCAAAGGAATTTGCTTGCTCTTTTCACTTGGCGAAGGAATGACAACCCGACAGCGGCCCAAGAGCCCCGGTCCAAGAAAAGGAAAGTACCAGAATCAGCACCCGAGTTCTCCTCAGAGAGTACTCGGGACCCATTAGCTTAGGTTTCTGTTTCCAGCACTTTGTAATTTACTGTATTTCCATATCCGCAATCCTTTGAATTCAATAAAATGGGGGTGTCCCACTGTTTGATATTTGCAATCTAATTGTCGAAGTTTATTTTAATTAAACAAAAAAATAATAATTAATATAATCATTGCATTCATCATTTTCACGTCACGTATTCTTCTTACCTACGAATCTCACATTTGTGTCTCGGTTCTAGAGTCAAACTGTCTCATTCGTACAATACTCGGGCCAATCGTCAGAAAAAGATGGATGGTCTCGAGGAAGAGAACAGAGAGTTGAAAGAAGAGATCGACGCTCTAAGAGAGGATATAAGAAAGCTTCGTAACGACATGCAAGCCATGGCAGAAGCTCAGCTACAAAGAACTGTGATCTCAGAGATCACCTCAACGCCCATAGTGGAGAAGTATGATCCTAGGTATCAAATGCTGAAAGATTGTCCCTGGGGCATGCCTGTTAACTATATCCCGGAAGGATATATTCCGCCGATCACTGAAGATCATGGAATCATAGCTGAAGCCGCTGGGCCTGGAGGTTACAAACTTCGGGAAAGCGAGGATGCCAGAGGCATAATGAGGACTCCTGAAGGTTACAAACTTCGGGAAACGCCAAGATTCACTGCCGTAGTAATGGTACCACCCCCTGTGGTGCACACTGTCCCGGAAGGACAGATTCCACAAATACCTTCTGATAAAAAGGAAAGTATGTTAAATATAATGGATGAATTCCAGGAGCAGTTCCTGGAAATGCAGAAGGAACTGCAAGCTATTCGCAGTCAGGATTTATTTGGAAAGGATGCCGCAGACCTTTGTTTGGCCCCCAATGTGAAAGTCCCGCACAAATTCCAAGTGCCCGAGTTTGAAAAATACAAGGGTAATTCTTGCCCTCAGAGTCATCTGGTGATGTATGCTCGGCGAATGTCAACTCAGACAGAGAACCAAGATCTACTGATTCACTACTTTCAGGATAGTTTAACCGGTGCCGCATTAAAATGGTACATGGGTTTAAACCGCGCTACGATTAGCACTTTCAGAGATCTTCGCACTGCCTTCGTCCAACAATATAAATACAATTTGGACATGGCATCAGACAGAGATCAACTTAGATCAATGTCGCAAAAGGACAAGGAAACCTTTAAGGAGTACACTCAGAGATGGCGTGAAATTGCCGCTCAAATTTGTCCACCTCTTAAGGAAAAAGAGATGACAAAGATTTTCTTAAAGACCTTGAGCTCATTTTACTATGACAGAATGGTTGCCAGTGTGCCCAGCGAATTCACCGAAATAGTCGGTATGGGAGTGCGTCTCGAGGAAGCCGTTCGAGAAGGACGTCTAGTCAAAGACACTGGGTCGACAAGCGGTACTAAAAAATACGGTAGTGCTTTCCTTAAGAAAAATGAGCAAGATATTAGGAATATTTCTCTCGGAAAGCAAAGGCGACGATATCAACCAGTAGCGGCGGTAACTCCTGCTATCAACCCTGCGCCTATTTCTACGTATCAACCTCAGGTTGCTCAAAGCCAATCGCATTCGCAGCAATTTCAGCAAAGGACACAACAGCCTCTTCACCAGGATTTGATCCTATACCCGTATCATACGCAAAACTATTTCTATTACTACTGGCCAAGGGACATGTCCAGACTAAATCTCCTCTTACAGTACCGAAAAATCCGCCTTTTTGGTTTAAGGTGGATCGGACTTGCCCTTACCATCAAGGAGGACCAGGGTATAACATTGAAAACTGTCTCAGTTTCAAATCCGACGTGCAAAAGCTTGTTAGGAGCGGGGTCTTATCTTTCAAAGATACGAATCCGAATATTCTCACGAACCCGTTGCCTCAACACGAGAAGGCTACAGTCAATTTGATAGAGGGAGAGTCTAACAACACCTGTCAAATTCACGATGTACTCTTGTTAAGGGCCAACTTGGTCAAGATGCATTGTAGACAGAGTGGATATGGCCATGTACCACCTCATAATTATCACCAGTGTGATATCTTCTCTAAAAGCAATCAAGGATGTTCTGTGGTGCAATAAGCTCTACAGGAACAGATGGATCTCGGATGGATCCAAGAGCACCGTTTTCGTGGAGTTAACATGGTTTATACGAATTCCAACGTCATTCAAAACCACGATATCCGTGCGATGAATGTCAACTTGGTGGCAATGCACTCAAGGCAAAGCCAGTATCATAATCTGCCGCGTCACGATTATAATTCCTGCCTGACTTGCTTGGTAAACAAACAGGGATGCTCTTTTGTACAAGAGGCCCTCCAGCGTCAGATGGATCTTGGATGGATTCAAGACAACCATGATAGGAATCATATCAAATCAACATGACTCAAATCTTCGATATTCGCTTGATGAATACCAGCCTGGTGGAGTTACATTCTAAACAGGTCTGGCTCGGGTTCCTGGTATCACATGATTATCAAGGCTGTAAAGCGGGTTGCGAAGACAATCAGGGCTATGCCCTTATCCAGGAAACACTTCAGCACTTGTTGAACCACTGGTGGCTTCCAATCTATATGGGTGAAGACACCCAGTAAATTAGTATCACTAACAAGAATACAACTAGATATCAAAGTCAGGATGTTCGGTCAATGGAAACAGACCTAGTAAGGTTACACTGTATTCAAAGCGGACGTGGCCAGGTGCCACTACACAACTATGAGCGGTGTGGAGTTTGCTCAGTGGATAATCAAGGAAGCTACCTTGTGCGAGCAGCCCTTCAAAGTCAGTTAGACCGCAAAGAGATTCAACCATGGTCAAGTTCTGGATAAGTCAAATATTTTGCTGATCAAATCGAGGACATCTTCGTAATCTCTGATCATCAGAGGACTAGGGATGTTTGTGCAATAATCCCTCTACTTGACGAATCGAGAGTTCCCAACCGGGAACGGATCGAAATTACTTACGATGGTCGGAAAAATCAGAAGGCTCCCATAGTCATCTATCTACCGGGATCGCTACCATATGAATCAACTAAGGCTATCCCTTACAAATACGGTGCAACAACAATTGAGAATGAAAAGGAAATTTCGTTACCCTCCGTCATGAATATTGCAGACATCAGTCGAGTAACACGGAGTGGTAGAATCTTCAACAAAGGAGTTGGAGAACCCAGCAAAGAAAAGGAACCTCAGACAGAAGTTCTCAATCCACCAGTCGGTCAATCCAGTAATCCCGACCTTTCAAAAAACGTTGATGAGATGCTGAAACTCATCCAAAGGAGTGAATACATCATTGTTGATAAGCTATTACAAACTCCTTCAAAGATCTCGGTATTATCACTGTTACTTAGTTCAGAAGCGCACAGGGAGGCTCTACAGAAAGTTTTGGAGCAAGCCTTTGTGGAATAGGATGTAACAACAGACAGTTCGATATCATTGTCTCTAACATCACTTCCTACAATAACTTGGGATTTAGTGATGAGGAATTACCTGAAGAAGGTCGCCGTCATAACATGGCGCTCAACATTACAGTCAACTGCCAGGACGATGCTTTAGCCAGCGTACTGGTAGACATAGGGTTAGCCCTGAATGTTATGCCGAAGTCCACTTTGATGCAATTATCATTCAAAGGACCTCCGATGAAAACCAGCGGGGTCGTCGTCAAAGCATTTGACGGATCCAGAAAAACGGTTATCGGCGAAGTCGACCTTCCTATAACTATTGGTCCTCATACTTTCCAAGTCACTTTCCAGGTCATGGACATCCGGGCAACATACAGTTGTTTATTAGGAAGACCTTGGATACATCAGGCTGGGGCGGTCACTTCGACCCTCCACCAAAAGCTAAAGTTCGTCTAGAATGGCCAACTCGTCACAGTCTGTGGAGAACAAGCCTTGCTCGTAAGCAACTTATCATCATCTACTTGTGTAGAACCCGAGGAGGTTGTTGGGACTCAGTTCCAAGCGCTTACGGTGAGCAATAAGAATCAATCAGAGAAAGGAACCTCAATTTCCTTATACAAAGATGCTATCAAAGCGGTCGAGAATACCAATACAACAGGATGGGGACAACTTGTCATTCCTACTGATAATAAAACAAAGAAAGGTCTTGGCTTTTCCTCAACCTGTACTCAGACGGCTGCGAACAATAAAAGTTTTCATCCCATTCAGGACTTCTTCCACAGTGGAGGTTTCCTTGAACCAGTGACTCAAGACGTGCATACCATCAATAAAGATGATTCCTCCAATACGGAGGAAGAATAGAAGTCCTATCTCAACGAGGACGGTTATACGTCTCAGGGCGAAACACAGACTCCCTTTTGCTTTCCTGCACAGAGCCCGAGATTTATACCAAGGTCAGATATTAAAATGATGTACGGAGATTGTGATCCGAAAGGATGTCGCGCTCCCCCAAACTCATTAGAGGAGGACACTCTGATGAAAGACAGCTTTGACCCCGACTACTATGGCCCGATGGATGGCCTGCCAATGTGGCAGCCTTACCCCAGAGATTTGGGGCAAGAAAATCAGCCGAACAATGAAAATCAGCTGAGCAACATTGAAGAGAATACCTGCGTCCCCACCATGTCATGGGATCAACACTCAGTTTTTCCTTAAAATACCCAGCACGACGATGAATTCGCAACGTTTGCAGGGCTAGAATTCATTAACTATGCTTTTCACGAGGTCAACGTCATCGAGAGGGATGACTCCTCCAATTCCAAAGAAGTGTGGGACACCCTGCGACAACCAAGTGGAAAATTTAACTTCATGGTCAAGTACACCGCTCCCGAAAGCTCTCGTATCAGGCTCGAAGACATCCAGCCAACTGGATGGGGAGATACAACTGAGAGTACAAATACTACGCAAAATACAACTGAGGAATCCTCCTACGACAACTCTGCCTGGGAGACAGATTCAAATGATCCAGCTCCGCCAGAAATCAGCGTCATTTCTGAAGACAAATCAAGGAAGGTACCAGACTTTGTGATTCACCGAGGAGTTCGCCGCCAATGGGTCGTTGTCGATGTTCCGAAGATTGTTCATAAGTCTAAGTAATTGTCATCTTTACTTTAACCTTTCACCCTGCCCAGGTGAAACGGATGTTTTGATAGGGCTCACTTTCTATAAATTTCCCTCTTCGCTTCGCCCAAAGCGACAGAGTTTTGTTTTTTAGGGCTGTAGTTTTAAGAATCGACTTGTTCATTAATAAAATAACGTTGTTCTGTAATTTCCGCATTAATTGCTGTTTTCTTTTTTCGTTTTTTAGAAAATGGTAATCCTAAAAAACAACTCAATAATAAAAACAAGCAGTAAAAGAAATACACTGCACACACTTTTGCATTTTCCCTCTATCTCTTCTAAACACAAATCATCACGTCATGCAGATTGCTTGTTTTAAACCCCGTTGAAACATACGATCCGATGCCTTCTCTCGACTTTGAGTTCCCGGTATTTGGGGCTGAAGAAGAAGTTAACAACGAAATTCCAGAAGAGATCTCCTGACTACTCAGACAAGAGGAAAGGTCCATTGAGCCTCACAAAGAGTTGCTGGAAACAGTCAACTTGGGCTTAGAAGAAGAGAGAAAAGAAGTCAAGATTGGGGCACTGCTCAGTCCAACTGTCAAAGAAAGTTTGACGAAACTTCTCAAAGAGTTTCCCGATGTATTCGCTTGGTCCTATCAGGATATGCCAGGGTTGGATACTAGCATCGTGGAACATCATCTACTGTTGAGATCAGAATGTCTGTCAGTAAAACAGAGGTTGAGACGGACTCACCCAGACATGGCTGTCAAAATCAAATAGGAGGTATAGAAACAGATTGACGCGGGTTTCCTCGCCACTTCAGAATATCCTCAATGGTTAGCCAACATCGTACCAGTTCCGAAAAAGGACAGAAAAATCAGAATGTGTGTCGACTACCGAGATCTGAACAAGGCAAGTCCAAAGGACAACTTTCCCTTACCACACATTGACATGCTGGTAGACAGTACAGTAAAGTTCAAGGTCTTCTCCTTCATGGATGGATTCTCGGGCTATAATCAGGTCAAAATGACGCCAGAAGACATGGAGAAGACCTCCTTCATCACCCCCATGGGGTACTTTTTATTATAAGGTAATGCCGGTCGGCTTGAAGAACGCCGGCGCAACCTATCAAAGTGCTATGACTACTCTGTTTCATGACATGATGCACAAAGAAATCGAAGTGTATGTCGATGACATGATTTCCAAATCCAAAACAGAAGAGGAGCATGTGACCCACCTGTCAAAGCTTTTCGAGCGTTTGCGAAAGTACAAACTCCGCTTGAATCCCAATAAATGCACCTTCGGTGTCCGTTCAGGGAAACTCTTAGGGTTCATCGTCAGTCAGAAAGGAGTTGAGGTTGATCCTGACAAGGTCAAGGCCATTCAAGAAATGCCTTCTCCAAAGACTGAAAAACAAGTCAGAGGATTCCTGGGACGTTTGAACTACATCGCCAGATTCATATTCCTCATGACCGCGACATGTGCGCCGATTTTCAAATTACTAAAAAAGAATCAGGACTGCATTTGGACAGAAGATTGCCAAACCGCCTTCGACAGTATCAAGGAATACCTGTCAAACCCGCCGATTCTATCACCTCCAGTGGAAGGAAGACCGCTGATCATTTATTTAACAGTCTTGGAAGACTCAATGGGGTGTGTACTTGGCCAACAAGACGAAACCAAAAGGAAAGAGTCTGCCATCTACTATTTGAGCAAGAAATTCACCGACTGCGAGACTCGGTACACTATGCTCAAGAAAACTTGCTATGCTTTGGCTTGGGCAGCCAAACGTCTTCGCCAGTACATGATTCGTCACACTACTTGGTTAATCTCTGAAATGTATCCAATCAAGTATGTCTTTGAAAAGCCTGCTCTCACGGGAAGGATTGCCCGTTGGCAGATGTTGTTATCAGAATATGACATAGAGTACCATGCTCAGAAAGCCGTTAAAGGAAGTGTTTTAGCCGATCATTTGGTTCATCAACTGATTGACAATCAGGAATCAGTCGGATTTGACTTCCCAGACGGAGATGTCATGTATCTAAAAATGAAAGACTGCGATGAACCACTACCCAGTGAAGGGCCAGAACCAGGTTCCCAATGGGGACTAATCTTTGACAGAGCTGTCAATCATTACGGAAACGGAATTGGGGTAATTATCATAACACCTCAGGGTACCCACATTCCTTTCACCGCTAGACTTACGTTCAAGTGCACAAACAATGAGGCCGAATACGAAACTTGTATCATGGGTCTCGAGGAAGCGATCGACTTAAGGATCAAGAACTTGGAGGTATATGGCGACTCAGCTTTGGTCGTCAATCAGATCAAAGGAGATTGCAACACATACCAATTAGGATTGATTACGTACAAAGATTACACAAGAAGGTTGTTACCCTTCTTCAACAGAGTCGAGTTTCATCACATCCCTCGTGAAGAGAATCACATGGCTGATGCATTAGCCACTCTCTCTTCCATGATTAGTGTAGGTCAATGGAACGACCTACCTAAGATCGACATAATGCGCCTTGAAAGGCCCGCTTACATCTTCACAATTGAAGCAGTCATAGACGACAAACCTTGGTATCACGATATCAAATGCTTCCTTCAGAAACAAGAGTACCCACCTGGGGCATCCAAGAAAGATATAAAAACCCTCAAAACGCTAGCAGGTTATTTCTTCCTGAGCGGAGATACACTCTATAAGAGGAACTTTGACATGGTCTTGCTTTGATGCGTCGACAGACCAGAAGCAGACATGCTAATAAAAGAAATTCACGAAGGGTCCTTTGGCACTCATGCCAATGGACACACAATGGCGAGAAAAATTCTAAGAGCAGGGTACTACTGGTTGACCATGGAATCCGACTGCTACAAGTACATGAGGAGGTGTCACAAGTGTCAGATATACGCTGACAAAATCCATGTACTGCCTACACATCTCAAAGTTCTTTCTTCCTCATGGCCTTTTTCCATTTGGGGAATCGACATGATTGGCATGATTGAGCCCAAAGCTTCGAACGGACATCGGTTCATCCTAGTCGCCATTGATTACTTTACCAAGTAGGTCGAAGCAGCGTCATATGCCAGTGTGACCCGACAAGTGGTGGTCCGATTTATCAAGAACAATATCATCTGCCGTTATGGTGTTCTGAGCCAGATCATTACTGATAATGGATCTAACTTGAACAACAAGATGATGAAAGAGTTGTGTGGTGAGTTCAAAATCAAACACCATAACTCATCTCCTTACCGACCCAAGATGAACGGAGCGGTAGAAGCTGCTAACAAGAACATTAAAAGGATCGTTCAAAAGATGGTTGTAACCTACAAAGATTGGCACGAGATGTTGTCCTTTGCTCTTCACGGTTATCACACATTTGTCAGCACTTCAATAGGGGAACCCCCTTCTCTCTAGTATATGGCATGGAGGCAGTTCTCCCTATAGAGGTAGAGATCCCATCAATCCGGGTATTGATGGAAGCTAAGCTTACAGAGGCTGAATGGTGTCGAAGTCGACACGACGAACTGAATCTGATCGAAGAAAAGCGAATCACGGCAATATGCCATGGTCAGTTATATCAACAAAGAATGAATAAGGCGTTTGACAAAAAGGTCCGACCTCACGTCTTCAGGAAATGAGACCTCGTGCTCAAGAAGATACAATCATTTTTCACTGATTCACGGGGCAAGTGGACTCCGAATTATGACGGCCCCTATGTGGTCAAGAAAGCTTTCTCAGGCGGCGCCCTGAGACTTGCAATCATGGACAGAGAGGAATTTGCCTACCCCACAAATGTTGACATAGTCAAGAAATACTGCGCCTAAAAAAAATAATAATAATAAAAAAAACGTCTCGGTGGATTGAAAACCCGAAAGGGCGGTCCAGGCAAAAATTAGAGACATGATAAAAATTCATCCCGATGGATTAGAAACGTCAAATTATAATCCAGACAAAAATTAGGGATAATGGCAAGTAACTACGTTCGACAAAGGGGCAAGTCCCTCAGCAGCAGTTACGTCGTCCATCAGAAAGACTCCAGTCAAGGTCATTTTCGACAGAAGCTCAGGATGCCCTGAAGTCAAAGTTGGTAGAAGGATAGTGGTCGTTATGTTTCAATGTAGCCCTTTTCCATTAAATTACCATTTTCTAACTTTGTAAATACTATATGGAATCACGCGTTTGGCTGATTTCCATCCTATCAATAAAATTTGAGCCCTTGTGCTTTTGTTTGCAATTTTTATTTGTTTTAGCTTTACAGGACGACCTTTTAACATGATCAACGATTCTTGAAATAAAACAAAAATGAATTTACTTGTAAAATTTTTCTGCTTTTAATAAATATGGCAATTTCTTTTGACTGTTGAACATTGAAAGAACATCGATTGCGTCTCCAAAGGTGTTTGAACCTCAAAGTACAGAATCAAAGTACTCCTTCTAAACCAGTGCACCTGAATGAAGGATCAGCTGTGTCAGAGACCTTTGTTTTGTCTGACACCCTCGGCAGAGCTCTTGCCTCCTAAGCCCGACCAACGGTGGTCCCCGTATGGACTATCTCTCCTAAGCAAGGCAGAATTGCTATCTTGAACCAGCGATACTTTTTATCTCCCACTGTGGCCGAGTATCCACTCGTGTTCATCTATTAGTCTATATGTCATGTCAGTTTTGTCAACATATACATACATACACCATGCATTATTGATTCACATGCATAATCATATTGCATCACTATCACTCTCGTCGGTCTTATCCCCTAGTAATAACAGTCCTCTCAATCGAGTTATCAGTTCTTTCCTCGTCAGGAGATATTGCGTCTGCACACTCTCTCTCCTCCAATTTATTTCTTGGATGAAGTCGGCCGTTGACCACTTTGATAACTTGAACCTCTGAAAACCAGAGAACCCCTCACCCAACGTCACTCTTCGCCATTGAATATGATGTCTTCGCTTTCCCGGATTAATAAAAATCCCCAGAGAAAGCCTCTTAATCAGAGATTCGGCAATGCAACCGTTTTTCTCCAAAAATCGCTGATGAAAAGGTCATCAGCACATCAAAATTGGATCACGTCATATGGCATTTCTCCGAGAAGATCTCCGAGAAAAGTATGATGAAATACCCCAAGCAAGAAACAGTCTCTCAAAGAGACTTCTTTTCCCCAGTAGATTCGACAAATGGCGTCTCCAAACAGAGAAGTTTGTACACCTCTACAATTCAGACAGATGGGTTCCCCAGCAAGTCTGACATCAAAACTTTTTCCATCAAATGGCATATCCCCAGGAAAATACGGCGAGAAGTTTGAGGAGAACCGCTATAAATAGCGTCCCTTGTCAATAAAGTTTATTGACAAAAGAAACCAAGACCAGATCCTAGGTAGGAAACCAGGATCGAGGGGAGGTTTATATCGAAAACTGGGACCAGTTCCTTGGTGGGAAACTAGGATCGAGGGTAGGTTTATATCGGAAACTAAGACCAGTTCCTTGGTAGGAAACCAGGATCGAGAGGAAGTTTATTTCAGAAACTGAGACCAATTCCTTGCTAGGAAACCAGGATCGAGGGGAAGTTTACCTTTTCTAAGCATCATTGCTTAGCAAAAGAGGGAGGATGTGCGAACTTCCATTCATAACCACCATCAAAATTTCGGGTATTCTGATATTTAATCCTCTTGCACCCCGAATGCCCGAATACCTTCGCCATTCATACCTTCGGGTCCAAGAAGATTAAATAGGGGCATCTGTCATACCCCAAATTTTGACCACTAAGATTTCCCATCATTGTGCAAATCATCATCACAATATGGATAAACCATTAGTCTCCCCAAAGATGGGTGAGCATCCACTACAATCAGACTTAGGGGTTCAAGCCCTCTCAGAGCTCTTAGACAAATGATCAATCAAGAAATGACATGATCTTCAACTTGTCTAGCCTCTCAAACATCCACAAAGGATCATGAGGACTCCCACTTCAAGGATTAAGCACAAGGCTTCTCCCTTCTAGGTGGATCAAGCCTTAAGATTGCCGATGTCACCAAATTAGGGTTTGGTCGACCAGGGCCTCCAGATTAGGGGTGGCAAAATGGGCAGTGGCCCGCCGGGCCGGCCCGCCCACCCGCCAAAAAATGGAGGGTTGGGTTGGAATTTTGGGCCTGCCACCCACCAACGCCCGCCCCGCTAAAGACCGTCACCCGCCAAAGCCCGCCCCGCCAAAAGCCGTCGCCCACAAAACCCCGCCGCATTTTTTTATTAACATGGTTGGTATTTTATTTTCCAAATTATATATAGTATGAAATTTATATACAACCTTGCATCACATGAAAAAATATATACTTTATGAAAATTATTTACTATGATAATCATTATGAAATTATTTACAGTATGAAAATTATTTACTAGTCTTGCATCACATGAAAATTATATACAGTATGAAAATTGATATACAGTATAAAGATTTGAAGATTCTCTAAATTATTAGTCTTGCTCATATTTTATTTGCCTTGCACAAAAATTTGCCCAGTAAAATATAAGAAGTAAAATATAAGAAAGCTTTCTCAGGCGGCACCTTGAGACTTGCAATCATGGACGGAGAGGAATTTGCCTACCCCACAAATGTTGACGTAGTCAAGAAATACTTCGCCTAAAAAAATAATAATAATAATAATAATAACGTCTCGGTGGATTGAAAACCCGAAAGGGAGGTCCAGGAAAAAATTAGAGACATGATAAAAATTCATCCCGATGGATTGGAAACGTCAAATTACAATCCAGACAAAAATTAGGGATAATGGCAAGTAACTACGTTCGACAAAGGGGCAAGTCCCTCAGCAGCAGTTACGTCGTCCATCAAAAAGACTCCAGGCAAGGTCATCTTCGACAGAAGCTCAGGATGCCCTGAAGTCAAAGTTTGTAGAAGGATAGTGGTCGTTATGTTTCAATGTAGCCCTTTTCCCTTAAATTACCATTTTCTAACTTTGTAAATACTCTATGGAATCACGCGTTTGGCTGATTTCCATCCTATCAATAAAATTTGAGCCCTTGTACTTTTGTTTGCAATTCATATTTGTTTTAGCTTTACAGGACGACCTTTTAACATGATCAACGATTCTTGAAATAAAACAAAAATGAATTTACTTGTAAAATTTTTCTGCTTTTAATAAAGATGGCAATTTCTTTTGACTGTTGAACATCGAAAGAACATCGATTGCGTCTCCAAAGGTGTTTGAACCTCAAAGTACAGAATCAAAGTACTCCTTCTAAACCAGGGCACCTGAATGAAGGATCAGCTGTGTCAGAGACCTTTGTTTTGTCTGACACCCTCGGCAGAGCTCTTGCCTCCTAAGCCCGACCAACGGTGGTCCCCGCAGGGACTATCTCTCCTAAGCAAGGCAGAATTGCTATCTTGAACCAGCGATACTTTTTATCTCCCACTGTGGCCGAGTATCCACTCGTGTTCATCTATTAGTCTATATGTCATGTCAGTTTTGTCAGCATATACATACATACACCATGCATTATTGATTCACATGCATAATCATATTGCATCATTATCACTCTCGTCGGTCTTATCCCCTAGTAATAACAGTCCTCTCAATCGAGTTGTCAGTTCTTTCCTCGTCAGGAGATGTTACATCTGCACACTCTCTCTCCTCCAATTTATTTCTGGGATGAAGTCGGCCTTTGACCACTTTGATAACTTGAACCTCTGAATACCAGAGAACCCCGCAGCCAACGTCACTCTTCGCCATTGAAGATGATGTCTTCGCTTTTCCGGATTAATGAAAATCCCCAGAGAAAGCCTCTTAATCAGAGATTCGGAAATGCAACCGTTTTTCTCCAAAAATCACTGATGAAAAGGTCATCAGCACATCAAAATTGGATCACGTCATATGGCATTTCTCCGAGAAGATCTCCGAGAAAAGTAGGATGAAATACCCCAAGCAAGAAATAGTCTCTCAAAGAGACTCGTTTTCCCCAGTAGAGTCGACAAATGGCGTCTCCAAACAGAGAAGTTTGTACAGCTCTACAATTCAGACAGATGGGTTCCCCAGCAAGTCTGACATCAAAACTTTTTCCATCAAATGGCATATCCCCAGGAAAATACGGCGAGAAGTTTGAGGAGAACCGCTACAAATAGCGTCCCTTGTCAATAAAGTTTATTGACAAAAGAAACCAAGACCAGATCCTAGGTAGGAAACCAGGATCGAGGGGAGGTTTATATTGAAAACTGGGACCAGTTCCTTGGTGGGAAACTAGGATCGAGGGTAGGTTTATATCGGAAACTAAGACCAGTTCCTTGGTAGGAAACCGGGATCGAGAGGAAGTTTATTTCAGAAACTGAGACCAATTCCTTGGTAGGAAACCAGGATCGAGGGGAAGTTTACCTTTTCTAAGCATCATTGCTTAGCAAAAGAGGGAGGATGCGCGAACTTCCATTCATAACCACCATCAAAATTTCGGGTATTTTGATATTTAATCCTCTTGCACCCCGAATGCCCGAATACCTTCGCCATTCACACCTTCGGGTCCAAGAAGATTAAATAGGGGCATCTGTCATACCCCAAACTTTGACCACTAAGATTTCCCGTCATTGTGCAAATCATCATCACAATATGGATAAACCATTAGTCTCCCCAAAGATGGGTGAGCATCCACTACAATCAGACTTAGGGGTTCAAGCCCTCTCAGAGCTCTTAGACAAAGGATCAATCAAGAAATGACATGATCTTCAACTTGTCTAGCCTCTCAAACATCCACAAAGAATCAAGAGGACTCCCACTTCAAGGATTAAGCACAAGGCTTCTCCCTTCTAGGTGGATCAAGCCTTAAGATTGCCGATGTCACCAAATTAGGGTTTGGTCGACCAGGGCCTCCAGATTAGGGATGGAAAAATGGGCAGTGGCCCGCCGGGCCGGCCCGCCCACCCGCCAAAAAATGGCGGGTTGGGTTGGAATTTTGGGCCCGCCGCCCACCAACGCCCGCCCCGCTAAAGACCGTCACCCGTCAAAGCCCGCCCCGCCAAAAGTCGCCGCCCACAAAAGCCCGCCGCATTTTTTTATTAACATGGTTGGTATTTTATTTTCCAAATTGTATATAGTATGAAATTTATCTACAACCTTGCATCACATGAAAAAATATATACTTTATGAAAATTATTTACTATGATAATCATTATGAAATTATTTACAGTATGAAAATTATTTACTAGTCTTGCATCACATGAAAATTATATACAGTATGAAAATTGATATACAGTATAAAAATTTGAAGATTCTCTAAATTATTAGTCTTGCTCATATTTTATTTGCCTTGCGCAAAAAATTGCTCAGTAAAATATAAGAAGTAAAATATAAGAAAGCTTTCTTAGGCGGCGCCTTGAGACTTGCAACCATGGACGGAGAGGAATTTGCCTACCCCACAAATGTTGATATAGTCAAGAAATACTTCACCTAAAAAAATAATAATAATAATAAAAAAAACGTCTCGGTGGATTGAAAACCCGAAAGGGCGGTCCAGGAAAAAATTAGAGACATGATAAAAATTCATCCCGATGGATTGGAAACGTCAAATTACAATCCAGACAAAAATTAGGGATAATGGCAAGTAACTACATTCGACAAAGGGGCAAGTCCCTCAGCACCAGTTACGTCGTCCATCAGAAAGACTCCAGGCAAGGTCATCTTCTACAGAAGCTCAGGATGCCCTGAAGTCAAAGTTTGTAGAAGGATAGTGGTCGTTATGTTTCAATGTAGCCCTTTTCCCTTAAATTACCATTTTCTAACTTTGTAAATACTCTATGGAATCACGCGTTTGGCTGATTTCCATCCTATCAATAAAATTTGAGCCCTTGTACTTTTGTTTGCAATTCATATTTGTTTTAGCTTTACAGGACGACCTTTTAACATGATCAACGATTCTTGAAATAAAACAAAAATGAATTTACTTGTAAAATTTTTTTGCTTTTAATAAAGATGGCAATTTATTTTGACTGTTGAACATCGAAAGAACATCGATTGCGTCTCCAAAGGTGTTTGAACCTCAAAGTACAGAATCAAAGTACTCCTTCTAAACCAGTGCACCTGAATGAAGGATCAGCTGTGTCAGAGACCTTTGTTTTGTCTGACACCCTCGGCAGAGCTCTTGCCTCCTAAGCCCGACCAACGGTGGTCCCCGCAGGGACTATCTCTCCTAAGCAAGGCAGAATTGCTATCTTGAACCAGCGATACTTTTTATCTCCCACTGTGGCCGAGTATCCACTCGTGTTCATCTATTAGTCTATATGTCATGTCAGTTTTATCAGCATATACATACATACACCATGCATTATTGATTCACATGCATAATCATATTGCATCACTATCACTCTCGTCGGTCTTATCCCCTAGTAATAACAGTCCTCTCAATCGAGTTGTCAGTTCTTTCCTCGTCAGGAGATGTTACATCTGCACACTCTCTCTCCTCCAATTTATTTCTGGGATGAAGTCGGCCTTTGACCACTTTGATAACTTGAACCTCTGAAAACCAGAGAACCCCTCAGCCAACGTCACTCTTCGCCATTGAAGATGATGTCTTCGCTTTTCCGGATTAATGAAAATCCCCAGAGAAAGCCTCTTAATCAGAGATTCGGCAATGCAACCGTTTTTCTCCAAAAATCACTGATGAAAAGGTCATCAGCACATCAAAATTGGATCACGTCATATGGCATTTCTCCGAGAAGATCTCTGAGAAAAGTATGATGAAATACCCCAAGCAAGAAATAGTCTCTCAAAGAGACTCGTTTTCCCCAGTAGAGTCGACAAATGGCGTCTCCAAACAGAGAAGTTTGTACAGCTCTACAATTCAGACAGATGGGTTCCCCAGCAAGTCTGACATCAAAACTTTTTCCATCAAATGGCATATCCCCAGGAAAATACGGCGAGAAGTTTGAGGAGAACCGCTACAAATAGCGTCCCTTGTCAATAAAGTTTATTGACAAAAGAAACCAAGACCAGATCCTAGGTAGGAAACCAGGATCGAGGGGAGGTTTATATCGAAAACTGGGACCAGTTCCTTGGTGGGAAACTAGGATCGAGGGTAGGTTTATATCGGAAACTAAGACCAGTTCCTTGGTAGGAAACCGGGATCGAGAGGAAGTTTATTTCAGAAACTGAGACCAATTCCTTGGTAGGAAACCAGGATCGAGGGGAAGTTTACCTTTTCTAAGCATCATTGCTTAGCAAAAGAGGGAGGATGCGCGAACTTCCATTCATAACCACCATCAAAATTTTGGGTATTTTGATTTTAATCCTCTTGCACCCAGAATGCCCGAATACCTTCGCCATTCACACCTTCGGGTCCAAGAAGATTAAATAGGGGCATCTGTCATACCCCAAATTTTGACCACTAAGATTTCCCATCATTGTGCAAATCATCATCACAATATGGATAAACCATTAGCCTCCCCAAAGATGGGTGAGCATCCACTACAATCAGACTTAGGGGTTCAAGCCCTCTCAGAGCTCTTAGACAAAGGATCAATTAAGAAATGACATGATCTTCAACTTGTCTAGCCTCTCAAACATCCACAAAGGATCAAGAGGACTCCCACTTCAAGGATTAAGCACAAGGCTTCTCCCTTCTAGGTGGATCAAGCCTTAAGATTGCCGATGTCACCAAATTAGGGTTTGGTCGACCAGGGCCTCCAGATTAGGGGTGGCAAAATGGGCAGTGGCCCGCCTGGCCGGCCCGCCCACCCGCCAAAAAATGGCGGGTTGGGTTGGAATTTTGGGCCCGCCGCCCACCAACACCCGCCCCGCTAAAGTCCGTCACCCGCCAAAGCCCGCCCCGCCAAAAGTCGCCGCCCAAAAAAGCCCGCCGCATTTTTTTATTAACATGGTTGGTATTTTATTTTCCAAATTATATATAGTATGAAATTTATATACAACCTTGCATCACATGAAAAAATATATACTTTATGAAAATTATTTACTATGATAATCATTATGAAATTATTTACAGTATGAAAATTATTTACTAGTCTTGCATCACATGAAAATTATATACAGTATGAAAATTGATATACAGTATAAAAATGTGAAGATTCTCTAAATTATTAGTCTTGCTCATATTTTATTTGCCTTGCGCAAAAAATTGCTCAGTAAAATATAAGAAGTAAAATATAAGAAGTAAAATATAAGAAAGCTTTCTCAGGCGGCGCCTTGAGACTTGCAACCATGGACGGAGAGGAATTTGCCTACCCCACAAATGTTGATGTAGTCAAGAAATACTTCACCTAAAAAAATAATAATAATAATAATAAAAACGTCTCGGTGGATTGAAAACCCGAAAGGGCGGTCCAGGAAAAAATTAGAGACATGATAAAAATTCATCCCGATGGATTGGAAACGTCAAATTACAATCCAGACAAAAATTAGGGATAATGGCAAGTAACTACGTTCGACAAAGGGGCAAGTCCCTCAGCAGCAGTTACGTCGTCCATCAGAAAGACTCCAGGCAAGGTCATCTTCGACAGAAGCTCAGGATGCCCTGAAGTCAAAGTTTGTAGAAGGATAGTGGTCGTTATGTTTCAATGTAGCCCTTTTCCCTTAAATTACCATTTTCTAACTTTGTAAATACTCTATGGAATCACGCGTTTGGCTGATTTCCATCCTATCAATAAAATTTGAGCCCTTGTACTTTTGTTTGCAATTCATATTTGTTTTAGCTTTACAGGACGACCTTTTAACATGATCAACGATTCTTGAAATAAAACAAAAATGAATTTACTTGTAAAATTTTTCTGCTTTTAATAAAGATGGCAATTTCTTTTGACTGTTGAACATCGAAAGAACATCGATTGCGTCTCCAAAGGTGTTTGAACCTCAAAGTACAGAATCAAAGTACTCCTTCTAAACCAGTGCACCTGAATGAAGGATCAGCTGTGTCAGAGACCTTTGTTTTGTCTGACACCCTCGGCAGAGCTCTTGCCTCCTAAGCCCGACCAACGGTGGTCCCCGCAGGGACTATCTCTCCTAAGCAAGGCAGAATTGCTATCTTGAACCAGCGATACTTTTTATCTCCCACTGTGGCCGAGTATCCACTCGTGTTCATCTATTAGTTTATATGTCATGTCAGTTTTGTCAGCATATACATACATACACCATGCATTATTGATTCACATGCATAATCATATTGCATCATTATCACTCTCGTCGGTCTTATCCCCTAGTAATAACAGTCCTCTCAATCGAGTTGTCAGTTCTTTCCTCGTCAGGAGATGTTGCATCTGCACACTCTCTCTCCTCCAATTTATTTCTGGGATGAAGTCGGCCTTTGACCACTTTGATAACTTGAACCTCTGAAAACCAGAGAACCCCTCAGCCAACGTCACTCTTCGCCATTGAAGATGATGTCTTCGCTTTCCCGGATTAATGAAAATCCCCAGAGAAAGCCTCTTAATCAGAGATTCGGTAATGCAACCTTTTTTCTCCAAAAATCACTGATGAAAAGGTCATCAGCACATCAAAATTGGATCACGTCATATGGCATTTCTCCGAGAAGATCTCCGAGAAAAGTATGATGAAATACCCCAAGCAAGAAACAGTCTCTCAAAGAGACTCGTTTTCCCCAGTAGAGTCGACAAATGGCGTCTCCAAACAGAGAAGTTTGTACAGCTCTACAATTCAGACAGATGGGTTCCCCAGCAAGTCTGACATCAAAACTTTTTCCATCAAATGGCATATCCCCAGGAAAATACAGCGAGAAGTTTGAGGAGAACCGCTACAAATAGCGTCCCTTGTCAATAAAGTTTATTGACAAAAGAAACCAAGACCAGATCCTTGGTAGGAAACCAGGATCGAGGGGAGGTTTATATCTGAAACTAAGACCAGTTCCTTGGTGGTAAACTAGGATCGAGGGGAGGTTTATATCGGAAACTAAGTCCAGTTCCTTGGTAGGAAACCAGGATCGAGAGGAAGTTTATTTCAGAAACTGAGACCAATTCCTTGGTAGGAAACCAGGATCGAGGGGAAGTTTACCTTTTCTAAGCATCATTGTTTAGCAAAAGAGGGAGGATGCGCGAACTTCCGTTCATAACCACCATCAAAATTTCGGGTATTCTGATATTTAATCCTCTTGCACCCCGAATGCCCGAGTACCTTCGTCATTCACACCTTCGGGTCCAAGAAGATTAAATAGGGGCATCTGTCATACCCCAAATTTTGACCACTAAGATTTCCCATCATTGTGCAAATCATCATCACAATATGGATAAACCATTAGTCTCCCCAAAGATGGGTGAGCATCCACTACAATCAGACTTAGGGGTTCAAGCCCTCTCAGAGCTCTTAGACAAAGGATCAATTAAGAAATGACATGATCTTCAACTTGTCTAGCCTCTCAAACATCCACAAAGGATCAAGAGGACTTCCACTTCAAGGATTAAGCACAAGGCTTCTCCCTTCTAGGTGGATCAAGCCTTAAGATTGCCGATGTCACCAAATTAGGGTTTGGTCGACCAGGGCCTCCAGATTAGGGGTGGCAAAATGGGCAGTGGCCCGCCCACCCGCCAAAAAATGGCGGGTTGGGTTGGAATTTTGGGCCCGCCACCCACCAACGCCCGCCCCGCTAAAGACCGTCACCCGCCAAAGCCCGCCCCGCCAAAAACCGCCGCCCGCAAAAGCCCGCCGCATTTTTTTATTAACATGGTTGGTATTTTATTTTCCAAATTATATACAGTATGAAATTTATATACAACCTTGCATCACATGAAAAATATATACTTTATGAAAATTATTTACTATGATAATCATTATGAAATTATTTACAGTGTGAAAATTATTTACTAGTCTTGCATCACATGAAAATTATATACAGTATGAAAATTGATATACAGTATAAAAATTTGAAGATTCTCCAAATTATTAGTCTTGCTCATATTTTATTTGCCTTGCACAAAAAATTGCTCAGTAAAATATAAGAAGTAATATTTTATTTGAAGTATATTTTAATTTGTGCATGCTTTTATAAAAACACATAGTTGTCGCTCCCGGGATTTTCATCCAAGTACAAACGCGAAAGTGGCACCGAAACAGAGTCGCCAGCAATGTGTATTTATCCCAAGAGAGGGAAAGGAAACACCGCATAAACCTGAAAGAAAGGAAAGAGCATGGTCTTACGACCAAGAGAATTGGGTTCAGGAGTCGGTTACGCGCGAGGAAGGTATTAGCACCCCCACATGTCCATCGTACCCGATGGGATCCGCGCTTGCTTGTCTCGATCAAAGGGTGAAAGAAAAGATGCTGGAAAAGAAACTAGAAAAGGAATGGAAAGAGAAAGAAAAACAAATGTAGGGAAAATAAAAAAAGTGCTCGAATGGGCCCTACCCCACTGCCTACGTATCTCATCGGGAACATGAGAATCTGAGCAACGTAGTTCCCCTCAACGAGGGTCGCTTTGTTTGTGTTTTTTAGTGGAAATGTCAGAGTGCACGTCCCAGCAGTTTAGGTGTTGCGGCTCGCTGTATGGAGACTTAGGCGTTACCTGTTTGCGATAGAACGGACGTGACGAGTCCTTAAGACTGAAAGGAATGAGATGAGAAAAGAATTGTTTGTTTGTTTGAAGTATTTTAAAAGTTTTTTTTCATATGTTTGCATATGATAGTGTATCTAAATCTTAGTCATTGGTGTGTATACATTCTCACATTCCAAGATGGAATGAGTAAGAAAGTACACTAAGTGTGAAGAAGACCCTCACATTTAGTTCCAATTATTAAGGTTCAAATACACTAGCATACTGGTATTTATTAAGTGTTTTTGTTAATTATGAAATGAAGAAGTGTTTTTTATTATTTGTATTTTCAACAAGTATTGCATTTAAGTCCCTTATACAAGATCAAATGTTTAACACATTGACCCAAGATGGGCTATATGCTACACATTCTAAGATTATAATAGAAGACCCATTATAATCTTTTCTTTATATGAAAGGCCTAAATGTAATAAGTGCCTACCTTTATTAGATATTTTGAATTTTCTTTGAGATGAGGAGATGAAAGACTCAAGTGGGCGAGAAAGGTAAAAATCTATGTGAACTAAGACTCAATCCTAATTGATTAGTTAAGGGAGTGATCCTAAAGGTTTGTGAGGTTGTAAAACCTAAAGTCTAAAGAAGGAATGAGTTAAACAATTCACTTCTAAAGTAGAAGATGAATTGTAACTCAAAAGGGAAAATAATGAGTTAATCAAAGAAAGCACATAAGTACTTACAAAACACAGGGTTGAATTGTAAAAGATGAAAGGAGAGAGGTTTGAATGTGGATTCCTTATCCACATTCAATTTCAACTTACCAAAGCCCCTACATGGTTAGTAAACATGGAAACATGTATAGGAAGTAAAAAGTACTTAATACACATTAAAGTTCAAAAGAATAAGATGAAGAATCAAATATTAATATCACAACCAGAATGTGAATCATATTGACAACAAGTGAATATCATCATACAAGTTCAAATGCATAAGCAACAATCATCATCCATAGCATTTAAACATGTTATCATAAGAAATGATAGATGAAAGATGAAAAGAAATGAAAAGAACATGCATAAATGGAACATGTAATCCAAAAATCCGAATTGAAACTAAATGAAAAATGGTTTATAAACATCTCAAAGTATTCATGAATCAACATTCAAGACATTCAAGAAGTAATAGAAGAAGAAGTGAAGTGAAAGTTCAAAGGGAAAGTGCAAACAATACATGTTAAGGATGCACAAAGTTCAAGTTGAAATGAACATGTAAAGATGACCTATAATGTGTACCAAGGACCTATAATATCACATTAATGGCTCATAAAATATGCAAATGCTCATACAAATATGCATAAAAGAATTCATGCAAACATGCACTAAAGTTAGAATGATATGACATGGATTATGCTTCAAATGCAATGCATCAAACAAAAATCAAATGGACTTATGAAAATTATACAAGCATGGTATTTGAATGCCTAAGTCAGAAGTAAATCATACATCAAGATAGCATGTCAAAATTCAAAGCAAAATGACTTCAAACAATGCATTAGGTCAAGTTGAAACATCATGCAAAGTGGTGCAAAGACAAGCATCAAAACATGTCATAAAGTGACCTAAAAAATCAAACAAAAATCATCTAACATGTTTCAATGTATTAGTGAATCAATGCAAAAACAATCATGTCAAAACAGTTTGTAATGAGCAAGAACAAAATTCTACAAATTCATGTATCATATTTGGAATGCATACAAATGGAAATTCAAAGAAAATTATGAAACAGTGATAAAAATGTGATAAAATCATGAAATAAAAATATCAAAATTTTCCTAAATGTCTTGATAATATTCATGAATTTTTCCAGAATTTTCTAATGTTATTTTGTAATTTTAAAAATCAAATATGAAATATGTACATAAAAGAAAAAAATAAAATGAAAGAAAACAAGTAGGGGGTGCAGGGAAGTAAATTTCTACGTTCAGAATTATAAGGGGCCTAAAGGAAGGGGTGGGAATAGCAATGACCCAAGGTCCATATACGCGCAATCCACACCAACAATTGTGCACTCTCAGTCAAAATAAAAGTCAAAACAATGAACACCATTGGATCAAGTCCAGTCAACAAACCAGTCAAAGTAACCATATCCAATGCACACGCGTGAAGGAATACACTCACTACCATGTACTGCACCACACATTGCTTAAATGAGATCAGAAATTGAACACGTGAGGTGCACGTTTATTTTGATGTGCTGGCAAGGTTGTGGCCATCAGATCATGAACATCCAACGGTCACGATTAAAACATGATAAAACCCTAACAATCACTCACCGGCCGGAGAGGGACCTCTGGTCACCTTCTCCGGCGAGAACCACCACCTGCAAATCTTACACGTTCACAGAAAAGCACAATTCTTATATCAAAATAAAGCTGAGGTTATGGAGAGCATGAATACACAATTATTTTTCATAGAACAAACACATACATGGAGAACAGAGGAGGTTAAAACATGCCCTAACTTTTGGATCTAAGCCTCTACGAGGCCTATCAGCTAGCCGGAGTAAATAGAGCTTCTAGCAAGCTTACATTAACAAAAACAAGCCAAACATAAGGTAAATTGTGCCAAGTAAAGTTGAGAAGTTAAAACCTGTAAATGATGAAAACTGGAGTAACAAAGAAAACCAGAGGATCGTGCTTCTCCTTTGAGCTTTGCTTGGCCAAATAAAGGCTTGAGAATCTTGAAGAATGGAGAGGAATTTGAATCTGAAGTGTAGCTACTTCAACAATGCAATGCCATTTCCAATTCAATGATGCTTGAGGATGAAACTTGAAAATGAAGTTAGAGGAATGTGATGATGGATTCGCACTAACTCAGAGAGAAAATAGAGAGAAACTGAGAGAGAAAGTGAGAGAACTTTGGAGTGAATATGAAAAATGAGTGTTGAAGTTAGAAATGAGACTGAAATTATATTTATAGTGTGAGTTAGATATGAACCATAGGTGGTTAAGTGAGTTGGTTAGAATGAGTCATGTGAGTTAAAGTGAGTCATCCCTAACTAACTGAGCCAAGTTAGTTAGGGCGAGTTGTGCTATGTCTGTGATATGATGGTGGTGACTTATGGTGTGCTATGGTGGAGATGAGAGTGAAACTGAAACGGCACGGCTGGTGTAGCATAAAACTTGTTCAGCAAGTTTGTTCTTTCCATTCTCATGTATGGCACATGTTATGGCACGTGTACGTAATGGTAATGGTGTGTTTAAATAAGGGAATAACGTACATGAGTTATTTGATGGATGTCTGAACCAAATTGTGTATCAAGAGCCATCAATGTATCAGTGGAACATAGGGTGATTTGTAGATGAAATTTTCCCTAATCAATGGATGGTTTGATGAGTTTTTGGAGTCATTGGAAATAGGGAATATGGGAGAACATGTTTGGTATGAGAGTTGAGTTGAAATGATGCCTCAAACATGCTCAAAAATGACTATGAACTCAAGGATACAAAGCTGGTTGGTGGGCGTGCAAAAGCAAGTCGTGACCTAGCAATGTGGTGCATGGAATTTCAGTGTGATCACCCTATCTTGAGACCAATATTTCTCCCTCATAGGTTGACCAAATCAAAATTTCCCCAACATCAACATTGAAGAGGGCATTGTAAGGAACAACTTTGATGTTGAAAAGTTTTTCATTTGGAGCTTTTATCATTGAGAAATTAAGCTTGACATTTGGCACACCACATGTTTGTAGAAATGATGGCGCGTGGACCTAAGAATCCTTGGTCATGACCTGATTTTGGACCTACTTTGCTCAAACTTTGATCAATCATATCTCACTCAATTTTTATCCAATGGAGCTGTTCTTTATATGGATTTGAAGCTTGAAACAAGATCTTTTGTTGTGGCCTGGTGGAATTTTTATTTGATGTCTCAATTCTGAAGGGCCTTAGTTCAAATTTTGGTGCAAAATGGCCAAAACTTTCCTTATTTAGAAACCCTACTTCTTCCAAAAATGGCAGCTTTTCAAATCTTGATTTTTCATGATCCTTTTGGAGTTTCTTGATCAAATTTTGTACATTGGTCACATATAACATGAATTTCATGAATTTGGCCTCAAAAAGTCAAGAGTTGACTTTTTCCTCTGATTATTTGACTTAGCTCCAATTTTCCTGATTTTTTATCTTTCTTCCAATTGAACCACTTCTAAAACCAATTGAGAGGCAATTTTCCACACACATACACTTAAGGACATGTAGAATACCATGACATCAAGTTTTGTCCAAAAAATTAGAGATAACCTGATTTAATTGGAAACCCTAGTTTTGATACCCACCTACTAAGGGGAAAAACGTGCAGTCTTTAATTTCAAATTCCTCAGAGTATGTTGTGTATCCTCTTAAAGGATGATGAGATATGCCACTTGAGGGTGATTTTGAACCAATGAACTATCTCTTTTGAGGGTTTTCCTTCAGTTTTTTGGACCTCTTGCATAGTGAAGGATGTAGTGCTTCAATCTCCTATTGAATCTCACTTTCTTGAGGTTTTGGATGATCAATTGAGATAGTATGAGACATGAAAGACCTCTTGGCTTGCCCTGAGGCAACATGTTTGACCTTTTGTGCCTTGAATGATTCCTTGATTGTCCATCTTTCCCCTGATCACATGCCTTGATGGTAAGAGGGATGCTATGCTTCATTTTTCTATGTTAAAGATGCAATACAAGGCTAATGAGATGGATATGATATGATATATGATAATGCTATGCTATGATGACAAAAGAGAGAGCAAATTTTGGGGTATTACAATAGTTTATATACTTTGCTTAGTAGGCCAATTTTTATACAAAATTTATAAAAACACATGTTTTGTAAATGCTTTTAACGGGACTGTTTGAGAAATTTCTAACCCAATTTGTTCTTATTGAAAGGTAAAAAAAGCCTTTTAATTTCTTAAAAAAATAAAAATAAAAATAAAAAAAGAAGGCGGGCAAGCCCGCTGCCCGCCAACCAGCCACCTTGGCAGGGCGGGCTTGATTTTCATGCCCATTTAAACTTGGCGAGCATGCCCGCCCCGCTCTTTTTTTGGCGGGCATTAAGCGGGGCGGGGCGAGGCGGGGCGGGCGACCCATTTTGACATCCCTACTCCAGATGGAAATTTTCCTCTGGGCATGAGCCAATGCTTCAAAGCATAACCTAAAATACTCCATGAAACCTCATGAACCCAATCATCAAGTCAATTTAGCCTCAGAGGATGCATTCACCAAAAATCAGGAATTAGGGTTTCTTGACCTAATTCACCCCTAAGTTTAATTTTGGGACAAAACATAAGCCAAGACCTCAAGAGGGTATTTGAGGGTCTCAAATACATCACATTGATCCATTTGCAATAATGGATTGAGCCAAGAAGCTTGAGCAACAAGTTTCAATTTCATCTGAACCACAGTTAGGGTTTCGCGAGAAAAGTCAACTGTATCTTTGACTTTTGACCAGGACATGCTCCCAAACCCTAAGACATGATTCAATACACCCTATAACACCTATGAAATCAATCCATCAAGTTTGATTTAGGTCAAGGATTTGATTTCATAGAGGATCGCACAGTTTGGAATTCATCTGACAAAAAGTCAACTGTGCACAAAAGTCAAACTTTGACTTTTTGAGATTTTTCACAATTATGGTTCCTTAACCCTAAAATGATGTTAATGTGTGGCTGGAATCATCATTCATCAAGAAAAATCAAGAAAAGTGGGATAACTTGTAAAAGGGGTAACCATAAAAAACTTTGAAAATTTTCTAAGTTATGGAACAAAGTGGCTAGGGTACCAACTTTGGAGGATCATAACTCCTAAACCACAAGGCCATTTTTCCCCATCCAAAGCTGGATTTGTAGCTCTCATTACCCTCTACAAAAGCTTCAACTACACCTCCTTCCAATTTATTATGGGTTTTGAGTTATGGAATGATCAAAGTGGCTGAAAACATGAAATGCCACTTTTTCCAACACTTAGTGAAATTTTCACTAAGTCAGAATCTGCCTTTACCTTTTTCCAAATGTAGGGGCATTTTTCACTTGGATCCAAAAAGTATCAAAACCAATTATGATCAAACAGTTATTGTATCATAAGAGGGCTTTCCAAAATGGCTAAGAACTCCATCAAATTCCACTTGAGCCATGAGATATGACAATGGCAATATGCCTTGCTGAAAACTGCCAAGGCTAGGCAGAATTTTGCACTTTTGCTCGATTTGGAAAAATCAGATAATTCTAAGCCTTGTCATCACTTTGGACACATCTGAGGATCAAATCTAAAGGGAACAAACACTGATCCAAGCCTCCAAAGTCTTAGGAACAAGAAGTAGCATGTCAAACCTAGAAATCCCTAAAAGAGGGACAAGACTCCAATTTTGGATTGGAGCATTTAATGGATGCACCAAGGTGGCATAGACTGACACATTTGCAACTGAATTCAGTCAAGAATGATCCAACAACTAGGGAACCACAACTCTGTGCCCTAACCTCTAGTCAATGGCTAGAGGAGACTTGGATTCCCATTGATCAACATTGGCCAAACCTCTGCTGCAGTTGCCATTCACTATTGATCCCAAAACATACTTGCTCTACTATAAATAGAGCTCATTTGTGCTCAATTTGAGTACACCAAAGCCATCAAACAGATGCTTTCCTCAAAATCTCCTTCTTCACTCAAATTTTGCCTTCCAAAGCAAGTCACTATCGGGTTTTGAGTTTGAGAGCAATTCCAATCAAACCAATCACACATACACACCTCATAAACATCATATAGAAGTGATCCAAACACTCACATAACATCTGGAACACCAAAATCACAAAATCACCAGCCAACTGCTCAAGCCTTTGACAGATTTGTAGTTGAGATGCCAAATCAAGTTCCAACTCAAATCAATCCACTCCAAGCATCCAGACACACTCCATGGCACCTAGGGAAGCTATCCAGATCATTGGAACCTAGCTGTAACACCTCTAACCCAAAACACGATCACCAGTTGCAAGTGGTAAGCATGAGTTCTTCTAACTCTATGATCCATGCATTTTTTGCTGCACAATAATTTGGCCATATGTTCATAATCATGCATAGAGTGTTTTCCCTCAATCAATTGCATTGTTTGAATCGTGTATGGAATTTCTGAACCTTCATGTAAATTTTAGGGTTCTTGAGGTTTCTCTTTGATTTCTTATTCCATGTTTAAAATAAATGAAATTAAAGACCATAGACATGATCGTGAGGTTGAAACAAGTAGATTGATATGTAGATTGCATGATATAATCAAGTATTCAGTGAGATTGGATAGAAAACGCAAATCTGCAGAAACAGAGGAAGGGCGCTTGTTCTTGCCATGTTCTTGGCGCCTTTTTTCAAATATTTGAATATTTGAATTTTGTGATTTTATTTAATTGATTCAAAAATTAATTTCTCTCTGAGTTTTAATGATTTTGAGTTGATTCTTTTTTTAATAATTCACAAAAATGTTAAAATATTTTATTTTACCAGAAAATCCCAAAAATATTATTTATTTCATATAATTGATATTTATGCCAAGAATTAATATTTTAATTGTTTTTGACATTTGAAATATTTTTTCCTTCTTGATTTTGCAAATTTTAATGATTTCTAATCATTTTGTAGGTCAAAACATGATTTTTGAAACATTAATCCAAGATCACAATTTGTTTTCCACATGTTAAACAATTTTGATCATTTTAATTGAATTTTTTATTCAATAAAAATACATTTTGGAAACAAATTAGGGTTTTGATTAATTCAACCCTCATCAAACCTTTTAAAAACATTTTGGACCTCTAATAGAGTGTAATACCCAATCCTTTGTAAATACAAACCTATTTTGGGCCTCAAATGTTGTATAAGTCCCGTTGTATTTCAAAAGTTCGGCGCAATCATCGCCCATTTAAAACAAACCATCTGGGCCTCTCCCGAGCTATAAGACCCATTCAGAATCATTTTGGGCCTCTAATAGAGTGTCAGACCCAATCCCCTTTTAACCAAAACAATCTTTGGGCCTCAGATATTGTATAAGTCCCTCTGCGTTAAAAGAAAAGCTCGGCGCGATCGCCAGTTCAAAAAACAAATCATCTGGGCCTACCCTCATGTTATAAGCCCCATTTCTTTTTCTTTCAATCATTTTTGGGCCTCTTGAGAGAGTGTAAGACCCATCCCCTTTGTACAAAAAATCTTTCTTGGGCCTCAGTCACTTGTATAAGTCCCTGTACAAAACGACAGTGCGATCACTGATCAAACCATCTGGGCCTCTCCTCGAGCTATAAGACCCATTCAAAATCATTTTGGGCCTCTAATAGAGTGTAAGACCTAATCCCCTTTTGAAACCAAAAACTTTTGGGCCTCAGTCGTTGTATAAGACCCACGGTGTTTTCAAAACCTCGGCGCGATCGTCGCCCTTTTCAAAATTAACCATTGGGCTTCTCCTTGAGCTATAAGACCCATCTTTGTTCACTTTCAATCATTTTAGGCCTCTTGAGAGAGTGTAAAACCCATCCTCTTGTACAGAAAATCTTTCTTGGGTCTTAGTCACTTGTATAAGTCCCTGTACAAAATGACAGTGCGATCACTGATTAATCCTTGGGCCTCTCCTTGAGCTGTAAGCCCCAATTTTCCTTTCAAAAGCACTTTCTCCTTTGATTTTGAATATAATATTGTTATCAAAGCTTTCTTTGTTGAACAAACTAACCAAATAGCATGGAAGCTCTACAACCGATAAGTGTTTACCCGCTTTCATATGTATATAACTGTATTGTGGGGCTGTTTCATTGTAAGTCTTCTTTCATAAACTCATATCGACTGTGTAATACCTCGTCTCCTTACATCCGACGTTCTCCCGGATATTTCAACATAACCTAAACCATGAGAATTTTCTTTTACGACAATTTTAGATAACTAGATCTAAGAAATCTCCCCCTTGAACAATTCATATACAGAAGGCCAATGTTCCAAGTGAAACCCCTTCTGGAACTGTTCATCAGCCTCCTCTTGGGCTTAGTGCAAGGACCCACAGGCTTCCTAAAAGCATCCCCGCCTCTTCTTGAGCGTTGTACAAGGACCCGTCGGCTTCTTAGAAGTTTTCACAGCCTCCTCTTAGGCTTTGTACAATGATTTTTCCTTCGGGAAGATAGCCTCCTCTTGGGCTTCGTACAAATTGTCCCTTGGGCTTCTTAAAAGTTTTTTTCGCCTCCTCTTGGGCTTCGTACAAATTGTCCCGACGACCTCTTAAAGGTATAGGAACAGAAATTAGTCATCTTAATAGAACAGTCTTTCAAAGAGTCTAGATCTTTCTACCGCGAACGTACTGTCTCTTGATCTCTCTTAAGCATAGTACAAAAGATAAAACTTTAGACTTAGACAGTCTAATCTCCTTGAGTCTCGAAGACATTCTCAAGTTCCTTTCAAAAATAGGAAGAAAACACCCGTAGATTTTGGCAGTCTCAATACCCTTCGGATTCCCCGTTTCCTTAAAGAACAGGAAATAATCCCGATCCTCAGATCATATCCATGAGTACAACATTACCCATATAAGAACTGATTTTCTCTTTTAACCAACATATTGGACCTGTCACTCAACTAAAACAGTAACCCTAGCCTCCTCTTGGGCTTTGTACAATGATTCTCCCCAGCGGAGCTGACCTTTTCACTCTCTTGTTGAGTATAAAAGACTCTCTTGTTGAGTCAAACATTTTTTAGCCTCCATCTCGAGCTTCGTACGAGATACAAATCACTCTCTTGTTGAGTATAAAAAGACTCTCTTATTGAGTCGATCACCCTTTTAGCCTCCATCTCGGGCTTCGTATGAGATACAAATCACTCTCTTGGTGAGTATAAAAGACTCTCTAGTTGAGTCAAACCCTTTTAGCCTCCGTCTTGGGCTTCGTACAAGACACATATAAAAACACTCTCTTGTTGAGTCAACCCTTTTAGCCTCTATCTCAGGCTTCGTACGAGACACAAAAGCATCCTCTTGTTGGGTCAATAGCCTCCTCATAGGCTTCGTATAAGGAAAACCCCGGTTGAGGTAATCAACCTTTTAGCATCAAAATCTGTACCTTGCCACAATATACAAACATCAACAACTCATTTTCCTTCGTCTAATTGCTTTAAGCGGCAAGCCTCTGGATTATTTATATCCACGCCACTGTCCCTCTTTTAGCATGAGAAATTCCTAAGGAAAGACGACATTGCTCTAAACTGAGTTAAAGTCTTCTCATTCAAGTTAAAAATCCCCTATAAAAGGAAATTATGGCATTGCTAGAGTCACATATCCCAGTTAAAGTAATTCTCCTTTATAATCAGTCACCCAACAGTTGTGATAAACAGACCAAATATCCCCCTTTAGAGATGACAATTTCTCTCTAAAGTCAAACCCTTTTAGCTTCACATCTTGGGCTTCAAACAAGATACAAATAGACCCTTCAGCTTCACATCTTAGGCTTTGAACAAGATATAAACCACCTTTAGCTTCATGTCTTGGGCTTTGAACAGGACACCAAAACACCATTATAGGAGGAACTACGATCACTCTGATTTCCCTATCCCGAGAATACGTAGGCATAAGATTGCAAAAGAATCTTAGCGAGCACACTAATAAAAAAATGAAGAGTCCCCTACCTCCAGCCAATCTAGCACAGTATCCCAACAAATTCCCCATGAACAGTCCCGGTAATTCGTTCTGAACAAAATAAGCAGAGAGAGGCCCGCGAACTAAAAACCGCATATGTAAACCAACAATTTTGACTGTTTAAACTCAGTATGCAAGCAGGGTTAGTTGGAGACATCTATTTCCCTTCCTTCATCAGCTTCAATAGGATAAAAATGAATCGACCTGTAGTACCCCAGAGCGATAGTTCTTAAGAACCACGTCCAAAATCGGTCGCTACATTCTGGACTGGAAGAAATTCCAAAGGATCAGACCATTGCAAGACCAATTTATTTGGACGAGTCAGAAGTCAGGACTCACATGACCACTAAGGGTGGCATCCAGGGTTTTCCCAGCCCAATTCTTGATAAAGAAAGCCCTATACTGGCAACTTTGCCAGTATAGGGAACGTTGCCCGCTTTCGAGAGCATCTTTGTTTCGCTCACCTACGGGTTATTTTTGTTTCCCAACATCGATAACTTTGTAGATACCAACGCGCATTAAGATTTTCCTGATTGGAAACCCCGTACCAACCTTTCTCGCAGATGCATATCATTCGGTACACTTAATAAATTTATATAGCAGAGGAATGATCACATGCTGTGTACCCCTGCTATACAAATGGTTCATTTCCCATTTGCCCAAGTCTGCTGCATTTTTGGCATCAAAAAGAATACTGTACGTTGGTCACAGAGAATCATGTCTCTTACCAACTCTGACATCGATTGGTACAATCGAATCTACGACGGGATCAGAATCATTAAGCGTTGTGGAATTTCCCAAATGTACCCCTTATAGGAACTAAGGGAGGAATCAACTATCATCCTGTGTTAGTTCGTCGTCAATTTGGATACCCAATGAGGCATGTCCCGCGTAATGCTCATCTTGAAGGTCTTTTCTTCAAGGAAGGAGAAAATGACAGGGCACCTAAAGACAGAAATAGTGCATGCTTGGAAACATGTTCACAGGAAAGGACGAGAGTCTCTAGTAAAACCAGACTGTGTCTCGGTGGATCCTTATCTCCACTGGGTATAAAACTAGCGCTCTCAAGCTGAGGATGCCTTACCCTCGTCAGGAAGTTCTTCCGTTAAGGGACCCTTCCCTTTATTTCATGTCTGAGACGGAAAAACTTCAAGTTACTCTCAGCAAAGTTCAGCTTGAGAAGAGATCTTGGAGGAACAAGTATCGTATTCTCAATGTGGAGTGTAAGAAAATACAACAGCTATTAAAAGAAAAGGATGCTCTGATTGAGATTTTAGAGCAACATGCTGTAGAGAATCAAAAAGACCAAAGGAATTTGCTCGCTCCTTTCAATTGGCAAAGGAATGGCAACCCGACAACGGATCAAGAGCCCCGGTTAAAGAAGAGGAAAGTACCAGAACCAGCACTTGAGCTCTCCTCAGAGAGGACTCAGGATCCATTAGTTTAGGTTTCTCTTTTTCAGCACTTTGTAAATCTACTGTATTTCCATTTCCGCAATCCTTTGAATTCAATAAAACGGGGTTTCCCCACTGTTTGATATTTACAATCTAATTGTCGAAGTTTACTTTGAATAAACAAAAATAATTAATAATCATTGCATTCATCATTCTCACTTAACGCATTCTTCTTACCTACGAATCTCACGTTTGCGTCTCGATTCTAGAGTCAACCTGTCTCATTCGTACAATACTTGAGACAATCATCAGCAAAAGATGGATGATCTCGAGGAAAAGAACAGAGAGTTGAGAGAAGAGATCGACACTCTGAAAGAGGATCTGAGAAAGCTTCATAACGACATGCAAGCTCTAGCAGAAGCTCAAATGCAACAACAAATGACTGTGATCTCGGAGATCACATCGACGCCCATAGTGGAAAAGTATGATCCTAGGTACAAAAATGTCAAAAGATCGTCCCTGGGGCATGCCACTAAACTATATCCCGGAAGGATATATTCCGCCGATCATGGAAAGATTCGGAAAATGCAACAGGAACCGCTGGGCCTGAAGGTTACAAACTTCGGGAAAGCGAGGATGCAAGGGGCATGACAGCAACTCCTAAAGGTTACAAACTTCGAGAGGCATCGAGAGTCTCGGCCATAATGACTTAACCACCGCCCGTGGTACACACTGTCCTGGAAGGACAGATTCCCCAGATACCTTCTGATGGAAAACGAGAGCATGTTCGACAGAATGAATGAATTCCAAGAACAATTCCTGGAGATGCAGAAAGAAGTACAAGCCCTTCGCGGTCAGGATTTAATTGGAAAGGACGCCCGCAGACCTCTGCTTAGTCCCCAATGTGAAAGTTCCGCACAAGTTCCAGGTACCCGACTTTGAAAAGTACAAGTGGTAACTCTTGCCCTCAAAGCCATTTGGTGATGTACGCTCGTGTGAATGTCAGCTCAGACAAAGAACCAGGAGCTACTGATTCACTACTTTCAGGATAGTTTAAACTGGTGCCGCACTCAAATTGGTACATGGATTTAAATCGCGCGCTATGATCGGCACGTTCTAGAAGATCTTGGCGCTGCTTTCGTTCAACAATATAAATACAATTTGGACATGGCACCGGACAGAGATCAACTCAGATCGATGTCACAAAAGGACAAGGAAACCTTTAAAGAATACGCTCAGAGATGGCGTGAAATTTCCGCTCAGATTTTTCCACCTCTTGAGGAAAAAGAGATGACAAAGATCTTCTTAAAGACCTTGAGCTCATTTTACTACGATAGAATGGTTGCCAGTGCGCCTAGTGACTTCATCCGAGATGGTGGGCATCGGGAGTTCGTCTTAAGGAAGCACTCCGAGAAGGACGTTTGGCTTAAAGACGTTGGATCATCAAGTAGTACAAAATGATACGGTAGTGCTTTCCCTAAGAAAAAAGAGCAAGATATTGGGAATATCTCTCTCGGAAAGCTAAGGCGACGTTACCAACTAGTAGCAGCTGTAACTCCTGCTAATTCAACTCAACCTCAGGTTGCTCAGAGCCAACCTAATCAACAGTAACTTCAACAAAGGACACACAGCCTCTTCAGCAGGCTCGTCCTCCATACAGCAACAACCGTACAACGCGACCACCAGGGTTTGAACCTATGCCCAGGTTGTACGCAGAGTTGCTTCCATTATTACTGGTCAAGGGGCATGTCCAAACTAAGTCTCCTCTTACAGTACCGGAAAATCCAACCTTTTTGGTTCAAAACGGATCAGACGTGTCCTTACCATCGAGGACCAGGGCATAAACATAGAAAACTGTCTCAGTTTTCAAATCCGACGTACAAAAGCTTGTTAGGAGCGGGGTCTTATCTTTCAAGGATACGAATCCTAATATCTCACAAACCCGCTGCCTCAACATGAGAAAGCTGCAGTCAATTTGATAGAGGGAGAGTCTAACAACACCTATCAAATTTATAATGTACTCTTGTTAAGGGCCAACTTGGTCAAGATACATTGTAGATAGAGTGGATATGGCCATGTGTCACCTCATAATTATCACTAGTGTGATATCTGCTCTAAAAACAATCAAGGATGTTCTGTGGTGCAAGCAGCTCTACAGGAACAATTGGATCTCGGATGGATCCAAGAGCATCGAGTTCATGGAGTCAACATGACCTATACGAATTCCAACATCATTCAGAACCACGACACCCGTGCAATGAATGTCAACTTGGTGGCGATGCACTCAAGGCAAAGCCAGTATCATAATCTGCC